>CM035410.1:114418457-114960957 GCA_020310875.1 Ceratopteris richardii
TTTTAAGGAAACTTCCTGACCAAACATAAAAAGAGAAGTTCAAAAGAACAACAACAACAACAGATTTCGACCAGCTTCTTGCACAGAATCAACATTTCAGTTTTCAGCTCTCATAAAGCTACGTAGTTAACCAAATTGATCTATAATGGAATAATAGAAAACATGACATACTAAATAATGTGCAAAGCTATTCCCTTAAACTATTAAATCAAGTGTTTTTGAAACATTTGTGTGGTTATCTTGAAATCGTTAAAGTTCATATGGTATCCAAATCAACATCACAGGGACTTGAAGAGATTGTTGGGACCAATTAAAGCTCAGGCGCATGACTCTAGACTTGTAAAATTGATAACAAAATGTGTTATCAGAATTATACAAACACTTCCTCGTGCAGTGTGTTCAAGGTCGCCATTTAATCATGTTCACACCAGTATCAGAAAACTTGCAAAGAGTGGTTAGTAAGCAACAAATATAACCTGTTCTCATCCAATATAAAGAGAATTATCATTGGACATCCACAATGAATCGTACATAAAGTCTGTGAAAAGTCTAAACTTGATCTACAAGAATATGAAAGAAATTTACAAGTGACTAGAAGACCACCAGTTGTATTTACTATTAATGTCTAAGGTTATCTACATAATCACCTCTCATACCTGGCATTCATTCTGTCCAGGTTGATCTCGCAACACATCCATCTCGTTATTTGAGAAGGCCACTTGCTGAAATTGCACAGAGACCCAGGTATTAACTTGGAAACATACTAAATTTGTAAATATACAAGTCCTATGACAGATAGGTTATTCTTAATGCAATACGGTGTATCAATAGATCCCAACAAGCAACCTATGAGGAGCATATAACAGCTGAACTCACCAATTCGTTAATAGTGCGAAAGAGGAAGCCAATCTGCGATAGCAACCATACAGCATGCATGTACGGACACAATGACATACAGCAAGTGCACTTCTGAAGTGCCCATAATAATGATTGTGTAGACAGACAGTGAAAACGGGGGACACTTTTACAAAGACAACATCCACAAGGAAGTTAGTTATTCCAATGCTGTGACAAAGAATGCTTCGAAACGGTTGAACCACTGCCCTGCTTGTACAGTCTGGAAATTTGAATCGTTCCAATTCTACGCAACATCGTCATTCAAGCCCATTGATAAACACACAAAATGACAAAAATGTGTCTTTTTCAAGTAAAATTGGTACCATGATAAAATGAAGCATGCATGATAAAAATATAAGACATGCATATTTGGAAGCTCTAATAGTGTGGACAATTCAGAGAGATAGGAAACAAAAGTTACTAGTTTCTCAGCTGAAGGGTGGTTGTAGCGACATTTTGATCCAAAGGCACACTTCCCTGTTCTCAAAAAATGAGGACAATCCTGTAGCTTCAACTGCTGCATGGTTCCTGCAAAGCATTTAGGTTCTTACGTGACCTCAAATTAGCGTAAAGCTCAAATTCGTAAAAGACTGTCATGCACCAGGAACACATGATATCTGATGCAACATGCCCTCGATTTCACCAAAGCTTTTCAAACAAACCACTGTCTATCATTCATAACAAAATGACCTCTTTGAAGCCGAATCAGCATCGTTGATGCACATAAGCATCCAAATCAAGATCCTAAAACGTTTCATCTACACATGGATTGGTGGAAAATACAAGAAAACCAGGTGAAATACAAGAAGATGGGCACGCTTTGGTATATCCAAAACCACATTGGTACATCTAATGCATGAAAGAGTTCGCATGACAATCCGATGAAGAGTCACCTACAAAAGATGATGGAAATTCTGCGAAAACACTACAAATGGAAAAAAGGGGGCGCACCTTCAAGTCCAGTATCGGCATCAGACGATGCACGGAATGCACGCTGATCCATCGGTCATGCGTTAACTTTTCCGGAAAAGTCCAGTGCACTCACATTAGTACAACTCTTCTCTCTCTCTCTCTCTCTCTCTCTCTCTCTCTCTCTCTCTCTCTCTCTCTCTCTCTCTCTCTCTCTGTGCCGCGACTCAAAGAAAGGGACGGCCAAAGCCGACAGCGGAGATGAAGATCGATATGGGCTCTAGCAGAAAGCTGAAGCCTACGGATTTTAGAGTATCGCTTCAATCGTGATTCGTGACTCGACGGCTGAATGCTGCATCATCAGCAGCTGCTCAAGCTGAGCATTAATGGAACTGTGCAACAAATACGAGGCGTGCGCGTATATTTTCTTGAGCCAGAGTACGGACCGCGTTCAATAGCACTCTTCGCTTTCACAAACCTCGCGACTCGCAACTTCGCAAGTAGCGAGATCAGGGTCGAACCGTCGAAGAACTCGGCGTATGTGGACAATGGTCATTACAATTTACCATGCTACATCCAAGTCACAAGCAACTTCACTCTCGTCAAGAAAGCTTAACAAGAGTTCAGAAAATCAGCCGAAACATGCATGCTACTACAAAAAAGCATCTGATGGAAGCCGATTTTATTTTCAAGCTTTTTATTTACATTATGGAAGGGGGGGGGGTCAAGTTTTCCTAGGGAACACAAAGGTGGAGGTAGAATGAATGTGAGAGGGCACTTTGGAAGGTGAATTGGGAGTCTAGGAGGGCACTTTTGAAGGTGAACTGGGAGTCTTTGATGTAGTTTATAGTCTTCCCTTCAAGAAAACATAACATTTTTGTCATCCTTTTGATATCTCGTAGAGAGATTAAAGTTGAAAGAATCTTCCAAGTTGTTTTACGGTGAATATTCTCCAGATGATGCTTCCATGGAAGGTAGGTTCTGTTGACCCAAGATAATGTAAGGGGAATTTCTTACTAGTCAATGCTTTGGTCAAAAGTAAATAGGTTCCTCTAGGCTTGGTCAATGCTTTGGTCAAAAGTAAATAGGTTCCTCTAGGGTTGGTAGTTCAGACTTGTGGTGCTTACCAACAAAGTGCATGTTAGTGCTTGAAAATGTCGCATTTCATTATTGCTACCACTTTATTAATAAGACACCAATGTATCTCCCCCAATGATTTCTAAAGTTATATGTGGGGGGGGAGGCACAGGTACGTATCAAATACTCTTTGTGGAAGAACTTTAATCTCCCCTTTTTCCTTTTGGATTTCATTAGCATTTTTTTCCACTCTCTTAGCAGATTGCAAATAAGGTAGACATAATCGTTATAAGAATCCATTTTGTTGGATTTTATTGGAGTTCCATCATAGTGAATTAAAATTAGGCTTAGTGAGGATGTGATACATGGATTGGAAGAAGGATCCACTCGTATGGGATGATAGATACAAATTCCCTTTGAGAATTTTTTTTTATGGTCAGGGAGAAAGCGGCTCATCGTCCATGGCTAGCATTTTTCATTGAGTTGGAAGGAGAATATCTCCTTATGACATGAGAAGGTTTGTTCTTCCAATGTTGAGATAATTAGGGAATATTTATTCTTCCAAAATTTGATTATATTAGAGCATGTGGATATTTTGATCCTTCTTAGGGAATAAATTATTCATTCATAGTCTCTTATAAAGGGAAATCCAAAGTGGAAAAAGTTTCACTTGCATAGCGAGTTGAGATTACTACTTTGGTGGGCGGAAGTCTAGTTTACTCGTAGAGATGAGTCATACTAGTGATTTGTCCCTAGATGAAATAACTATAGCTTCCCCTAGACAAATAATCTAGATTGAGAATATCTTTAAAATTCTTAGATAAGTATGGCACTACTCTATAAAAGGCAATATGGAGATCATTTAGTTACATTGATTAGATTTAGTCTCACTTAAAGAATATAAGATGAGAAGCTTTTATGTATATTTAGAGTGATGATCTTAGAGTAGATGATAAAGATGTAGTTGTTGATGTTTGTTATCAAAGTAACTTGGCATAAGTTAAGCCCAAGTTTCTTTGAAGTATAGGCATGCAAGTAGCTTGGCCTACTGATTAGATCTCATGGATGGGAAGGAGGAGGTATGTTATACATTATGGAATATGTTGAACAATGCATTGTTGGAGTGTTAATTTATTAATGTATTAATGTGTTTTGGATGTTTTTGATATAGCAGCTGAAGGTTCGTGAGGGCTTGAAAGCATGAAGGGCGGACATCAATAATCCGACTTTAGGGCAAACATCAATAAATCCGATTTATAAATTTAGTTTGTAAATAAATCCGCATAGAAGGTTCTATTGTTAGAAATAGTTAGAAAAATAGTGGTTAGAATAAGGGTATTGTAGAACGCAGTTTCTGATATTAAAAGAAAGGCTTTCTACAAAAGTCACCAACTTTTAGTTTCACGCATGCTTTCTGAAGCCGCTCTCATATAACCACTCTTTTCGACGTAATAAAAAATTCCTATAAATACATGCACTATGTGGACTGTCGAAACAGAGTGCATGGGGGGAGATTGCACCCAATACTACATTCAGTCTCGTCTCTTGGCGTCTCTATTTTTCTGTGTGTTTTTTGCATTTGCAACCTCTATGTGCATGTGAGCAAGATCCTGATAACAGTGGTATCAGAGCCTTGCACGCGTCACTACGGAGGGATCTGTTTCTGCTCATTTTGGCGAATTTATCTCTGTTTCGTTGTTCTCTGTTTGCAATCCGATTTCGGCTCCGGCTCCGGCTCTAGCTCCAGCTTCCGTTTCCGTTTCCATTTTTGTTTCAGTTCCAGTTTCGGTTTCAGTTTCTGTTCTTGCTTCTGTTCCAGTTTTAGAACCAGAACCTACGTTTACACCTACATTTACACCTATGTTTACTCCTTCGGCTTACTCCAAGGCGTTGACTAATGCATAGAACTTAGACGTTGACTAAGGCATAGAACTTAGGCATAACTAAGGCATTACTTGTATGAGTGGCAATAAGGACTTTTAAATTCACCAAGGTGGGAGGATTTGAACCCACAACCTCACCCACACAAGGGAAGTGTTTTACCACTACACAATCTCTTTGTATTGTCACTCTACTTCTCTTTTCTTATATTTAACATAACTTTCATCTCTTTCTTACTTTTTCAATTCCCAAGAACAACCATTCCTTTTACATTTTAACTCAAACAAACTCAAAAATTGTTTTTACATATCTAGCAAGAAGGTTTTGTCTCTACATCCTCATGGACCCTATGAACAACATGGAGGATTTCGGCAAACCACCTCTACCCGAGGTCACACTCGAGCAACAACTGGAGCTCCTGCGGCATGAATTACGAGGTGCTCAGAACGAGATCCGACACCGCGACTAGATACTAAAAAGATGCAAACTGATGAAGACAACCTTATGAGGATGGTCAAAGCTATTGTCTTTGCCCAATCCGATGGCATGCATTCCAAGATTGCCATTAAGAATTACCAATTTTTACAGTTTGATGGCCGGAAGGACGGCCCTTTTATCCTTTCATGGCTTTCACAGTTTGATGATTTTCATACTAATGAAACATATGCTAAAAATGAAAAAGTCAAATTTGCCACGAACTATTTAGTAGGAAAAGCTCAACTCTGTCCTGCGGCACAATACAGAGCGTCCAACAATGTGAAAGGCTTTTCAAGATAAAGTGAAGGATTCTTTTCTTCCTCATCAATACCATTTACATGTTCGACATGCATGAACGACCCTTACATGGAACGAGGAAGATACGGTTACTACCTACACGGAAGCGGTTCTGGCAAAATTTACTATTCGTTCGAATGCTTGAAGATGTACCGGAGGATAGCTTGAAGTGGAAATACGAAGATGTTTTGGATGTGGGAATCCAAGCTAAGCTTCACACCTTACGACCTACAACCCTCAATGAGGCTATATCTTTCGCCTATGATGCAGAGAAAGAATTCCAGTCCATAACCAAGTCACTTCGTCTACAACAACCACATCAACAACCACTTTTTGTTAAACCAAATATTCCCATGAAACGTACCTTTAATGCCCATAACCACCTACCCTACAAACTTTAGTGATGGATGCCCAACAGAAGTGACCACGAATCACTTGCTGGAATTGTGGCAAACCTGGACATACAAAAACGAAGTGCCGATTGCGACCTCTTAACATGAAACTAGTTGCAGCTCAATTACATAACATGGAGGCCCATAATGAAGAAATTCCTCCTCTTTGGACTTTAGGAATCATTGGAGAAGGACTTAAGTACCTTAGGTAACGATATCTTTCTTCATTCTCTACTTTGCATGCAGGGTACTATAAACAACAAACTCGTTAAAATTCTACATGATGATGGTAGTTCACATGACTTCATTTCACATTTATTAGTACAAGAACTTAAATTAATAACGTTTCCTTCTTTGTATAAAGTAAAAGCTGCATTTCAAGGTAATCATTATAATATAACACGAGAAGTGCAAGATGTTACGATTAGCATAGGCCCATATATTGATTCACGAACATTTTTAATTGCACCTTTGCAATCTTACGATGTTATACTAGGTATGCCTTTTCGTCATCATTATAACCCACATATTGACTACCATACACATACCTTTAATTTTGAATTTAAAGGTCAAATCATTACTTTGTCTGCACGGCATGATTTCCAACCATTTTCAAATAAAACATGCATTTAGGAAGGGATTCAATTTATGCATTGTCTTTGTCAATGTCATCAATGATTATACTCATACACTTCCTGATGCACATAAACCTTTCATGACTATTTATAAGGATTGTTTTATGTTTGAGTACCCCTCTGAACTACCACCCTCTCAAGGATCCTTTGACCATAGCATAGATTTAGTCCCTAGTAGTTCTCCTCCTCATAAAGCACCTTATAGACATGGCCCACTACACCAAAAGGAAATAGAAAACCAAGTAAAAGACCTACTATAGAAAGGACTTATAAGGCCTAGTTCTTCCCCATTTGGAGCACCGGTCCTCTTAGTAGAGAAGAAGAATAAAACTTATCAAATGTGCATTGATTATAGAGCCCTTAACAAGATCACCATAAAGAATAGATACCCCATTCCTCAAATATATGGTCTTTTAGATAAATTACAAGGAGCTTGTGTCTTTAGTAAAATTGATCTAAAATCAGGATGCCATCAGATTCATATGACGCAAAGTGATATTTTTAAGATTGCCTTTAGAACTCAAACAGGCCATTATGAATTTATGGTAATGCCCATTGGACTTACGAATGCCCCTGCTACATTTGCACGAATGATGAATAACATTTTTCTTGATTTCCAAGTTTTTGTTCTTGTATTTTTCGACGATATACTTGTTTACAGTAAGAATGATAGTGAGCATGAGAAGCATCTTAAAACAATTTTTCATTTACTACGAGAGAACACACTCTACGCTAATCCTGAAAAGAGTTACTTCTTTCAACGTAAGCTAGAATATCTAGGATATATTATTTCAAGTGAAGGTGTGCATGTGGATCCAAAAAAGATTAAAGTTATAGTAGAATGGCCTACACCACAATCAGTCAATGATGTTCGTTCTTTTCTTGGATTGGCTAGTTTCTATAGGAAGTTTGTTCGAAATTTTTCTTATTTCGCATTGCCCCTTACCTTGTTATTGAAAAAGAAAATAAAATTTGCATGGGGACTTACCCAACAACAATCCTTTGAAAAACTCAAACATGCACTTTCACATGCACCTGTTTTACAATTACCTGATTTTTCACAACCCTTTCATGTTGTTACTAATGCTAGTGGTTCAGGGATAGGTGCAATTTTAATGCAAAATGATCATCCCATTGCATTTGAGAGTAGGAAGCTTAAGCCCTCAGAAAAGAATTATAGTATATATGATAAAGAATTGTTAGCAGTTGTGCATGCTTTGCGAATTTGGAAACACTATCTTATGGGCTATGAGGTCTTAAACAAAACTGATCAACAGGCTATTAAGCATTTATTAAATCAGCCCTTAATCTCTGATCGCCATCTTAAATAGGCATCATTCATTCAAAATTTCCAACCCATGATCCAATATCAGCCTGGTAAAGTTAATGTTGTAGCTGATGCTCTTAACCGATTTCCTTCACATTCTGTTGTTTTGAATAATATTTATGCTATCCAAATACATTCTTTTCAAGAAATAGTTTCCACTCATCGATCTAATTTGTATTTTTCATGTGCATGGCATGACTTCAACAATGGTGCATCCTTATCTGATGAACATTATACATTCCATAATGGTTTTCTTTATTTTCAACATAGATTATGTATAACCCAAGCTTTTACAGATTTTGTCATCAAAGAAATGCATGAACCATCTTACATGGGTCATAGAGGCATACAAAGCACCATTTCTGCCTGCAAAGATTTCTTCTTTTGGCCACACATGGAAAAAGATATTGCACATTATGTTTCTCAATGCATTGTATGTCAGTGTGTAAAACGTCATCATGGTAAACCATTTGGATTATTAATGCCACTTCCCATTCCGAATGAACCATGGGAACAGATTTCTATGGATTTTATCACAGGTCTTCCCATCACTTCCTCACATAATGATATGATTTGGACAATATTTCATTCCATGTAGGAAAACTTTGTCTGCACCTCAGACTGCAAAATTATTCATTAAATGCATTTTCCCACATCATGGATTTCCTAAAGTAATGTTATTTGATCGTGATGTTAAATTTTGTAATCATTTTTGGGTTTTCTTATTTCAACATTTTGGTTCTAAAATAGATTTTAGCTCTGTATTTCATCCCGAAAGTAATGTACAAAGTGAAGCTACAAATAGTACTATTCTTGATTTATTGCATGGTTATTCATTAGATAGTCCCACTAACTAGGATGAAAAGTTGCCATTGCTTCAATTTGCTTACAATAACACCACACACACCACTATTGGACATGCACCTTTTGAAATTGTTTATGGTAAAAAGCTTCCCACTGCCATGTCACTCACCCAAACCGACATTCCCATGGCTGATTCTATTGCTCAAGATCACATTTCTATACTTCACGATGTTCACGAGCACATTAGGAAAAGTCAAGCATTACAGACGTAATATCAATACAAAACAATTAACCAAGGAATTCAAGGAAAATGATCTTGTATCGTTGTGTATCATTAAAAGACGTCTCAAAAATATTTTGCAGCATCCTAAAATTAAACTTGCCACACTATTATGGACCGTTTCACATTATAGAAAAAATTAATGATAATTCATTTAGATTAGATATACCATCTCATTGGAATATACATAACTCTTTTCATATTAGTTTACTTAAACCATTTAAACGCACTTTACCACTCACTCCACTTCTTGATGACCCTCCTTTGATTGAAGAACAATCTCAAATCTTGGTTCCTGAGAAAATAATTGATCATGATGTCACTACTACATGCGCAGGTACTCAATACCATCGATATTTGGTTAAGTACAAAACTCACTCTATTGAAGAATGTCAATGGATACATAAAACACAATTAACACCTCCTTATGACCACTTAATTTCTGCATATCATACACAACTACATTAATGTAATTCCTCCATGAACATTTCCATGCATGTTTTTCTGAACATGGAACATGCTTATTTTCATTCAGTGATGGAACATGTGACTGGCCATCCATGTTTATTTTACTTTATCAACTGAGGTCAGTTGCTTTTTCAACTAGGGGGCATGTTATACATTATGGAATATGTTGAACAATGCATTGTTGGAGTGTTAATTTATTAATGTATTAATGTGTTTTGGTGTTTTTGATATAGCAGTTGAAGATTCGTGAGGGCGTGAAAGCATGAAGGACGGACATCAATAATCTGACTTTAGGGCGGACATCAATAAATCCGATTTATAATTTAGTTTGTAAATAAATCCACATAGAAGGTTCTATTGTTAGAAATAGTTAGAAAAATAGTGGTTAGAATAAGGGTCATTGTAGACCGTAGTTTCTTATATTAAAAGAAAGGCTTTCTACGAAAGTCGCCAACTTTTAGTTTCACGCATGCTTTTCAAAGCCGCTCTCATGTAACCACTCTTTTCGACATAATCAAAAATTCCTATAAATGCATGCACTCTATGGACTATCGAAACAGAGTGCATGGGGGAGATTGCACCGAATACTGTGTTTGGTCTCGTCTCTTGGCATCTCTATTTTTCTGTATGTTTTCTGCGTTTGCAACCTCTGTGTGCGTGTGAGCAAGATCTTGATAACAAGGTCTTGGGTTCAAATCCCACAAGAGGATGAGAGTTTTGCCCAAGTTCTTTGAGGCCTTCTAGAAGGTTTCACTCGAGTTAAGTCAAGAGAACTAAGACACATCATTGATTGGCCACTCAAATGGACTTTAGCATACTAGTACACATGGTAGACATGTAGTTACTTTCCCAATTGAACTACCCCTTGAGGAGTGGTATATATGAAAGGTTTGGTTGGGAGGAGAGGCCTCGTTTTGAAATAACTACTTATTTTCATGCTAAAATCTCTCTAAATGTCACTCAAAAAAGACTCAAGATGATTGTGTGTGCAACTCAGCTCCCATCCTTTATATCCTCTTGCTCCTAAGATAGTAATGCTATGAAATGCTCTAGTGTGGGCATGCGGCCATCGTGCACACTCATTTCCAAGTTTCATGGACACAAAGGAAACCATCTTGAACCTTATATTTCATTATGATCAATTCAAAATTTGAGAAATGAATGCAATGATCATGTCTAGAAACATGTGAAATCCTAACATCGACTGTCTATGTGCCTGATTCTAACAACCTAAGGTCCTCTTTCAAATTGCTAACATCATCAATGACACCATCAACTCGTAACCACCCTTCAACACTATGTGAGGAGGGCTTGGCCACTCATATCCTGTCTTGCCAATGCCAATCTTGGGAGGTCAAGGAGTCACAATCTTCAAGTAAGCACTTTTTAAGTTCTAGTTCCAATTATAGTCTTGTTCCTTGTTTTGGTCTTGTCTATTCTAGTATCTTGGACATCTTGTCCTCTTGTAATCTTGTAGTACAAGATCTTGTCCAATTCTTTCTTGTACCTAGTCCATCTCTGTTGTATAATTACATGGGTCTAAGGGGTAGAACCCTTGGGTTTCTAGGTGTGAAACCCTTTGGATTTATGGTTTATTTACCCCTTTTAGATGGGTCTTGAACCTTAGGGCTAATTCTCTAAGGTTGAGTACCTTAGGCTTGATTGGAAGTTTCTCCTAGCCACTTGGTTTGTAGGTGAGAGCTTGGAGAGTCTTCTTTTAGAAGCCATGTGATTTCATGTGATATCCTAAGCTTGGAAACCATGTGACCACCTTAGGGACCCATGTGATGGAAGGTGCACATGTCTCCTTAAGAGGGACTTACCCCCTTGGGCTTGGAGCTATATATTGGAGGGGTTGGTTGGGTGGAGAGATATCTCTCTTCCTAGTGTGTGGCATTGCTAGTTAGTCTTCAGTTCAGTTGTGTGAAGGCTATGGAGTCCTTCCATAACGGTGGTATCAAAACTATGATAGATCTTCCAATGGAGTTTTTGAAACCTAGGTAGGTGTTGAGATCTTGGATTTGGAGCTCTAATTTCGAGCTCTACGAGCAGCTCGCGGATTTTGAGAAGAGCTCTACAAGCAGCTCGCGGATTCAGCTCGCAGATTTTGAGGAGTACTTCCTTTCTAGAGGAAGAAAAGAAAGGATCATGTGACCCTCCCTTTACGTGGAGAATTGACTCCCCCAATGGTTTCGGACCTGATGAGGCGCTAGCTACCTGGATCTCCGCTCATTCGAACCTCGTTTTGAGTGTTAGAGAGAGTGGAGTTGGCTCGTGAAGCGCCTCTCTCTTAACACCATTGAAGAAATGCACTCATCTCATGGGCTTAATATAGATCGTGCATGTTGGCTCAGCCTGTTATATGGGATTTAAACATCCACTTGGTCAAAACAAGGAGCTGGCACTTTTTGCGTGCATATTTCTCTTGTGTACTCGAAAGAGAGAGCGCTTTTGGTTGTCTTCCTCTCCACTCATGATCTCAAGAATTCCTCTTCATCCAAGTCTTCAACACTCATACGGGATGGAGAACATCAAGTCAAAAGAAGATGGATCCTTCTAAACGACAAAGGAATGACAACGTTTGAATTAAAGCTAAGTACATGCTTCAATTATGTTTTAGCTTTCATTGTTTTTGAAACATATTCAGAACGTAAGAGAGTGTTTCATTTATTGACATGATTTGAATATACTTATAAAGATAATGCATTTTATTTATCAATAGGAAAACATTAAAATCTTGGAAAAAGATTCAAGCACTTGCTTGCATCCATATACTGAAAAAGAATGAGTGTATGTGCATTTTCTTGATTTCATGTTTGGTACATCATCATTCTTCTTTTCATTGGCAAGGTTTTAAATACATGACCAACACCTTGAAACTCTCAAACATTGATCTATAACCAAGCTCTAAGGTATTGAAAGTCATGAAAATTTTTCTTTTAAGTATTTTAGAAGAGGGCGTCCATTTCATAAGCTATGCACTACGAGGTAAGCATAGAATCGAGATATATTTGCTCCAAGGAGCACAAAAGGATTATGGTGGGATCTAAGGATAAGTATTTCTATGTGTGTTGCTCCTCTTTACAAAATGAAAGTACTTATTTCAGAAGCATGGCTCTTGCTTGAAATTTTGTGACATTCATTAGCTATGCATAGAAGTTGCACCAATAGAATGCATATATCAATGCATGAGCACTATGGGGCAACTGCAAGAGAACAAGGATTACGACCACCACATGCTAGAGAGATGACTCTCCTCCCAACCAAATGCCTCTATATATAGCTCTCTCCAGGGGACTGCCTTCTTAGGCAGGTGGATACTAACCATCCAAGTGTCAGCCATGTAACTACATGTGCGCCAAGTGTCCCAATTAACTCGAGTTAACTCAAGTGGATGCTTCTAGAAGGCTCTAGATCTCTTTGGGCAAAATACTCTCCCCATGTCTCCCATGGGGATTGAACCCAAGACCTCCTCCTTCACATCCTTGAGACTTAACCACTAAGCTAAGTGGATCACTTGTTCACAAGAGCACAAGACCTCCTAGTAAGTCTAAACTCGAGATCTTTGGTCATACACACGGATGACCAAACGGTGTCTGATTTCAGATCTGTTTGAACCGGCCAGACCCTTGGATCATAGACTTACTTTATTACATTCTTCCCCCCTTGGAAAATATTTTCGTCCTCGAAAATAGAGCTATATGCATACGGTAGGCAACCCCCGAGCCTCATGTTCTAAAACTGAAGAACATGGTAGAAGGCAGTCCCCTGGAGAGAGCTATATATAGAGGCATTTGGTTCGGAGGAGAGTCATCTCTCTAGCATGTGGTGGTCGTAATCCTTGTTCTCTTGCAGCAACCATAAGTTTTGAAAAGCTCATCACCGGGATCGAAAGAAACAATGAGGTTTGAGTAAGTTTTTCATTAAAGTTTCTTTTGAGGTTTAATGATAGCCCATGCATGATTTTAAGATACACACTATGAGCACACAAGTAAGTATCAAGTGCCCAAGCGAGATTTCAACAATGGAGGAAGAAGTGTGACCAAGCTTCATCATCATGAGAACACTCAAACAAAGTCAAGGGATGGACGAAGCTTAAATTTCGGATAAGTATTTGCACCCCTTTCTTTTCCTTGCAAACCATAGAACATACCATGCATGTCATTATAGACATGGCCTTGGAAGTAGATGTATAGATTCAGATGGCTTAGTCGCTTGGTCACCTGTATAGTTAGTCATGAAATGATTTGTACTATGCATCCACTCCATTGATTTGTAAAGAAACATTGGTTGTGCATTTTCATGTAAAATGGTTTATGAAGTATGCATTATGGAAACTCATATCCATAGACAAAAAAAAAAAACAAGCATGGAAAATTTGCACCATCCTTTAAACAAACAAATTTCCAATTTGGAACTTTTGCATGCTTTAAGGAGGGCTTCAACTTCCAAACCTTATACATGCAACGCCTTTTCCAATAAAGGTGTAAATGTTTTGGCATACACTAAAGTATGCATTTGGAATACATTACATGGGTTTTTGAGTAGAGAGGGAGATTAAGTTATTGAAGTTAAGTAGGATTTGATTTTATTAGTTTCTAGGAAGAATGGTGATAAGGCCAATTGGCCACTATAAACCATTTAATTCCTTTAAGCTTGGCTTAGTCCAAATAAACCTAACTTCTTGAACTACCTTAATCCCTCTTATGGAAGTTCAAATCCCATAAAAACCCATGGCACGCCTGATCAGCAAGGCCATAGACTTAAGGTAGTAATACAAAAAATTTTCTCTCTTAAAACCACGATAAAATGGTGGTAACTTAGAGCACTATGTTCTCAAAGTTCTAAGGAAGAGAAAATATGGTATAACAGAATCTTAGTATTGGAAGATGAAAGTATTAGTGCTTTTGTTCAAGAAAGTTTGTTGTTTGAAAGAACTTAAGAACTATTTGGAGCCTTACATTATTCTTCCAAGCAAATGCAAGGCATGAAGAGAAGGTAAAACTCAAGGGTTGTAATAAACCCTAAGTACCATTTTCTAATGTCCTAGAAATAAAGGACTTTATAGTAAATGGAATTACCATCTACTTCAACATAGAGATTTGATTACTCAGATTACTGATTATGTCATAAGAGATGATATCTAGTTGAGATATAAACTAGCTCTATTATCGTGTGACATAAAAAGATCTTTTAGAGTACATCTGAACAAAGGAATCATTGAAAAAACCAATCTTTGACATTAAATCTTGTCAAGTTGTAATTACAACTGAGACTTGGTAAGTTGAAAGTCCACTATAGCATGGGCAATACGTATGCTCTGTAGTGGAAATAACACTTACAAGTCCAAGAAGTGATAAATCTTACTTGATTAGAAGAAGGTTTGATCCCAAACTCAAGCTAAAGTTACCTTTACTAAAGTGGAAGTGTAAGCCAGATGGTATGGGACATCTAGGCTTACACTACCACTAAAGTAAAATCGGTGGTATGGGACATCAAATTTGTGGGTAATCTCAACTTGAACTTTGGGACATTTGTTCTGTATGCTTGGAGAAGAGAAAGCAATAAAGCTCTGAATAGTTCTTTTAACTAGGAAGAACAATAAAGGATTGAAAATAAACTCTTTCAAATAATTTTGAAAGACCACAATTTTCAATTTACTCTCATGTAGTTTTCGAGCACGAAAACTCTTAAGGAGGGGAGAAATTCCCCAAGAACTTATATCTTATGCCTTGAAAAGAGCAAATAGGGTATTTTAAGTTAAAAGATATGCAAGAAATAGATAAAGTTGAAGTGCTTCCTTCATATATCTTTCATTACATCTTCCAGCTAAATGAAGTTCTCAAAAATTGGGGATTCTCAGGAGAAGACTTGCATACACCATAAGGATTGTATAAATCCTAAGAGGGATAGGAAAAGAAGATTGGATGAGCTATAAAGTATAAACCTAAAGGTATTTTTTGGTGCTTCATAGGGATAGCATAACATATGTTATGGATTCCAGTTATATAGACCTAAGGAATATGACTTCTTGTATGAAGCATAATAGCTAGATCCCCAAGTAAAACCCATGGGTAAAACATTGAACATGAAGGGATCTATTTTGGGTAAGACCTAGTCTTATCTCTTATTTTGGCTAAAGAAGAAAAGAAATCCAAAAGACCCAAGTAGGGCAAAGATCAAGTCAAACTTTAAGTTTGATAAGATGAATCATACCACATTAAACGGTTAACCAAATATTTAAAGTAAGATTAGTAGTGGTGTATCTAAGCACCTTAGTCTTTGCTCTCATAATATGGTACCATAGTATGAAGGGCATTTAAAAGGACAGAAAAAGATGAGAAAACAAAGTTATGTGGATTGGATGAGGAACCCAATGGTATGGGACAGTGGGTACTGAATCCCGTTGAGTACTTTTTCTTGATGGCCAGAAGAAAAAGGGACCCATGATCCAATGGAATACATCAGGAAGACAATGTCTGGGAATAGGCATCTTCTTCAATTATCCTCTCAAAGGGAAGAAGAATTCTTCCAACAAGATATGAAAGTATCTATCTCTTATAGAGAGTTAGAAACAAGGAGAAGATGAATTTTTTTGAGTTTGAGGGTAAACTTCAAAGGATGAAGCTCTAAAAGCTTCATGCCAAAGTATGACTTGAAATTCAAGGAACATAAAAATGATCGTAGACCAAGCTTGAAAGAAAGCTCAGAAAGATCATCTTTTGGATACTTGATATTTCAAGTCAATTGAAGAATAAGAAAGATGTCAACATAGGACATCTTTAACAGATTAAGAATATAAGGGAGAGAACTCTAGAAGGATCAAGAAGACCCTTAAGGTTTGAGATCCAATTAAAGATCCGTAAAGGTTAAACATTGAAGAAATGATTGGAATAATCTATTTTTACTTATGACCTTAAAGATAACACGATCTTTTACACTATGAGTTCCCATCTTGGGACGTAGTTATAAAGATCTTAATCTTTTTGAAGAACAAGTAAAATAGGTTTCAATTAAAGGCTACAATAGTTAGATTAACCCTTATGTATTCTAGTCCCTTAAAAGTGGATACTCAAAACTATGTAAAGTTTTGAAACAACATTGTATCCACTTTTTTGGTAAGCTCTCTCTGAAGATAAAGAGGATGTTATATAATCCACCTTTACCATTCTATTGGTTAGGTAGGGATTATATAATGAAATTCCCCTCTATTTAGAATAATTGGAGGCGAATTGCAAACAAGAAAATCCACCCATTTCACTAAAAGAGAGTGATTTGGGCAGGGATTATGTAAGATTCATCTTCCCTTTAGAATAAGTTGGATTCTAACTTGAGAGATGATAAGGAAACCTTAAGTAGCATTCGTCTATTTTGCTAAATCCGTGCACAAGTGGTGCAAAGCAAAGAACCAAGGTAGTAATTTAGATGAAGTCACTTTGTATCCACCTAATTCACATGTTTGAGCTATGGAGAGCCAGATGGCACATGGCTTAAACAAGGAAATAGGCACGGATGTTCTCTTTCACCCTTTTCATTCTTTCCATACTTTGCATTCGACTCAGTTCTTTTTCGTATGCAAACTAGATGGAACTTTGAATGATTAGGGCAAGGTTAGACTACAGATGGATTCTCCTCTTTTAAGATTCAGTCGGGGTAGAACTCCCCTTTTGAATTAAGAGGTGAAATTAGAGAGATGAAAGCCATGATGCTTGAGATTGATCATGGAGCATGGGGAATACCCCAAGGTATATATCTCCACTCATTTTCGAGGACAAAAATGCTTTTAAGGGGGGGAGAATGTTGTATAATTACATGGGTCTAAGGGGTAGAACCCTTGGGTTTCTAGGTGTGAAACCCTTTGGATTTATGGTTTATTTACCCCTTTTAGATGGGTTTTGAACCTTAGGGCTAATTCTCTAAGGTTGAGTACCTTAGGCTTGATTGGAAGTTTCTCCTAGCCACTTGGTTTGTACGTGAGAGCTTGGAGAATCTTCTTTTAGAAGCCATGTGATTTCATGTGATATCCTAAGCTTGGAAACCATGTGACCACCTTAGGGACCCATGTGATGGAAGGTACACATGTCCCCTTGAGAGGGACTTACCCCCTTGGACTTGGAGCTATATATTGGAGGGGTTGGTTGGGTGGAGAGACATCTCTCTTCCTAGTGTGTGGCCTTGCTAGTTAGTCTTCAGTTCAATTGTGTGAAGGCTATGGAGTCCTTCCATAACAATCTCCCTCAAGGGGGTTCTTGTAATCTAGATATATTGTGCCATAATTGTGATCCCGAGTTGTGCAATCTTTTGTATCCTATCTAGTCAACTTATGCATACCTATCAGTCTCAGATTGTGGGACTTCTTGTATCAATTGCATATTCTTGTATTGTTTTCCCTACATGGGTGATCCTGTAATCAGAGTTATAATTATGAAATCTTTTCCAGTCTAGTCAGAGGGCACAATCTAGTGCTCCCTTAATATTTTGGCAAGACTTCCACATCAAATTTGTCTCAAGAATTATGGATTCCATATCCATACTAAAAAATATTGATTTTAATCTAAAAGATAAATATAAAAAACTCCAAGATTTTGAAAGGAAGTCACAAGGTGATCACTCAATTGGAGAATTTTCATCATACTTTATTTCATCGATCCACCTATCAAGAAGAGTATCTAGTTAATCAATTTCAAAGTGGGATCAGCGATGAAATAAAGGATCATTCGCTCTCTATGTCTTGGGTAAATACTTTAGATGAGGCTATCAAGCAAGTAGTTAAATGTGAGAATCAAGAATTCAAGGACAACCAAGTTCAAGATGAAGATGTGTTTAAAATGAAGATGATCTTGCCTAAGTTTCTCAACCATCAATCTTTGAGGGCTGAGAAAGTGCAACCATTGATGTCAAGAATATACATGAGGATGATTTTATCAATTAGTATCAATGGAGCTTACGTGACAATGTCATGGACCTCATGTTAACCATGCCCAAGGTAAATACTTTGAGTGGATTCATGAATCAAGCAATTGAGTGTCATAATAGGTTGTTCAAGAGGAAGTAAGAGAAAAAGAATTGTATTCAAGATCGGGAATATAAGTTTATTTCAATTTCTCAACAATATATATTTGAAGGATCTCAACCAGAACCCATACTAGGGGATAAGATCAAGGTTAGGAGACTTACAACAACGGAAAGAAAGCATCATAGAGACAATGGATTACATTTTTACTATTTGAGGTCATGATCATATGGTATTCAAATGTCCTAAGAAGAAGAAACAAGTTGGGTTCAGGACTTCCATAGTCACCATTTGTTGAACTTTGATTCAATATCTGATCACTATCCTTCTACACTCGGTATACTCAATTGATACACAGAACCCGTTGATGGATTCAAGGCACTCTACCTATTGAATTTCAGATTGAAGGTTAGCAAGGGTTCTTGTTTGGAGGGTGATCCTATTACAAGGCCCTAAACTTTTCCTACATCTTACTAAAGATAATTCCTATGCAGATTTTGATAGTAGATCTACCACCAATCGTTTATTCCCTCATTGTACCCAAATTCCAAAATTATACTTATGAAGTATACTATACATTGTGTTGTCATATTTTCTTCCCCAAATAACACAAACTTATGTTATAGTACCATCTTCAACGAATTACACATATTGCTTATACTATTCAATGACTTAACCAATACACACAAGACCATGTTGATATATTTAGGTAGTGATGTGTGTGAACACACTAGGACCGTAAGGGCACTTTTTTTTTCCTTTTAGGAGGTTTTTTCCCCTGGCTTGTATATACACCTATTGCCCTAATGGGTTACTTATCTTTATACATTCTAGTGGTAATACATTCAGTATTGTGTGTTGTGCTCCAAGCTTCTTCTTCTTCCTTGAGATATTTGCGTGCTTCTGCAGATCTCAAACTCCAACAATTGGTATCAAAGCAGGTCGTCGCTTCATCTAGGGCGTCGTCATCACCCCTCTGGTCACAGACTCAGAATCACATGAATTTTGGTGAGCATATTTAGGGTGATTAGGAGATAAAAATTGTTTTGTTATGTGGTGCTGAAATCACGATCTGAGCTCGTTTCGGCCTTTGAATGCAGTATCACACCATTTATGCAAGCCATTTTGTCTTTTTGTGCCAAAGATATATACAGGTTTTGGTCCGCTAGTATAATCTTCTTGAAGTCTACTACAGGTTTAGTAGAACTTGTCAGGGTAGTCCTGTTCAACTTTTTTAAATACAATCATTTTTCTGCATCATGGTATTTTAGTCAGTGGCCATGGCTTAAAGTAGTGATGTATTTCGTATGTTGGTTGTTGAGGATAAGTTGGACATTACCAATTACCCATTTTGGGATTATATGATGCATTATGTATTGGTTGCAAAAGGACTGTGGAATATTGTGAAAAACATCCTATTACACTTGCAAATATAGGCATTGCAGCTAATGCAGACAACGTTGAACATGATGATATCCTTCATGTTCTTGTTCATGCTGTAGTTTTTGCTGCACCTACTGTAGAGTAAATTCATTGGGATAGCAAAGATGCTCAGGCAATGCATTGATTGCCTTGTCTGTCAAACATGCCATTATTCCTCACATTCGCTCTTGCAGAACAACTAAGGATTCTTGGGATACACTTACCACATTGTACCAAGCTAGGAATGAGGCTTGTGTTGCTTATCTCCGAAAACAGTTGGAGAGTGAGCATATGAATGAAGGTGATTCTATGGACAGTTTTCTAACAAAGATCAAAGATTTGAAGGAGGAGTTAATTTAGTTTGATGAAGTCTTGCTTGACAGTTCTCTTGTGCAGATTGTCCTGAATGGTCTTCCCGATTCATACCAGAGTTTTGCTTCTACTCTTCGTTTGATGATGAAAGGCAATCCAAATGCCTTAACATTTGAGCAGTTAGTCTCTCTTCTATTACAGGAAGATCAGTCTAGGCGAAAGAGGTCCTGGTTACAGATCAAACTTTCCTGGCTAGTCAGAAGGGCAAAGGTAAATGGAGCTCTTCTATTATTAAGCAAAAAAATCTGCTAATTGTGCAGGATCAAAGAAGGATGATAAAGACGACAAGAAAACAAAAAAGTAGAAATTGTTTTGCAAGTACTATAAAGCAAATGATCATGTCATAAAAAATTGTCCAAAACTGGCTGCAAAAGAGGCAAAGAAAAAAGAGGTTGGACTGGTTATTGCAGAGGCCTTTACACCGACAACAGAGTCTGCTAATCTTGTGCAGAATGAAGAATGGCATTTACTACTGTTTGCAGCTTTGACCCATCTTCTCATGAGTAGTGATAGTGGGGCAACCAAAGATATTACCTTGCAGTGCAGTTTCTTCACTTCACTTGAGCCTGCCCCTATAGAGAATACTGTCACATGCGCCAACAACTCCTCTTATCATGTTATGGGACTTGGTAAGATCATTCTAACTACTGCCGATGGTAGTTCTTTTACATTGTTAGATGCTTTATTCGTGACAATGATCAAGAAAAATATGTTATCAATTTTTGGATCTTGGTTGTGAAATTTTTTGATGACAGATGTAAAATTCATGATTTGTCAAATGGAAACATGATTATTCACTACAAGGAATACGGGCGCATAATGATGGTTAATGCGACACAATTTCATCGCTATAAAATTGCATAAAGTGTCGCAACAAGAGTCGAGCATAGAACATCGGTTAAACAACAAAAAATTTGACGTTTTTATCGACATGTGCCACGACGGAATATGCAACGGTTACATCAAGCATCGCTAAAGCGACAATTAAAAAAAACATTGCTTATTTAAAAAGCATCACATAAGGAACACTCATTTGCATCGCATAAACGACTCTCATTTGCATCGCATAAGTGACGCTCATTTGCATCTTATAAGCGACGCTCATTTGCATCTTATAAGCGATGCTCATTTGCATCTTATAAGCGATGCTCATTTGCATCTTATAAGCGACGCTCATTTGCATCGCATAAGCGACGCTCATTTAATCGCATAAGCGACGCTCATTTAATCGCATAAGCGACGCTCATTTGCATCGCATAAGCGACGCTCATTTGCATCGCATAAGCGACGCTCATTTGCATCGCATAAGCGACGCTCATTTGCATCGCATAAGCGACGCTCATTTGCATCGCATAAGCGACGCTCATTTGCATCGCATAAGCGACGCTCATTTGCATCGCATAAGCGACGCTCATTTGCATCGCATAAGTGATGCTAATTATACGTGATGTGGACAGGAATTTACAATGCTTTAGCATCGCTTACACAATGGGTTTTTGATGAAAAACAAATGTTGCAGGCTCTTTGATCGGCATCTACACACATCTGATCGAAGAGCTCTCCAACGTTCACAATTGCGCTGCACTTACGAGCTGAAACAATCGCTGGCTAAATTGTTGTTTTGTATAGTATTTATCTTATTGTCTCTCTCTCTGTCTATTTCTCTCTTTCTACCTCTTTCTCTCTTTGAATTCTCTCTCTCTCTCTCTCTTTATTGCAAGTTATTCAAGAAGTTAACCAAGCAAAAAATATGGCTAACTATTGTAAGTACAATTTCCATTCTTTGTATATCATTTGAATTGTGTTATTTTCATTAGTTAGCATACTCACACATATTGATATGCACATATACACTTATACATGAAGATGCATGTTCAGACATATACACATATACACATGCACATACACACACATATACACACACACATACATGTGCACATACACTTACACATACACACACATACACATGCATATGCACAAACATTTCTACAACCACATAAAAAGACTTGCATGCATGTATTATTGCATATATACATACACATGCATACGTTAACACATACTTAAATACATGTATATGCACATCCACATGCATGCACATTCACATGCATGCATATACACATGGATGCAAGTGGAAATGCATCCACATGCACATGCATGTTTCATACATATACATACGCATATACATACACTTGTATATGTTTATACACATACACATACATATGCACATACATACATATACACACACATACACATATATACACATATATATGCACATACGTAGACACACATATGCACATACACACACATGCACATACATACATATACACATATACATGCACATACACACATATACACATACACTTACACATATACATGCACATACATACATATACACACACATACATATGCACATGCACATACACATATATACACATATACACATATACACTTACACATGCACATCCACATACATACATATACACACACATACACATGCACATGCACATACACATACATACACATATACACTTATGCACATGCACATGACATACATGCATATACACATACATGCATATACACATATACATATGTACATACATACATATACACACACATATACATGCACATACGTACACACACATATGAACATACACACACATAAACATGCACATACATACATATACACACATACACATGCACATAGATACATATACACACATATACATGCACATACACACATATACACATACACTTACATATATACTTGCACATACATACATACATACATATGATTCTTATCAAGGAAAGAATCAACAACGTGGCATGAGCAAGAACAAGGAAAAGAATGGTGAACGGAATAAGAGTAGAAGTAAATCAAGGAAGAGGGATATCGAATGCCTATATTATCATAAGAAAGGACATATGAAGAAAGATTGTTATACATTAAAGAATGCTAAAGGTAAAGGACAAAATGTTGATGGGCATGTTAAATAGTTACCTGCACTATCTACTTCGAGTGTGAAGATTGAAGAAATTAATGCTATTTTTGATGATGTTGATGTGTTGACACTTGATAGTACTGTGCCAACTCAGGCGCTTATGGTTAAATCTCTTTCCCACACATACTGAATAGCCTATGGCTTGTATTTGGCATGGTCATTTGGGCCCTATATTTTGTAGTGGAATGGAAAATCTTTCTCCTTCTGACTACTTACATGTGTTATCTTTCTCTGATTTTTCATTTTGTGAGCATTGTCAATATGGAAAGCAAACCAAAAATGTGCATAGAACGCACATTGACTCTTCAATTCAGCCTTTAGATCTCGCTCATATAGATGTGTGTGGTCCTATGCCCACTAGGTCCTTAGGTGGTTGTCTTTACTTTGTCACTTTCATAGATGATGCTACCAGAAAAGTCAGGGTATATCCTATCAAATCGAAGGATGAGGTATTCCCTACTTTCAAAAAATGGCTTCCTTTAGTTGAGATTGAAAAAGGAACTAAGCTTAAGGCTTTACGTTCAAATAATGGGGGTGAGTATACCTCACATGAATTCAACCTTTTCTGTTAGTCTAGAGGGATTCATAGAGAGTTTACAGCTCCTTACCAGTACAAAATGGTATAGGTGAGAGGATGAATATAACTATTCAAGATAGAGTAGTTTCTATGTTGCATCATGCAAACATCTCACAAGGTTTTTGGGCAGAAGCAGTATTGACTGCAGTTCATGTGATTAACCTTTCACCTAGTACTACCAAAGGTATGAAAGTGGCACAAGAGTTATGGATAGGGAAGCCACCATATTATGATCATCTTCAAGTCTTTGGGTGTGAAGCATATGTTCATATACCCAAGAATCTTAGACAAAAGTTGGACCATAAGTTAAAGAAATGCATTTTTCTTGGATATGGTCGAGAAGGACAAATTGGATATCACTTATGGGATCCTAAAACACAGTCAGTGATCAGAAGTAGTGATGTCATTTTTAATGAGTCTAAGATGCATAAATAGTCCATTAAGGAGGTTGAAGTGAGAAGAGTGGTGTTTGAGGATACTAGTCCTCCGGTTAGCATGCATAAAAACGCTGCACATAGGGATGTTCAAGAGAGTGTCCATTCAGATCAGTTTGCACATGTTCCTGTTTAGCAACCATTGAGACGTTCTGCACGTGTCTCACATCCACCTGATAGATACGTTCCAAGTTTAGATTTTGTTATGCTAACAGATGCCGATGAGCCTTCTTGCTACAAAGAGGCTATGCAGATAGAGGATCATGTCAAGTGAGAGCATGCCATGAAGAGTGAGTTGGATTCTATTCACAAGAATGGTACTTGGGATTTAGTACCTTTGCCAAATGGCAAGAAAGCTTTACCATGTAAATGGGTATATAAGTTGAAATTCATATCAGATAGTGCTTCTCCAAAGTATAAAGCATGACTTGTTGCAAAGGGTTTTAAGCAACAACATGGTGTTGATTTTGAGGAAATCTTCTCTCTAGTGGTCAAGATGACTACTTTGCACATGTTGCTTGAATTCATTGCAATGGAGGACTTAGAGCTAGTCCAAAGGGATGTGAAAACTGCTTTCTTGCATGGAGATCTTACAAATGAGATCTATATGGAACAACAGAGGGTTATGTAGTTCTTGGCAAGGAAAGTCTAGTTTGTAAGCTCAAGAAGAGCTTGTATGGACTTAAATAGTCTCCTAGACAATGGTACCAAAAGTTTGATGCTTTTATGAAGTCCCAAGGCTATTCTCGAAGCAATGAGGATCATTGTCTCTACACAAAGAGATGCTCAGATGGTAGTTTGATATGCTTGATACTTTATGTCGATGATATGTTGATTGCTAGGAAGTCCTCCTATGACTTGTCAATTCTCAAAAGGAAGTTCAGTCAGACATTTGATATGAAGGATTTGGGGGATGCCAAACATATTCTTGGCATGCGCATTACTCATGATAGGAGTAAAATATGCATATACTTGTGTCAAAGTGAGTACATATTCAAAGTACTTCAGAGGTTCAATATGCAGGGTGGAAAAGCATTGAGTACACCTTTACCCACATATATGAAATTGAGCAAGGATGATTTCCCCAAATCAGATGAGGAAAAGGAATTCATTACCAAAATTCCCTATCAGTCTATCGTTGGTAGTCTCATGTATGCTATGGTAACTACGAGACCAAACATTGCATTTCTAGTGGGAGTTGTGAGCAAATATATATCTGATCCTGGTAAGAAACATTGGGAAGCGATCAAGATGATTTTGAGATATCTTAGTGGCACTAAAGACAAGTGTCTATGCTTAGGTATAGGGAAAGCATCCATTATTGGTTACACAGATTCTGACTATGTTGATTGTGTAGATAATCGTAAGTCTATATCAGGGTACATTTTTCATTTTGCTGGAGGTGCTATCTCTTAAAGATTTCGTCTTCAAGAATGTACAATTGTTTCCACCACAGAAGCAGAGTATGTTGCAGCAAGTGAAGCATGTAAGGAAGCATTGTGGCTTTCTTGTCTTGCTTGTGATATGGGTTTACCTCAGCATGTACCTCATTTGCTCAGTGATAGTCAGAGTGCCATTGCCTTGGCTAAGAATGCAGTCTATCATGCAAAGACCAAGCACATTGAGGTGAGGTATCACTTCATTAGAGATTGCTTAGCCACTGAGCGCATTATTCTTGAGAAGGCTCACACTCGAGATAAGGTTGCAGATGCTTTTAACATGCCTATCAGGTGGGAGGTATAGTTTGTATACTTACACTCAGGTATTCTTTATCATTCTTTATCTGTCTCCCATAGTTACTTTAGCCAGATTGGCCTTTAGTGGGAGATTGTTACCGTTAGTGTCCATGTGAAAGGCCAAATGGCCACTGGACACTTCTTTGTATATGTTCTTTAATAAAACATATAGTGGCCTGGTCAGTCATAGACTGTAAGTTCGACCGCATTTTTAATACCTAAGAAGTCTGTCTTCATGCTCCCTGTGTACTGTGTTTTTTATGTGTATTCTGCAGCCTCTATGCGGAGTACTGTGTGCAGCCCTAGGAGCTCATTTGTCTACTCCGAGGAGATCGTCGTGAAGCTCTCGAGAAGGAGAGCACACTGTGGTGCATCGCCATCGAATTACTTCATACTCGATCTCATGTTTCGTAGGATATCGACCATAATCACTACATTGAAACAAATAAAAAGGATTAGTTTCTTGCATTTTAACTAAAATAAAAAATATACTTACAATAACACATATACTTACAAATGTAGCTACAAAACCATGATGGCCCATTTGGCCTAAGTGCGATGTGTGGCCCGACTCAACTCTCTTCTTTGCAATAGCCTGTTTATTTAAATAGAAAAGAAATACATAAATTAAATGTAAAAAATTAATAAAGCATATGAGAATTATAAATATAAATTACTAATTTGTATACCTTCTACAGAGGAAATGACTCCTCAAGACATAGCTGTCTACGAAAAAACTGCCATGTCTCAGATGGTATGTTAGGTCTCCTCTTATTTTATTCCACCATACAATATCTCATGTTATTTTAATTTCAAACAAAAAAAAATTAGAATACATACACATATATACACACACACATACACATATACATGCAAACATATACACATACATACATGCATACATATACACATATACATATATATAACATAAACACACATATGCATATCCACAGATATACATACAAACATACACATGCATGCATATAAACACGTTCATACAAAATACATGCATTTATTCCACAAGAATGTGTATTTGTGTATACATGAATATGTGTGTATGTGTAAATATGTATATGTGAAGATGTGTGTATGTGTAGATGTGTATATGTGAATGTTTATGTATGTAAATGATCAGATTATTAATATCTAATACCATTATTTGTAGATTTTGATCAATCAGACGGAACTCCACTAGTGTCTCCTAATCGTGCAAAGACTATATACTGTAAGTATATCAAACTTTTAGCTTTAAATATATTTGATAGATACATAACTGATATATGTTTTTTTCTTGTTATAATCAGATTCTGATCAATCAGAGGGCACTCCACACCTCCTACCCATACAACAACTTCACATGTGTCCTCCGATAGGAATTATGATGAATTTTACTATCAAGAGCATATTATATGTTGGTGTAACTCTTGTTATGGCATGTATCAAAGACCACGATTGGATTGTATTGAACATGAGGCAGAGTGTGGTACTTTTAAGCATGCACCACCACGTGGTCAACGTGATAATGCTTGGGTATGTATTTTTTCTATAAATTAATGTCATTATTTTATTTAAAAACCATATATAAAATCAAATTACTATTGATATATAAGAATACTTGCTCGATGATGATGATGATGATAATAATTCTCATACTCATACTGCTAATATACCTCGTACACGTCATGGACTTGTTGTTCACCAATTACAAGCAAAGGTTTCTAGAAATCCTCTACCTCCTAGTTTAGAGACTAGAATGGCTGAAGATTATCCATTGCCAACCTGTGATCGTTCTGTAGTACAAACATATGATAGAAGAAGATATGGAGGATGGAATAGAGGACCACTTCCTTTAGATGGAGAGCTCTTTAACTTTTGGGGTAATCGCTATATGATTATTCCATCCACTATTACTAATGCTGGTCATGGTCTCTTTACTGTAGAGGATTTGTATGTGCCTTTGGACTCTGAAGTCACTCTTATGTCATTTTGTGGTCCTATATATGGATGGGGAGATGGCATCGACTTTCATGTTATGTTCAAAGCATGAGTACTTATGGAATATTCTTGAATGGAGCATCCCTTACTAATAGAAGGATTTCACATGTAGAAAACGAAAGATTATATATTGATGGAAGACCTCACACACATGGAAATATAGCAGGTTTAATAAATAGTAGTTGAGGGTTACATAATAGTTCAAGGACTAATTGCACATTTGAGGAGCATGAAAATAGTCATGAACGACCATACATGAGTAGAGATGTAGCATGATACATAGTTGTCAATGCTATTACTACATTACATGCTAATGATGAATTATTAGTGAATTATGGATGGCGTAGACCTCCAAGAGCACCTTTTGTTGGAAGTCAATGTCCTCATTGGCTTAACAATTCAATAGCAGTTTTATAAACTAATCCAAGGGAATCCACGCGGGCGCAACATCCATATAGGAGAGTCCTTCTAGACTCTTGTACAAGTGACGACGGGCGCTCATGTGGTCTAGCCCAACGTTCATAAAAGCAACCTCATCGACCAGGGTTCAATCCCCACGTGTTGCGGCAGACGAATTCGTGTTTTTTAATAAAGCAATCCGAAAAAGTCTTCACGGAAAAAGCCGTTCGCGATAGAGGTGTTTTTTTTATTATCGTTCTACGATCGTAGCTTTTAGATTGTGCTTTTGAAGGATACTCACAAACTATATAAACAAGGCCTTGGCTCCTTGTATAATCACTCACTCAAAGATCTAGAGCTTGGAGATCTTCTTGAAGACAGAGTGTTCTCACACTCTTGAAGGAGGTGAAGTTGTGGTGAAGGAGAGGCTACTCTCATTGCAGCAGGAAGTCTTCTACGAGGTGGTGGTAACTATCTTTTGTGAGTTAACCTTGTGGTTGATTTACAATTTCACTACACTATTTTGTTAGCTTCGTTGCTTCATTCTCTTCACACACACTTAGATTATTTCGACATAATCTAAATCTTGTATCATCATCTTCTTATTCTTCCATTAGTGAGTGCACCACTTTATATGGTTGAGTAGTACTCCCATGTTGTAATTTGGACATCTATTATTTTTAGTGAAGTAAGCATCCAGCTTACGTTCCCTATCCTTGTCTCAAGATCTCTTTCTTTCTCTATCTCACTTATCATCTTGTCAATTAAGTTTTGTATGCTCAAGAGGTTTTAGTATTGGAACGATCCTGGGGCCCCAAATTCCAACACTTGGTATCAGAGCTACATAATTGACATACACACTTAAGATAAGATGAGTGAGATTAGAATTGAGATTGAAGACAAGTTGGATGGATCTTCTAATTATCCCATGTGGAGTTTCATGATGATGAACTTGTTAGTGACAAAGGATTTATGGAGTATCGTCAATGGATCCTTAACAAGACCAAGACGAGAAGGCGAAGAAGGGTCTACAACAGCTTCAACAGGTACTATAATTGCTATTACAGAACCAACAGAAGAAGAGGTAACCACTTCGACATCCAGAGTCACTGCTAGGTCTTTACCTAGAGTTCCTCCTACTGAAGATCAGGAAAGATGGGATGCTAGAGATGCTTTAGCACTTTCATTCATAGCAATGAGCGTCAAAAAGCATATTCTACCACAGATCAGATCTTGCAGAAGTTCTAGTCAAGCTTGGTTAAAGCTCGAGAATCTTTTTCAGAGCAGAAATCCTGCTAGAAAAGCTCACTTGAGGAGACAACTAGCAAATACAAGGATGAAAGCTGGTGAGTCAATTCAAACCCACATTACGAGACTCGTTGACTTAAGAGATCAACTTCTAAATGTAGGAGTTGAGATATCAGATGAAGAAATGGTAAATACGCTGATTAATTCACTTCCTATTTCATATCGATCTTTCATAACCACTCTTACCCTTACCACAAGAGATAGAGAGGTTACATTTGAAGAGTTAGAGTTCTTGTTGCTTCAAGATGAAGATCAGTTGAAGGGAATGGAAGAGAATGAAGAAGCACTTTCATCTTCATCAAAGGGTAAGAAGAAGAAGGATAAGAAGAAGGAAAAACAATCCAAGAAGGAAAGTAGGTCCCTTTCACCTTCTACTTCAGATTCTGTATCTACGACATCTAAAGAGAATTCTTCTAAGAAGAAGGTAAAAATATGTTCTTTTTGCAAGAAACGTGGACATATTCAGTCAGAATGTTATAAAAGGATTGCAGCAGAAAAGAAAAAGGCATCAGGTAATGTTGCAGAAGATGATAAAAAAGGGAAATCTCAAGGTGATTCTTATGCCTGTATCACTATTGAGGAAGTAGCTTTTGATCAAGCAGCTTTACAAGTTCTTTCAGCAAGTCCTTGGATATTCGACTTAGGTGCTACAAAGCATATGACAGGTTGTAGAGATGTATTTTCTTCTCTCTCCTATTCTTCAGGTAGAAGAGTTACTATTGCAGATGGAAATGATTTGGATGTTGTGGGAATAGGTACAGTAACCCTAAAGTCAAGAGAAGGTAGTGTTTTTCAAATTTCAGATGTCCTTTATGTACCTGAAATGAAGATAAATCTGCTATCTATATCTGCATTTTTAAGTGATGGTTTTAAAGTTGTATTTGAGAAAGATCTTTGTAAGATCTTATCACATAAAGAAGACAAGTGTCTTTTACAAGGTAAGCATAAAGGAGGGGTCTTTGTTTTGTCAAAAATCAGTCAAGCATATGCAGTCAAATCTTCGTCCCCGGTGGAAGATATGAAGCTATGGCATGAAAGATTTGGACATATCAGTTTTGGAGCTCTCAAGAATATCAAAGACAGAGGTATGGTTGAGAGTTTACCCTCATTCAAGCTACCTGATGATTCAGATATATGTGAAGGTTTTCTTGAAGGTAAGATGCATAAACTACCTTTCAAGAAACATGGTCATATTACAGCTACCAGGAAATTGCAGATTATTCATTCAGACGTGAATGGACCTATGAGAGCAGACTCTATTCAGGGTTTCAGGTATTTTGTCCTATTTGTGGATGATTTTACAAGATACTCATGGATCTATGGTCTTAAGTCGAAGTCAGAAGTCTTTCCTATGTTCAAGAAGTTTGTTGCTATGGTTGAAAATGAAAGTCAAGAAACTGTCCAGATTCTCAGAAGTGATAGAGGTGGAGAATACTTGTCAAATGAGTTCCAGACATTTCTCGATGAGAAAGGTATTACTCGACACCTTACTATTGCTTATACTCCTCAGCAAAATGGTGTTGCAGAAAGAAAGAATAGAGTACTTGTTGAAATGATGCGGAGCATGATGGCATCCAAGAAGCTTTCACCAAAATTCTGGTTTGATGCAGTACATACAGCTAATCACATTTTAAACAGGTCATCTACAAAAGCTTTAAAGGTAATCACACTGTATGAAGCTTATTATGGTAGAAAACCTAATGTGAGTTACTTCAAAGTGTTTGGATCACTTTCTTATGTACATGTTGAGAAAAAGGACCGAGGCAAACTAGATGTAAAGGCAAAGAAAGCTGTTTTTATTGGATATCCTGTTGAAAGCAAAGGATACAGGTTTTATGTTCCAGAAACAGGTGAAGTTATTCTTTCACGTAATGCTTATATTGCTGAAGGTAAGGTTTATGATAAAGAAGCAGAAATTCTGGAGTTCATTAGTGAAAATGACTATGGAATTTTTAGAAAGATTTTGGATGTAGATGTTCAGCCATATCAGGAGGGAGTTAAACCTCAAATTCCTAGTATTCAAGAAAAAATTGAAGAAAGAGGAATTTCACAACCTTCTACAAAGTCAGTTCCACAAGAGACTTTGATTCCAGAAATGGAAGAAGTTAAAGTTCCAGAAAGTCCTAGTACCTCGACAGGACAAGTTCCAGAACCTGTGGAAGCTGAAAGTTCAGAAAGAGTTTCCCCACTATTCAAGGATACACCTACGTGGTTATATCAGACTTGGAAAGACAATGGTATAAAGACTTTTACTGGAAGAACAAGGAGTCAGATTAGACAACAACAACAAGATCATGTAAGAACAAGAAGTCAAAATAGACAGCAAAAAGATCATGTAAGTTTTGCTGAAGACTTCGAGATTCATGATATTTTGGCACTTACGACTGTTGAAGATGAACCTGCGTGTGTTAAAGATGCACTTAACATTCCTATTTGGAGAAAAGCTATGCAAGAAGAGATTGATTCTATTCATAAGAATCAAACTTGGCAGCTATGTGAGTTACCAGAAGGAAAGAAGGCTATAGGTGTAAAATGGATCTTTAAAATCAAAAGGAAAGCAGATGGTACTATTGATAGATACAAGGCCAGGTTGGTTGTCAAAGGATATGCACAACAAAAAGGTATTGATTATGATGAGACATTTGCTCCTACGTCTAGGATGACTATTATTAGGTCAGTACTTGCTCTAGCAGCACATTTTGGTTGGCATATTTATCAGCTTGACATTAAGACTGCTTTTCTAAATGGTGATTTACACGAAGATGTGTATATTCAGTAGCCAGAAGGTTTTGAAGAGACAGGTAAAGAACACTTAGTGTGTAAGCTTATAAAAGCTTTGTATGGTTTAAAACAGGCACCTAGAGCATGGTATGAAAAGATACATACATATCTTTTATCCGTTGGTTTCCATAACTCAGATGTAGCTCCAACTCTTTATGTCAAAGCTGAAACAGGTATGATGATTATAGCAATCATTTATGTGGATGATATTATAGTCACAAGTCCCAGAGATGAAGATTTGCAGATGTTCAAAGAAGAATTGAAGCAAACATTTGATGTGAATGATTTAGGCATTCTACATTATTATCTTGGGATTCAGTTTCTGTTTCGAGATGAGTGTATCTACACGACACAACAGAAGTACATTGAGAAACTTTTGGAAAGGTTTCAGATGGGTGATTCTAAACCTATGCAAACACCTATGGATCAGAACACGTCTTTACAAATGATAGCAGATGCAGAACCATTTGATGCTACTCTATATAGTCAAGCAGTTGGTTGCTTGATTTATCTTTGTAATACACGTCCTGATATACAGTTTGCAGTTTCTCAAGTATCAAGGTTCATGCAGAATCCGACAGTGTTACATTGGAAAGCAGCAAAGCGGATCTTTCGTTATTTGAAGGGAACTTCAAATTATGCTATGGTATTTTCGAAATCTACACATTTGTTACTAAAAGGATTTTCAGATTCTGATTGGGCAGGTGATAAAGACACAAGAAGAAGTACTAGTGGATTTTGTTTTTATCTTGGAGATTGTCTTATCTCATGGTTTTCAAAAAGACAACCCACTATTGCCACTTCATCGTGTGAAGCTGAATATCGTGCAACATTTACAGCTACTCTAGAGTCAGTATGGTTGCAGAAGATTTTCAGTTATCTTGATGTAAGAGTACATCAACCCATTCAAATATTTTCAGGTAGCCAGAGTGCTATAGCTATAGCTAAAAATCCAGTGCATCATGCAAGGACAAAGCATATAGAGGTACACTACCACTATATTCGAGAGCAGATAGCTAAGAAGCACATTGAGTTGGTTTATGTTTCTACTAGTGAGAATGTTGCAGATATATTTACCAAAGCATTGACTAGAGATAGTCATGAGAAGATTTGCAGGTTACTGAAGCTTGTACCATTGTGACATTGAAGGAGGGATTGTTGGAAGTCAATGTCCTCATTGGCTTAACAATTCAATAGCAGTTTTATAAACTACTATTGAATTGTTAAGCCAATGAGGACATTGACTTCCAACAATTCAATAGTAGTTTATAAAACTGCTATTGAATTGTTAAGCCAATGAGGACATTGACTTCCAACAATTCAATAGTAGTTTATAAAACTGCTATTGAATTGTTAAGTCAATGTCCTCATTGGCTTAACAATTCAATAGTAGTTTATAAAACTGCTATTGAATTGTTAAGCCAATGAGGACATTGACTTCCAACAATCCCTCCTTCAATGTCACAATAGATGTCCAAATTACAACACCTTTTAACTAGAGATAGAATGAAAATTTTCTATCCATATTTAATAAATTATATATTTAATTTTATGTTTAAAGTTTAATTTTTATTCGTTTATGGAATATTAATGATTTTTATTCATGTGCATAGATTCCAATGTATGATGTTGATGATATTCCTCCACATCATTCACAATTTCTAGTAAAACCTCATTTATCAAAAGCTTCTATGAGGAGGCTACACAAAAGTGATCCTGTGGAATATGCAAGGTTGAAAGACCTATATTCAAAAGAAGATAAAGTACAAGATTTATGTGACAATGATGAAGATGATGGCATGGTGGATTTTACTGAGGATTGGTATCAAAATGACAGTGAGAGCATTGATATTTCTAAAAATGAGAAATATCTTCGAGAGGAATGTGTAAAGCATGTATATGAAGGAAGTTGTTTGACATGACTAAGTGCGAACTTACTTATTCTCAATCTTCAAAATCATTTTGGATGGAGTAATGTATCTGTTTCGACACTATTAAGGTATAATTTTTAATTATATATATATATATATATATATATATATATATATATATATATATATATATATATATATATATATATATATATATATATATATATGCATAAATATATACATATAAATACATACATACATAGACATACACATATATATACATGAATGCATACACACATATAAACATACACACATATATATGCACTATGTAGATGGAATGAAATGAAAAATTAAGCTAGAATATGGGCTTGATTTGTAGTCATCTCACAATTTCTCAAGAAGAGAACATCAGATTGTGGAAAAAAAATCAAGAGAATTTTGAAGCACCAATGGAAATGACAAGTTTGACCCCTATCAGCCAATCAAGATTTCAAATAGTACCTTTTGATACCATAAAGACTATTTTGGATGATTACATGAACCTTCTAGTAGAACACAAAAAACACATGGAAGAAGTGGCACTCCTCAAAGAAGGGGAATATGAGCCACAATTAGTAATTGGTGGAAGGGTAACAAAAGAAGGCCAAAATGTCTTTGAGATACAGTGCACTACATGGGTGAAGTAGATAAAAGAGATATGAAAAACCCACTTGGCTTGGGTGGAAGTATAGCAAGCAACCCTCATCTTAATAGAAGATCAGATTCTACACTGAATAGTTCCATTAACTTGCTCCCCAACACCATATTGTAATTGATGATCTTCAATACATCCCTTTCTTCATGCTCCTAGAGGAATATAATGCACACATAGAACATGCTATGGGGAAAAGACCAATGTTCACCACCTAGTTTGAGCTAGAGGATCTTCTTGCCACTGCAAAGAGAGGTACAAATTTTCAGCAAAATTGGCGTGCACAATTATTATGAGAGTTTTGAGAGATGTTACAAACATGGAGTAATGCCCCTCTCCATATTCTTTATAATCCGTGCTATGGATTAGTACCAAGAAGATGTAAATGGAAGATATTCACTATTTATAAGGTGAAAAAACAATTGCAATTACTCAGAGTGGATTGATGATCCATATTTTGTTGCGCCACAAGGACCACCCATAGTAGCCGATATGATGACAATCATTCGATATTGGCTCCCTTGCCTATAAAAAATGTCTGATATAACTTCCAAGATGTGTATGCAAATATTTGATTTGATGCTGACTACCTTCAGAGTCTTCAAAAAAGTCAAGTATCCACACTTCAACACACCTAGGATTGAAAGAGGCAACATTGGTATGTTATACGATATGAGCACCACACCCTCAATAATTGTGTGGCATGCACAAATCAAATACTTACTTGCATGTTATAAGCAAACCTTCCAGGATATGTTTGCCATGACGTTCTTGGAATATCATTATGAAGTTTTTAACTCTTGGTGCATAAACCTTTTAAATTTATTTGCTCGTGAAACCTCATGTATTCAGATCGTTCTCACAATATCGAGGCAAAGATGCTGAGGACTATTGAACGGCGATGCTTGGAAGCAGATTTGATACAAAATATATGTATCATTGAGAATACCTTGGTGGCAGACATGTTGCAACATTACACCGATCATTCCCAAGCTCAAACCTCTTTCAAGGACAACATACATGAGAGGGAGGGGAGTGTTGCACGAGGGTCACACACACACACACACACCAAAGGAGGGGCGGTACATGAAAGAAGTCCAAGTCAGGTTGCAATACAATTCAAATTTTCAAATCCCAAATAATAATTTTTATCACTATTGTTGTATCATAAATTATCAATTTTATAATTGAATGCTCCATTTCCTGCAATCCAAGTGATCCTCAAGCTTAAGGAGCTGAGGTAGAGTCTACCCACTGAATTCCATAATTTTTAGAGCTTGTTAGATGCTTCAAAACTAACCTAGAACCTAAATTTTTACTATGCCAGACACCAAGTATGAAACTAGCCAAACTCACTAAAAATCTATAAAAAGATTTATAGAGCTCATTTTGGAGGTTGGATTGTTGAAGAGAGAAACTTTGTATTGTGAGCATATTGATAATAAAGAAATACTTTCCTTCTATTGTCTCCTTCTTGTCTCTACCTTGTGTGTTTATGTGTGCATGCATCTAGTGTGTTTCTCACCTTCATCTTCATGCACATCACTTGTTCACAATCGCCATATCATCCTTACTTCTCTGCAGATTGAAAATTAAAGAGGTGGAGCTCCTTGACATGGTACTCATCCTTGTCTAGAGTGACATGTATCAGATTTGCGACTAAATTAAGTTTTAATAAGCAATAGTTTGACACGACAGACTCAAGAAGAGATCGCTAACTTTTGTTGTGCATACTGGAGTTAAATCTCTCCACATATAGAATTTATTATATATGAGATTACAAAAATATTAAATCATAATCAATAATTATTTATAGATATTCAATTATACATATTAAAATCACATTGTAATGATATCATAAACTTTTCATAATAGTATCATGCACAACATAGATTCTATCAAAAAATTTACATTGATAGTGTAATAAATAATGAATATAGATACAAAGGAAATTTCAAATTACATCATTTAGTATATACAATGCATCATACACAATATCTAATAATATTATATACTTTAAATTGTAAGGTATTCCATAGATGATAATGCACAACATTGAGTATTAGAGCATGCATATCTATTTATCTATCTATCTATTTATTTACATGTACATATATGGATGCATATAAACTTACACATACACATACATACAAAGAGAAAAAGAAAGCAAGAGAGAGAGAGAGTCACTACATTTTTCTTTCAGTTCATTTCGATAAAAGATTTTAAAAATTACACTTTGAACATATTTTCTACCACATTTTGGAAAAATAAATAAAAATAATGCACTTTATGTTGTGTTATTTGTAATTTTAAAACTTGTTTCTTCATGAATAATTATTGAATTGTTATTTTGAGCCATATTGCTCAAAAAAAATATTCAAACTTTTTGAACAAATTTTTCAATGTTTTCAATGTTTTGTTAACAAATGTAGAATGTCGAATCATTTACAATTTTCAAATGAAAATATCTTTGATAAAAAAATTTTTAATAGGAAAAAATTTTGATTTAAAGTAATCAATAGATAATTATTCAAATGAAATTAACTTCAATAAAAATACATTTTCTTTACTATTTCTCTTGTATTCTTCATTACTCTTACCTATAAAGTACAATACAATAAAAAAAAAAAGTGAGAATTATATTTTTATACATATGTATATGTGCATGTATAGTTATTCTTACTAAATATTTAAACTTTCTTATTCTATTTAAATATAAAAAAATCATGTGTGTGTTATGATTTTAAAATGTTTCTTTTAGATAAATTTTAAGATGAAGTGTTAATTAATAGTAGTTATTCATGTTATAACTAATGAAAACATATTCTACTTGCATACTTCTTACAACATAGGGTTAAAATATTAATAGATGTGCATGTTGCGATTCATGAAAGTGTCTCTACTTTGCATACTTATTCAATAATAAATCTATAAGATATTGTGTTCGTTTTAATCACCACTTTAATTTGTACTCCATAATATTATGAGTTCATAGAAATTATGGTGCTATATGGATGTTCAATAATCGATCTTAGTTTCATTATGAATTTTCTAATTGTCTCATAGTTGTTTATGAGTGTTCTTGAATCATTCTTTTTTCTATATGTAGAAATATATAATTAGACATCAAAGTCCAATGTTTAGAGATAGAGAAATCTTATGTATTTTATGATTCATTAACGTATATCATACATATGTGAGGTAGAATGTTATTGTGATTTCCTATATGTTATACATAATGTGGTAGTAAATATTAACAAGTATTCATGTTATGCTTCATGAAAATGTTTTTCACTTACTTTCTTATTACGAGTCGATCCATAAAGTTTCGTGAACGTTTGAATGTTAACTCAATCTTTGCTCTATAAGAGTATCATGAGTGAATGAACATTACTATTTTTTATAGACGTTAGAAAGATTGATATTTTATATCCATATAATGATTTCATTGACTTTTTTGAATTTTCGTTATTGGTTTAATGAAGATATAGATAAGAATGAATGACGTATTTGACGGTTCATGAATATTATAATAATTTAGCTTATCATTATGTCCATATTATGCTATATATTGATAAAAAGGTTAATATTGATAAATAGTCAAATAAGCAAATAGCTAATATATCAATAAATTTTACCACATAGAAATACATTGCTGAATTTTAAATTAGATAAATATATTGATTGATACTTAAGTTAACTAAATATATAAGGTAGATAAATAAATGAACATAAATGTGTCTTTATCTTATGTTGTTATGAGTGTTTTAGCTTTTCTTTGTAGTTCATGTTACATGGATGTTTCTGTTGATATATTTCGGTAGTGATTTGTGTGAACACACTACGACCATCGGGGCACTTTTTTCCCTCTTTAGGGAGGCTTTTTCCCTCAACTTGTATATACACCTATAACCCCAATGGATCTCTTATCTTTATACATTCTCTTAGTAATACATTCAATATTGTGTGTTGTGCTCCAAGCTTCTTCTTCTTCCTTGTGTTGTTTGCATGCTTCCGTAGACCTCAAACTCCAACAATTGGTATCAAAGTGTTGGAGTTGGACATCTGCGGAAGCACACAAACAACACAAGGAAGAAGAAGAAGCTTGGAGCACAACACACAATACTAAATGTATTACTAGAGAATGTACAAAGATAAGTAGCCCATTAGGCCAATATGCATATATACAAGCCGGGAAAAAAAAACCTCCTAAAGAGGGAAAAAAGTGCCCTGGTGGTCCTAGTGTGTTCACACACATCACTACCTAAATATATCAACAAATCCCCCCTGGGAGTGATGCGATGAACAAGGAGCTGGCCCTCATGTATAAGGAAGTGCCAAGCTATGTGGAAATCACTCCACAAAAGGAAATAAGCCCAAAGCTTTGCGGAAAGCTTCAAACTTCTCCCTAGGCAGAGCCTTTGTGAAAAGGCCTATGATGTTCTCCTGCGTGGACACATATGCCAAGCTAATCTCCCCAGCAGAGAACCTCTCCCTGACATAGTGATAATGCACCTCAATGTGGTTAGTGCGAGCATGGAACACAGGGTTCCTGTCCATAGGAGTGGCAATAGGCTTATAGTCTTCAAGGCTAAAACGCTGCAATAATGTGTCAATATATTTCGTTTGACACAAAGCCATTCCACCATCAACTTGCATAAACTGAATGCCCAAATAGTGATGCAAATGCCCCAAATCAGACATCTCAAATGAGGCATGCAAATTAGCCTTAAAATCAGCAATATGCTTCTCAATAGGACGAGTGAGCAGCATGTCGTCAACATAGACAACAATGATCAGAAGCACATCAGTAGCACGCTTAACATATAAGGTGCTTTCAGTTGGACTATTCTCAAAACCATGTGCAATCAGATAGGCATGTATCTTCTCATACCAAGCACGTGGTGCTTGCTTTAAACCATATAATGCCTTCGTTAACCTGCACACCTAGTTTTCATGCCCTTCCTGCACAAAGCCATGGGGCTGAAAAACATACACTTCTTCATGCAAGTCACCATTCAGAAATGTTGTTTTAATGTCCAACTGATGTACATTCCAACCATGATGAGCTGCAAGTGCATAGATGCTCCGAACAATAGTCATACGGCATGTAGGTGCAAAGGTCTCATCAAAATCAATGCCTTTTTCCTATGCATAACCCTTTGCAACAAGCATAGCCTTATACCTGTCAACTGGACCATCCGATTTATGCTTCAGCTTGTATACCCACTAACTGCCAATGGCCTTCTTGCCAAGAGGCAAGTCACATAAAGACCAAGTACCATTCTTCATTATAGCATCATATTCAGATTGCATAGCAGCCATCCAATTTTCTGAATTTTGTGCTTCATCAAACGAAACAGGCTCATTCTCGTCACAGAGACTAGATGCAACCATATCATAGCAATCTCATGCAAAAGAGGTACTATGAGAGCCTGAACAAGTACGATATGACAAAGGTGCATCTAATTTGTTGTCACGCAAGGTCTGCACCAACCATTTTGGCATAGTTCTTGCCTGCTCAATATCAGCTCTCTCATCAATAAGTGCATCATGTACATCTGCATTAGAAATGGAATTATGTGCATCACCACATGAAACCTGCAAAGGCTGAGAAGTTGCCTCATTAGGACCATCACTAGACTGTCCACCTGTAAAAAGAGGCAACAAAGTATCATACATGTCTTTGGAGCTAACATATGTCTCCTTAATACATGAAAGTAATGGCTGAATAGCATCTTCCACAAAAACAACATCACGGCTAACCAGAATGCGTTTAGTCTGTGGGTGATACAGACGATAGCCTTTACTTTCAGAACTGTACCCAACAAAAATACATTTTACTGCTTTATCATCCAATTTTATGCGATGTTGTTCAGGCACTAATGCATATGCCAAACAACCAAAAACACCCAGATGAGCAACAGATGGCTTGCGGTCATGCCAAGCCTCATATGGAGTGATAGACTGCAGCACTTTAGTGGGACACCTGTTCAGTACATATGCTGCACACATGACAGCCTCAAGCTAGAAACTATGTGGTAAAGCCTGACTCTTGACCATACACCTTGCCATCTCCATGAGTGAACTCTTCTTTCGTTCAGCAACTCCATTCTGTTGAGGTGTATATGGCACTATACACTGGTGTTTTATCCCACGTTCAGCCATAAATGCATTAAAATCAGAAGACATATATTCCCCCCCTCGATTAGAACGGAGGGTGCCCATTTTACATGCTGACAGGTTTTCAGCCAAAGCCAAAAATTGTTTGAAGCACATGAACACTTTGGACTTTGCCTTCAATGGATATACCCATGCATGCCTGGAAAAATCATCGATGAAAGTCACAAAGTAAAGATAATTCCCAAAAGAAGGTGTCTACATAGGACCATAGACATCACTATGTACAAGCTGCAATTTCTGAGTAGCCCGAACTGAACCATCTTTTGGAAAGGACGAACGTTGCATTTTGCCCAAAATACAGTATTCACAAACATGTTTTCCAGGTTCCTCAAGTTTGGGCAAAGAGAACACCATTTCAGATTTCTGCAGGCAAAGCAAACTAGCAAAATTCAAATGACCAAAGCATGCATGCGAAAGCTTTGCATCTAACATAGCCTGAGAATCATTTACTGCACATGCCAAATCATTTACAAATCTTTCATAGTCTATGAGCTTATACATCCCACGACATAAAATGCCAGAAGCGACATCGCCATTTGACAGATCATGAACTCTACACCTGTCATCAACAAATTTCACAACCAAGCCAATCTTGGCTAATGCAGAAACTGATAACAGGTTCTTCTTGATCCCTAGCACAAATAAAGCATCTGACAAAGTGAAAAAACTACCATCAGCAGTGGTCAAAATGATCTTACCAACTCCCATAACAGGATAAGAGGAGTTGTTGGCACATGTAACAATATTCCCTGTAGGGGTAGGCTCGAGTGAAGAGAAGAAACTGGGGTGCGAGGTAATATGTTTGGTCGCCCCACTGTCAAAGTACCAAACATCTGAGTCTACTGCAGACATGCACTGCTCATGAGAAGATGGGTCAAAACTGTAGACAGTAGTAAATGCCCATTCTTCTTCCTGCACAAGATTAGCAGACTCTCTTTTTGGTGTTGAAGGCTCTGCAACAACCATTCCAGCCTCTTTCTTCTTTGCGTCTTTCGCAGCCAATTTTGGACAGTTCTTTATGATATGATCATTCCCTTTACAGTACTTACAAAACAATTTCTACTTTTCTAATTTCTTCTCATCTTTATCTTCCTTCTTCGAATATGCATAATTGGTAGATTTCTACTTACTAGTTGAAGAGCTCCACTTTCCTTTGCCCTTCTAACTAGCCAAGAAAGCTTGATCTGCAACTCACATAATGGACTGTTCTGCTTGGACTGATCTTCTTGCAGTAGAACAGAGACTAACTCCTCAAATGATAAGGCATTTGGATTGCCTTTCATCATCAACCAAAGAGTAGAAGCAAAACTCTGATATGAATCAGGAAGACCATTCAGAACGGTATGCACAAGTGAGCTATCTAGTATAACCTCATCAACAGAAAATCGACTGCTCCTTCAAGTCTTTGATCTTCGTTAGGAAACTGTCCATAGAATCACGTTCATTCATGTGCTCACTCTCCAATTGTTTTCGGAGCTGGCAACACGAGCCTCATTCCTAGCTTGGTACAATGTGGTAAGTGTATCCCAAGCATCCTTAGCTATTCTGCAAGAGTGAATGTGAGGAATAATGTCACGTTTGACAGACAAAGCTATCAATGCATGTGCCTGGCCATCTTTGCCATCCCAACAAATCTGCTCTACAGTAGGTGCAACAGAAATCGTAGCACAAACAGGAATATGCAAAATATCATCATCTTCGACACCTTCTTCATCAGCTTCAGTACCTGTAGTTATAACAGTTGCAGGTGTGATAGGATGTTTTTTGGCACTTGCACAATGTTCCATAGTCCTTTTGCAACCAACACATGTCGCACAATATAAGCCCATAATAGGTAGTTGGTACCATCCAACTTATCCTCAACAGCCAACATACGAAAGTCACTGCTTTCAGCCATGACAGGTGACTAAAATACCTTGATGCAGAAAATTGACTGTATCTCAAAAAGTTGAACAAAAGTGCCCAAACGAATTCCACTAGACCTGTTTGCAGACTTCGAGATGCTTATACTTGCGAACAGAAACTCGTATATACCTTTGGCACAAAAAGACAAAATAGCCTGCACAAGCACTATGATAGTGCGCTCGAAGGCCGAAACGAGCTCAGATCACAATTTTGGCACCACACAACAAAGCTGTTTTGATCTCAAAAACACGCTGAGTATGCTCACCAAAATTCGTGCGATTCTGAGACTGCAACCAGAGGAGTGTCGACGGTGCCCTAGATGAAGCGAGGACCTGCTCTAATACCAATTTTTGGAGTTGGACGTCTGCGGAAGCAAGCGAACAACACAAGGAAGAAGAAGAAACTTGGAGCACAACACACAATACTGAATGTATTACTAGAGAATGTACAAAGATAAGTAGCCCATTAGGGCAATAGGTGTATATACAAAGGGGGGGGGACCTCCTAAAGAGGGAAAAAAAGTGCCCCGGTGGTCCTAGTGTGTTCACACACATCACTACCTAAATATATCAACACAAAGGAGGTCCCCAATTCATCTAGGGTGTGGTCGACACCCCTCAAGTCACAGTCTCAAAATTGCATGAAAATTGTTGAGCATACTCAGGGTGATTAGGAGTCTCCAAATGCACTATCACAATGCCTATGCAAACAATTTCATCCTTTTGTGCCAAACATATATAAAAGTTTCGGTTCACCAATACAAGCACCTCAAACTCTGCTATAGATCTAGAAAGCAATAGGGTATTTATCTTCAAGTTTTTGACATACAATCATTTTTTTGCATTAGGGTATTCTGTATGTTGGCTATTGAGGATAGACTGGATATTACTAATTACCCATTATGGTCATATATTGTGTGTCATGTATTGGTTGTGAAAGGACTGTGGAATATTGTGCAGGGTGTTGGAAAAATGACCTACTACACCCACAAATACAATTATTGAAGGTGATGTAGATGGTGTTGAAGATGATGATCATCAAGTTCTTGTTTGTGTTGCATATCCTGTTGCACCTACTACAGAGCAACTTTGTTTGGATAGCACAAATGCTCAGGCACATGCGTTGATAGCTTTGTCTGTCAAAGGTGCCATTATCCCTCACATTTTCTCTTGCTTAGTACAGGCAAAACAAGTCCACTAAGCAGAAATCTACTAATTTTGCACAATCAAAAAAGGAAGAAAAAGATGATCATGTCATAAAGAGTTGTCCAAAACTAGATGACTATTGTTGATGGTAGTTCTTTGACATTGTCAAATTCTCTGTTTTTGCGAGGGATCAAGAAAAATATGTTATCAGTTTCAACATTAGCCAAGATTTGTTTGGTTGTGAAATTTGTTGATAATAGTTGTACAGTTTATGATCTATCAAATGGTGATGATATTATTGCTTTTGGCATTTTATGTCGTGGGCGGTATAAGCTCATAGATTATGCAAAATTTGTGAATGATTCAACATGTGCAATTCAAGATTCTCAGGTTGTGTTAGATATAACACTTTGGCATGCATGCTTTTGTCACCTAAATCATGGTAGTTTGTTATGCCTGCAAAAATATGAAATACTTTCCTCTCTACCGAAACTTGATGCACCTTGTAAACATGTTTGTGAAGGCTATGTTTTGGGAAAAATGTAGCATTCCTTCCCAAAGATGGTTTAGTTCGAGCTACTAAAAAATTGTAGCTTCTTCACAATGATATCTATGGTCCTATGCAAACACCCTTTTTTGGGAACTACCTTTACTTTGTAACTTATATTGATGATTTTACCATGCATGCTTGGGTGTATCCACTGAAAGCAAAGTCTGAAGTGTTTATGTGCTCCAAATAGTTTTTGGTTTTGGCTTAAAATATGTCAGCATGTAAAATGGGCATCGTCCATTCTGTTTGAGGAGGGGAATACATGTCTTTTGATTTTAATGCATTTTTGGCTAAACATGGGATAAAACATTAGTCTACAATGCCGTATACACCTCAATAGAATGCAATTGCTGAAAGAAATTACATTTCTTTCATGGAGATGGCAAGGTGTATGGTGAAAAGTCAGGCTTTACCACATAGTTTCTAGCTTGAGGCTGTTATGTGTGCAACATATGTACTTAATATGTGTCCTCCCAAAGCTCTACATTCTATCACTCCATATGAGGCTTGGCATGGTCAAAAGCCATGTGTTGCTCATCTGTGTGTTTTTGGTTGTCTAACATATGCATTAGTGCTTAAACAACAACATAGGACATTGGATGATAAAGCAGTGAAACATATTTTTGTTGGGTACAATTCTGAAAGCTAAGGCTATTGTCTGTACCATCCATAGAGTAAACACATTTTGGTTAGCCATGATGTTGTTTTTGTGGAAGATGCAATTCAGCCATTACTCTCATGTACCAAGGAGACTTCTGTTAGCTCTAGAGATGTGTATCACACTTTGCTTTCTCTTTTTACAGGTGGACACTCAAGTGGTGGTTTGAATGAGGTGGACACTCCATTTCTGATGCAGATTTACATGATTCACTTGTTGATGAGAGAACTAATAATAGAGGAGGCAAAAAGTATGCCAAAATGGATGGTGTAGACTTTGCAAGATAGAAAATTAGATGCGCCATTGTCCATCATACTCGTTCAGGCTCTCATAGTTCTTCTTTTGCATCAGATTGCTATGTTATGATTGCCTCTAGTCTTTGTGATGAGAATGAGCCTGTTTTGTTTGATGAAGCATAAAATTCAAGGAATTGGATGGTTGCTTAGCAATCAGAATGTGATGCTATTATGATGGTACCTGGTCTTTATGTGATTTTCCTCCTGGCAAGAAGGCCATTGTCACTAAGTAGGTATACAAGCTGAAGTGTAACTATGATGGAATAATTGATATGTATAAGGTTAGGCTTGTTGCAAAAGGTTATGCTCAAGAAAGAGGCATTAATTTTGATGAGACTTTTTCTCCCACATGCCCAAAGGACTATTGTTTGTAGTATCTATGCACTTGTAGCTCATCATTGTCAGAATGCATGTCAATTGGACATTAAAATTGCATTTATGGATGGTAACTTACATGAAGAAGTGTATGTTTTTCACCCCATGGTTTTGTGCAGAAAAGCGAATGAAAATAAATTGTGCTGGTTGAAAAAGGCATTATATGGTTTGAAGCAAACACCATGTGCTTGGTATGAAAAGATGCATGCCTACTTGATTGCACATGGTTTTGAGAACATTCCAACTGAGAGCACCTTATATATTAAGCATGTAAATGTTATGCTTCTGATCATTGTTGTCTATGTTGGCGACATGTTGCTCACTAGTCCTAATGAGAAGCATATTGCTGATTTTAAGGTTGATTTTCATGCCTCATTTGAGATGTTAGATTTGGGTTGTTTGTATCATTATTGGGCATACAACTTATGCAAGTTGATGGCAAAATAGCTTTGTGTCAAAAAAATGGTATGACACATTATTGCAACATTTTGGCCTTGAAGATTGCAAACCTATTGCCAGTCCTATGGAAATAGGTTTATGGTTGAGTCTTCATAATGCTAGATATGCATTTGATGTTGTTCTCTATCAACAAGCTATTGGATGCTTGATTTTCTTATGCATAACTCGGGCTGATATTCAATTTGTTGTCTTAGAGATGAGCAAGTTTATGCATTGCCCAAGTGTTTAGCATTGGCAAACGGTTAAGTGCATCTCTCACTACTTGAGTGGTACTTAACTACTGAGATTGTTTTATCCGAAGGGGGATCACTATTGCCAGATTTACATGCTTTTTTTGACCCTGACTCTGCTAGTTTCTATAACACTCGTGTGTCCACTAGTGGTTTTTGCGTCATACTTGGTAACTCATCCATATCTTGGTTGAGAAAGAAGCAACCTACTGTGGCCACTTCTAGTTGTGAGGCTGATTATATGGTAGCTTTTACAGTGACTCTTGTGTGTGTGTGGCTTAGATGCCTTATTGGTGATTGGGTGTTGGTCAATCTTCTGGCATCACCATCTTCATTGACACTCAGAGTGCATTGGCAGTTGTGAGGAACCATATATTCCATGCTCGCACAAAGCACATTGAGGTGCATTATCATTATGTCAAGGAGAGGTTCTCTGCTAGAGAGATTAGTTTGGCATATGTTCCCACACATGATAATATTACATATCTTTCCACAAAGGCTCTATCTTGGGAGAAGTTTGAAGCTTTCTACAAAGATTTCGGCTTACTTCCTTTTGTTGATTGATATGTTCCCACATGGCTTGGCACTTCCTTATGCATGAGTGCTAGACCCTCATTGATTGCATCACTCCTAGGGGCGATTTGTTGATATATTTTGGTAGTGATGTGTGTGAACACACTAGGACCACCGGGGCACCTTTTTCCCTCTTCAAGAGGTTTCCCCCCTAGCTTGTATTTATGCCTATAACCCTATCGGATCTCTTATCTTTGTACATTCACCTGGTTATACATTCAATATTGTGTGTTGTGCTGCAAGCTTCTTTTTCTTCTTCTTTATGCTGTTCACATGCTTCCGCAAACCTCAAACTCCAACAGGTTCGTTCTAAATTAATTTGCAAAATTATTGTAATTTTGGGAAAGAAGCAGGCATCAAACATAAGTAATTCGCCAAATCAAAGAAAAGGAAAAAGAATATGCCTATTACAACGCAAGTGTGAGTAATATGAAATGAATGCAACCTGCACCAAACAACCTTAATTTAAAACATCATTGTTATAACAGAGGATGGAATGTACATATGTATGTATGCATCAATGTATGTATATATATATATATATACATACATACATACATACATACATACATACATACATACATACATACATACATACATACATACATACATACATACATACATACATACATACATGCATGCATACATACATACATACATACATACATACATACATACATACATACATACATACATACATACATACATACATACATACATACATACATACATACATATATATGTGTGTGTGCACGCGCTTGTGATGCACACATGCACACATATACATGCATCTATACATAGACATACATACATACATACACATATACATATTTATTGTTTTACTTATATTTATATTTATATAGATTATTTTCTATTTGTGATTCTTCTATTTTAACATAGCAAAATAAGGTTTCTATGAGGTGAATGATGAATTTTGAATGAAAAAGTATTGTGGGTGAAACAAGGTTCTTTTGGATCCAAAACATATGATATGAAGTATAGTAAATAAATATGCCAATACATATGATATCAAATTGTGGAGCATTTTAGGATGCAAGTTTAATTTATTTTATGTGTTAAACATATGGTTAAACAAAGTCAACTCTCTCATCCGATACTCAGAAATGGGAAAGATTATGTGCATTTAGGAGTATCAATTGGAAGAATGATACGGCAAGGAAAGGACAAGAACCATACAAACAAAGTTAGAGGATCCTAGATAATTGAAATTCCTTTTATAAATCAAAACATTTTATATTGGTAAAATAAATAATGGCATCTTGAAATATTAGTGTCATGTTGAATGTTAGCTTGTGTTATAGGACATAATTATCATTAAATATTTGCATTAAGTCATACAAATTTTCTATCAATAAATACACTATTCCAATAGATATTCATTCTCTTATGCTATTGTTTACTCCAAAGTGGTAAAGGCGATGTGCATTCATGCATATCAGTTGCAAAACTCTATGGCAAGGAAAGTAAAACAAATCATCACAAACAACATTAGAGGATAGGAAGATGAAGATAATAAAGTTCATCTACAATGTCACAAGGTTTTCTTGACAAAAAGAAGCACATAGGCAACGGATAAAAATTGGAATTGTATCTTGGTTTGATGGGGGTGGAAAAACATATTTTAATATTCTCTTGATTAGTGATAGAAAAATAATTTGATTTTTTCGCTTTTTTTTTTTGAGAATCTTATGATACGTTGAAACACAAAATTATGTTGTATGAATACAAGATTATTCATACATGCTCCAACAAGACACAAAATAGATCAGAAAATATTCTTAAGGTTTAAGGTTTAGAAGAAATATGAAGCAATGGATTATAGAAGTAACTCGAATTTTATTTTTCCAAGGCATTTAGTAAGAGAATTCACTTCTTATATTGCATATATTATTTTGCATATATTTATTTCTCATTACCATTCACCATTAGCATTGCAAATCGATGTCCATGAAGGTTTTGAAGAGACAAATTTTTTGTTGCATACATCCGGCCTAGATGAAAGAAACAAACAAAATATCGGAAACTATACAAATAATATTTAGTTGAAGTAGATACGTAACATATGCTAGTGGTTCACCGTCTTCATACATTGATGTGATCTCAATTTCAACAAAAATTCATATTATAATCAGATAATTATCTTGGTCATATGAATAATATTTATGGACCATTATATTGTAGTTGCTAATATCACTTGATTTCTTGGTTTTAATCTTATGGTAAATCACTTGACGCTTGTATGTATTTTAAATTATGCATTTAATTTTGTATGGATGCTCTCAAGCATTTATCCAGGCATGCATATTGTTTAAATATGAATGCATGAGTGCCTGCATAAGAGCGTGTAGGTTTTAATTGGATTTATTTATGTATGTATGTTTCTGTGCAAGTATACAAATGCAATTGGAAATAACAATGTGTATTAAGCTAAACATCCATGTATGTGTGTAAGTTTACATGTATTTAATGTGTGTTGGCGCTTTAATTCTTGAATGTTTATATAATGTGTCTATGCATTTATGTTTATTGACAATGTAACTTACAATCTGATGGAATTTTCCATCTATCTCATCGGGCAACAATGTGTTGAATTGTTAAATTAAATCAATTAATTAAAAATTATGTACATCCTTTATCCTTCTCTATGAAAAAGTGAGTTGTGTGTTGATTAAGTACTCTATTCTCGAGTTGTGCTTTCAGCAGAAGAGTCAAGTTCTATATATTCACGTACAAGCACGATCTACAGATACACCATATCTATTATTGAACACAAAAAAGGAAGGAATAGATCTCAAGGATATGAGTAAAGATGATTAGAAGGAACCGGCAATGCTATGATGGTTTCATGCTGACAAGCCATGGACTTCTGAGAAAGTTGTTCACAGCATTTTTCAAATCTCGTTATGGAGTATGATCTATTTACAATTAGCTCTATAAAAAATACAGAGGCCGCAAAACTGTTTGTTTCAATACTTACATTTCTCTCATCCCTTGCTCTAAAGAAGCTGGACATGGCGAGCTACGCATGACATCTTCTATTTAGGCTTTTTTCGAGATTTGAGGAACATTGGCTTTGAACCGAGGCAGGTTTAGTATAGAGTTTACTCTCACTTCTCCTTCTAATGCAGACCATTCTTCATGGACATCATTTTTATCCGTAGATATTATGTACTCAGCAAGGTTTCTGCATGGAGAAGAGATGGTAGCTGGCTCCTTGCCCATCCTGTGTATGTTGGAAGAGGAAGGCCATTCTACCTCTTGGGTTTCCAACACAGATGGCGGACTCAAGTTCTCAGGTGAATCTACAAAATATCCTGGATATGGCATGTTGCTGAGAGTGTTGCGTGCATGAAGATGGAATTGATTGTCCATAACTTCCTCTGATTCATCTGCTTCTCCGACATTATGATGTCGCATGTATGCCGCAAGACTTGACTCCATTGCATCCCCGTTACTACACTCACCCAACTCCGGCGAAGAGGAAGATGATCGTGATATCAGCGCACGCCCATGACCGTTCATTATGATATCATCATCCTCGTCCTCTTCATCACCCACGCCATACTCTTCATCTTCGTCTGTATCAGAGAAGGTGAGTATTCTGGGCATACAATGCCGCACCGTTGTCCCTGGGTTTCGATGGAAAAAGAGGCATACCGCTGCACAGTCGTCCGCTCTTGATGTGGGATACTTCTGCTTCCATAGCTTGGCCGCTCCTTCCACCAACAATCGTGCTGCCGTTACTCTCGAGGGTGCCGATGCAACCACCTCCACTGCTTCGGTATTACTCATAACATCCCAAATCTACAGAGAAAAGCAATCAATAGAACGGCTAGGAGGTAGATATGGCGATGTGTTATAGCGTGACACCTACCCCATCTGTTGCAAGGATGACGAATTGATCATCAGGCGAGAGCGTCCAATAAGTAATATCCGGCACAGAGATGAGCCCATAGTCTTTGAGGCAAAAATCTCCAAATGCGCGAGCCATGGCGAGTCCTGGAGCACTGTCGTAGGGAAGCCACACTCTTGGCACATCCGGCTCGTCTGATGCTGCGAAGACCCTCCCTTTACACCTCCTGATCCTGGCCTGCTCTTCTGAGTAGCATCAAGATATACGTGAATCTATCCATTTTCAAGAAAAAACGCTTCGTACTTCAATGAATTTGTGTGTGTGTGTGTGTGTCTCTCTGTGTGTGTGTTGTGTGTGTGTGTGAGAGAGAGAGAGAGAGAGAGAGAGAGAGAGAGAGAGAGAGAGAGAGAGAGAGATTACTTGGAAGGTTAGGCTTCAGGTCCACGGATAACTGGATCGCTCGAAGATGTCCAACTTCCGAAATCTTTGATGTACCGCAGTCGAGTGCTGTCGTTCCTTCATCAAAAGTAGCGAGCACGGCCCTTGAGTCGCCCACATTCCCGATAATCAGCTCCGACCCCTGCTTAGATATTGTACGTAATCAAGTGAGCGTTTAGATTGCTTGAAGTTTGAACCATGGTCTCTCTCTCTCTGTGTCTCTCTCTCTCTGTCTCTCTCTCTCTCTCCCTCTCTCTCTCTCCCCCCCTCTCTCTCTTTCTCTGTGAATCATTTAGTTTGTATACCATACATCATACAGAGTATATAATAATATTATATGCTTTAATTCAATAAGGTATTCCATAGATGAATATGCATATCATTGAGTATTAGACCATGCATATTTATATATCTATCAGCTATCTATTTACATATACATATATGGATGCATATACACTTACACATACACATAGATACAAAGAGAGAAAAAGAAAGCCAGAGAGAGAGAGAGGGTGCATTCTGCATTCAATTCATCTTGATAAAATATCTAATAAACAATTTTAAAATTACACATTGAGCATATTTTCTACCAAATAAAAAAAAGGTTATACAGAATGCACTTTATATTGCAATCTTCGTAGTTCAAAATTTTGTCTATTCATGACTAATTATTGAATTTTTGTTTAGAGCCATAGTATTCAAACAGATTATTTAATGTTTTTGACCAAAATTATTTTAACGATTATTCAATGTTTCCAATGTTATGTCAACAATTGCAAAATCTTAAATCATTTACAATCTTCAAATTGAAATGTCTTCCATCGAAATAATTGTAATAAAAAACTTTCTCGATTAAAAAACTATCAATGCATAATCATTCAATCAAAAGTTCGCTGTACGATAGATACATTTTCTTTACAATTTATTTTATATTTTGCATTAGACTTACCATTAAGTACGATATATAAGCAAAAAAAGTGAAAACTATATTTCTATACATAGATATATATGTGCGTGTGTCTATAGTTGTTCTTATTAAAGATTTGAAGTTTCTTATTTTATTTAAATATAGAAAAATCATGTGTATGTCATGATTCTAAAAAAAATCTTTTAGATATATACAATTCTAAGATTAAGTGTTAATTAATAATAATTTTGCATGTTATAATTCTTGAAAGCATATCCTACTTGCATACTTGTTATAGAATTGGTTTAAATATAAATAGTTGTGCATGTTGTCTGTAATAAAGTAAGCTTATGATCTAGGGGTCCGATTGGTTCAGATGGATCTGAAATCGGACATCGTTTGGTCACCCGTGTGTATGGCCAAAGATCTCGAGTTTACACTTACTAGGGGGTCTTGTGCTCTTGTGAACAAGTGATCCACTTAATTTAGTGGTTAAGTCTCAGGGATGTGAAGGAGGAGGTCTTGAGTTCAATCCCCATGGGGAACATGGGGAGAGTATTTGGCCCAAAGAGCTCTAGAGCTTTCTAGAAGCATCCACTTGAGTTAACTCGAGTTGACTAGGACACTTGGCGCACATGCAGTTACATGGCTGGCTAGTATCCACCTACCCAAGAAGGCAGTCCCTTGGAGAAAGCTATATATAGAGGCATTTGGTTGGGAGGAGAGTCATCTCTCTAGCATGTGGTGGTCGTAATCCTTGTTCTCTTGCATTGGTATCAGAGCTCAAGGTTGAGCTTCCATGGAGACCTTGATGGGGCTTCATCCTTGTTACAAGTTCCAATGGAGATCTTAAAGATGCATTTCTTTTTTCAAATTTTATTGGTGAATTCGTATCTTGCATCACATCTCTTTCGCTTACGGATATTAACCACTACCGAATTGCTCTTTGTGGCAAAACGGATGCTCATCATCAGGTTCTTATGAGAGATTCGAAAATGCTGTCCTACAATGACACTAGCAAGATTAGATCTCCTGACCTCCCTACCAAGGCATGATGAGCTATCTGTAAAGGCAATTCGTCGACGTGGATATTACTGATTTGATTTAATCTTGCCACCGTTTTCAACGCTGTAGCATGCTTCTGCTCATACGTTTCTAGTATTTGTATTTTGCACCATCGATCATTGTGTGCATGGATGAGTGAGGACTCGAGGAGAACTTAAAGTGAGCTTGAGGCAGCGCATCCTATTGGTGAACGAATCGATAGTGGAGACTTCTATTGTCAATCATGATACTCAGTACTTTATTCTCCAACAATCGGCGATCCACGATGTAGAAGGTTCCATATCACGACAAAAGGAGTGATTAGGAAATCGTTGACTGCGGCAGATGGCGTGCAGGTTTTGGATCTATGACTGTTAGCATGCAAAGCTCTGCTCCATCTAATGTAGAAGAAGCATTCGTAATCGGACTCAATACAGATTGTTGGCGCTCCATCAACAGATAAAAATCAAGAAGATAGTTAATCAGGTGACGCACGGGGACATTATGGCTAGAAGATCGAGGCGATGGTGGCTTACAAAGCTTGAATTATCGACGTCCAACAGAAAGTATAATATGATCTTATATGAGCCATGTAGACCATATGATTTGATGGTGGCATTGAAAGCTTCGTGTACAACTGATATGCTGCACCCGCAGCCTCAGGGAATGGGCGCTTTTCATTTAGATTTATGATGAGCTATGATATTTTTATATTAAGCTCATAGCATAACAAAATCAGGTGGGGCGCTACAGATGATAATGTCTGGCACTTGATCCCGCACCATCACCAACAGGATCCTCCATGATAAGTGCAAGAGCAAAAACATTCATGTCTGTTTAATTCAGATGCTTTTTCAAGTGATGATTGTTTTGTTTATCAAAACAAGAACAGATTAATCCTTTACAAGAACCGGAGGCAAACGGGTTCGATTTGGCGACCTGAAGCAGATGAGCGGATTGCTAAAAGTTAGCTATGATAGTTCTCCAAGATCAGCTAGAACCAATCTATCACACTCGCTCTTTGATGATCTATTCGCATGAGTATAGAGAGCTCTTTGCTCTTAATTCCGAGCTAAAGGAATAAATGGTCATGATGACTACCCGGAATCAAACCTGTTACCTTTGGACTTAGATCGGAAGCCCATACGTCCAAAGCAAGGCAAAAGGAAATACCACCTAAAGCCAAAGTGAAGCAATGTCGAATCAAAGCAAGGACAATCGTGCTTTCGATTTTCATTTCTTTTCAATCGACAAAAGAAAAACACTGAGTCACAACAAAGGAGAACAAAGACATGTTCTCTTTTTCTTTTTACCTAAATACCATTATATGAAGCAAAAAAGTGGGCATTTTACAATATCTAGAAAGCATCACGAGTCTTGCTTGTAAATATTGTCTTTAGAAGCTTGATCTCATATCCCAAGTAGTCAAGATAGATATACTAAAATTCTTGCTTCCATGAAAACTAGTTGCTGAGCATGACCAAGAATCCCACATCATGATCTTGGACAATAGATTAGAGTTGAAAAGGTACATGTAAGAATTCGCGAAGCTCCTTCATTACATCTATAACCTCAACAAGCACAGAAGATAGCTAATTAAGAGTTACTCGAAAGTTAGAGTACATGTGTTGTAAAAATCAGAGCATTTTAACAAGGCAATTAAGATCATCCCCTTTGTATGGTTAAGATCCCCATTGAATGCCTGGCCATATTAACAGAATATTAAATACACTTCACAAAAGCATTCCCAAGAGAAGATAATACTCAACAAAATTATACTAAGAAACATTCACACATGATCAGAGAAATGCTCAAGATAAATCAAGCTGAACACGAAGTGGAAGCAGAACTCCAAATTATATTTCCATTAAAATGATATTTTACATTTCATGTGTTTTACAAGAGTTATGTGAATCTACAATAGAAGCTGATCATAGCTTTCCTCAGGCTCAAGGGTATTGGTATCCTCTGGCACATTAGAACACCTATCTTGCCTCTCTTGCTCCAAGATTGGCTCTTCAAGGTCAGCCATGTCCCCAGGTTCATCTGCAAGTGGGGGAACAGGCTCCCTTGAAGCTGCTTGGAATCTCTCCGTATCTGCAATGTGCTTCCTTCCAACCTCTTGGTCTTCATCTGGGCATTCATTCAGCCCATTGATTCTCATTCTAATGAAGCTCACTTGAGCATCATCCTTCTCCACAGCTATGCAGTGCCTGAACATCTTTAAGGAGCAAGCCAGAGTCGTTCCTGAAACAGCAGAAAACCTCTTAGAGGCTTCAATCAACAATGACTAATGAAAATTGTGAAAATTGAAATTACCTGTGCCCGAAAAAAGGTCTAGGACCCAGTCATCATCATTGGAAAATAGCTGAAGCAATCTCATTATGAGTTTTTGTGGCTTCTGATAAGGCTTAACCAATGTCATGTCCCCAGCTACATGACGAAGTTTCTTGGTAACGGCTGGGAACATGAGCACATTTGAGATCCCATTCTCATTGCAATGCTCCCTGACTCTCCTTTTGCTTACTTCATCATAATAGCCCACTGTAATGCATTCAGTGGCACTCACAAACCGATGCAAAGGAGTGTGATTTACGTTTGTCTTCACCCTGCAAAAAAGAACTATGAGTCACATAGGGCATCATGAAAGCCATGGAGATAGAAAGAAGATTACTTACCAAGTTAGGCACTCCACAGCATGACATCTTGCCTTCAGAGCAGTTGAAACAGAGAAAGACTGGTCTCTGCTATGGAAAATTACTATCCTCCAAAGAGGAGACATAGTCAACTCTGCAAAATCAGTGACCATCTTCCGAATCTGAGGGTGTTTGAAGGGCTCATCATCATTAACTGATCCTAACATCCTAAATCCATAGGGTATGTCCGCTATGAGAAGGGAGAAATGTTTTCTAGGCACAACAGAACAAATATTATTTACATCACTACAGAACACATTGTAATATACAGGCCTAAGGGGGTCTAAGGGATTGGAGAAACATTTAAGATCGGGTTCATCATCAAAATCCATCTCCTTCGCTTTCAGTCTAGATTTCTCATGCCTTGCTCTTTGAATGTGAGCAAGGAATGCAGGGGGGCAATCATCTAGTACCTCTGTAGACTTACTTTTCCTTGGTTTCTGCAGAACAAATTGGAAAAACAATTAGAAGAGCTCTTCAGTACAGCAAATAGAACATAAAGAACGGATGTATGGCATCGATTTCTTGTTGGGGTAGATGCTAGGCATCGACCTTCTACTAAAAATCGATGCTTGGCATCGACCTAGGGACCTAAGTCGATGCCTGGCATCGACTTTTGCCACGAGGTCGATGCCAGGCATCGACTTTTGTTGCAGGTCGATGCCAGGCATCGACTTATGCTGCAAGTCGATGCCAGGCATCGACTTATGCCCCCAAGTCGATGCCAGGCATCGACTTATGCTGCAAGTCGATGCCAGGCATCGACTTATGCCCCCAAGTCGATGCCAGGCATCGACTTATGCCCCCATGTTGATGCCATGCAATGCATCAAATTGTTTAGTATGAAATATTCTGATAAGAGAATCTACCCAATCACGAAACAGGATGAAATATTCTGATAAGGCTTTGTAGGATGATGTGGTTGGATAGTCTGCTTGGACCTCTGTCCAAGAAAAGCAACCCAGCCTCTTCATCATCACCTCCTGAATCTTCATGTACACTTTATGACTACAGACACATAAATATAAAAGAGACTAGGTTAGACAAGAAGCATGGGAGGAGGGAAAAAGGATCTGAGAATAACATACATACTTATTGAGCTCAGTCACCATCTCCTCGAGGCTCAACTCCTTCGAGATTACCCTTGACAAAGTTGATATGATCAATGTATCATCCTTGATTCCTTGAAGGGCCCTCCATGGGGTCAGCTTCATGTCCTCAGGAGCCTCTTCAATTGCAAGGTCAACTTTCCTTCCCTTTCCCCTCAGATCAATTTGTGGGTCTGGCCTCGACTTTCGTTGCTTCTGGCCCTTGACCTCCTTGTGCTCCCACATTGTAAAGATTCTATCCTGAAGATCCCAGATCTCACCTGATCTGAATGCCAGTTGAAACCATGGATCATATTTCCTCAAAGCATCTGACTTTCTATTCTCATCCAATGCAATTCCAACCTCAATAAGGCATTGCTTTCGTAGATTGGGATGTATTCTCCCAGCTTCCTTCACAAGACAATCCTCGTATTCATGGTGGAAGAACCGAATTCTCTCTATGGAGGACATTTTCTGCCTGTAGTCATTATCGTTGTTGTGATCCCAAGCAAGAAGCTTGGCTTCCTCAGTTGTAAGACCAGCATATATCTTACACTCTGCATACCTAAAGAAAAATGTAGTAGGGTGCTCCTTCACTAACTGTCTACGAGCCTCTGCAGAGTGTGAACCTCCAATCACATAATAAGTGTACTCCTCAAACAAATTCTCATTGAAATCCTCCACACAACTGCACTCATGCGGATCCACCATGACAAGGAATGGCACAACAGTAGCATGAGGATTAATTTTCATTTTCTTCTTAAGATTTTGGACATGCAAATTATGTGGCTCCCTGATCTCAAGGGGCCTCCTCCCTGTGACTGGATCCACTGGTGGCCTGTGGATAATATTAATAGGCAAGTGGAACAACTGCCCCTTCTTCACAACTTTTCTTCTAGCTATGTCCTCCCTGATCTTATTCTGCTCAGTGCCAAGCACACCAGATGCAAGCTCTCCACCAGGTGCAACAATAATGTCCCCAGAGCTAGAGCTTGAGTCAGAAAAGCTTCTTTTTCTTTTGGGGCTTTTTCTGCACACTCTGCTTACCCCTTGCCTTTACAGGGGTCGTCTTCTTGTGCTGTGTTGGCATGATATTGCCCTGTATCCATGGCATCAGGTCCTTGATGAAATTCACTGAGTCTCTGCATATCTGAGCTAGCTCCTCTGGAACACAACATTCTGGGCACAAGAAATCCATCTTGCCTATGACATTTCTTAATCCCTTCGATGTCTCCACCAAGAAAAGCAGGTTGTCAGAATCTTCATCTTCATAATCCAATTTGTAAACAAGGCCATACTGAAAACCTTGTGTTGTCGTGATCTTTCCTCTGCCATAGGCCCCTGCGAACACAAGGAGGACAGCATTCTTCTCTTCAACGTACTGAAGGCACCATTCGAGATTTGTCATGTCCCGAAGTGGACGATCTGTCTTCATGACCTCTGTCTCCCTCGACCTTTCCTTCATATTTGGATCCTCCACAGGAATTTTAATGCTACTCTGTCCACCTGAGGATATTCCTAGTGGGTTGCTGGCCTTCTCAGAGGATAATGGTGCAATAATTTTCTTTGCCTTTGCTTGGTGACCACTGCCTTTGTCACGTTGCTGGTCAGCAGAGCCCATGGTGACTCTGAGCTTCTTGATGGGCCTTTCATCCTTGTACTCCGCATCCCTGAAAGCAATTGGAAATATCAAGCAATTGGAAATATCAGCCCAAGTCCATGCAAGGCATGGATTTTGAGCTTCAGGTCGATGCCAGGCATCGATGTTTAAGTGCATGTCGATGCCAGGCATCGACTTTGTGTGCAAGTCGATGCCAAGCATCGACTTTGTGTGCAAGTCGATGCCAGGCATCGACTTGAGGGTGAAAGTCGATGCTAGGCATCGAGTTGGGGGTGCAAGAGTCGATGCTTGGCATCGACTTTTGTGCCCAAGTCGATGCCTGGCATCGACTTTGTGTGCAAGTCGATGCCTGGCATCGACTTGCACACAAAGTCGATGCCTGGCATCGACTTGGGCACAAAAGTCGATGCCAAGCATCGACTTGGGCCCAAAAGCCGATGCCAAGCATCGATTTTGCACCCAAAAGTCGATGCCTGACATCGACTTTTCAGTGCATGATGATGCTGGCAAGTCGATGCTTGGCATCGTTTTTTGGGACCAAGTCGATGCCTGGCATCGACTTGGGGCTGCAAGTCGATGCCAGGCATCGACTTGCACCCACAAGTCGATGCCTGGCATCGACTTTAAGGTGTAAGTCGATGCCAGGCATCGACTTGGGGCTGCAAGTCGATGCCAGGCATCGACTTGCACCCACAAGTCGATGCTTGGCATCGACTTGCAACCCACAAGTCGATGCCTGGCATCGACTTGCAATCCTAAGTCGATGCCTGGCATCGACTTACACCTTAAAGTCGATGCCAGGCATCGACCTGTACATGCTTTGAATCCATATTTCTAGAGGCAAGAAAAATAAAGACCTAGAAATGAGATATTTACACAGACATACAGAGGGAATCTTTTTGGAATCTTTTTTTTAGTTATGATTTTGTCTACCTCTTGGTACTTTTGCCAACATTCTTCTTCTCCATCAGGCTTGGCTTGCTGGTATGTTGACCTCTGTGCTCCATGGCTGTCTGTGCTCTGCTGCTCTCTCTTGCTCGTGGATTTTGAAAATGCGAATGATCTCCTCCTCTGGTATTTATAGGCAATTGGGTAACTTGAACCAGAAACTAACTGGATCTAACTGAATGAGTCCACTTGCTAACTAAATCTGTCAACTTATCTAACCAGGGAATAGCACCCACACAAATAGGCTGTTTCAGAGCCACTTTAATGAAATATTCATAGACCCTTACAACTATTTATATACATTTGCATAGAAATTACATTTCAATGGCAAGAGTATGGTATGTCCATGAGGATGTCTAAACTCATGTAGAGATTTGTTTCTAAGAATCTCTTTCTTGGGAGAAAATCAAGTCAAAGTTGTGTTAAATGTGAGAGACTAATGACATCTTCATAGTATTACCCTCCACACTTTAGTTCATATTCACATTTATCTTGTAACTCACTGTTGAAATGGAAAATCACTATGAATAAACATTCTAGTACAGAACCTTGCAACTATTTATATACATTTGCATGGAAATTAAACTTCAATGGCAACAGTATGGTATGTACATGAGGATTTCTAATCTCATGTAGATGTTTTTTCTTAGTGTTATCCTCCACACTTTAGTTCATATTCACATTTATCTTGTAACACATTGTTGAAATGGAAAATCAATGTATGAATATACTTTCTGTGTGCCTCTTTTACACATAATTCTTTTTCAATATACTTTCATCTACCTCTTTGATATCTAGCCAAGACCACAATAAAACCTAATCCTTGAAATCTTAACCAAATGTAAAATTTCTTCTTGTATAGTGTTCAATGGCATAGCATATTCCAGTTGGAACTCAACTTGGATATATTCCAGTTGTAAAATTTCTTCTTGTAAAATTTCTCCAAACAATTTTATTATATATTCCTATTGGAACACAACTTTGATATATTTTGATTCATTCACAATGCTTAGACTGAATGACTCATATGAAGTTAGAAATCAACTGTGTTTCTCATTTGAATCAAAAGTGAATCAAATCTTTGGTTCCCTTATTAGTGTATATTTGAGTAATTAAGTGATTTGATGTAATTTGATGTTTTATGTTATTTAATGTACTTTAATAAGCTTTTGATTTCATATCTTCTTGATGTGACATTTGATGTGATATCTTCACTTGATCTCGGATTTCTACTTATTTAAAAAGGTCATTCATCTTCAGTCTTCTGTGAACTCAGTGAAGATGAGCTCAATCTTTTCAGTGGATGCTTGGGCATCAGCTTCCTCTGCTCATATTGATTCATTGTTCTCAGTTGAGCCTTTCCAGAGAAGTGATGATCCCTATGATTTAGAATGTGTTGATGATTCCATGTTTTCTGTTGAGTCATTTAAGTTATCCAATTCACAGTGCAATGCTGCTCATACAAATGCACCTCTTGATCTCCCATCTGATCCAACCATTGATCTCCCTTCTGACTCAAGTGCATGTGGAGCAACGAAAAAGCAAAGCAAGCTCAATCTACGATTTAAAAGAAGGTCTCGTGAAGTAAGTCGAAAAAGATTTAAATTTCTTACTTCAGATAGACAGATTGCATTGGATATTGTGAAGCATTGTTGTGGTTTGAAATGCTTGTATAATTTAGGGATGAAGAAACTAAAGCACATAAGAGAAAAATTCCTCCATTTAGATAGTGAAAGGCAAGATATATACCTTGTTTCTTGCATGCAAATGATTGAGGATAACATGTCAGTAACGCGTGTTGGTTTTGAATATTTCTTTACTCAAGGGATGCCATGCTGTAGGGCTGCATTTAAAATTGCAATGGGTGTAGGAAATTTTAGAATACATAGGGTTCAACAAGGGTTTTTGAATAGGGATCTCATTTTGGATACGTTCCATGGTGGGACCAAAGGATCTGTTGGACGTCATGCAATGAATTGGATGATGAACTATTTTAGCTTGCATTGTGAAGTTATGCCTACAACTGGAAGGTTGCACTTGTCAGATAACTTTACTCGTCGAGAGGTATTTCAAATATATAGAGAAGACATGGAAAATAGAAATGAGAAGTATGTGTTGTATCGTCACTTTACTCGATTATGGAAGGAGGAGTTTAACAATGTTTCTATTCCTCGTAAAGTTACAATGGGTGAATGTTCAGTTTGTGCCACTTTGAAAAACATGGCAAAAGGGGCTACAACACCACAGGAAAAGCATAATTTTAAAAACCTTCTTAACAACCATCGTGACAGTCAAGCATTAGAGAGAAAGAAAGCAATTCATCATCGAAGTAAGGCACTCAGAAATCCGGAGCGTTATATGTGTTTGTTGATCGATGGTATGGATCAAAAAAAAACTTGTTTGCCACATTTTTATCGCATCCCTAAGGACATTGGAGATGAAGTCCTTGTGCAAATGCATTTGGTTGGCACTTTGGTATACAATGGAACTGTAATGTCCAAGGTTTTCTTCACATATCCTAATGTGCATAATGATCCAAACCTTACAGTTACTGTCATTCATCGTGTTTTGCAATCATGGAAGGGTCTTTTGCCACCAACTCTATATTTGCAACTAGATAATACTCCAAGAGAGAATAAAAATTCCACAGTCTTTGGATATTTAAGCATGCTTGTTGAAAAACAGGTATTTCAGAAGGTTAAGGTAAATTTTCTTCTGGTTGGCCACACTCATGATCACATTGATCAAATGTTCAGTACTTTCTCTAAGAAGTTGGCACGTAACAATGCTTTTACTCTTCCGATTTTATCTGAGCTGATTTCAGAAGCATATACTCCAAAACCAGAAGTTCAACACCTCACACAGATTTATGACTTTAAGCACTTTTGCTCAATGGGCCTTGATAACAGTGCTAAGGTTTTGGCTCCATTGCACAATATTAGTTTCAACCATGTATTCTTGATGAGGAGGGTTGATGAAATAACCCTTTTATTTGCAAAGCAGTATTCATCTTCTCTTGGGTGGGAGCCTACAGAGGGATGCAGATTCTTATTGCAGGTGCCTAATTTGTCTACTGTAACAGTGTATGGTGCAGAACAATCACCATATGAAGATAAAAACAATACAGAAAGATGTGGAAGTGTGGTTGATCAAAGTAAAAGCTGGATGCATGCACTCATTGAAAAGAAGAGACATATTGAGCGTGCAAAAAAATATGCTGGAGATCAAGATGTATCTTGGTGGGAGGACTTTTTCAATCATCAAGAAGAGATTATACAGTATACAATTGCAGGTCACTGGCCAGTTGATGTTCCATTCACATGGGATTTTTGTACACAAAGATCCGTGAATGTGGCCCAAGCATGTAATGCAGATGCACTTCAAAGTTTTATACATCCACCAGAAAGAAATATTTATGTAGGCCCAAGGATGACAAAACAGGCAGAAGCAAGATGGCAAGGAAATTTAATAGAGATAAATGTTGGAACGCTTATTGCAGTACTTGCTGATGGTGATGAGGCTACCAGACCATTTTGGATTGCAAAGGTTTTAGAGATAACTAAAGATATTGATCAGAGAAGAATAGAGGCTTTGGTGGTGCATTGGTATTACACTAAAAGTAGTAATGCATTCACAGGTAAATATAACTTAGAAATGGTGTGTGATGCTAAACGAACAGGTTCAAAAAGGAAAAAGAATATTCGAAGCACATCCACTCTTAAAATGGATGATGTAGATATTCTTGTTTATGATTTTTCCTTGACAAAAACTGGTCACTTGAGGAAAGCAACCATCAACATGATAAAACAAAAGCTTCCAGATGTATGTGGTACAGGAAATCATAGGAAAACAAGAAGAGTTGTGCATGATCCTGCAGAATTTGGTATGTACGTGGATGAAGATAGAGCTCTTGTGGATATAGAAGAAGAAGAAGAGAGCTCTCAACAGTATGAGACTGAATCAAGTGCATCAGATGATGAGGGTGTAGACATAGATCGACAAAGTTGTGAGTTGCATTGAAGCTCTCAGATATTTTTAGTGCTTATGTAAATGCCTCAAAGTAGTTTGGTTAATGAAACCATGTTTTGTAGCAATTTTGAATAACAATCAGATATCCACCCATTAAAGATATGTCTAAAATGTTATTTTTGTGTAAAAACTATTGACTTCTACATTCTTATATATATTTTAGACATGTCAATGTCTTATCATATAGATTTTGGACATGTCAATGTCTTATCATATACATTTTGGGACACGTCAATGCCTAATATAGTGAAATTTTGACTACATTTTGAGCTCTTTTTTTTTTTTGAGAAAATGACAAAAAACGTCAAAAATTACTTGTTTTCACCTCATTTTTGTAATATATGTATACTGGTGTAAAGGAATTCCAAAAATGAGGTGAAAACATGTAATTTTTGACGTAAGTGTTCTCTTTTTACGACATAGTTCTCGTTTGTTACGACTCGCTGTTGAAATCTCTTTTCAAGATCTTGGAGAGAGGTGAGCACGGCTATGAAGGTTGGCTCTTCTCGAGAATCAGAGGATGGAAGAAGCTATGATCAAAGCTAAGTATTTTCAAGTTTCTACTTGGCCTTAATGTTTGATTTATCTTGTTTTCATTAGTCTACACTTAATCCTAGATGCACATTGAAATAGCCAAGATTTCAATCGATTAAGTCTAGATTAGGATACTGAAACAATCCATTTCTCATTCCAAGCATTAGTTTGCATTAAGGAAAGACTTGATTTAAAAAAGGATCCTTGTGCATCAAAGAATGTATTTTGGCAGTTTAATTCCAGATTTCCTTTCCATTGAGTAAGCTTTTTATTGCATCCCAAGGATATGTTTTTATATCATAGTGTATTAGGACAAAGGAAAGGATATACATGCATTAAGATTGCATGATATACATTCTTAGTACAAGGAAAAGTCATGCATCAAGCTCATGCATGATTGTTGCATTATTTTTTGGGCATGCAAAGAACATGCATGCATACGCATGTGAGCATATGGATTTGCATGTAGGCACATGCATTTGCATGATAGAACAGGACGTTGTTTGCAAGTAGATATGATAATGTACTCTCTTAATATTTAGCTTACTTTATAAAGCTCATGGTTTGACATTAGGGAAGACAGAGGACTAGTTAGTTGCAAAGACATGCTAGTTCTAGTTTGCAACTCAAGTAATTAGTCGATTCCTTCCCAAGTTGATACTCTGCTATCAAAAATAAATACTTAATGACAATTAAGTATGTTTGATGTCTTACTAGGTATAAGTAGGCACGAGGAGAAAGTTAAGCATTAAATTTTCTTGATGACCAAGAAAACTTAATTGCTTGCAAAGCTTTTGCGATGAATGATGACTCTAAGTCCAAGATGTACTTAGGGAGTCATGAAGATAAGCTTATAATGATTACTCTAAGTATAAGTGATATTTAGAAAGTCATACAGATAAGCTTTAGTGGAACTATTGAAGTTTTTTCTTTTCATCCTAATGAGTGATAAACTTCAAAGAAATGAATGAACTTTAGCATCACTTGAACTTTAGTGTTCAATAGTTGGATGCTAGGTTCCATATCTCTAGTCAAGATGCAAAGCTTTCAAAAAGCATGGAAACTTTATTAAGCATTTTTTTTAGGATAAGAAAAGTATGCTTGGTTTTGCTTAAGCTAATTAGAACTTAAAGAAGAAACCCAAGTCAAATTAATCTTTGGGAATAAAGATATTTTCTAAAAGATATGTCAAAGTAAACTTTAGGAATTAAGCTACTTCCTTAAAGTTAAACCAATAAAGGAATATCTTTTGGACAAGCAATAAAGCCTTAAGTCGTGTTCTTGTTCAATAGTCAAGATTTCTTTTAGAAAGATGATTCCAGTAAAACTAAGGATTCCAAGATGAATCATTGGACTGGAAAACAAAATATTCTAAGATGAATCATTGGCTTAGTATTACTTGAATCCTTGGTAGGAATCTAAAGTTCTTGAAAGAAATATATATATCTCCCTAGATGTGAGACTAGAATTTTTCAAGTTAGTTTGATAGCTAGTAGTTCCGAACAATTCCCAAACCATCAGTATTGGTACTTAAGTCCAAATATTGATATAACCTAAAGGTGTATAAAAAATTCTCAGCTTTGGAATCTGAGGGGTATTAGTGTATGCCTGGACTTAAGAGGGGGAAAGATCTCTAAAAAGCCCATGGGTAAGCAAAGAAGCTTTTGATAGTTCAGGAGATCTTAAGGATAAAGACTTATTCTTTATTTTAGTCACAAGATCAACCATACTTGATCAAACTTGGCCATGATTGTCCAAAAATGTGCGATTGGAACTACTTTATAGATTGCCCAAGTATTGGCTAGAAGATGATATCATTTAAAATATGATATATCTTAACTTCTAATATGTCTATGATGAAGGAGGTAAGAGAGGTTCATATTTGCTTTAATACATGAGTAGTCCTTTTGCTAACTTTGTAATTTCTCTTCAACGAAATATGTGTTTTTGTTTATCGACTAAATTATGTTGTCATTGTTACTATGTATTTTTGGAAAGAGTAATACTAATAAATTTCATGGAGTAGGATTGTGTTTTGGACATAATCCTAGAACTACATTATGTTGAAAATCATTGCAATTCGAACAGGTGCAAAATACTTCTACAAAAAAAAAAATTTGTGTCAAATAAATGGCCATTTGGAATGCTTCATTCAAGTTTCACAAAACATCATAGCAACCATCTTGCTAGTCTTGTGTGTTGTAAGTCTAAAACTTTGATGATGCTATTATATGCAAGATATTCAAAATATTGAACAAATAACTAAGAGATAACTTTATACCTTCCTTCATGGATAATGGCTCAACTTCTAAATCCTTTGGCCCACGAGTTCGTTAAAAGGCAATTGTCATATTATCATTGCTAAATGCTTAATTTTCATGACATAGAATTCTTCAACTTTTTTCATGTTCTAGTTATGTAGTGACATCCACAATGCATGTCATTTGTTGTATGTTGTTGACACTTAAATATCAAACGAATAATTCTATCATCAAGAATAAAGATTTTAAGGTCAGAATTATATGGTTTTTCCATATTATCTTGTATATGGTTTTTCCATATACAAGATCCATAAACTCAAAATTGACAATTAAATAGATTTAAGAGTAAAAAATATATGAGCACGTTGGTTTCAAGCAGAGATGTAATATTTAAATTCCAAAAGTGATTTGATTTACAACTCAATATCAAAAGTACCTTAAGCTCGCACGTATGATGATTGTTAAAGCACACTTTGTTATTTGTACAAATCTTCACAGTAACTCATCATATGTACTTTTTCACATACATAGATAATAAATTCAAAACCGGCAACAATTAAAATAAATTTGAAAATCATAATTTTAAATAGTAAACACACTGGTTTCAAGAAAATATTTGATATCTTAATTTCAAAAGCCATTTGGTTTACAACATAGTTTAAAAAATGTTAGATATACTCAATCCTCCACCATCAACTAATCATTTAAATGATCCATGGTGCTTTAAGTTGTGATGCCTCTATTATGAGGAGAAGCCATTGTGATGGAGGGAGTGCGGAGGGGGGTTTCCCCCTTTTGCAAGATCCAATTAGGACTTCTAGCTATGGAGATATTGCCAAATTATATACTTTTCCCAACTACATTAATCTATATCAACTCCCATTATAAAAGCTATATAAGCATGGCCCATGTGTAGCTCTATATTGCATTGTGCACTAGTAATCCCTCCATCTAGATTCTATCTAGATTGTCATCTAAGCTCCATATTGGAAGCGCAAAAGTGGACATCACCATCTTTGTAGGTGCATTTCTCTTAGCCATTTGAGAATTTGAGTTCTCTATCCGTAAGTCTGCATTTTTTTCTTAGCTATGCCTACTAGTCTATTCCATTGTGCTAATATTTCTTACAAAAAAGCCCTATGTAAAAGTATTTAACCACATCTTGACATACATACAAATGTTCACAAGGACTCTTATCTTTTCTATTTAGAATTTGCATCTACATTAAATATGAGTAAAAATATAAACTTTTGATATGCATTTGTGAAAATGAGACCATACTTGAACTATGTTGCATCACTCTATTCATTGTTTGATAATGTAGCTTGATCATCTTCAATCTATCCATGAAGTCAAGATCTTTATTTGTTTGTATATCTACTCTTTTGGAAACTTTCATAATATGTGCAATAATTCTAGAGATTTCTTTGATCAATTGTCCCTTTGTCAATACTCCAAGATCTTCAAATATTTTGCCTAAAATTTATAAGCTTATTTGCATATTTTGTCAATAAAACGTTTACATTTTATTGCATTCAAAGATTGAAACATTGTATTTTCACTCATTCCTTTTACATGCTAGCATACAAACAATTTGATGCATTCTCTTTCTTTCTTTATAGATGAATCTAAAATTTAGATCTTAGTAATCTTTATAGTATTAGTAATTTTCATACATATATAGACAAAGCTTATCACAATTGAAGAATGAATCAAATAGGATACACCAGCAAAACCTTATATAAATAAAATTTGTGATTGAATATTGTTAATTTGATCTTCAAAGCTTGGTAATCCTTTGATCAAAATAATGGCCAAATTTTTATCAAAATTATATTTAAACTCAAGATAATGTGCAAACAAAAAAAAATTCATGCATAAATTGATAAATTTTATTATCAACCAAAAAAATACTACATAGATACAATTTACCTTCTAAAGAGAAATACCACTATCAAGTAAAAGGTTGAATGAGACATTTGATATGAAGGATTTGGGAGATGCCAAATATATTCTTGGCATATGCACTACTTGTGACATGGGTAATAGATGCATATTGTTGTCTCAAAGTGAGTACATATCCAAAGTACTTCACATGTTAAATATGCATGACAAAAACACATTGAATACACCATTACCCATATAAGTGAGGTTGGTCAAGTATAATTGCTTCAAATCATATGAGGAGAAGGAATTCATGACCAAAGTCCTTATCGATCGATTCTTGGTACTCTCATGTATGATATGGTAGCTATGAGACTAAACATTGCATTCGTAGTGGGAGTTGTGTAAAAATATATGTTTAATCCTAGCAAGAAACCTTAGGTAGCTATCTTAATGATATTGGTGTATCGGACTAGAACTAAGGCTACATTTTTTCACTTCACATGAGGTTCCATTCATGATATCATCTTCAAGAATGTACAGTTGTTCCACTAAATAAGAAAAGTATGTTGCAATATGAAGCATGCAAAGAGGCATTATGGCTCTCTCCTTTAGCTTTTGACATGAGTATACATAAACATGTAACTCATTTACTTAATAATAGCCAGAGTGCTATTGCATTGGTTAATAATCCAATATATCATTGCTAAGATGAAAAATTTTGATACACGACATCACTCCATTTGGGATTTCCTAGCTAATGAGCACTCTCTACTTGACAAAGCTCATACTCAAGAAAGTATAGTAGATACCTTGAAAATGGCTCTACTACAAGATAGCTTTAGATACTATTTTCACTTGATGGTCACTTGATTTCATCTTTTATACAATATTATTGTACATTATAACGTGCCCATCAAGTGGGAGGTATAGCTTGTCCTCTTGTACTCGCATATTCTTTGTCATTCTTTATTTTTTTCTCTCTTCTTTCACATTGGCCATATTGGCTTGTAGTGGGAGATTGTTATTTTAAAGATCTAGCTGAAAGGCCAATGGTTGCCACATATTTTTTATCATTGTTTCTTTAAGTTTGAGCTCTACTCTATGTTTTTATAAGACCACTATGAATCCTTTATGTAAGATGAAGAGTTTATGATACCAAAAGTTAAACATTATGTTGAAATACTAATGCTTATCTTTAGCAATGTGGTTGCACATTTTACATCACATTCATTGCTGATACTACATGTAGGAATTCTCCTAAAAACACTCTTGGAATTTGAAAACAAAAGAACTTGTGAATGATGTGTGTTTTACTCTCCTCCCATCCAATATATCCTCTTGCATTCAAAATAGTAATTATCTAGAATGGCCTAGTGCTTCCATATGGCCATCATGAAACACTCACCCCCATTACCATTGAATAGCTTAGGATATCCCCTGAGCTTGGGACCTTAGTTATGGCTGGCCCTTGTCCCATACATACATGGAGTGGTCTTTGTAGACCAATGTCTGACACTCTCTCCCCCTTCTAAAGATCATCGTCCTCAATGATAAATGAGGGAAATTACATGTGATGCTGAGCTTCTGATTCCCAAGTAGAGTATGTAAGCAATAATCCTCTCCAGGCTACTAGATACTCCTGGATGACACGATTTCTCAAATGCTTCTGTCTCTGATCTAGTATCCTATCTGGAGAATGATTTGTGCTATCACTTTCTTGCAAAGAAACAATACAATATATTAGATTATCCTCCCCGAAAATATACTTTCTAAGTTTACTTACATAAAACACTAGATGGACTCTACAATCTGGAGGAAGCTCTAATCTATATGCAACATCACTAAGCTTTTTATCTATCTTTAAAGGTCCACAAAACCTTGGTGAAAGCTTAGTACACTTCACTGTGGATAATGAAGTAGACCTAGCTGGCACTTGAAGAAAAAATCTATCTCCTTATTCAAAAATTCTAGGAGATCTCTTCTTGTCAGCATATTCTTTTGCCCTATCAGCTACTTGCAGCATCTTGGCTTTAGCTATTTCTAAATTTGCTTGGAGGTTCGCTAAGAGTTCCGAAGCACTAGGACATTTCTTTGACATTCCTATGGTACTGGAGCAGTGGGATTGATGCCATAGTTCATCTCAAAAGGAGACATTCCTATCACTTTATGAGGTCTATTGTTATAAGCAAACTCTACTAATGGCAAGTAACTATCCCAATCTGTCTGCCTCTTTGACACATATACTCTCAACATATCCTCTAGAATCTGGTTAACCCTCTCCGTCTCAACATCTGTCTGTGGATGATCACCACTACACATTTTCAATAACACTTTCCGTTTGTCAAATACGAACTTCCACAAGTGTCATGTGAATCTAACATCCCTATTTGAAACTATGGATGTCGATAATCCATGCAATCTGAAGACATGCTAGATGAACAACTCCGTTACATGTGGAGCTTATGTCATCTCGTGCATGGGTAAGAAATGAGCCATCTTGCTCAATATATCTACCATAACTAGGATAATATCTTGCTTCCTTTGGGTTTGTGGTAACCCCAATATGAAGTCCATGGATAGACTGTCCTAGCTATGCTTTGGAATCTGTAAAGGATGTTAAAAACCTAGTGTCTTTACCCTTTCTACTTCGTTGACTTGACACATAAAGAATTGTTGAACATATGTGTGGATGTCTCTGGTTAATCCAGGCTGCCAAAATGTTCTTCTAACAAGCTCAGTTGTCTTGTCAATACCAGGATGCCCTATGCAAGGAACATCATGGTTATCATGCATGACTTTTCTTCTCAAATCCCAAGAATTTGGTATGCAAACCTTTCCTTTTTGTTTCAATATTCCATTCTCCTTTGAGAAATTGGAATAGGGACTTGACTTGCTTTCTTTACTAGGGGAAGAAACAACCAAAACTGCCTTATCTCCTATGATAGATTCATCACTGGTGGCTCTAATAATATGTAACAAATATGGATCTTCCAGCTATGCTTCCTTTATATCTTGAAGCAATGAGATTTCTAGAACTGTAATGCTGATTTGATACACTATCCATGATAATGCATCAGCTACTATATTCTCTTTGCCTCTTCTATACAGGATTTCCATGTGAAACTCTTTCATGAGCTGAGTCTAATGAGTCTGTCTGCCTTCAAGATCTGCCTGACTACAAAAGTACTTAAGTGTATGGTGATCTATGTACACCTTAAAGTCTGCACCATAAAGATAGTATCTCTTGACTTTAAGAGCATGCACCACTGCATACAATTCTTGTTCATGCACTGGCCAATTGCATTGTGCACTACTAAACTTTTTTCTTTTAGAAGATATTAGCCTACCATCTTGGCTCAAGACTGCCCCTATATACCACTAGTGTTTGTCTCCAACTCAAATGGTTTTTGCAAATCTACCACCTAGAATATAGAGGCCTCAGAAACAACTTGTTTCAAAGTTTCAAAACTTCCTTTCATGCAAATGATACTTTGGCTTGAAGCAAGTTCACCATAGGTGCTGCTATCGACCAATAACAAGATATGCATTTTCGATAGAAATTCGAAAGTCCTAGAAATGATCGTAATTGCTCCTCATCTGGAGAACTAGGCCAAGCTAGAATAACTAAGACCTTCTAGGGATCCATATGAACCCCATTGGCTGATACCACATGCCCTAAATACTCTATCTTTGAAAGGAACAACTCAATCTTATCTGGATATACAAACAATTGATTCTCTTTTAATTTATTTAATATAGGAACAACTCAGTCTTATCTGGATATACAAACAACTGAATCTCTTTTAATTTATTTAATACTAATCTCAAATGACTTTCATGCTCATGTAGAGACCTACTATACACTAACAAGTCGTCAACAAAATCCATAACATACTTTCCAATGAACAATCATATAATATCATTCATTAATATCATGAAAGTAACAAGTGCATTAGTTAAATGAAATGGCATAACTAAATACTCATAATGCCCAAAAAGAGATTCTAAAAGTTGTTTTATTTTATCTTGATCTTTTAATATAATCTGATGATAGCCATATTTCAAATCTATTTTACTATATACAATGGCTCCACCTAGAGCATCTAAAAGATCATCTATCCAAGGCATGGGATATCTGTGCTTGATTGTAATCTTATTTAGTGCCTGTAGTCGACGCACATCCCATAAGATCCGTTTTTCTTCTTCACAAGAAAAAATGGTGCTACAAAGGGCGAATAGCTAGGTCTATGTTGATATATTTAAGTAGTGATGTGTGTGAACACACTAGGACTACCGGGGCACTTTTTTCCCTCTTTATGAGGTTTTTTCCCCCGGCTTGTATATAAGCCTATTACCCTAATGGGCTACTTGTCGACCTCCAAATGCACTATTATCTTTTTGTGCCAAAGATATATGTAGGTATCGGTTTGCCAATATAAGTGTATCAAAGTCTACTACAAGTTTAGTAGAATTTGACAGGGTAGTTCTATTCAACTTTTTGAGACACATTCATTTTTCTACATCTGGGTATTTTAGTTAGTGGCCATGCCTAAAAGCAATGATCTACTCCGTATGTTGGTTCTTGAGGATAGTTGGATGGTACCAATTACCCATTATGGGCTTATATGATGCATCATGTATTGGTTGCAAAAGGACTATGGAATATTGTGTAGGGTTTTGAAAAACATCCTATTACACCTACAAATATAGTTGTTGAAGGTGATATAGATGGCATTGAAAATGATGATATTCTTCAGATTCTTGTTCGTGTTGTGGTTCGTGCTGCACCTACTACAGAGCAACTTCGTTGCAATGGGAGAGATGCTTAGGCACATGCATTGATAGTGTTGTTTGTCAAATATGCCATTATTCCCCACATTCACTCTTGCAAAATAGCAAAGAATGCTTCGGATATATTAACCACTTTGTACTAGGCAAAGAATGAGGCTCGTCTTGCTTACCTTCGAAAATAATTGGAAAAAAAACAAGAAGCTTGATTACGAGAAACTTAATAAGCTATCATACCCGATGTTTTTCCTCTCCCTTTCCTTGATAGTATGTTCAATGATGTTGTCGTATGCAAGATTTATTCATTTCCAGATGGATATAGTGGTTATAACCAAGTGCGCATGGTTCCTGTAGACATAGTGAAAATAGCTTTCATTACTTCTTGGGGAATCTTTGCATGTAGGCACAGGAATGAAGGAGATTCCATGGATAGTTTTCTGACAAAGATCAAAGTTTTGAAGGAACAAATTGATTTTTGCTGATGGTCTTACTTGAAGGTTCACTTGTGTAGACTGTTCTGAATGGTCTTCCCGATTCATATCAAAGTTTTGCTTCTACTCTTTGTTGAATGATGAAAGGTAATCCAAATGTGTTAACATTTGAAAGTTAGTCTTTGTTCTATTGCAAGAGGAACAGTCTAGGCAGAACAGGTCTGCAGATCAAGCTTTTTTGACTAGTCAGAAGGGCAAAGGCAAATGGAGCTCTTCTACTAGTAAATAGAAATCTGCTAATTTTGCACAATCAAAGAAGGATGACAAAGATGAGAAAAAAAGAGAAAAACAGAAATTGTTTTGCAAACACTGTAAAGGAAATGATCATGTCATAAAGAGTTGTCCAAAATTGGTTGCTAAAGAAGCAAGGAAGAAAGAGGCTTGAATGGTTGTTGCAAAGGCCTCTACACCCAAAATAGAGTTTGCTAATCTTGTGTAGAATGAAGAATGAGCATTTACCATTATTTGCAGTTATGACCTATCTTCTCATGAATCGTGTATGTCTACAGTAGACTCACATGTTTGGTACTTTGATAGGGGGCAACCAAACATATTACCTCGTAGTGCGGTTTCTTCACTTCACTCAAGCCTTCCCTACAGGAAATACTATCACATGTGCCAACAACTCCGCTTATCCTATCATGGGAGTTGGTAAGATCATTTTGACTACTGTTGATGGTAGTTCTTCTACATTATCAAATGCTTTATTTGTGCCAAAGATAAAAATGAATCTGTTATGAGTTTCAGCTTTAGCCAAGATCGGCTTGGTTGTGAAATTTATTGGTGAGAGATGTATAGTTCATGATCTTTCAAACGGCGATGTCATTATTGCTTCCAAATTTTGTGTGGTGGGTTGTATAAGCTCATAGACTATGAAAAATCTGTGGATGATTCAACATGTTCAACACATGATTCTCAAGCTTTGTTAGATGCAAAGCTTTGGCATGCATGCTTTGGTCATCTGAATTTTGCTAGTTTTCTATGCATGTGTAAATCTAAAACGGTGTCCTCTCTGGCCAAACTTGAGGCATCTGCCAAACATGTCTATGAACGTTGTATTTTGGGCAAAATGCAATGTTCCTCGTTCCTAGAAGATGGTTCAGTTCAAGCTACTCAGAAATTGCAACTTGTTTACAATGGTATATGTGGCCCTATAAAGACACCCTCTTTTGGAAACTATCTTTACTTCGTGACTTTCATTGATGATTTTTCCAGGCATGCATGGGTATCCATTCAAAGCAAAGTTTGAAGCATTTATGTGCTTCAAACAATTTTCGATTTTGGTTGAAAATTTATCAACATGTAAAATGGGCACCCTGCATTCTGATCAAGGGGGGGGGATATATGTCTTCTGACTTTAATGCATTTCTGGTTGAACATGCGATAAAACATCAGTGTATAGTGTTGTATACACCTTAAGAGAATGGAGTTGTTGAATGAAAGAACAGGTCATTCATGGAGATGGTGATGTGTAAGCATTGCAGTCTATCACTCCATATCATGCTTGACATGGTTGCAAGCCATCTGTTGCTCACCTGCGTGTTTTTGGTTGTGTGGCATATGCATTAGTGCCTGAACAACAATGCAGGAAATTGGATGATAAATTAGTGAAATATATTTTTGTTGGGTATAGTTTTGAAAGCAAAGGCTATCGTCTCTCTCATCCACAGACTAAATGCATTTTGGTTAGCTGTGATGTTTTTGTGGAAGATACTATTCAGCCATTACTTTCATGTACTAAGGAGACATCAGTTAGCTCCAAAGACATGTATGATACTTTGCTGCCTCTTTTTACAGGTGGACAGTCTAGTGTTGGTCCTAATAAGGCAACTTCTTGTTGGAAGTCAATGTACATAAGGTCCATTTCTAGCAAATCCATATTTTGGACTTAGCATTTTTTGTAGAGTTTGGGTAAAACTTTTTTAGGCTAGATAGAGCTTGGCGAGAGCTATCTAGTGATATGCTTCATTCCTTCATCAAAGGTCAGAGTTAGGAGAAAACTCAAACCCTAATTCAATCCAAAATGGAGGAAGAATATTTTTGAGGGTCCAAACTCAAAATCAGCTAGGTCAATAAGTCAGCATGGCAAAAAGCAACTAAATTGGGTGATTAAAATTAAAGCAAGGTCAAATTTAGCAATCACATTATTTTAATCAAAAAAGCAAAATCAATGTAAAAAATTTACGATGAAGGTTTTTTTAAGCTACGATCAGATTTTTTGTTATTTTTTATCGCATGCTTTATTGGGAGCACTAAAGGCTATATAAGGAGTATTTAGGACACTCTTTTGAACAACTTGGAGCTAGAGTTGATGCTTACTTGTGTCAATTTTGGAGTTCTGAAGCTTTGGAGCTGGTGGATTGGTGAAGGAAAGGCAACTCTCTTGGAGCAAGGAGTCTTTTACAAGTTGGTGGCAACTATCTTTTGTAAGTTAACCTTATTTTTTGTTTTTAGTATTTTTGAACCCTAATTTTAAAATTAGGGTTTGTTGACTTTCAGATTTGTTGCACTTTCTTGAGAGGTTAGGTTCACTTTGTTGCTCATTCGTTTCACACACATTCAAATTATGACAACATAATCTGAACTTCTGTACATCATCTTCTTGGCTATTCTTCCATTTAGTGAGTGCACCACATCATATGGTTGAGTAATACTCCCATGTTGTAATTTGACCATCTATATTTAGTGAGTAAGCACTTTGCTTACGTTACTTACTCTTGTCTCAAGATCTCTTTCTATTTCTCTCTTATCATCTTGTTTAATTAAGTGTGTATGCTCAAAGGTTTTTAGTATTGGAAGATCATGGGCCCCAAATTCCAAGACTTGGTATCAGAGCATAATTGACATACATACTTAGTTAAGATGAGTGAGATTAGAATTGAGATTGAGGACAAGTTAGATGGATCATCTAATTATCCTATGTGGAGTTTCATGATGATGAATTTGTTAGTGACAAAGGATTTATGGAGTATCGTCAATGGATCCTTAACAAGACCAAGACGACAAGGCGAAGAAGAGGATATAACAACTTCAAGAGGTACTGGTGTTGCTATCACAGAACCAACTGACGAAGAGGTAACCACTTCTACATCCAGAGTCACAGGTAGATCCTTACCCAGAGTTCTTTCTATTGAAGATCAAGCAAGATGGGATGCTAGAGATGCTTTAGCACTCTCATTCATAGCAATGAGTGTCAAAAAGCATATTCTACCACAGATCAGATCTTGCAAAAGTTTTAGACAAGCTTGATTGAAACTTGAGAATCTTTTTCAGAGCAAAAATCCTACTAGGAAAGCTCACTTGAGGAGATAACTAGCAAATACAAGGATGAAGGCTCGTGAGTCAATTCAAACCCATATTACAAAGCTCATTGGCTTGAGAGATCAACTTCTAAATGTAGGAGTTGAGATATCTGATGAAGAAATGGTAAATACGCTAATTAATTCACTTCCTATCTCATATCGGTCTTTTATTACCACTCTTACTCTTACAACAAGAGATAGAGAGGTTACATTTGAAGAGTTAGAGTTCTTATTACTTCAAGATGAAGATAAGTCGAAGGATATGGAAGAGAATGAAGAAGCACTTTTGTCTTCATCAAAGGGTAAAAAGAAGAAGAAGGATAAGAAGGAAAAGTAATCCAAGAAGAAAAGTAAGTCCCTTTCACCTTCTACTTCAGATTTTGTTTCTATTACATCTAAAGAGAAGTCTTCTAAGAAGAAGGAAGCATTATGTCACTATTGCAAGAAACCTGGACATTTCATAGTAGTTTGTCAGAAAAGGATTGCAACAAAAAAGAAAAAGGCATCAGGTAATGTTGCAAAAGATGAGAAAAAAGGAAAACCTCAAGGTGATTCTTATGCTTGTATCATCATTGAGGAAGTACCTTTTGATCAGGTAACTTTACAAGTTCTTTCAACACATCCTTGGATATTTGATTCACGTGCTACAAAACATATGACAGGTCGCAGAGAAGTATTTTCTTCTCTTTCCTATTTTTCAGGTAGAAGAGTTACTATTGCAGATGGCAATGATTTGGATGTTGTAGGAATAGGTACAGTAACCCTAACATCAAGAGAAGGTGGTAATTTTCAGATTTCAGATGTTCTATATGCAGCTAATATCAAGAAGAATCTACTGTCTATATCTACATTTTTAGGTCATGGTTACAAAGTTGTATTTGAGAGAGATCTTTGTAAGATTTTGTCACACAAAGATGAGGTGTATTTTACAAGGTGAGCACAAAGGAGGGATTTTTATTTTGTCAAAAATCAGTCAGGCGTATGCTGTCAAATCTTCATCACCGATGGAAGATATGAAGTTACGGCATGAAAGATTTGGACATATTAGTTTTGGAGCTCTCAAGAGTATCAAAGACAGATAAGAGTATCAAAGACATATTAGTGTGTAGGCTTATAAGAGCTTTGTATGGATTAAAACAGGCACCTAGAGCATGGTATGAAAAGATGTACACATATCTTTTATCCATTTGTTTCCATAACTCAGATGGAGCTCCAACTCTTTATGTCAAAATAGAAACAAGTTTGATGATTATAGCAATCATTTATGTGGATGATATTATAGTCACAAGTCCTAGACATGAAGATTTGCAGATGTTCAAAGAACAGTTGAAGCAAACATTTGATGTGAATGATTTAGGAATTTTGCATTATTATCTTGGGATTCAATTGTTGTTTAAGGATGAGTGTATCTATATGATATAGCAGAAGTACATTGAGAAACTTTTAGAAAGGTTTCAAATGACATATTCTAAACCTATGCAAACACCTATGGATCAGAACACATCTTTACAAATAGTCGTAGATGAAGAGTCATTTGATGCTACTTTATATAGTCAAGCAGTTGGATGCTTGATATATCTTTGTAATACACGTCCAGAAATATAGCTTTGCACTTTCTCAAGTAGGTTCATGCAAAATCCATCAAAAGTAAATTAGAAGGTACTAAAGCGAACCTTCAGATATTTGAAGGGAACTTTAAATTATGCTATGGTATTTTCAAAATCTACACATTTGTTACTAAAAGGATTTTCAGATTCTGATTGAGCAAGAGATAGAGACACTACTAGAAGTAGTAGTGGATTTTGTTTTTATCTTTGAGATTGTCTTATCTCATGGCTTTCGAAGAGACAACCCACTATTGCAACTTCATCCTATGAAGCTAAATATCGTGTAGCATTTATAGCTACTCTAGAATCAATTTGGTTGCAAAAGATTTTTAGTTATCTAGATGTAAGAGTACATGAATCCATTCAGATATTTTCAGATAGCCAGAGTGCAATAGCTACTTCATCAGAGGTCAGAGTTAGGAGAAAAGTCAAACCCTAATTCAGCCCAAAATGGAGGAAGAATATTTTTTAGGGTCCAACCTCAAAATCAGTTAGGTCAATAAGTCAGCATGGCAAAAATCAACTAAATTGGGCGATTAAAATTAAAGCGAGGTCAAATTTAGCAATCGCATTATTTTAATTGGAAAAGCAAAATCAACATTAAAAATTTATGATGAAGGCTTTTTTAAGCTATGATCAACTTTTTCTTTATTTTTTATCGCATGCTTTATTGGGAGCACTAAAGGCTATATAAGGAGTACTTGGGATACTCTTTTGAACAACTTGGAGCTAGAGTTGATGCTTACTTGTGTCAATTTTGGAGTTCTGAAGATTTTGAGGTGAAGGATTGGTGAAGGAGAGGCTACTCTCTTGGAGCAAGGAGTCTTCTATAAGTTGGTGGCAGCTATATTTTGCAAGTTAACCTTATTTTCTATTTTTAGGGTTTTTGAATCCTAATTTCAGAATTAGGGTTTGTTGATTTTCAGATTTATTGCACTTTCTTGAGAGGTTAGGTTCACTTCGTTGCTCATTCATTTCACACACATTCAGATTATAACAACATAACCTGAAATTCTATACATCATCATCTTCTTTGCTATTCTTCCATTTAGTGAGTGCATCACATCATATGGTTGAGTAGTGCTCCCATGTTGTAATTTGACCATCTATATTTAGTGAGTAAGCACTTTGCTTACGTTACTTACTCTTATCTCAAGATCGCTTTCTATTTCTCCCTTATCATCTTGTTTAATTAAGTGTGTATGCTCAAAGGTTTTTAGTATTGGAAGATCCTAGGGCCCCAAATTCCAACACTTCTTAGCCTTTGTGGGTCTCATCTGATGATATAGATCATTCCATTTCTGATGCAGATTTACATGATACACTTGTTTATGAGAGAATTGATATTGAGGAGGCAAAAACTATGTCAAAATGGCTGGTGTAAACTTTGCATGATAACAAATTAGATGCAACTCTTTCATATGGTACTCATTCTAGATCTCATAGTGCTATTTTTCATCAGATTGCTATGCTATGGTTGTCTCTAGTCTCTATGATGAGAATGAGCCTATTTTGTTTGATGAAGCATAAAATTCAAAAAAATGGATGATTGTTATGCAATCTAAATATGATGCTATAATGAAGAATGGTATTTGGTCTTTATGTGACTTGCCTCATGACAAGAAGGCCATTGGCACTAAGTGGGTATACAAGCTTAAGCGTAAGCCTGATGGAACAGTTGACAAGTATAAGGCTAGGCTTGTTGCAAAGGGTTATGCTTAGGAAAGAGGCATTGATTTTGATGTGACCTTTGCTCCTACTTGCCGAATGACTATTGTTCGTAGCATATGTGCAATTGCAGCTCATCATGGTTGGAATGTACATTAGTTGGAAATTTAAACTGCATTTTTGAATGGTGACTTGCATGAAAAAGTGCATATTTTTTAGCCCCATGGCTTTGTGTAGAAAGGGCATGAAAACAAAGTGTGCAGGTTGAAAAAGGGTTTATAGGGTTTGAAACAAGCACCACGTGCTTGGTATGAAAAGATACATGTCTATCTGATTGCACATGGTTTTGAGAACAGTCCAACTCAGAGCACTTTATATGTTAAGCATGCAAATGATGTGCTTCTGATCATTCTTGTCGATGTTGATGACACGCTGCTCACTAGTCATGAGAAGCATATTGCTGATTTTAAGGTTGATTTGCATGTCTCATTTGAGATGTTAAATTCAGTGCATTTGCATCATTATTTGCACATTCAATTTATGTTGGAGTTATACATCTATGGAAGCACGTGAACAACACAAGGAAGAAGAAGAAGCTTGGAGCACAACACACAATACTGAATGTATTACCACTAGAATGTACAAAGATAAGTACCCCGTTAGGGAAATAGGCATATATACAAGACGGGGGAAAAAACCTCCTAAAGAGGGAAAAAAGTGCCCCGATGGTCCTAGTGTGTTCACACATATCATTACCTAAATATATCAACAAATCTCCCCTAGGAGTGATGCGGTGAATAGGAGTTGGCATTCATGTATAAGGAATTGCCAAGCTATGTGGAAATCACTCCACAAAAGGAAGTAATTAGCCCAAAGCTTTGCGGAAAGCTTCGAACTTCTCCCTAGGGAGAGCCTTCGTGAAAAGGTTTGCAATGTTCTCCTATGTGGGCACATATGCCAAGTTGATCTCCCCAGTAGAGAACCTCTCCCTTGACATAATGATAATGCACGTCAATGTGCTTAGTGCGAGCATGGAACATAGGGTTCCTCGCTACTTCCAATGCGCTCTGATTGTCAGTGAAGATGGTGGTGGCAGAAGACTGACCAACACCCAAATCAGCCATAAGGCGTCTGAGCCACACACACTCAACAATTGTTGTGAAAGCTGCCCTATACTCAACCTCACAACTCGAAGTGGCCACAGTAGGCTACTTCTTGCTCAACCAAGATATACATGAGCTACCAAGCACGAAGCAAAAGCCACTAGTGGACACACGAGTGTCATAGCAACTGGCCCAATCAGAGTCAGAAAAAGCATGCAAATCTGGCGATAGCAATTCCCCCTTGAGATAAAACAACCCAAGTAGTCGAGTACCACTCAAGTAGCGAAAGATGCGCTTAACCGCCTTCCAATGCTTGACTCCTGGGCAATGCATAAACCTACTCATCTCTGAGACACCAAACTAAATATCTAGCCGAGTAATACATAAGTAAATTAAGTATCCAACAGCCTATTGATAGAGGATAACATCAAATGCATCTCCAACATCATGAAGACTGAATTGTAAATATGTCTCCATAAGAGTGGCAATAGGCTTACAGTCTTCAAGGCCAAAACACTGCAATAATGTATCGATATATTTCGTTTGACACAAAGCCAATCCACCATCAACTTGCATAAATTGAATGCCCAAATAGTGATGCAAATGCCCCAAATCAGACATCTCAAATGAGGCATGCAAATCAACCTTAAAATAAGCAGTATGCTTCTCAATAGTACCAATGAGCACCATGTCATAAACATAAACAACAATGATCAGAAGCACATCATTAGCATGCTTAACATATAAGGTGCTCTCAATTGGACCGTTCTCAAAACCATGTGCAATCAGATAGGCATGTATCTTCTCATACCAAGCATGTGGTGCTTGCTTTAAACCATATAATGCCTTCTTTAACCTGCACACCAAATTTTCATGCCCTTTCTGCACAAAGCCAGGGGGCTAAAAAACATACACTTCTTCATGCAAATCACCATTCAGAAATGCACTTCTAATGTCCAACTGATGTACATTCCAACCATGATGGGCTACAAGTGCACAGATGCTCCAAACAGTACTCATACGGCATGTAGGTGCAAAGGTCTCATCAAAATCAATGCCTCTTTCCTGTGCATAACCCTTTACAACAAGCCTGGTCTTATACCTATCAACTATTCCATCAGGCTTATGCTTTAGCTTGTAAACCCACTTAGTGCCAATGGCCTTCTTGCCAAGGGGCAAGTCACATAAAGACCAGGTACCATTTTTCATTATAGCATCATATTCAGATTGCATAACAGCCATCCAATTTTTTGAATTTTGTGCTTCATCAAATGAAACAAGCTCATTCTCATCACAGAGACTAGATGCAACCATAGCATAGCAATTTCATGCAAAAGAGGCACTATGAGAGCCTGATCGAGTACGATATGACAGAGGTGCATCTAATTTGTTGTCACGCAAAGTTTTCACCAACCATGTTGGCATAGCTTTTGCCTCCTCAATATCAGCTCTCTCACCAACAAGTGCATCATGTAAATCTGCATCAGAAATGGGATGGTCTACATCATCACATGAAACCTGCAAAGGTTGAGAAGTTACCTCATTAAGACAAACACTAGATTGTCCACCTGTAAAAAGAGGCAACAAAGTATCATACATGTCTGTGGAGCTAACAGATGTCTCCTTAGTACATGAAAGCAATGGCTGAATAGCATCTTCCAAAAAAACAACATCACGACTAACCAGAATGCATTTAGTCTGTGGATGATACAGACGATAGCCTTTACTTTCAAAATTGTACCCAACAAAAATACATTTTACTGCTTTATCATGCAATTTTCTACGATGTTGTACAGACACTAATGCATATGCCAAACAACCAAAATCACGTAGATGCACAACAGATGGCTTGCGACCATGCCAAGCCTCATATGAAGTGATAGACTGCAGTGCTTAAGTGGGACACATGTTAATTACATCTGCTTCACACATGACAACCTCAAGCTAGAAACTATGTGGTAAAGTGTGACTCTTCACCATACACCTCGCCATCTCCATGAGTGACTTGTTCTTTCGTTCAGCAACTCCATTTTGTTGAGGTGTATACGGCACTATACATTGGTGCTTTATCCCATGTTCAGCCAAAAATGCATTAAAATTAGAAGATATATATTCCCTCCCTTGATCAAAATGGAGGGTGCCCATTTTACATTCTGACATATTTTCAGCCAAAACCAAAAACTATTTGAAACCAAAATTCGTGCGATTTGGAGACTGCAACTGAAGAGGTGTAGATGACACCCTAGATGAAGCATCGACCTTCTCTGATACCAATTGTTGGAGTTAGACGTCTGTGGAAGCACGCGAACAACACAAGGAAGAAGAAGAAGCTTGGAGCACAACACCCAATATTGAATGTATTACCACTAGAATGTACAAAGATAAGTAGCCCGTTAGGGCAATAGGGATATATATAAGCCGAGGGAAAAAAACCTCCTAAAGAGGGAAAAAAGTACCCCGACGGTCCTAGTGTGTTCACACACATCACTACCTAAATATATCAACAATTTATGCAAGTTGATGGTGGAATAACTTTGTGTCAAACAAAATATATTGACCCAGTATTGTAGTGTTTTGGCCTTGAAGACTGCAAACCTATTGCCACTCTTGTGGAGACATGTTTATGATTGAGTCTTCATGAGCTGGAGATGCATTTCATGTTGTTCTCTATCATTAGGCTATTGGATGCTTGATTTACTTATGCATTACTCAGTCAAATTTTCAATTTGTTGTCTCACCAATGAGCAAGTTTATGCATTGCCCAGGTGCCAAGCATTGGTAGGCGGTTAAGTGCATATTTCACTACTTGAGTGGTACCTGGCTACTTGGATTGTTTTGTCCCAAGGGGGAATCACTACCTCCAGATTTACATGCTTTTTTTGACTTTGACTAGGTTGGTTTCTAAAACACTCGTATGGCCACTAGTTGTTTTTACTTCATGCTTGGTAGTTATGCATATCTTCGTTGAGCAAGAGGCAACCTATTGTGGCCACTTGCAGTTGTGAGGCTGAGTATAGGAAAGCTTTCATAATGGTTGTTGAATATGTGTGGCTCAAATGCGTTATAGCTGATTTGGGTGTTGATCAGTCTTCTTTCACCACCATCTTCATTGACAGTCAGAGCGCATTAGTAGTTGTGAGGAACCGTGTGTTCCATGCTTGCACTAAGCACATTGAGATGCACTATCATTATGTCAGGTAGAGGTTCTCTACTAGAGAGATCAGTTTGGCATTTGTGCCCACACAGGAGAACATTGTAGTCTTTTCACAAAGGCTCCACCTAGGGAGAAGTTTGAAGCTTTCCACAAATCTTTGAGCTTACTTCCTTTTGTGGATTGATTCCACATAGCTTGGCACTTCCTCATACATGACTGCTAGCTCCTTGTTCATCGCATCACTCCCAGGGGGGATTGGTAGATATATTTAGGTAGTGATGTGTGTGAACACGCTAGGACCACCGAGACACTTTTTTTCCCTCTTTAGGAGGTCTTTTCCCCTGGCTTGTATATACGCCTATTACTTATCTTTGTACATTCTAGTGCTAGTACATTCAGTATTGTGTGTTAAGCTCCAAGCTTCTTTTGCTTCTTCTTCCTTGTGTTGTTCGCATGTTTTCAAAGACCTCAAACTCCAATAGTCTGATCAGCCCTTTCTGAAAATACTCATCCATGGCTTTGCGGACTTCATTCTCCTCCTACAAGCTCATTCAAAAAATGGTGGTCGAGTGATAGAACTTGCTCCTGGTACCAATTTGATTCTATGCTCAATGCTCTTGCAAGGAGGTAAATCCAAAGGTAATTCTTTCAAAGCAACTCTTTGAATTTTGCTCTTACTTTATCTGAGAATACGTGAGCATTCTAGCTAGAGTTTCCATGACTACATGAATCCATCACTACACATGATGAATACACAAATAAAGAAAGTAAATGTACTTACAATTGATCTTGAGCAACTTGGTAGCACTTATCAATCACGTCTCTTGGAGATCGGGCTCTCCACAGATCAATAGTCGCCTCCTAATAAACATGCGAAGCAAGTTGTATGACTGGTCATTTTGTAACGTGCCACTTTTTACTTAGGACTACACCAAAACATGCCAGTTGTGCTATCTCAAAATCCAATATGTCCTCATAGGACTCGATCTGAATGGGCAAACCTATGACTCATTGGTCCCATGTCTCAGTTCCCTTCCTGTTAGCTAACTGTACTATGTAGGCATACTCTAAGTGCATAGTCTCTAAGTGTAGCCTCCTCACTAGTTAGGAACTAATAACATTGTGTGTAGACCTAGTGTCGAAGAGTACCTTGATAGGTTGTCCTGCCACAACTCCTCTCATGACAATGAGCTTTGTGTCTGGACCTAGTATCCTTTCTGCACCACTAGCAAAAGCACAACATCTAACATAATAGAAACCTTCTTTGTGACCATCATGGCCACTATGGGAGATGATATCTGGGATGGGGAATCACCAAAATCCTCATCTCTGTCACTCCCTACCTGTGTAGGATTGATGACTATGGTAGCTACTATTTTCTTCTTCTCATGACAGTCTTTAAAGAAGTGTTGTCCTAGACATCCATAGCACAATCCTTCCTTCATTGCCTTCTCTTTCAGTTGAGGGTTAAGAATAGACTTATTGTACACCCTCTCAACCAAAGCAAATACTTCTCTTTTTCCTCCTAAAACTATCTTGATCATGTGCACCTGTTTAGCGTCTTTTTGAAATCGTGCAGTGATCGATCCAGGAGTGGACGCATAAAAGGATCGACTCATCTTAGTCCATGAGGACCTCTGACTTTGGGAGCCTATGCCCTGTGGCCATTCTCATAAACTAGAGCCATCTCCATGGCTTCTACTAAGGATTGACACCTCTCCTTCCTCTATAAATATCGAATAGTTTCTCTAAGTCCCAAGATGAACTTGTGGACCTGGAGAAACTATAGAATAGGGTCAAGTACTTTGAGAAGTACCTCTCTACACTTATCAGAGTACTCTTGAATAGTTTGGTTTCTCTAACGGATGAAAAACCAAGCACCTAGTGCTCTAGGCCTCTCATTGGGTGGTACAAAGTTATTGTAGAACAAGAATTTAAATTGATCATAAGTCATGGGCTCTTTTTTATCTTGCTCTATCTTATGCCACCACCTATGGGTAATGTCCATGAGATTATATGTGGCCTGTTGAATCTTATGCCTATCATCCATGATATGGCATAAATGGAAGCACTGCTCCCACTTGTTGAGCCACTGCTCAACAAAATCAATAGTCTTAGTACTAGTAGAGCCATGATATCTAGGTAGCTTAAGGTCCTTAATCTGCCATTGGGCATCTCTAACTAGTGTGGTCTCTCTAGGAATCTCTAGACATTGATTCTCACCTGGACTATCAAACTCCATCCCTGACAGGTCGATTTCAAGCACAACTTCCTCTTTCTTGGAGCCATGCATGTGCTCCAAGATGTCATGAAGTGCACTCTCTAAGTGTGCTATCTTAGCACTCATGGTCTCTATAGATCTAAGGTATGCTCAACCATGAGTGTATAATTATAATTGGTGAAGAGGGTCCTGATTCCATACTAGGATAAAGTGAATGTCTCTTTTTATGTTTTATGGTTTTTTGTTTTTTTTTAAGTTTGCGTGTTTTCTGAACGTGTATACTAGTTTTAGTTCGTCAGTATAAGCGTCTCAAAGTCTGCTACAGGTTTAGCACAATTTGTTTGGGCAGTTCTGATCAACTTTTTGAGATACAGTCAATTTGCTGCATCAAGGTATTTTAGTCACCGACCATGGCTGAAAACAGTGATGTATTTCGTATGTTGGTTGTTGAGGATAACTTGGATGGTACCAACTATCCGTTGTGGGCTTATATGATGCGACATGTATTGGTTGCAAAAAGACTATGGAACATTGTGCAAGGTGTTAAAAAACATCCTATCACACTTGCAACTGTTATAACTACAGATACTGAAGCTGATGTAGAAGGTGTCGAAGATGATGATATTCTGCATATTCATGTTTGTGCTACGGTTTTTGATGCACCTACTGTAGAGCAAATTCATTGGGATGGTAGAGATGGTCAAGCACATGCATTGATAGCTTTGTCTGTCAAACATGCCATTATTCCTCATATTCTCTCTTGCAGAACAGTTAAGCCTGCTTGGGATACACTTACCACATTGTACCAAGCTAAGAATGAGGCTCGTGTTGCTTACCTCTGAAAACAGTTGGAGAGGCAGAACATGAATGAAGGTGATTCTATGGACAATTTTCTAATAAAGATCAAAGACTTGAAGGAACAGTTGATTTCTGCTGATGAGATTATACCAGATAGCTCACTTGTGTAAACCGTTTTGAATGGTCTTCCTGATTCATATCAGAGTTTTGCTTATACTCTTTGGTTGATGATGAAAGCCAATCCAAATGCCTTGTCATTTGAGGAGTTAGTCTCTGTTCTGTTGCAGGAAGATCAGTCTAGGCAAAACAGGTCCATTATGCGTGTTGCAGATCAAGCTTTCCTCGCTAGTTAGAAGGGCAAAGAAAAATGGAGCTCTTCAATTAGTACGCAAAAGTTTGCTAATTCTGCACAATTGAAGAGGGAAGATAAAGATGAAAAGAAATCAGAAAATCAAAAATTATTTTGCAAGTACTATAAAGGAAATGATCACATCATAAAGAACTGTCCAAAACTGGCTACTAAAGAGACAAAGAAGAAAGAGGTTGGAATGGTTATTGCAGAGGCCTCTACACCAAAAACAGAGTCGGCTAATCTTGTGCAGGAATATGAATGGGCATTTACTATTGTTTGCAATTTTCACCCATCTTCTCATGAGCAATGCATATCTGTAGTAGACTCAGATGTTTGGTACTTTGACAGTGGGGTGACCAAACATATTACCTCGCAGTGCAGTTTCTTCACTTCACTCGAGCCTTCCCCTACAGGGAATACTGTTACATGTGCCAACAACTCCTCTTATCCTGTTATGGGAGTTGATAAGATCATTTTGACTACTCTTAATGATAGTTCTTTCACTTTGTCAGATGCTTTGTTTGTGCCAGGGATCAAGAGAAATCTGTTATCACTTTTTGCATTAGCCAAGATTGGCTTGGTTGTGAAATTTGTTGATGATAGATGTACAGTTCATGATCTCTCAAATGGAGACGTGATTATTGCTTCTGGCATTTTATGTCGTGCATTGTATAAGCTCATAGACTATGAAAGATCTATAAATGATTCGCCATGTGCAGTACATGAGTCTCAGGCTATGTCAAATGCAAAGCTTTGGCATGCATGCTTTGGTCATCTGAATTTTGTTAGTTTGCTACACCTGCAGAAATCTAAAATGGTGTCCTCTTTGCCCAAACTTGACCCAACCGAAAAACATGTTTGTGAAGGCTATATTTTGGGCAAAATACAACATTCCTCCTTTCCAAAAGATGATTCAATTCAAGCTACTCAGAAATTGTAGCTTGTACATAGTGATGTTTGTGGTCCTATGCAGACACCTGCTTTTGGAAATTATCTTTACATTCGTGACTTTCATCGATGACTTTTCCAAGCATGCATGGGCATATCTATTGAAGGCAAAGTCCGAAGAGTTCATGTGCTTCAAATAGTTTTTGGTTTTGGCTGAAAATCTATCAGCATGTAAAATAGACACCCTCTATTTTGATCGATGGGGGGAATATATGTCTTTTGATTTTAATGCATTTTTGGTTGAACGTGAAACAAAACACCAGTGTAAAATGCCATATATGGAGATGGTGAGGTGTATAGTCAAGAGTCAGGCTTTACCACATAGTTTCTGGCTTCAAGCTATTATGTGTGTAGCATATGTACTTAACAGGTGTCCCACTAAAGTGCTACAGTCTATCACTCCATATGAGGCTTGGCATGAGCGCAAGCCATCTGTTGCTCATCTGCATATTTTTGGTTGTTTGGCATATGCATTAGTGCCTGAACAACATCGTAAAAACTTGGATGATAAAGTAGTAAAATGTATTTTTGTAGCCATTGCTTTCATGTACTAAGAAGACATATGTTAGCTCCAAAGACATGTATGATACTTTGCTGCCTCTTTTTAAAGGTGGACAGTCTAGTGTTGGTCCTAATGAGCCAACTTCTCAGCCTTTGCAGGTTTCATGTCATGATGCAGATCATCCCATTTCTTATGCAGATTTACATGATGCACTTGTTGATGAGAGAGCTGATATTGAAGAGGCAAAAACTATGCCAAAATGGCTGGTGCAGACTTTGCATGATAGCAAATTAGATGCACATCTATCATATCGTATTCGATCAGGCTCTCATAGTGCCTCTTTTGCATAAGATTGTTATATTATGGTTGTATCTAGTCTTTGTGATGAGAATGAGCATGTTTCACTTGACAAAGCACAAAATTCAGAATTTTAAATTGTTGCTATGCAATCTGAATATGATGCTATAATGAAGAACGATACTTGGTCTTTATATGACTTGCCTCCTGGCAAGAAGGCCATTGGCACTAAGTGGGTTTACAAGCTAAAGTGTAAGCCTGATGGAAAGGTTGACAAGTATAAGGCTAGGCTTGTTGCAAAGGGCTATGCATAGGAAAGAGGCATTGATTTTGATGATGCCTTTGCTCCTACATGCCATATGACTACTATTCGGAGCATTTGTGCACTTGCAACTCATCATGGTTGGAATGTACATCAGTTGGACATTAAAACCACATTTTTGAATGGTGATTTACATGAAGAAGTGTATGTTTTTCAGCAGCGTGGCTTTGTGCAGAAAGGGCATGAAAACCAGGTGTGCAGGTTAAAGAAGGCATTATATGGTTTAAAGCAAGCACCACGTGCTTGGTATGAGAAGATACATGCCTATCTAATTGCACATGCTTTTGAGAAAAGTCCAACTGAGAGCACCTTATATGTTAAGCATGCTAATGATGTGCTTCTGGTCATTGTTATCTATGTTGATGACATGTTGCTCACTGGTCCTATTGAGAAGCATATTGCTGATTTTAAGGCTGATTTGGATGCCTCATTTGAGATGTGTAATTTGGGGCATTTGCATCACTATTTGGGCATTCAATTTATGCAAGTTGATGGTGGATTGGCTTTGTGTCAAAGGAAATATATTGACACATTATTGCAGCATTTTGGCCTTGAAGAGTGTAAGCCTATTGCCACTCCTATGGAGACAGGTTTACAATTAAGACTTCATGATGTTGGAGATGTATTTGATGTTGTCCTCTATCAGCAGGTTGTTGGATGCTTGATTTACTTATGCATTACTCGGCCATATATTCAGTTTGTTGTCTCACAAATGAGCAGGTTTATGCATTGCCCAGGTGTCAAGCATACTACCACCAGATTTGCATGCTTTTTCTGACTCATACTGGGTTGGTTGCTATGACACTTGTGTGTCCACTAGTGGCTTTTGCTTCATGTTTGGTAGCTCATGTATATCTTGGTTGAGCAAGAAGCAGCCTACTGTGGTCACTTCCAATTGTGAGGCTAAGTATAGGGAAGCTTTCACAGCGACTGTTGAGTGTGTGTGGCTCATACGCCTTTTGGTTGATTTGGGTGTTGGTCAGTCTTCTGCCACCACCATCTTCACTGACAGTCAGAGCGCATTGGGAGTTGTGAGGAACCCTATGTTCCATGCTCGAACTAAGCACATTGAGTGCATTACCATTATGTCAGGGAGAGGTTCTCTGTTGGGGTATCAAATAAAAAATTAATTAGGAAAATCTAGCAATAATTCTAGTTTAAATCCATGAGTTGGAGGGCTATATGGAAAATTAAGTCCCAAAAAGTGCATGCTTACTTAACCATGAAAATTGGAACTTATCCAAATTCTAAGAGCCATCTAATCATTGCCTTTCATGGTTATTCATTGTCTTGTTATATCTTGTGTTATCCTTATCACCCATGCATCCGTGACCTTCATCATGGAACATTAAACAAATATGTGCCATACAGAGATTGTTCCCAAATTGAAACATCCACATGTAGGTTCGAAATCCAACCAAGTATTTATCTCTTTAGAATTGGATAACCAATCTTTTCTTCATCAAGGCTAAAAATAATTTAATAAAAGAGCATTTTTGTCTTATGAAACTCATTATTATCGAGTCTATTCTCTTCTTCTTGGAGAGGTGTGTTGATAAGGTAGTCCAAAATAAATAAGGGGTACTGCACATACACTTAAAGAAAATTTATTGAGGGATATCCAACTTGGTCTTTTAACACAAAGTCCATTAACCCCATCCTTGCTTGCCAAAAATACCAACATATTCCTTCTTTTACAAAAAAGCATTTTTTAATATGTAGTTATTTTTCTTGAAGACTTCACTGAAGCCCTCACTTACATACTCTTTGACTCACTCTCTCTCCCTAGTCTAATGCATGTCTTCCATTTGTCCTCAATCTCCAATGCATTCTACACACTTTCATGAACTCTCTCTCTCTCTCTCTCTCTCTCTCTCTCTCTCTCTCTCTCTCTCTCTCTCTCTCTCTCTCTCTCTCTCTCTCTCTCTCTCTCTCTCTCTCTCTCTCCACATCTACATAAACATACACATTTAGCACTTAAAACAAAGGCAAAATGGGTCTAGAGAAAAAATAATTTACGAATGATAGAAGATCAACATTTAGTGGTCGTAGATTTGCATTGGAAGAAATCAAAAGGCAAGCTCTAAGCCCAAAAATTCCTCCTTCCATGTGTAGAACCAATGCAATGGGATTCAACTAAAAGTCAAAGCGAAAAAATAAGCACACGGGATGGATAAAAATAATGCAATGAGTTGTATGATTTCAAGCAGATTAGTATTTTTCATTGGAATCAGGCACCACAAAAATATATCTTCGTTCTAGACACTATGGCTATGCATACATGTATCCTTTCGTTCCCTTCTTTCAAAGAAAATATGTATATCTTGTGCATAATTCGTGGAGTTTCTTTGAACTCCATGAAGATATATCTAAATTGTGAATTCAACGGGACTTGAACAAGTAGAACGGAAACAAAAGAATGAAGGTGTGAAATAAGCTGAGAACAATACACATTGCATCAAGGTTTTTAATACAAGACTACTGTTGAAGTCAGGCCATTCTCATGGAAAAGGAGATGTCTATGAAGGTTTGGAGGCCCGAATTTTGTTTATGGATAATCATTAAGCATGAAAAAATCCCTGAATAAAATAAGAAGTTGTACAATCATAACCACATTATGAGGATTTATGTTACTAGGCAGTATAAGATGCCACATGAGGCTCAAAAGATAGATCATTTAAGATCAAATGTTTCCAAGTCAGCCAATATTGGTAGCATCCGAGAAGCAATTTTCAAAACATTTAAATTTGAGCTAACTCAGAGAACAAGGTTCCCTTATAACGATGAGCTTTTAATTGATCTGATTAATATTTGCCATATCCACCATTATAAACAATAGAAGCTCAATTCTGTATGCAGGCATGCAAATGCTTCATCCTGACCAAGAAGAGGGGGATGGGAAAGGAGAAACAGAAGACATGAACCATCAAACTGGAGATGGAGAGTACCTGTTGGACAAGAAGGATGGCCGTCGTTCCGCTGCAAAAACAATCGATTGTTGGCTGCACTCGGAGATCACGATCCATGGAACGAAACGTCTTCATGAGGCATTCTTTCCATGCCCTCATCACCAAGTGTCCTTGTCTTCGTCTCTGCTCATCTTCAATGCGCTTGCCCAATCCTGGGTTTGCTTGCTTGGTCTGCCCAATATGTTCAGGCCAATTTCCTGCATACTCTTCAGTGTCATATCCTTCCTCATCCTCTTCTAGGCTTTCATCTTCACTGTCCTTGCTAGCATAGCCATTATCCATATTGTCCAGTTCACCTCTCATGTGAGCTTTCCATGCAGTAACGAGTTTGGAGGGTAGCATATCCCGCACCCTCCTTGACACTAGATGTCCATATGGACCATGTCCATCAAAAACCGCACATAGCAATGTATCCCTCCGAGAAGCGAATTGCTGCAAAACGAGGCATTCATTTGACATTTCTAGCATATGAAGAAACATCTCTCATGCTTGAAACGAGGAAGCAGCAGTTCCCCTTGATTTATGCATGTGTCCTGCAACACAGTTTGCATTGTGTGTGCATGTGCACATGCGTGTATGATTCTTTTTCTTTGAAGTTACAAAAAAGTAGAAAGACACACACACACAGCCAATCTCTTGAGGTAGATGCATCCATCAATATCAATTTATAGTTCCAGATAAATTTGTCCAACAACAATAAAAGATCAAACTAGAGACGTCTTCTCGAACTGTTCAAAGCATAAACCACTAGACCACTCTCGCTGGACATATGTGAATCATTTCATTACAGCCTGCCTGCTCAAAACCTTGAAAGACAATGTAACTTATATGACAAAAACGGTCATATAGTATCCATGGACCATGTCAACGCGTCTATCTCAAAGAGCAAAATGCAAAATACTGTCCATCCTAAATATGAATGGAATACGCCCATCCCATTAACCAACGCCCATATCCAAGTGATCTAATGGTTGATCAACCTCAGCATATGCCAATTACGAGGACTGGTTCGTTGAAAACGCTTCATCCATCCATATTCTATTCAAAGAAGGCACATCGCCCACCAAACCCAAGTGCAGGAAAACTCATGCTACAGAAGCTGAGGTGGTAATCGTACGCTGAGCTACTTGGAGTTAATGCATCTAGCTCGTCTCTGTGTGTGTGTGTGTGAGAGAGAGAGAGAGAGACTCCCAGTGTACATGTGCCCATTGCCCTCGCGAAAGAATGTGTGCGCTCTGTGTCTGATGCAGGTAGCAAGGTTGGTATAATGATAATTATCTCATTAAGGAAGATCAAATGAGGATTCCATACCTCCCACACGAGCAAAGCGTCCTGGTTGACACCCTTCTTGCCCTGCTGCGTGAACGCGCATGCGGAGCTTGTGCTTCCATTGATGCAGATCCGCCCGGGGATACGGGATAAGAGCTCGCCCGTCTGTGCCTCGGCATTGAGAGCCTGCAGCACATGTCTCCTCTTCCTCTCCTTTCGCGGCTTCGTATACTTTTTCTTCTGCCTCCGTTCTCTCCTCTGCTTCACTGATCGGGGCAAGCGAGGACGGCATCGGTCATGTTCCCCAAGTTGGCCGTCGATGGTGGAGCAGCCAGCGCCCATCCTGGGCGGTCAGACCTTTTACTTCAGTTCAACCACGGACTCATGCCATTTGGCAGCGGTGCGCACAAGGACACATGAGTGTGCCCTCTCGGTCGAGATCTCTATCCGCCTGTCTCTATGTCTATTGAAGTCTGTGCGGATGAATGTTATGGCAGGCGGTGGAGTAATGAACAGGGAGACCTACAGGATTGTCAATTCTTGAATGTATATCTGATGTGTATGAGAGCGTACATGCGTGCGCATGTATGTTTTCTGTGTTGAAGAGACAAAGTAGCTAATGACAAAGTAGTGACACAGGAATAACACCAGAGATGGAGAAAGGAGTTGACGTGCAAAGTAATGAGAAAAATGGCGGAGATGTTCGGCCTATAGACAGCGGAGCTGCGGAAGCAGGAAGTCCTCCGTAAGGCAGGACATATGGTTGTAGGCGCGCGTCTGTGTGGAGGTGTGTGTGTGTTGTCGCGCGCGTCTCACGAGTTACAAGCATCTGCGTCAACTCCCTAATTAATTTTTTTAGTTATTCCGATTCTTTCACGGATTATTTTCTTCCAGGTGTATTCAAGGAATGCCCATGCATCATAAATTCTGCACAAGTCGAAGATGTGCAAGTCATGACCTCCGAGAAGTTGCCTTCTCAACAGCCCACGATGATCCCTTTAACCTTATACGTATCTGGAGAGAGACAGATACAGAAAGAGAGAGAGAGAGGCAGACAGACAGAGAACATGATCGCCAGGAACCTCCGACATTGGTTAAAACACATTTTCCTCGCCACCCGCCTCCATCGATGTGTGTACGTGACCGAACCCTTACCATCCTCTCTATGCTCTGTTTCCATGTTTTCGCCCTCTCTATGGCATTGCTCTATTTCCATGTTTTCATCCTCTCTCAGCTGTGTTTCTATGCATGGAATATAGATCTACAAAAAGGGAGGAATACGAAGCAATCCTCTCTTCACTTTTTTTTTTTCAAAAAAAAGTTCCGCTACAGTCTACTCTCTCAAACTTTAATTAATAGAAAAAATAATCGCACAAGTGAACAAGCTTAACACTGATGGAATCCTCCCAATCTCACCTCCCAATCTCACAAAACAAGGGTAGCAAAAAACTTGCTAGGATTAGAGAACATTACCAAGAAGGTTAATAACCATTTCGTCTCCCTCATGAGGGCCCACTTGACTTTAATCTTATTGCTCTTGAGAAAGATGCTCTATGATGTTTAAATGGCAGGGATTTCTTACAATTGGAATTTTTTTGCCTAAAAGGAAAATAGATTTTTCGATCGAACATTCTTTAGGAAGATTGTCAAAGTTGTCAAAGTTTTGGGTGAAACAATCGGTTGTTCTACAGCATTGTGGAATGCTATAAGAGGCAAGGCCCTTTGGAAGATCTGGAAAGAGAAGTCTCCTTCACATATTATAGTAGAAGACCATATATTGCTTTATTGTGTCAGGCATGTTCCATGGCAAGCTTTACTTGCAAAGCCACTTTACTTCACATGTCCCAAGCCGCTTGTCCTGGTGGTTGGACCTCTTGAGGCGGGGGTGAGGGTTCAACCCCTGGCAGCAGCATGTTAGGGACATGTGAATCTTGGAAAGATGTTGCATGTGTCTGATGGGCCACCGTTTATCCAAACCCGCGGTAATTATGACCGCCGTTTAACCCAGCCTTGTAAACCCCTGTTCTTGTGGGATAAGGGGGGTCCATGGGTACTATGGCCTTCCTTGTATAGTTGCAATTTCAAAGTTAAAGCCTGAGGGAGTAGGCCTTGGCCAAACCTCCTTAAAAACAAAAAAAACTTTACTTGCAAATCTTGCAGCCAGCACATAGATTTGTAAGTTTATTCATGTAGATCTATGTAAACATATTGAATATTGGAACTTAAAACTAACAATATTCTCCCCTTACCATCGTGAACTAGAAGTCAAAGGAAAGGTACATATTCCTTCTTGAAAGGTGATCCATCCTTGCATTATACATGTAAACAGGTGTATTAGGCTCACAATTATACCACTTTGCAAGTATAAAGGGTGCCTCTAAGTCAAAGGGATATTTAAAATCTAACTCATTAAGCTCACAGTTATACCACTTTGCAAGTATAAAGGATGCGTCTAAGTCAAAGGGATATAAAGGATGTCTCTAAGTCAAAGAGATATTTAGAATCTAACTCATGGCCTCCATTCCGTTTGATCCATGTGTGCTAATCTCCAACCCATAATTGTCAATCCCAATTGAATAACCAAGGATATCCTATTCATAATACTGATTATTTACATATGTCAATATAGTGTGTGTGCATAATAACCAAGGATATCCTAGTCATAATACTCAAAGCTGATTATTTACATATGTCAATATAGTGTGTGTGCAAGGATAAGATATGTATTTAACTTTAAATGTGATGTTGTTTTTCAACTTCTTATAAGACCCTTATGCAGCAAAAGTCTGTAAGATTGATATTTGTGTAACATCTCAATTTCATATCCATTAAAACGAAAAATAATTACACCCTTTTCAACAGATGAATAATGAGCAATCTGCATATTATTTTTGTACTTTTAAGAGGAATGTGGACTTTCACACTTAATAGGAGATCGTGTGTGGATTGATCAAGTTTTAGGTGGGATCCCAAGTTTCAATCCCTGTGGCATCCCTTCATCGAAATAAAAAAAATCGGTTCTTATGTGACAAATCTTGTACCAAGGAATTTGGACCAATGTAAAGACTAACAAAATTTGTGGAGCCCCTCCATGGTGTACAAGACGTCGTCATGGCACTTAGGTCTTGGGACACCTCTTCTTTTCTTGCCCCAAGTCAATGTTGATATGACGGACCCTAGGAAGAATCATGTTACTACAAGGACATATCAACTGGAAAGCAAGCGCTATTGGGTGAATCAATTGGTTGTTGCTCAACACTTTGAAATGCTATAAGAGTTGAGACCCTCTGGAAGATCTAGAAAGAGAGGTGTGCCGCCAACTTTTGTATAAGCCCTCCTAAAGAATGCTCAATCCAAAAATCTCTTTTCCTTTTAGGAAAAAGAGTTTCCAATTGTAAGAAGCCCCCATGAGGGGACAGAAGGGCTATCAACCTTCTTTGTAATGTTTTTTAGCAAGTTTAATTAAGAAACCCTTGATTTGTGGGATCCAAGGATCTCATGGGTGCTAGGCCCATTTAGTTGTACAATTATTCTTTCTATTAATTAAAGTGTGGGAGAGAAGGCTATTGCCAAACTTCCTATTATAAAAAAAACTTCCTATTAAAAAAAACAACACTTCTTTAAGTACGTTTACAAAGAATTCGACAAATCATTGGAGATCATAGTCCAAAGTGTCACAACTCTATCACTTAGTTAAAAGGAGCAATCTTCAGAATATGAACCCTTGATCTACCATCTCAAGGACCAAAGCCTTGTTCCATAATTATTGATCCCCCATAATTATTGTTTAGAAATCGAACAAAAACAAGGTTCCATAAAAATTTGAGAATGATAAATTTGGTATTTTAACCACAATACTTTAGGTTAAGGTTCCATTGTCACCTTCTTTTGTACATGTTTTTTCTTAGGATTTGGACTTTAGCTAATGTGAAACTCACATACATATCAAGACCCCTTAATCCCATACACACATGGTTCTCATCAAGGATTTCAAGCTTGGAATTTCCATCTAGATGGTCAAATGCATTACTACTGTGTGTCCCTCCATGTTCTAGACATTGTCCCTCCATCGCCTAGTGTGTACCTCTTAAAATCTTCTACTAATTTGGATGACATAAGAATTGAGGCCGATCCTTGTTGATATTTTGTGATCGGCTCACGAAAGATTCATCTAACATGGATCTTTCATTTATACTTAACTTTATGATAATAGAAAAGCGGAAAAAAGATCAAACAATTTTTACTAAAATCTTTACGTTTCTACTTTAAAATGAAATAGATCAAAACGTAAGCATAATTTTTCTTTTTTATTATTTTTCTGTCGTTTTAATCAATTCGTTGTCATCATTGTTCATGTTCCGTAGGTGGGTTGGTTTGACACTAATCTCTTGAGGTGGGAGTTCTTGTGTGTAACTCTCGAGTTGGATATAAAATGGATTAAATCAATTTAAACCAATTATAAGCTTATCTTACCTCTGCTTTGTGGAATATGGGATATCCGATGGGTATTATGTCCACTCATCTGAACAACTATTTTTTCAAAGTTAAAGCTCAAGGGAGTAAGCGCTTGTTGACCCTCCATTTTACAAAACAAAAAACTACATTGTCATCAAAAATATCTTTAAATAAAGGACATTAAAGTATCACAAGCCGCTATACATTAGAATGTGGATGAAGAAGAAGCTCATTATCTACAATTAAGTAGAAAAATGTACATTGTAAATGGTACTAATGTATGAATGCACTATATACGAGAGAGAATGCGGATGAAGTCGACGAAGCACATTTGCTATAATCATAAAAAATAAAATATATTTAAGTATTAATGGCTTTGAAAAGAACTATCAATTTAAAAGAAAGTCAAAAGCTTCAAATAAAGAGAGGAAGCATACTTGCTACAATGTCTTGAAAAGAGGAAGCACACTTGCTAGAATTATAAAAAGAAACTATAATCAAAGATTGATAGTTTCAAATAATAATTAGTAAGTTCAAAGAAAATATATCAAAGGCTTTAAATACAGGACTACTTGCTAGAAAAGTGTGTGGATGCATAGGTGCATGGAGAAAGAGGGAGTGAGCTACTTAAGGGTTACATGGCAAGGAGGAGAACCAAGATTCATCTCTTATTTGTATCATGACAAGTGAGCAGAGGAAATCAACATCAATTTTGCAAAGAAAAAGGACTAATTCAACATTATTATTTGATTATTCAACCCATTTGCCTAAGGAACATTCTTATTTGATCATTCGACACATTTGCCTAAGGAGATGTTGTATCGTAGACCCCCTCAAACTCCAAGAATCCAAGCCAGTGTGAAGGTTTTGAATCCGCACCCACAATGTCAATTCCGGATGATTATGGATGGTATGACAACCTCCAATCATTCTCACAACATGCTACTCAAGAAATATGCATGCACACATGCACACAAGCATGCATACAAGCTTATCTCTCATGCTTATAGGCACAAGTCCAAGAAAATCAATTCTATTGACAAGATTAAGATGAATACACAAGTTAAACTCTCAAAATGAGAGCCCATTGCCTTTTATAGACATTTTAGAAGCCCCATTCACTCTCTTATGTCTACCATCATATAAAAATAGTCATAAACTTTTGTCAGAGTTCTACCCATTGCCTTTTATAGACATTTTAGAAGCTTGGGCCCTATTCATACTCTAATGTGTGCCATAATTTAAAATTATTCATAAACCTTTGTTTGAGTATCAATTCACGATCTAAAAACTCTAAGAAAACTCTAGAGGCTTAGCCTATCACTAGAGATGCCTCAATGACATGATTTTGCAAATTACCTTGGATTTCCTTTTCCTAAAGGTCTTTCTTACCATTCAAAAGTAAACTTAACTCTTCTAATCTTTCAAGAAAGTAATTTCTTAACATGTTTACTTTTCATGAAAATGTATGTATCTGCATGGTATAATGATCCAATCCATTTATTGCTTCTACAATGTTTAGCATTCATGCATTCTTGCTTATATGCTCCTTTTTGTGCACAAAAATGTGCTTTCTTTTCAAGCATCATCATGCCAATGCACATGTTGTCATGTATCTAAAGTTTTTCTAATAAAGATTACACTTAAGATGTGCACAAATGGTGCATTGAATCCATTCCTTATCAAGAGGGGATGCACATACATTCTATCTGCTCCTTGCAACAATGCATGCAAGTGCTTCAATTGCTCAATTGCTTTCAATGCCTAACACACCATTAATCTTTTATGTTTTCCCGAATAATATCAAAATTTAAGCTTCTACTAATGCTTCAATGAGGAGTTACTACAAAAATAATGAAAGATATGACAAAGATATGTTGAAGCCAAATGTAATTCAATAATACTTAGCTTCTAAACTAAGCTTCATCCTTTCATTGATGTTCAAGAAGAGCCATCCTCCAACTCCATGGCCATTCCTTGATTTGTGATGCTCCATGCTCATATTACTCATAAAAAAATCTTAATGCTTACCATCACCTTGTACGTGTGAGAGGCTTGGACAATTCCTTGTTGAAGACAGAGCTTCATAAAATCTTAAAGCTTGATGTATATGCAAGAAGAACTCTTGGGTTTTCTCTGAAAAAATTACTCTTCGAGCTTCAAGAGGACAATAAAAAGAGCTCACATTTGCTCTTTAGGTGCCTCAAAATCTCTTAAAATCAGCCTATGCAAGAAAAAATCTTTCAAGCTACTTCCTTGTTGAAGAGAAGATAATCAAAATCAGGCTAAAATGTGGTCGAGTGGGATGGAAGCTCTGAGATAGCATCTTTTTGTTGAGAAGAGTCTAGCTATTCCCTTAAAAATGTGCACATGGTTTCTATGAAACACTCAGTTATCTCTCGTATACACAAGAAACTCCTATGATGAAGCATTCAAAGTTTTTCATAGCACATGGCTAAACAAATACATATGTTTTTTTTGTAATATGAAAGAGCACTCTTTGGTAGGGGTCATTGGAGATGGTTCCCAACCTCAAGGGGGACCATATGCTAACATTTTTGGCATATAAAGATTAAAAGAAGTTCTCTTATAATGACAAGTGGAGAACATTCATTCAGCTTTGTCATTTCCATGAGATAAATAAATATAGTTGAAAATAATTCTAAGTTTCATATCAACTTTGCTTTGATGCGAGTGTTAAAAAATTCTAATCAACTAATGAATAAACTAACTAGCCAAGGAGCACAAGTTGTTGGAGTTTCAGGTCTGCAAAAGCATGCAAACAACACAAAGAAGAAGAAGCTTGGAGCACAACACACAATACTTAATGTATTACCAAGAGAATGTACAAATCATAAGTGATCCCTTAGGGTTATAGGTGTATATATAAGCCGGAGGAAAAGAAACTCCTAAAGAGGAAAAAAAGATGCCCCAACGATCCTAGCATGTTCACACACATCACAACCTAAATATACCAATGAATCCCCCTGGAAGTGATGCAGTGAACAAGGAGCTAGCACTCATGTATAAGGAAGTGCCAAGCTATGTGGAATCAATCCACAAATGGAAGTAAGCCCAAAGCTTTGTGGAAAGCTTTAAACTTCTCCCTAGGTAGAGCCTTTGTTAGAAGGTCTACAATGTTCTATGTGGGCACATATGCCAAACCAATCTCTCTAAAAGAGACCCTCTCCCTAACATAATGGTAGTCCAACTCAATGTGCTTACTACAATCATGGAACACAGGGTTCCTCACAACTGACAATGTGCTCTGACTATCAGTGAAGATGGTGGTGGCAGAAGACTGACCAACACCCATATCAGCCATAACGCATTTGAGCCACACACACTCAACAATCATTGTGAAATCTACCCTATACTCCACCTCTAACTAGAAGTGACCACAATAGGCTTCTTTTTTCTCAACCAAGATATGCATGAGCTACCAAGCATGAAGCAAAAACCACTGGTGGACACATGAGTATCATAGCAACCAACCCAATTAGATTCAAAAAAAGCATGTCAATCTAACGGTAGTGATCCCCCCTTAGGATAAAACAATCCAAGTGGTCGAGTACCACTCAAGTAGTGAAAGATGCGTTGAACCACATGCCAATGCTTGACACCTGGGCAATTCATAAAACTACTCATCCATGAGACAAGAAACTTAATATCTAGTCGAGTAATGCATAAGTAAATCAAGCATCCAACAGCATGTTGATAGAGAAAAACATCAAATGCATCTCCAACATTATGAAGACTCAATAGTAAACATGTCTCCATAGGAGTTGTAATAGGTTTGTAGTCTTCAAGGTCAAAACATTGCAATAAGTGGTCAAAATATATTTTTTGACATAAAGCTAGTCCGTTATCAACTTGCATAACCTGAATGCCCAAATAATGATGCAAATGCCGCAAATCTGACATCTCAAATGAGGCATGCAAATCAGCCTTAAAATCATAAATATGCTTCTCATTAAGACAATTGAGAAGCATGTCATTAACATAGACAACAATGATCAGAAGTTTGGTTGGATTGTTCTCAAAACCATGTGCAATCAAGTAGGCATGTCTCTTTTCATACCAAGCACGTGGTGCTTGTTTCAAACCATATAATACCTTTTTCAACCTCACACTATGTTTTCATGCCCTTTCTGCACAAAACCATGGGGCTGAAAAACATACACTTCTTCATGCAAGTCACCATTCAACAATGTAGTTTTAATGTCCGAGTGATGCACATTGCAACCATGATGACCTGCAAGTGCACATATGCTATGAACAATAATCATTCAGCATGTAGGAGCAAAGGTCTCATCAAAAGCAATGCCTCTTTCTTAAGCATAACCTTTTGCAACAAGCCTAGCCTTATATCTATCAACTGTTCCATCAGGCTTACACTTAAGCTTGTGTACCCACTTAATGCCAATGGCCTTCTTGCCAGGAGGCAAGTCACATAAAGAGGCTAGGTACCATTTTTCATAATAGCATCATATTTTGATGGCATAGTAGCCATCCAAGTTTCTAAATTTTGTCATTCATGAAATAAAATAAGCTCATTCTCATCGAGGCAACCATAGCATAGCAATCTGATGCAAAAGAAGCACTATGAGAGTTTAAATGACTATGATATGACAAAATTGCACCTAATTTTCTATCTCGTAAAGTTTGCACTAACCATTTAGGCATATTCTTTGCCTCCTCTATATCATTTCTCTCATCAATAAGTGCATCATGTAAATCTGCATCAGAAATGGAATGATCTGCATCATCACATGAAACCTATAAACTATAGGAAATTGCCTCATTTGGACTAGCACTAGAGTGACCACCTGTGAAAAGAGGAAGCAAAGTGTCATAAACATCTTTGGAGCTAATTGTTGTCTCCTTAGTACATGAAAGTAATGGCTGAATTGCATCTTCCATGAAAACAACATCATGGCTAACCAAAATGTCAACCTTTGCTTTTAGAACTATACCCAACAAAAATACATTTCAACACTTTATCATCCAATTTCCTACATTGTTGTTCAAGCACTCATGCATAAGATAGACAGCCAAAGACAGGCAAGTGAGCAACAGATGTCTTGCAACCATGCCATGCCTCATATGGAGTGATAGACTACAATGCTTTAGTGCAACACCTATTAAGTACATATGCTACATACATAATAGCCTCAAGATAGAAACTATGTGGTAAAGTCTGACTCTTGACCATACACCTTGCCATCTCCATGAGTGACCTATTCTTCCTTTCAACAACTCCATATTGTTGAGGTATATACGACACTATACACTAATGTTTTATCCCACTTTTAGTTAGAAATGCATTAAAATTAGAAGACATATATTCCCCCCCTCGATCAGAATAGAGGGTGCCCATTTTACATGCTGATAGGTTTTTAGCCAAAACTAAAAACTTCGTGAAGCACATAAATACTTCAGACTTTGCTTTCAATGAATATACCCATGCATGCCTAGAAAAATCATCAATAAAATTCAGGAAGTAAAGGTAGTTCCCAAAGGAGGGTGTCTACATAGGACCACATATATCATTGTGAACAAGCTGCAACTTTTGAGTAGCTCAAACTAAAACATCTTTTGGGTCACTTCTGTGTTTTCTTCTCATCTCTATCATCCTTCTTTGATTGTGTAGAATTAGCAAATTTTTGCTTACTACTAGATGAGCTCCATTTACCTTTGCCCTTCTGACTAGCTAGGAAAGCTTGATCTACAACATGTATAATGGACCTATTCTACCTAGACTGATCTTTGTGCAACAGAACAAAGACAAACTCCTCAAATGTTAAGCCATTTGGATTACCTTCATCATCAATTGAAGAGTGGAAGCAAAACTCTGATATGAATCTGGAAGATCATTCATAATAGTCTACACAAGTGAACTCTTAGGCAAGACTTCATCAGCAAAAATCAATAGCTCCTTCAAATCTTTTATCTTTTTCAAAACATTGTCCATGGAATCTCCTTCATTCACGTGCTCACTCTCCAATTGTTTTCGGAGGTAAGCAACATGAACCTCACCTTGCTTGGTATAAAGTGGTAAGTGTATCCCAAGCATCCTTTGCTATTTTGCAAGAACAAATGTGAGTAGTAATGGCATGTTTGATAGACAAGGATATCAATGCATGTGCCTGAGCATCTCTGCCATCCCAACAAAGTTGCTCTGCAGTAGGAACCACAACATGAACAAGAACCTAAAGAATATCACCATCTTCAATGCCATCTATATTAGCTTCAATAATTGTATTTGTAGATGCATAATCCTTTTGCAACCAATACATGATGCATCATATAAGCCCATAATGGGTAATTGATACCATCCAACTTATCCTCAACAACCAACATACGAAATACATCACTATTTTCAACCATGGCCACTGACTAAAATACCTTGATGCTGAAAATGATTGTATCTCAAAAGGTTGAAGAGAACTACCCTATTGAGTTCTACTAAACTTGTAGTAGACTTGGAGGAGCTTATACTAGTGAACCAAAACCTCTATATGGCAGAAAAAGATGAAATTTCCTACATAGGCACTACAATAGTGCACAGGCCTTGAGTATGCTCACCAATTTTCATGCGATTCTAAGACTGTGACTGGAGGGGTGTCAAAGATGCCCTCGATGAAACGACAACCTACTCTGATACCAGTTGTTGGAGTTTGAGGTATGTGGAAGCACACAAACAACACAAGGAAGAAGAAGAAGAAGCTTGGAGCACAACACATAATACTAAATGTATTACCAAGAGAATGTAGAAAAGATAAGTGACTTATTCTAGTTATAGGCACACACACACACATATATATGTGTGTGTGTGTGTATATATGTGTGTGTGTGTGTATGTATGTATGTGTGTGTGTGTCGAGGAAAAAAACCTCCTAAAAGAGGGAAAAAAGTGACTCAGTGGTCCTAATGTGTTCACACACATCACAACCTAAAAATATGAATATAAGTTTCCTACTCAAAACCACTATCTAAACCCACAAGGGATGAGAGATGCACATATCTACCCAATCAACTCCAACCATATATACCCCTAGGCCAACGGGGGGAAATTTGAGGAGAGCCTGCCAAGTGTCCCCTCCACATGTATTCTAAACCAAGGCCTTCTAACCTTGTCACATGAAATCACATGGCTTTCACATGGATTCTAAAAGGATTCCTCCCAAGCTTGTATGTACAACAAAATTCTAATCAACTAATGAATAAACTTAGCAACCAAGGAGCATAAGTTTCCTACTCAAACCACCATCTAAAACCACAAGGGGTGAGAGATGCACATATCTGCCCAATCAACTCCGCCCATATATATATATATATATATATATATATATATATATATATATATATATATATATATATATATATATATATATATATATATATATATATATATATATATATATATATATATTTACGCCAAGGGGGAAATTTGAGGAGAGCTTGTCAAGTGTCCCCTCCACATGGATTTTAATCCAAGGCCTTTTGGCCTTGTTACATGAAATCACATGGCTCTCACATGTATTCTAAAAGGATTCCTCCCAAACTTGTATGTACATGCCAAAAGGCTTGAGAGGCTTCCCTAAGGGTTGAATATCATACCCTTAAGAGAGATTAATCCTAAGGATCAAAAGCCTTCAATCTGGATTAAATAAATCCAAATAGCTCAAGAGTTTGAAACCATAGTCTTTGAGTCACTTTCCCAAGGGTCTCTCAATAAACTCCAAGGGTCCTCCAAGTGATTTTAGATCCTCAAAATCCATGTCTTTTGATACTTGGACCCATATTTATACAACAAATACCTTCATGACAAACACGTTAATCACCCCTTAGAGTGCACAATTGATTGGATGCATCCAACACTACCTATATAAGAAGCTATTGTTGGTAAAAAAGTGGCTTGCAATAGTTGTTGAAACTACGTAGTTGGTGGTTACCCAATTTCTTGTTCTTTTATAGTAATTTTAGTGAAGCCGAACTTATCTCTCAATGCAGAAAGATTTGATGAGATTTACTAAAACCTCTATAGGCTCTGGGATAACATACATAACTATATACATGTTGTAGGCTAATGTCAATCAATGACTATGATTTTATACATGACTTGTAATGCAATTTTCTATAATACATTTTTGTTTGGTAGCTATTGATTTGAGAACATAACTTGTGTGTATATTTTTTTGTGTTTGTGGTGTTGGGTCATGCATTTCCTGATAAGTATTTCTAGTTTCTGCTGATATAACCCTAGTTCCAATGAAATCTTGATGATCATATGCGTCTAGGGATTGAAAAGATTAAGATGTGTTTGGGAGTATAGTGTAGTCAAAGAGCATTTGAGTGTATCATAGGGAGTACATGTTTAAGAAATTTAGGCTAACAACTCAATGCGAGAAAAGGAGAGAAGAGAAACTTAGCATCATATATTTGAATTTTCGGCTAAATTTTCTTGGAGTAATGTAAAGGAAACTAGGATAAGTAGTGCTATTAGCACCTACAAAGGAATTTCATTTAATGAGTAGAAATAAGAAGGGAGACGATATCTTTGGTGGTGGGAGCACCCTCTTGACTAGAAGGTGGCTAGTTTACCAAACACCCCCTTGTGAAAGGATTCCAATGTGGTTAGATAAAAAGGGAGAGCCGAGATTTGGTAGTACAAAAACATGTTAAAACTTTGAAATTAACATTCATTTTTCTCTTTTCTCTCAATCTAGACATGATTCAGATCCCAAATATTTATCTACAAGACCCTTTTAGGGCCAATATACAATGTGGTAAAAATTTTGACAAAGAGGGCATGTGCACCATGAAGCTACTAGGCCATGTTTGACTAGGTTAAATAAGCCCAAATCACATCATGGCACACTAATGTCTTTTTTCATGGTAAAGATAGTATAAGGCTACTACATGATGAAACTTGAGTTCATTTGGCTATTTTAATTGCAAAAAAATCAGGTATGTATTTCCAAATTCGTTTTTTTTCTCTCAATCTAGACATGGTTTGGCAGATTATTTTTTGATATACAAGGCTCATTTCAATCTACAATATGTTAGAAGAAAGTTTAAAAATATAATCTATGGTGAGGCCGCTTTTCCATTGAAATGGGGCCTTTGAGATGGTAGTGTACACTTTACCAATCATCATGCACCATCACATCATAAAACACCATCTTGATCATACCCGAACGTGCATAAGTATGTCTCCATTATGGTATGTGAGTATAATTGATCAATTTTTCCTATTAAGACTGTATAAAATTCTAGATATCACCAAAAACATCAAAGTTTAGGTTATCCAATTATGTTGTGTCACTTTTTTGTTCCAAGATAGAAGGAGGTGTTGATCGAAAGAGCCACCTCCTTTTCCACTCCACATGGTTGGCGTATGATGAACATATCATGTATGGAATACGAATATATAAAACTTCATTATGAACAAAAGGTAATATTGTGACTTGGTGTGTGCACTTCATAGAATGTTGGATCTCAACTCCAATCTTTCTTATAATTAAAGATGTTTTCTAGCTATCAAGTATTGGCCATTCCATGTTATCAACACTTGATGAATGGATATTATCTAAATTTCCATAGCTTCTAGAGATACTAGACACAATGTAAGTGTCACAATATAAGAAGATGTCCCTCTCCATGAGATCCAAAACACTTTGATTTTCATATAGTAAGCATCCAATATACACATGGAGGGCATGAGATGCTCCAATAGATCAATCTATGAAAGTTCCATTTAGTGAAATTAAATAAAAATACATATATGGATAAATATGGCATGAAAAATTTGTAATCAATCTAGCACATGATATATTTGATAGGATTCCCAAGACATCTTCTCTAAAGTCTACTTTGAAGCTTCAATTTTGATGCCTTGTACATGTTGTACCTTTGCAAAATTTGATTTTCAAGATTGCTTCTACAATACAACCTTGTGTCATTTATATTTTTCTTTCAATCTTTATGTGCTCCTCTTGTGCTTTGCCCTAAGAGAAAATGTTATATTTCTGCATTTATTATCTTCCTCTATATGCCCTCTTTTGAAGGATTCAATCACAATGAAAAAGCTCCCTTTTCAAGAGGATGCCACCATCACAATCAAAGCATGTGGAAGAGTGGGAGCTAAATTGATGTAAGATATATTGAAGTGTGTAGATCTAGACTTTGAAGCATAGATCAAGTATGTATGCACTAGATCTAGTATTTATGCTCTATATCTACAACCTAAAGCATGTGTGTAGTTCTAAGAGGAGAAGGGGTCATAGAGATTTAGAGGAAGAAAATAATAAAAAATTATGAAAGATCTAAGAGTTCATAATAAAATCATGTGAGTTTTGTAAATAGTTAAAAAAAATATTGATTATATGGTAAGTTGAGTAGTCATAAACTTACAAAAAGTTGAGAGAGAGTGAAATAAAAACCTTAAAATTTTAGGGAGCAGCAATAGAAAACATATACTTAACGTAGACTATCGCTTCAAAAGGACATGGAAAGGTTGATAATGTATTATAGATATACAAGTTTCAAGTGATTTTGTGGGTTATTCACTTATTGCAACAACATGTAATGAAGGGCCACCAACTTTTGAACATGCATGTGATGATCCAGATTAGATTAGTACTATGCAATTAGAAACGGATTCCATACATAGGAATGGTACTTGGGAGTTATTTGAATTACCAAAAGAGAAAAATGCCATTGGTACAAAGTGGGTTTACAAGATTAAGAGAAATTCGGATGGTAGCATTGATCGCTATAAAGCTATATTGAAGGCCAAAGGATATGCACATAAATATGGCATTGACTATGAGGAAATTTTTGTACCTACTTCATGCATGACTACCATTCATACTGTGGTTGCATTGGCTACGAAGCAACCGCTTGGATTTTCCATGAAAGGTCAAGAGAATATGGTTTGTCACTTTCATAAAGCTTTGTATGGTCTCAAGCAAGCTCCACGTGCATGATATGATACACTCTATATTTGCAAAGATAGGGTTGATCTTATCATGCTTGTTCTTTATGTTGATGACATACTCTTGTTGAAAATTATGGAACTTGTGCAGGCTCCAATTGTGAGGCTTGAAACATACTCACCTCTCATCAATCACTGCTTCAATATTTACATATTTTTGTAAGCCTAAAAAGAAAGATAGGCCATAAAAATATAGAGAGCACACTCATAATCTTAAAGGGAAGTGTTGAATTAAAGGCAGAAATGTATTCATGGCTTAGATAAGGGCCAAAATATGATTAGAGAGATGGAATACTCAAAAAAGATGTGAACTTATCCAAATGGAGTGATTTGGAGCTCCAAAATTCACCCAAGGCAATGGAAATACAAAGGACAAGAAGTGGAAAGTCGAGAGGTGAGAGAAGATGCAAGGGTAGGTGAAGAGACACAAACTCCCATGCACATCTCTATATATAAAACTCACTTGAACGTGAAAATTTGTGGAGATGACAAGCAGATGGTGCAGAAGCATATGTTGGATCATTCTCTCACCAATGGAGATCAGAAGGTCCCTCAATGGTGTGCTACAATGCACATAGGTATTCCAACCGCATACCTTTTTGTACACAGCCACCTTGTGAAGGTGATATCTCTCTATCTACTTATGCATTTAATGCATATCATATCTTGTTGAAAACCTTATCTTTTATATGCTTTGTATCACAAATATATTTTTCAGATGATTCTCTAATAGTGACTGGGAACATTTCTTGTGAACCTCAGTTTTTTGCTTAACCTAGCTTGATAGGTACTCTATCTTTGAACTGTTAGTTGCCCGGTCATATGAACTCCAAATGGAGTGTTCTTTAGCTTATTAGAAAGCTATAAGAGTCTAGTATATGTGATTTTGGGACCTATTGGATCTCTAAATTGTGACTGAATCAAATTCTAGTAAGCATGTGTCTTATCAAGCAGATTCTAGAAGAGGTTCTCTAACTTCCACTGTGCATGTTGGAGTCAAATTTCTCCACACTTTGGTATCAGAGCTTTGGTTGTAGAGCATTGGGATTGGAGCACATGTATGCACAAAGAGATCTTGAAGAAGATGTAGAGATGACAAAGGAAATATTGGATGTATGAGCCTATGGAGTGTGAAACATTGAAGCTATTGGAAAGCTATGGAGATGAAGCTTTTGTAGGTAACAAAATTTTGTTACTTTATGTTATTTGAAGCCATAAACTCTCTTGTCCTACTCTCTCTACAAATGTTGATTAGTGAGTCATTCTATAAGTGATACTAATCACTTGGTTGAAGCATTATGAGTAGCTTATAGAAGGAGATTAAGATTCAAACAATGAATCTTGGATGCACAACTACTAGTTGTATGTGAGCAATGTATGCGTGATTTAGAAATTGCACTCAATTGAATGAAGTGCAAGATTCAATTATGTAAATGGCTGAATATTGAAGCTTATATGTAAGCTTGATGATAGCATTATATGCTCATGCAATGAAGATGCTTATGTATGCATGCTTGTGAAAGTTTATGCTCATGATGAATGACAATTTTTGATAGCCATGGTTAGGCTGAATATAAGTTGAATTTAGAGTTGTCGATTGATGTCTAACATGAAAAAAATGTATACATGTGTAGTTATGGAGAATATGTGGACATGTATGATAATGTATGGATGAGTAATAGGCTATTTTATAAAGCCTATACAAGCTGAAAAATGCACGCCTATGTAGCCATATGAATTGGCATAAAGAGAGTTGAATATATGCTCAGATGATTGGTGATTCGCATGCCTACTTATATGTGAATGTTAGCATGATATTGAAGCTTTGAAGGTGGGTCTTGTTCAGCCATAGATGAGTTGAAAGTAAATGTGTTTGGATACCAAGAATATTGGTAAGATACAATGCTCCCATGTATGGAATTTGTGGAGTTACCTTGTTGTGGATAAAACCCATTGAGGTAAATTTGAAAAGGCAAATATGTATGCTCATGTTATGATAACTAAAAGCATTTGATTATTGATTTTAGATACATCAAGTTAGTGCAATGCTCCTATTTGCACAAGCCAAAGAAAATATTGAAGACTCTTGAAGAGTGCAAGGAGTAGAAGACTCCAAAGAAGGGCTGCCATAAAGTGTTGAAGACTCAACAAGGACTTGAAGACACTCCCCAAGGTTCAAGGAGCACAAGAAAGTGCCATGCTAGATGGAAGAATCCCTTGAGAGAAGCATGACAAAATGGTTGAATGTGAAGAAGTTAAAAGAGTCCATTTGCAAAGCTAAGGGTTGAGGCAGAGTTGAAGAAAAATCCACATTGTGTGTGGTGTTAAGCTCTAAGGATAGACCAAGTAAAGGTCTAGTGAAACGTTTAGGCACTTAAGACCACTAAAGAGAGTGGCAAGCCTATGTTAAGATAAGTAAGATCATACCCAAGAGGAATGGCAAGCCAATGTAAAAGCAAGTAAGACTATACCAAGAGGAATGGCAAACCTTGTTAGGTGCAAGAAGCACCAAAGACCAAGTGAAGGTCTGTGAAAGGTTGAGGCTAGTAAGACACCAAAGAGTGTAGCAAGCCTATGTAAAGGCAAGTAAAACCATCCCAACAGGAGTGGAAAGCCTGTGGAAAGGTAGGTAAGACCATCCCAAGAGGAATGACAAACCTTGTTAGGTGCAATATGCACCATTGTTCACATTGAAGATTTCTTGTTTTTTTTGGTAGGTGATGAAGAAAGCTTGAGAAATGTGGAAGCTATGAATGCTTCACATGAAGAGGAACTCATGAAAGAGTTCATGTATGATCAACCCATTGTTGATTTTGTAGGTATATATAATCAGCCATGAAACATGAAGAAAAGATTATGAAGCAAGGGGGAGTTAGATTGCAAGGATGGAAGATCCAAGAAGAGTCCAATGATAAGAAAGTGGAACCAACACAAATTTCAGATTTGGAAGAGAAATAGGTACTCTCAAAGAAAGATTAAGATCAGCCACTAAAGGTAATCTCAAAGCACTAGTATGAGCCACAACTATATGGAAGGAGTGCTTAGAAGGCAAAGGGGCAACCATTACAAAGGAAGTCGTGAAGAAAAGTTGGAAGAAAGGATCACAACCATAACAATGTCGAAAGGAGATGCAAAGATTGCAACTAAAGACAAAGTCAAAGGTGATCCAAAGACAAAGAAGGATCAAAGCAAATTATGCAAGTCAAGAAAACATGAAGCCATGAAGCTATGCAAAGAGAGAGATTTGCAAAGAGAGGATAACAAAGAGAAATAATGTGAAGCAATGAAGATATGTACAACCAAGGTGATCTCATTTCATTCTATGAGTTCTTATGAAGCATGTTTCTTACACACAGATGTGTGGGGACCAAGACAAGAACCATCATTAGCAGGGTCAAGGTACTATGTATCTTTTGTTGATGATCACAATGTTTGAGTTCGAGGTCTACCGAAGCATGCGAACAACACAAGGAAGAAGAAGAACCTTGGAGCACAACTCACAAGACTAAATGTATTACCACTAGAATGTACAAAGATACATAACCCGTTAGGGAAATAGGCATATACACAAGCCAAGAGAAAAAAACCTCTTAAAGAGGGAAAAAAGTGCCCCGGTGGTCCTAGAGTGTTCACACACATCACTAATAAATATGTCAACAAATCCCCCCTTGGAGTGATGTCGTGAACAAGGAGCTGACACTCATGTATAAGGAAGTGCCAAGCTATGTGGAATCAATCCACAAAACGAAATAAGACCAAAGCTTTGTGAAAAGCTTCAAGCTTCTTCCTAGCTAGAGCCTTCGTGAAAAGGTCTGCAATGTTCTCTTGCGTGGGCACATATGCCAAGCTGATCTCTCCAGTAGAGAACCTCTCCCTAACATAATGATAATGCACCTCAATGTGCTTAGTGCAAGCATGCAACTATTAAAAATAAAGAAGTAAGCTCGTATATATTTTTGCAAAAAGGATTTTCTTCAAGTAGAAGGAAATACAAAAATAAAAAATAGAAGCATTTACTTCAGCAAGTAGTGGAGGCCAAAAGAGAATCATTCAAAAGAGAATCAAATCCAAAAAAACTGAAGTGTAAGAGGAGTGGCTGTCCAAAGTAATGGAGAAATGATGGAGAAGAGCTCTCAAACTCATCATGAGAGATTTTGGTCACTTGGCTATAAAAGAGGTAAGGGAGGACACTCAACCAGAGTGGAAGAAGGCGTGGAAGCCCCTTTGTAGCTACTTCATTTGTTTTGAGTCATTTCGTTCAGTTCACTCTCATAGAGTATGTCCAGCCGCACACCCATTTTTGGGTAGTCTACTTGTGAGAGTCATATCTCTCAACATATGTATCCAATTTTAGTTTTTAAACATTCTTTGGAAAGCTTATCTCGAGTACTTCTTTTGTGTAAAACAGTTTTATGAAATTATGTATGTTGTGTGAGTTATTCAGTTTTTAGTGAAGTCCAGTTTTCAGCCTAACTGAGTGGATAGGTAGCCTGTTTTGTATCAACAAGTTGCCAACCCAAATCTACTCCAAATTGAGTGTTTTGATAGCTCATTTTAAAGATATATGTGTCTAGTTTGAGTGACCAAAGTTTCAAGCTCATTGCATTTTTCAGTTGGTACCAGTTTTCATTTGAAGGTGCAGCTGTTGGCAAGAGTCTTGATCCTGAGAAGGTCTTCTACACTTTCCGTTGCGATTAGGAGAGGAATTCTCCAACAATTGGTATCAGAGCATTGGAGTTTGAAGAGGCAAAGCATTGGAACTGAACCGAAGCAAAGGAGAAGCTACAAATCAAGGGGGAGCTTCGTGAATTCAAGAGAGAGTGCCACAACATACTTGAGGTAAACTTCAATCTTGGAAGTTTTCAATGGTTGATTTAGGACAACAAGTTGAGAAGTTAGACAAAGACAATTTTTAGTCTTGGTAAGGTTTATGGAGTCTAGTTAGGTGGAGACGATCCACAACCGGTGGACCTTGAAGATCCCAACATTACTCCGGCACAGAGGAGACAATTTGCTGATTGGGAAGAGAGTAATCGAAGGGTGATGTTCCTCATCTCACAAGTTATTTCTAACACTATGATTGGTCATGTGCAAAGCTTAGAAACAACCAACGAAGTTTGGGAAGCATTGGAGAAGGTGTATGCTACCTCAACAAGGTCTCGGAGGATGCAACTCAAGAACGAGCTCAACAACATGAAGAAAAGCTCAAACCAAAGCATTAGTGAGTATACATTGAGGATCAAGGAGCTTCGAGATCAGCTAGCATCAGTTGGATGCAACATAGAAGAGGAAGACATCGTCCAAACAGCCCTCAATGGCTTGAGGAGTGAAGAAAAGTGGAAGCCCCTCATCACAAACATGCTTTATAGAGATCCTCTACCAACATTCGACGAGATTATACCAAATCTTGTGGCTGAAGAGGTAGCTCAACAAGGAGAAGGCAACAAAGGTAAGGACAGCCATAGTCAAATGTTATATGCAGGAAGAGGTAGAGGAAGGAACTCAAGAGGAGGCTCGAGAGGAAGAGGAAGAAGCTACAACAACACAAATTTCAGCCAACACAACTCGGAGGACAACAAGGACAACTCAAATGACAACACACATGGAAGAGGTCGAGGAAGAAATAGAGGAAGAGGTCGAGGTTCATACAATCCTCATAAAGGTATAACATGTTATCATTGTGGTAAACTAGGACATTATGCAAATGATTGTTGGCAAAAGAATGGAAGGCTGAATGGAGGCAACCAAAGGAGCCAAAATAACTATGCGAGTACATCAAGTGAAGGAGACAAGCAAACCATGCTTGCCATGAAGCATGACTACAACAACTCGAGAAGTGATGACCAAAAATGGTTCATAGATTCAGGTTGTAGCAACCATATGACATGCCAAAGAGATTTATTCACAAAGCTACAAGCTCCAAGTGGAAAAGGATGTGTGGAGACCGACGATGAAACTCAACATGCAATTGAGCATGTTGGAGATAGAAAGGTATTGGTTGATGTTCTTCATGTTCCTACTATTGCAAAGAATTTGATTTCAGTAGGACAAATGGTAGAGAAAGGATATCATGTTATCTTCAATGAAAAAGGTTGCTTTATAAAGAATCCAAAAGAAGGATTCAAGGTCATTGCTCAAGGAAGGAAAGAAGGTAGGATATTCACCTTGGACATTCAACAACCACATGGAAAGGTGATGTATATTCAGTTTGGAAACAAGAGGATTGCTGAAATCGATTTGTGGCACAAAAGGTTTGGACATATCAACATTCCCAAGCTCAAGGACATGAGCAACCAAGAAGTGGTAAGAGGTCTTCCAAGATTCAATGATGTTGGACTACATGAGTTTTGTGAAGCATGCCAACTAGGAAAGCAAACTCGACAACCATTCAAGAAGAGCAACTATGTGGCAACGAATGTCCTCGACTTGATACACATGGATGTATGTGGACCATCACAACAACCATCAGTGGCTGGTAATAGATATTTTGTCACTTTTATCCATGATCATTCAAGAAAAGTATGGATGTTTTGCATAAAACAAAAATCAGATGTGTTCTCCATGTTCAAGAGATTTAAAGCACATGTAGAAAAGGAAACAGGACGCTACATAAAGACCTTGAGGTCCGATGGAGGAGGAGAATATTCTCCAAAGAATTTTCAGATTTTCTTTATGAAAATGGCATCAAGAGACAATTTACATGTAGGTACATGCCTCAACAAAATGGAATAGCTGAAAGGAAAAATCGACATATCACAGAAGTTGCAAGATGCATGCTCAACGAGATGAAGATGCCACTAAACTATTGGTCTGAAGCAACTAGTACGGCCGTTTATTTGATGAACAAGTGCACAACAGCTAGAGTGCGTAACCTAACTCCCGAGGAGGTTTATTCCGGTAAGAAACCTGACCTTACACATCTCAAAGTTTTTGGATGTGTGTGTTATGTTCACATCCCTCAAGAACTAAGGACAAAGATGGAGACAAAGTCCGTAAAGTGTATTTTTATTGGATATTCATTGGAGCAAAAGGGATACAGGTGCTACAATCCGGTGACAAAGGAGCTATAAGTCTCACGAGATGTGGTATTTGATGAGCTAAGACCATGGTTTGGAGACAGAGGGAAAGAGAAGATTCTTGAAGAAGATTGTGAAGATGATGGAGGTGCTGTCCAAGAAGAATTTCTGCAAACAAGCACTCAAATGTCAGGTCCAGAAGCATCTACATCACTTTGAGAAAGCTCAACATGGAAAGGGAGACTAAGGATTCATTCCTCATCACCAACATCATGTTATGAAAGATCTAAAGCTAAAAGTGCTGGCCAAAATAGTGATTCAAATGCAAGTGAAGAAGAGTATGAAGAGGTGATCACACCAAAGGTAAAGTTGAACCAGTTGAAGAAGCAATATTCAAAAGAAAATGAAAGGAGGTCTTCGAGAGCAAGTTATCCAATTTAAAGGCTTAGCTATGATAGTTTTATTGCAAAGCATTTTGCATATATGACACAGGTGGTCAAAGACAAAGAACCGGATGCATATGAAGAAGCATGTACACAAAAAGAATGGCAAGAAGCTATGCAAGAAGAGATAAAAGCTCTCAAGGATAATCACACATGGGAGCTAGTTCCAAAGGCTGAAGGTATGAAGATTGTTCAAAATAAATGGGTGTTTAAAATAAAGAGAAATGCTGATGGTTCTCTAGCTAGGCATAAAGCTAGACTAGTAGCAAAAGGATTCAAGCAAACTCACGGCATCGACTATGAAGAGACTTTCAGCCCGGTTGCAAAGATGGGAACAATTAGAACCTTGATTGGAGTGAGTGCAGCAAGGAGATGGCCATTGTACCAACGTGACATAAAAAATGCTTTTCTCAATGGTGAACTTCAAGAAGAGGTATACATGAGTCAACCGATTGGATTTGAAGATAGAAAGCATCCAGATTTTGTTTGTAGATTGAAGAAAGCTTTGTATGGGCTGAAGCAAGCACCACGTGCTTGGAATCAAAGATTGGTCGAGTACCTCACAAGGTGTGGGTATAGTCCAAGTAATGCAGATCCCTCTCTCTACATGAAGAAAGAAGAAGGCAAGCAGGTATATATTTGCATATACGTTGATGATCTCATCATAACAGGAAGTAATGTTACAGGAATACAAGAGATCAAAAGGAAACTCGGTAAGGAGTTTAGAATTTTAGATCTTGGTGAGCTGAAATACTTTTTAGGCATTGAGATAGTCTATGGGAAAGATGGCATCTACTTGATGCAAAGAAAGTACTTGTTGGATGTTCTTTTCAGATTTGGAATGAGTGAATGCAAACCACTCACTCAACCTATGGACACAAATGTGAAGCTATGCTCAAATGATGGAAAGAAGTTACATGATGTAACTACATACAGGAGTATTATAGGTTCATTGATCTATGCTATGATCACAAGACCAGATTTCTGTTATATTGTTGGAGTTCTTTCTCAATTTATGCAAGCTCCAACAAGTGAACATTTAAATTCAGCCAAACAAGTGCTAAGATATGTGAAGCACACTGTCAATCATGCATTGTTTTATAGATATGATGAAGAATTGCAAGTAAAGGGCTTCAGTGATGTTGATTGGGCTGGTTCGAAGGAAGATAGAAGATCCACTTCAGGTTATGTGTTCATGATAGGTAGCAAACCTATCACATGGAGCTCAAAGAAGCAACCTACTATTGCACTATCATCTATAGAAGCTGAATATAGAGGTTTAGCCTTTGCAACTTGTGAAGCTATGTGGATTAAGAAGATCTTGGCTGATCTTGATGTGCAAGTGGAGACCATTCCAATTTATGGTGACAACATGTCAAGCATTCACTTGACAAACAATCCAATGTTTCATGCACGAAGCAAGCACATAGAAGTGCATTATCATTATGTCCGAGAAAAAGTTTTGAGCAAGGATGTGTATATAAAGTTCATTGGAACTAATGACCAGGTTGTAGACATGCTTACAAAGTCCCTAGATGCTTCTAAGCTAAAGAGGTTCAAGGACGACATCAACTTGCAGGATATGGCTGAAGGTGCAAGCTCACATGTGAGCTTGAAGAGTATGTCCAACCGCACACCCATTTCTCGGTAGTCTACTTGTGAGAGTCATATCTCTCAATATAGGTATCCAATTTTAAAGTTTAAACATTCCTTGGAAAGCTTATCTCAATTACTTCCTCTATCTAAAATAGTTTTATGAAATTCTTTATGCTCTGTGAGTTATTCAATTTTTAGTGAAGTCTAGTTTTCAGCCTAATTGAGTGGACAGGTAGCCTAATTTGTATCAATGAGTTGCCAACCCAAATCTACTCCAAATTGAGTGTTTGATAGCTCATTTTAAATCTATAGGTGTCTAGTTTGAGTGAACAAAGTTTCAAGTTCATTGCGTTTTTCAGTTGGTACCAGTTTTCATTTGAAGGTGAAGTTGTTGGCAAGAGTCTTGATCCTGAGAAGGTCTTCTACACTTTCCGCTGCGATTAGGAGAGGAATTCTCCAACAGGAACATAGGGTTCCTCGCAACTTCCACTGTAGTTTGACTGTCAGTGAACATGGTGGTGACAGAAGACTAACCAACACCCAAATCAGCCATAAGGCATTTCAGCCACACACACTCAGCAATCCCTATGAAAGCTTCCCTATACTCAGCCTCACAACTAGAAGTGGCCACAGTAGGCTCTTTCTTGCTCAACCAAGATATACATGAGCTACCAAGCATGAAGCAAAAGCCACTAGTGGACACATGAGTGTCATAGCAATGAACCCAATCAAAGTCAAAAAAAGCATGTAAATATGATGGTAGTGATCCCCCCTTGGGATAAAACAATCCAAGTAGTCGAGTACCACTCAAGTAGCGAAAGATGCGCTTAATTGCTTGCCAATGCTTGACACCTGGGCAATACATAAACCTACTCATCTCTGAGACAACAAACTGATTATCTAGTTGAGTAATGCATAAGTAAATCAAGCATCCAATAGCTTGCTGATAGAGAACAACATCAAATACATCTCCAGCATCATGAAGAGTCAATTGCAAACCTATTTCCATAGCAGTGGCAATAGGTTTATAGTCTTCAAGGCCAAGATGCTGCAATAATGTGTCAGTATATTTCGTTTGACACAAAACCATTCCATAATCAACTTGCATAAACTGAATTCCCAAATAGTGACGCAAATGCCCCAAATTAGACATCTCAAATGAGGCATGCAAATCAGCCTTAAAATCAGTAATATGCTTGTCATGAGGACCAGTGAGTAGTATGTCATCAACAAACACAACAATGATCAGAAGCACATCATTAACACGCTTAATATATAAGGTTCTTTGAGTTAGAATATTCTCAAAACCATGTGCAATTAGATAGGCATGTATCTTTTCATAGCAAGCATGTGGTGCTTGCCTTAAACCATATAATGCCTTGTTTAACCTGCACATTTGGTTTTCATGCCCTTTCTGCACAAAGCCACATGGCCGAAAAACATACACTTCTTCATGCAAATCACCATTCAAAAATGTAGTTTTAATGTCCAACTAATGTAGATTCCAACCATGATGAGCTTCTAGTGCACAGATGCTATGAACAGTAGTCATTCGGCATGTAGGAGCATAGGTTTCATCAAATCAATGCCTCTCTCCTGTGCATAACCCTTTGCAACAAGCCTAGCCTTATACCTGTCGACTGTTCCATTAGGCTTACACTTAAGCTTGTATACCCACTTAGTGCCAATGGCCTTCTTAACAAGAGTTAAGTCACATAAAGACCAGGTACCATTTTCTGTTATAGCATGTTGAGATTGCATAGCATCCATCCAATTTTTTGAATTTTATGCTTCATCAAACGAAACAGGCTCATTCTCATCACAGAGACTAGATGCAACCATAGCATAGCACTCTGATGCAAAAGAGGTAGTATGAGAGCCTGAACAAGTATGATATGATAGAGGTGCATCTAATTTGTTGTCACGCAAAGTCTACACTAGCCATTTTAGCTTAGTTTTTGCCTCCTCAATATCAACTCTCTCATCAACAAGTGCATCATGTAAATCTACATCAGAAATAGAATGATCTGCATCATCACAGGAAACCTATAAAGGATGAGAAGTTGCCTCATTAGGACCAACACTAGATTGCCCACCTGTAAAAAGAGGCAGCCAAGTGTCCTACATGTCTTTGGAGCTAACAGATGTCTCCTTAGTACATGAAAATAATGGTTGAATAGCATCTTCCACAAAAACAACATCATGGCTAACCAAAATGTGTTTAGTTTGTGCATGATATAGACGATAGCCTTTGGTTTTAGAACTATACAAAACAACATATATGCATTCATCACTTTTATGCTTACATGCACACTTAGATGCACTCATGCACATGTAGGCACACTTAAGTATACTCATATATAGCATTCACATTTAGGTTTACTTATGCCTATGCATTCATTCTTAGGTTTACTTATGCTTATGCATTCATACTTAGGTTTACTTAAGCTTAGGCATTCATACTTAGGTATACTTATGCTTATGAATTCATACTTAGGTATACTCATGCATTTACTTTTATCCATGCATATGCACTCACACTTAAATGTACTCTCACACTTAAATGTACTCATGCATATACATTCACTTATACATATAGATATGCACATATGCATACTATTACACACATACATATATCATCAACACTTTAAAACATACATGCATGCATTTCTATCTCTCTCTCTCTCACGGTCCTCTATCTCTCTCTCCCTCTCTCTCCCTCTCTCTCGGTCCTCTATATATCTCTCTCTCTCTATCTCTCTCTCTCCTCTCTCTCGTTCGCTCTCTCTCTCTCTCTCGGCCAAGCATAGTGAAAATGTCACCAATATCAAGATCTCCATAACCTAGTTTGATGTAAGGCTTACTTCTTGAGTGAACTACAAGCAATGAATGCTCTGTCTGAAGCTCATACACACCAAGGGTAACGTTATCAAATTTAAAACCACCTTTCGAGGAGGTCAGAATAGAGATAGATGAATCTGGATCTTGGGAATTAGAAATGCATTTAATCAACACTATGTGAGTGCATCGCACACCATTGTCCTATGTCTATAGTCTTTCAATATTCTCTCTCTCTCTCTCGTTCTCTCTCTCTCTCTCTCTATCTCTCTCTCTCTCTCTCTCTCTCTCTCTCTCTCTCTCTCTCTTTCTCTCTCTCTCTCTCCACATTTCCTTCTTCTACCATCTCTACTATGTACTCTCTCTCTCTCTTTCTTTGCTCTAACATGCATTTCTGTTAGGTAGGTCTCTCCTTTCTCGACCCTGATCACCTATCACAACGCGCAATTGCGATCTCTCTCTCTATCTGGGTATGGCATCGACTTCTTGATCTGTTTGTGCTCATCACATCCCTTCTCTCTCTCTCTAACTCTATCGATAGTCGCCCACCTCTCTCTCTCTCTCTCCCTCTCTCTCCATTTCTCTCCACCGATATTGCTGCGTGCATTCGAGTCTGTAGCCCTTGAATCCTCTCTCTCTCTCTCTATGTCTTTCTGTAGTGCATAAGCCAAAACTAACCATCGAGTGCCTTAATAATCTCTATCTCTTGTGTAGAATGCGCTATCACCTGTCAGATTGTACCTATCCACATGAGTACAGTGCCACACATGTTCTCTCTCTCTCTCTATCTCTCTTTGTGTGTGTCATGAATCAACCTACGTGCTCTGATGCCTGCTGCACCTGTATCTCTCTCCCTCTCTCTCTCTCATCCTCTTGTAGACATACCTACTAAGAGAAGAGCATTAGGAAAAGAACATATCTCTTCGTACATATATATATGTACACATATATAGGTTATATATTCACATAAATATTTACAACTTATGAAGCACATCAGAGACTGCCCATGCACTCATAAATAAACACTGACATATATGTGCACATATAAACACATATAGACCTACAATTTTCTCTCTCTGCATGGAGAATGGAGATAGGCCTTCAATAGCTATACAAAATATAATGTTTCTTTAATAAAAACTATACTATTATAAATCTTGGGTAATCAATCATCTTGAATATTCAAGGTTTCTTCGGCTTGAATCATTTACCCTTTTATGCATTGTGCTTTAGATAACAATATTAAATCATTTGGATAGATAATCATAAGCTTTCAATAGAAGAAACTTAATTAGATACACATAGATACATACATATTTTCACATCCACATGTAATCACACATGCATAAACACAAGCATAAACACCCATAAACATCACAATACATTCATACCCATACGCACACATAAATGCCTATAAAATACTTATTCATAAGCTTAATTGTATTCAACTACATAAAACTTCATCAATATGAGATCTTTGCTTAGTCAAGCTCTTTATAGATTTGTTGTCTGCAGGTACTAAAGAGAGATTAGTCAAGTCACATAAATATATCAAAAAGATTTGAGAGAGATAAGAGTTAACCATCTTAGAAACAAAAATGTTTTTATTTTTCTGAATGTTAATTTGGATGTGGAAATCTCTCCAACATCTACCCCCACTAAACCTGCACATCGTCCCGATGGGCCAACCTACAGATCATGGAAAGCAGCATCAAATTCTTTGGAAAAACTTATAAATTGACTTTAAATAAGATGATGAAAAATGCTTCTAAATTCAAATTAAGTTTCTGATAATAAAGAAAATCTATAAAATTATGTAAATGTGAATTGGAAAACATTTCATTCAATGCATAAAGTCAAAAGACAAATTTAAAAAATCCTATAATAGTCATTTAGATAGTCGCGGTACTTACCATTCCATTAACCCTATTGACAAGTAATATTTAATTTATATAAGTATTATATCTTTTATCTTTTAGTCGTCTGCCATAAGATACATCTAACTAATTCTTTTGTAGCAGACCTCTGCCTAATATAGCCCACAATACATTTCAGGAGTGATTTCAAGGCCACAATTGAATCATAATAATTTTTTTCTTTTTCTTTTTCTTTGTTTTTATTTTTCTTTTTCTTCTTTTCTTTTTCATTTTTTTTCTTGATCTTGCAGCAACCATTAATGTACTGCTTGATGTATTCATTTTTCTTTCTCTTTTTTTTTCTTCGCAACTTTTTTGTTTAAGGGGAAAGGCTTAACCCCGAGTTGAGGTTCTAGAAGCATGCTATAGTCAGAAGTAGGATCTCATTTGCTAAACATTTCCAAAAAATAAATAAGCCTACTCGTATAAAGTAAATTTACTTTTACTAAGGGTCGCAAGTCAAGTGTTCCTCTCTCCTAACCTCATAACAAATTATAAGTTCCCTAAATTGGACCTTCAACTTGCATACACATTCCTTCTTTGATTTCTTTTTCATTATCCACATACTTTTAATAAATTCCCTTCCATACCACAAACATATAAAACCCTAATTATGAAATGAATGAAAAGAAACTTTTATATATAAATAAAGAACAATTAGAATTATTTCACCTGATTATGCTTCATCTTCATCTTCATCTTCCAGGAGGTCTTCATCCAGCTCGAATTCACTGCTTGCCCTTCTTTTAAATAGTTTTATCATTTTTCCTGCAATCACATTTCTTAAAAAATTTCCATCAAGTTCTCGTAACATATATGTACCTATGTCAAAAATAGAAACAACAACATATGTACCTGTGCCAAACCAACGTTTAGTTAATTTATCGCATGCATCATATTGAGTCTCAAAAGTACTATCATATACAAGTACCCAATCCCCACTCTCTATTGGTTGTGGCCTCAATCGATGTTTCTTATCAAAGTAAATTTTATTTTTCAATTGTGATGTTTTTAATTTTTTAGTAGCTTCTTTTAAATTTTCATTACCTTGTTTTAGTTGTTTAATTCTTAATGCTAATAATTCTTCTCATGATAAATTATCTTTCCATTTTAAGTTCATCCAGTTTACTATTTGAGTATGTATAGGAAATATTGGCTTTTGACAGTACATGAGTTCAGCCGACATAAAACAAGTTGTTCTCGTGTACGTCATTCTATCGGCCCATAGAGAAAATGGTAAGTATTTTTGCAATTGCCCAATATCACCATGACATGCCTTTGAAATTGATTTTACTATGGAAGGATATCCTTGTTCAATTTTTCCATTTGCCTTTGGGTTGTACGCAGTCGTAAGAGACAATTGAATTCCATGATGAGCAAAGAACTCTCTTGCCTCTCTAGCATCAAGCTCACCTCAATCTGCTACTACTTTCTCAACATATACGAATCTTGATAATACTTATTCTAAAAGAAATAAGCATACATTATAAGTAGTATTAGAATGAAGTGCTCGACCCTCAATATGCTTAGTTAAATCTTCACGTGCAAGTACTATGTATCTTATACCACTATTGCTTTTAGGCATAGTCACAAGGTCAACTACCCACTTGTAATGAATACAAGGCGGATAGGTCGGATGCAAAGAGTCTCTATGTTTGAATAAGGAATGTAATTGGCATGTAGTACAAGTGCTCACAAATTCTTTTACAACTACATATATCCTCGGCCACCAATAACTTTCCCGAATCTTCTCATACGTAGCTACGAAACCCTTATGACCAACCCTTAAGCTTTCATGCATATCCTTCATAACTTGCACTTGAAAATTTATTAAGCCTAACACTCTTTGCGGGTTTCTCACCTTCCCTTTAGTGTGTCTCCAAAGATATCCATTTTTCAAGAAGAAGTTGAAAGACTTCTTCTTGATGTTCCGAAATCGACTTGATGACCAGCTTGGAATAGGCTAAAATGTATTCATATAATATCCTATGTCTCTCCATTCTCCTTCATAGTCATCTTCTCTAAATCTTTCATACATAAAAGTAGATGTTTCATAATTAATTAAGTTTATATAATTATCCATTGCTTCTCTATCATCATCAAATTTTGCTCATGAGAGCATATCAGCAATGGTATGTAAGCCACCAGATTGGCAATTGTAAATCTTTTTCTTTTCATATTCCGCACGAACCAGAAGGTCGTTGCGTAGAATTGTAACTACTTATACATCAATGAAAGGACGCTCCGGTGATGATCACAGTAGGATCGCCAGACTGTCTGTCTGTGCGATTGTATTCTGTGAAGTTTGCCATATTGCAGTATTGGGAAATTTGCATCGTATTGTGTTTCGTCTTTGTTTGGTTAAGTTAATTTGTGATTGATATAGTTTCAGTAAGTTAAGGATCATCAGTTTGTATTACGGTAATACATAACTCTGACACTGCGGACTGATAGAGTATTAACCTGCATATGATTAGTAATTTGGCGTAAGAATTAACGACAGTTCGAGTAGTAAACTGTAATAACCAGAGTCTTGAATGTCGATGTGTTGCTATATGACTAGGTTAGTTGGGAAAATCAAGTATAGGGCCTCTGATTAACAGACCCCTTCCACTCCCAAGAACCTGAAAAGAGCTTAAACGTGCCTGTGATGGCAACGCGCGTTTAACACTGGCGCCGTCTATGGGAAAGTGGCACCAGAGTGTTGCAAATTAATTGTAGGAAAATGGCAACAGAGTGTTGCAAATTGATTGTGAAAAAGTGGCCATAGATTGTGAATCAACAGTAAAGTGGAGTAGTACGTAAGTGTTGCAAAGGTGATATATGCCGGTTACTCGATCCGGCGAGTCGTATCCGAAGTATAGGCGAGACCGACAGCCTTGGGCGGTACCGAATTTGTTAAGGACACCCTCAGGAGGCAGAAGCATAGATCGGTTAGGTCCGGTCGTCGAAGAAGCGAAGCACATTAGTAGCGATTCCGGTAGCATTCCGGTGGACCATACTGCAATTCCGGTAGATTCCGGTGTAATTTCGGCACAGTCTGTAGAAGATACAGTAACTTCAGAGTCTACAAGGACGCAGTGTGTAGTTGATCCGACACCGTCTGGTCAAGATTCGAACCCGTCTGTGGATAGAGGTGTCTTGCCCAGAGAGGTCATTGAAGGTGAAAGAATACCCTGGGTTGGGGAAAGTTCCACTAATTCCGATGGCAGTTTGGTTCCAGTTGAAGAGAATTTACAAGTTTCCGGTGACAGTGTGATATTTCTTGGTGAATCTTCATTTCGAACACCACTGTTCGGGGTAAGCTTGCCTACGTTTGATACCACAGAAGAGGATAGGCTATTCGAATTGGAAATCCGTAAAAGGTTGAGTGCTATTTTCGAACCGGAAGATGAACAGTCTGATCATACAGAATCTGAAGGACCGGAAACACCTCCTGAGAACTCAGGAGATAGTAACAGTACCACTATTAGCGCCATGAGTGGACAACAACAACAACAACAACAACAATAGCAACAACAACAACAACAACAACAACAACAACAGCAACAACAACAACAACAACAACAACAGCCACTTCCACTCCAGTCGGTTCCAACAGGAGTAACTTACACCAAGTTCGGTGGATTTCCAGCTGACAATCCTGATGCCCATGTGCGCACTTTTGAAATAAGTTATGCAGTGCTAAACCATCCACCCGATCCAACATACAAGGCCATCGTATTCCAGTCAACATTAGTTAATGACGCAGCAAGGTGGCTCACAGAGTATGATTTCAATCATTTTGTTACCTATGAAGCGGTAAGGGATGCGTTTTTACAGAGGTTCCGATTGAAGAAGAACCCTACCGAAATTTTTGATTACTTGCAGAACAATAAACAGAAGCTGCACCAGACTGTGCAGGAATATGCCACCCTGTTTAGAACTCATTTGAGACAACTACCATCGGCCCATGCCAACCTGCCAGATGATTTCATCACTCAGTGGTTTATTAATGGTTTGACTCCGCAGCTCAGACAGATTATGATCATCCATTGTGTGGGAGCTATGACACTAGATGTGGTTATTGCAATGGCATCACAGCTCGAGCATAAGGTTGGAGGCTTTACCAAAGACCTGGAGTGGTTGAAAGCCAGTAAAACTGTTGCAGAGGATCCGGCTAGATAGATGTACTGCACCAAGTGCAAGAATCCAGGGCATACCAGTGCCACCTGTGCCCTTAATCAGATGTATTGCACTATCTGCAATACCACCGGACATTCCATCGAAAATTGTGCGTATAACGCCAAAGTGCAGGGACCAGCAACTGTAAATGCCATTATACAAGAACCAGGGCAGTCGACCACCCACTATGTACCACCTCAGATGAGAAACAACCAGTAGCAAGGATACAGAAATTATCCGGGACAGAGGAATACCAACTTCAATGCAAATCGCTGGCAGACAAGTTCATCGCATGAAGGTAATTCTTTGCCACCCCCTTGTTGTCATTTTTGCGGTGAGTTGGATCACATCCGCAGATTCTGTAAAGATGCAGCCGAATATGATCAAAGGAAGAAAGAGCGTCAGAATCCAATGACCAATATGGTCTATATCTCACCAGTGGAAACACAAGCTACAGTGGTCCAGACAAGATCCGATAAGCAGTTGCAACCAACAGCTGAGGTGTTTGTACCGGGCATCCATGAACAGCAGAGAATGTATAACAAAGCTAGCCAATGGACCACCAAAGAGCCTACAGTGTTCCCAGATCCAATTCCGGTGGCACAAGTTCCGCTGCCAATGGCAGGATTGCAGGAACAAGATTCTACCCCAGTGACAAACGCATCATCTTCAGAATCGGTGAAAAGTATAATTCAAGCAGATCAGGCATGGGAAATTTTATCTAAGGTTTCCATTACTCTCCCTCTTGGACAGTTACTTGCAGTAGTGCCGGGAGTTCAGCAGCAATTCCAGCAACAGCTCAGTCCTGGGTCTTCCTGCATTCCAGCGACGGCAACGGTACAATCGGAAGCTGATTCTACGGTGGATCATTTGGTCCCCTTAATTACGGTATGGTACAAAAATCACAAGATTACTCAAGTACTAATTGATGGTCGTTCCGGTGTAAATATAGCCACTGCAGCCCTTTGCAAGAAGTTAGGGTGGACACAAATTGAGCCTGTCCAATTTTTTGTAAGAATGGCCGATCAATCCCGAGTCCATCCATTGGGACTCGTACGGAATGTCCCGATAACTTTGCAAGGTACAACGTTTAAAATGACTTTTGTAGTCTTAGAACTACCGGAGTCTAGTCTTGACTATAATCTTCTTTTCGGACGACCCTGGTTAAAACAGGCTAAAGTCATACAGGATTGGTCCGCACAAGAATTGACTTTTAAGGATAATCATCGTAAATATATTGTCAAACTGGATGCTATTCAGCTTGCGAACTTCATGCCAGACCATATGTAGCAGAGCCGGTCCACATGTTGGATGGCTTATCTGATGATGAAGAAGAAGTGTTTCTGAAGAACAATGAAGATCTGATTTCCTTAGGTACTGTAGATCTGCAATCTGTCGTAGACAACTAGAGTCCGGCAGCCTGTACGGTGGTGCCTGTGACCGAAGAAGTGGAGACAAAAGATACTGTTGCTATGAATGAAGCCGCTCTACAACAACTTTTACAGTCAGCTGACAATCCAGGGAAACCTCGTCAATTCTGTGTTCTCGAAGATCAGTTAATCACCTATAATTTGGGAAATGAAGTAAATCCACGACCTGTCAAGATAAAGGAAGGATTGTCTGAGGCGTTTCAAGCAGATTTGATCCAGCTTCTTCGTGAGTTCTCTGATGTTTTTGCATGGGATTATCGTGATATGAAAGGTCTGGACCCTCGCATCTATCAACATCGAGTCGTGATTAAACCAGAAGCAAAACCAATTAAACAACCCAGCTACCAGATGAACCCTAACTATGCAGCACAGGTCAAGGCAGAGCTTGATAGGTTACTAAGGGTCGGATTCATCGTACTAATAGAACACGCTGAATGGATATCTCTGATTGTTATTGTTCCTAAGAAAAATAAGCAGCTCCGAATCTGTGTGGATTACCGAAAACTGAATGCAGCCACGGTGCCTGATCCGTTTCCTCTTCCTTTTCTTGACACAATGCTTGACAGAGTGGTCGGACATGAGATGTACTCCTTTTTGGACGGTTATAGTGGTTATAACCAGGTCAGAATGGCTGAACAAGACATACCGAAAACAACTTTCATTACCAACAGGGGTGTTTTTGCTTGTATAGTCATGTGGTTTGGGTTAAGAAAGGCTCCTAGCACCTTTCAGCGGTGTATGCAGGAAATCTTCTCACCCTATCTCACTTCTTTTATGCAAGTATATCTAGATGACTTCTCTTTATTCGGTAAGATGGTAGCACACCTGTATCATTTACGGTGTTGCTTTGAGAAATGTCATGAATACCGACTCTGCCTGAACCCCACCAAATATGTCTTTGCGGTTTCTTGTGGTAAGCTCCTTGGCCATATTGTATCTGCACAGGGCATACAATTTGACCCAGACAAAGTTGCCGCCGTGTTAGAAGCACCTATGCCTACTACGTCGAAAGAAGTGATGCGCTTCATGGGTCAAGTCAGTTGGCATGGTCGACATTTACGGTGGCTTGCCCATTTGGCAATACCCCTAAATCGGCTAATAACTAGTACTCCCCGACAGTTTGATTGGACTCCGGAATGTCAAACTGCATTTGATCGTTTAAAAGGATTATTAACACAAGTTCCAATTCTATAACCTCCTGATTAGGAACGCCCATTTCATGTTTTTGTAGACGCATCAGATATAGCCATTGGAAGTGTTTAATGCAACAAACTGATAAGTGGTTTCAGCCTGTCTATTATGCAAATCGACAGCTTGCTCCTGCTGAAAAGAATTATTCAGTAACTGAAAGAAAATGTCTCGGTTTGGTGTATTCTGTAAAGAAATTCCGGCATTATTTGCTAGGCCGAAAATTCATCTTTCATGTAGACCATGTTGCGCTGGTGTATCTGGTCCGACAGAAGCATTTAGGTGGTCGCTTGGCACGATGGGTTCTAATGTTACAAGAGTTCAATTATGAAGTGATTCATCGTCCCGGCACTACACATGCATTAGCATATTTTCTCTCTCGGTTGGATTCCGGTGTAGCTCCGGTTGGTGTTGATGACACCACACCAACAATTTACATTACTGAACCGACTAGTGATGAATCTGTAGAACCTCTTGTGACACCTACCTACTATGATCAGTTATTAACCTTTCTTACTGATGGATGTCTTCCTCCTCAAACTTCTTCTGCTATGTGTCCAAAAATTGCAGTTTACAGTCGCAGATTCCAATTGATTGCCGGACAGTTGTATTATTTGGATCATACTGGAGTCTTGCTTCATTGTATTCCACCATATGAAGTAAACTCGGTTATCGCTCTGGCACATTCAATACCCTCCGGTGGACATTTTGCAGCATATTTAACGCACCAAAAAATTCTGCAAAGTGGGCAATTGTCAGTAGTGTGACAATTGTCAGCGATCTCGACAGCCTTTACAACACCACTTCTTCCTTTTACAACCTGTATTACCTTTGGAACCTTTTCAGAAATGGGGTCTTGATTTTATTGGACCAATTACACCTCCAGCAATTCTTAGTAACAATTGCTATATTCTGACATGTACAGATTATGCTACCAGATGGGCAGAAGCTTGGGCTTTACGGTCCGCTACAACAATTTCGGTAGCAAAATGTCTGATGAAGGACGTATTCCCACGATATGGATTACCTGTGGAACTTGTAACAGATCAAGGAACGCACTTTGCTAACAGTTTAATTCGAGTGTTAACGCATACTTTTCAAATTTTGCATAAATTCAATTCACCGTATTATCCTCGTGCTAATGGCTTAGCTGAAAGTACCAACAAGACCTTGCTGAGTATGCTTCAAAAATTGATTGTGGAATCGCCAGAAAGATGGGATCAGTTACTACCTGTAGTATTATGGGCATACCGGACTACCTACAAAGTTGCAACCGAACTGACTCCTTTCAAGCTTGCTTATGGATTGGAAGCAATCGCTCCAATGGAAGTTGTAGTGCCTAGTTTACGCGTAGCCATAACTTAGAAGTTGATACCTGAAGATTCATTGCCATTTCGGTTGGACACACTCAGAGAACTAGATCAGCATCGCTGGGAAAGTTTTTTGACTCTTCAAGAAGTACAGTTGCGGCAAGCTCGTACTCATGATCGGTATCTCAAAACTCCAGTTTTTACGGTAGGGCAACTTGTGCTGTTTTATAATGCAAAATCAAACCGTTTTGCTCGAAAATTCAAGTTACGGTGGTTTGGTCCTTACCGAATTAGTGAACAAGTGGGCCCAGCTACTTTTCGGTTGACTACTTTGATCGGAATTCCTCTTCCTAAAGTGATAAATGGTTCAAAGTTGCGGCCGTATCATCAAGCACCTGATTCGTACTGAAGTGTTCTGCGGTTGCCCGCGTATTTTTTTTTCTTTTTTTTCTTTTCTTTTCTTTTCCTTTTTTTTAGTTTTGCGTGTTGGTTGAATAAAGACAATAAACTCCTCGTTTTGCTACATAACCATGAATAATCGCCGCCTTTTGTTATTGATTTTGCTCATGCATGCACACCGTAGTTATGAAGGTTATCATCTCAACATCGCACGATGATTAGCATTTTTGATCGCCTCTCGTTACCAAGTATCTACTTAATCTTCTTCTTTCCGCTGTTAATCGCTATTGTATCTGCGTGTTCTGTGTGCTTTGCATTTTCTGTAATCACTGTGTATTCGTGCTACTTTGCATGCGTATCATGGAAGCTTTAGCAAACTTTGCTACCTTTCGTGACGGACTCCCTCAGGATGTAAGTGAATTCTTGCGTATCCGAGGTTTGTCCAACTTCGCTGAATTGCCTTGGCATTCAGTGGAGTGCCATCCGTATTATGGGCAAATTATCGCTGCTATTGCCGCCACACCTGCTACAAAGCAGAGTTGGCCTATTATGTGTTTACCATCTCGTATCGTAATCACCCTACAGTCATTTGCTGCCACTTTCCGACTCTCTCCAGAAGGATGAGAAAATGGTCCTAACCTTCCGATTGAGACTATGATTGAATTGTTCCCAAGGCACTCATCAAATGAGTATGCCATACTCTGTCGCCCTGATCCTGAACGGACCGCTCTTCAATTCTTAGTGGCCATCTTGAATCTACAGAAACACACTTACGAAATTTCATGCCCATTTTACTCTATGCTTCACATGGCTTCTCAAGAGCCTATCAATTTTGCTTCTTACTATTTCCGGTGCATTCACCGTGAATGCGTTACGGTTATTAAACATGTAAATAAGGGAGAACTTCCGCGTTCACGTTTACCGCATATCATTACCTTTTTGTTTCCGGCCCTCCAAGCAGCGCAACCACCTCCAAGAGCTCCAATCTTATATCATGAGGAATGTGCTCAAATACTTGAAGACGACGAAGAAGATGATGAAGAAATCTTCAAGCTCCTCCGCGAAAACGCATATGGATAAGTTTTTCTGACAGTCAAGTGCAAGGGTCTGCCGCTGGAAATAATGCAGACAAAAATGAAGAAGAGATTTTCCACGACACTGCCACCTCGATTCACCATGATTCGTCCGCTCAGTCTTCTCCAAACCAGCAACGAGATCAAAGTGTTACTACCGATTTTGAAGATAAATCTTCTAAGGAAGAATCTCAGTAGCAGTCCCAACAAGATGTGCAAGAAGATACACAGGTTATTGTTGCAGAAGTTTTGGCACAATTGATTGCGGCAGTAGATTCTGCAGTTGCCCAACCTCAAGTGACTTCACAGCAACTTAATGAAAAATTGTTGGTGGCTAACAATCTGCAACCCACTTCTCCACCCATACCTCCGAGTAAGCCCATTGAACCTGTTTTACCTATTGTCCCTGACGCACTGGATTCTTCCTCTTCTTCACCTAACTATTCTCCACCCTCTTCCCGTCAACTCTTGACAGCTTCTTCATCTCAACCACATCCTCCTCTTCTGTTTCCTTCAATACCTATGATTACTGAGCTAGCATCCATGGGTCATATGTTGATCCAACTGTCGCAGCAACTACCAGAACAGATGAAGGAGGTTACTGATAATCTCAAACAAGAATTCCAGCATAAGGTCGATGTTCTTGAAGTAGATATTAATCCACTCCAGGAAGAAGTGGATGCAGTAAAAGCAGAAAATCATGCTCTGCACCTACAGATTCAACAGCTCCAGGCCAGACTTGCCGAATAGGAATCATTAATTAGCCAAAGAGATGCTGCATTAGCTGAGATACAAGCTAAAGATGATTTATTGTGTGCTGCTGATGTAGAAATTATCCAGCTAAAACAGTTAGCCCAAGATAGAGAGGATGCTCATGTAGCATTGGGAAACTTGTTGGAAGAAAGTAGAGTACAATTGGATGAAGCCGTGCAGAAAGGACAAGAACTGAAAAATTTACTCAAGCAAACCAATACAGAGCTCCAGTTCGTAAATGCAACCCTGTTTGAATCAAATTCTGCTCTTAAAACGCAGATGACGTTAACCGCTCAATTCTAGAAAGAGGTTCCAACGATCTGAAGAGAGCGAGATGCTTATTACCAGACCATCTAGTACCAATCAAAAGAACTGGAGAGAAGAGAAAAGCAGCTCGGCACTCAAGAAGAGCGTTTATCCCGTGTCGATCAACAGATTGCCGATATGAAATTGAGCCGTGACGCAGCACTGGCAAATGACTTTTACCTACAGGAAGCGTTTTTGCAGCCAGAGGCGGAAATATTAATGAGCCAAGTAATTTGTTTAAGTTCTGTCCGTACTGATGCACAACTAGTAGAACCAGACATTCTAAAGAAAATGTTGGATAGCCTCAAGCAGAAAATTGCCAGAACATTTAAGTTAGCTCGAACAATGTATCTTCAGGGTATAGTAGAAGAGTTATAAATTTTGTATCTCTGCAGGTTCAAGTCCACCGTGCGTGCCAGTGTAAGCCGCCGGATTGGCAATTGTAAATCTTTTTCTTTTCATATTCCGCACGAACCGAAAGGTCGTTGCGTAGAATTGTAACTACTTATACATCAATGAAAGGACGCTCCGGTGACAATCACAGTAGGATCGCCAGACTGTCTGTCTCGGCGATTGTATTCTGTGAAGTTTGTCGTAGTGCAGTATTGGGAAATCTGTGTCGTATTGTGTTTCGTCTTTGTTTGGTTAAGTTAATTTGTGATTGATACAGTTTCACTAAGTTAAGGATCATCAGTTTGTATTATGGTAATACATAACTCTGACGCTGCGGACTGATAGAGTATTAACCTACGTATGATTAGTAATTTGGTGTAAGAATTAACGACAGTTCGAGTAGTAAACTGTAATAACCAGAGTCTTGAATGTCGATGTGTTGCTATATGACTAAGTTAGTTGGGAAAATCAAGTATAGGGCCTCTGATTAACATACCTCTTCCACTCCCAAGAACCCGAAAAGAGCTTAAACGCGCCTGTGATGGCAATGCGCGTTTAACAGGTATTATGTTTTCCAACAATATATACAGAAGCATACGTACTAAACCCAAAGGAGTTTTCATCGTGATCACATCTCTACTTTCAATAACTAATTGAAACTGATCATATCCTGAGTACAGGCCCATTGAATAGATGGAGTGACCAGCAAATGCCTCGGCAAACTCATCTACAATAGGACCCATTCCTAAAGTCCTAATAGTGACTTTGTTCACAAGTCACAGATCCTGAATAAAGTGTAGCTTCCCGTTCTTTTTCGATACCATGAACCACCTATTGGACTAAGGTTTCGATGATGGTTCCAAAATTCTCATGGAAATCTAGCTTTGGTAAATGAGCCTTTGGGACTAGTATCGGTTGAAGATTCCAAGGAATGTGCAATACGATAAATATAATCATCGGAGCTACAAGCTTTGGATCAGCACATCCTATTTCGTGTGGAAATAAAGAAAATGCTTTTCCATGACGCATGATCATCTTCCTAAATTGATCTTTTTCTATCTCTGAAAGAAATTCATCTCCAAATTCAATATATTTCATAGTTTCTTCTGTAAATGTATGACCTATCTTAGATCACTCTCTAAGAATAGGATCCTCAGACACTTGTCGAAATATATCATAATTATCCTTAGGCAAGGTTTGAGTTACAGGCTTAATTTTCTTTTTGACTGTTTTATATTTAGTTTCAATATTAACCTCATGTTCTAGAATAAAATTAGTAATAAACCCATATTCCTTAATAGATTCAAGAATAATCAATTTTTATTCTAGTTTTTCTTAGAAAGAAGCCTCAAGTTCTTCTCACAAAGTAGTGCTTTTTGAAAGTTCAATTATACACTCAATTTTTTCATCAGGTAAAATTAAGCCTAATTTTCTAAAATGTTTTTGTAACATTTTCTTTTGTAATAAGATGCAAACTAGTGATACGCATGCAAACTAAAAAATCTTCACATTTCTATACATCGTTAGGCGAGACATCAAAATAATGTCCACTATTGTCCCGCTCAATAGTTGGAATCTAACAAAAATTTTGGTCATAATATGCCCCATATTTTCTAACAGGTGGTGAATTTTCACACATATGACTTGTACGCGTCAATGGGGTTTCTCCGTAAATTCTTCCTATTTCTTGAATGATTAGAATAAACTATCATGACTTGCAAAGAATCCATCCCATATTTGGATCAAATTCTTGCATATGTTGACCCATCATTCATCGCTTTCGTTTCCATTCTTATCTCTGCTATAAATGGCTACCCGATAATTACTTCATACGAACAATTGTCTTGAACGAAGAAATGAAATTCTTCTCAAACACCACCTATCATAATAGGCACATGTGCGCATTCACCTAGTAAACTTCCTGATCCATTATCGGTTGTTCTCATTATCCAGCCATGCTCTTTGACATCAATTGGCCATCTAAACTTATCAAAAAATTTCTTTGAGATAATGTTTATCTATGAGCCCAAGTCAATCAAAGCCAGAGTTAAACATGAATCTTTTTCATCTCCAATCCTAATTTTCACTTCTAGAGTTCCTCGTGCCCAGAAGGTTGTGTTAAATTTACTTTCACTTTTCATCATTTCCTCATCAGGTTGAATTGGTCCTAAAAATTATCTATTCACACTTCTATTCGTAAACTCTTCCTCTTCTTCATAATCACTATCACTAAATGTTACACCATCATTCATTGCTAGAGTTTCTTCTGCTATATCTTGCATATTTTCGTCTTGTGGTAGTGGAAATCGTCTCCTTCTAATAAGCCGAATAAAACTATCCTTCATCTCAAGTTTTGCGATTGAAAACACTTGTTCAAGGGACATTGTTACTTGACTTTTTAGAAGTATATCATTTAGGATTTCCCTAGCATCGTTCTTTTTTTCGAGCTCCAAGATCATAATTGCTCGTGGAGCTCTTCTTCCTTTCTTTTTCCCTTTTTCCTCACTTTGTTTCTGTTCATCTTTTGGTTCGTTTTTAGTATTTTGATTTTGATTATTTTCATTTTTAGGTTTCCGCTTTTCCTCCTTACTTGGGGTATTCTGCTTTTCGTGTGATTGTGTATTTTCCTCTGTTGGTTTCTTTCCTTCTTTAATCATTCTTCTTTTCTCCTCTTGAGACAAATTTGCAATATGTTCAAATTGTACCTTTTTGTCATTTTTCTTCTCATTCTCCTTAGTTTGACTTCTGGTCATTCTCCTATTGCCCTCTTCTATATAATCCTACATGTCATCTCATCTCCATTTCTCCTCAACATTAGCAATGTGAGAATAAACAGAGGCTTTGGTCAACAGAAGATCGCCATGCTGTTTTGCACATTATTTCATCTCTAGCTCTCACCAGTGCCTCAATCGAATAAGGATTTTGGCTTGTAGTAGAAAGAGGCCTATCATTTGCTAGCTCTAATCTAGTAGCTGAGGTACTGGCAGTTGCATTAGAGATCGTTAAATTTTCATACAATTTTTTCATACTTCCTTTGCCCCAGTTAATGGCTAAAGGAAGTCGTGATCTAAAATCACACAATTTCCCATCAATATCAACTACTAATTGATTTTCCTTTGCACTTTTTAATTCATCACAAGCATAAGTTACATGTTCCTGGCTAGCACACCAAACATACCGTTTTTCGCCGGTTCCTTTTCTTCAAGTGTTCCTTTGAAAAGTTGGCTGAGCAACAAACTGAGTAGGTGGAGTTGGCTGAAAAACTGGTTGAAGAGGAATATACGGTGGCATAACCGGCTGTATGGGTGTTGTTTTCCCTACTCCACTACTACTTGCTCCTGGCTCATTTAAACTCAAGGAATATACTTTATTATTTAATTGAGCAACCTCTTTGAAAAGAGATGCCTACATATTCATAACATTTTCCATTTGTTTACATAAAATGTCTAATTGAAATTCAATTGGTGCTGTAGGGGCAACTACAACATTAGCAGTATCCGCAGTCATATGCATTGGCATATTAGTTTGCCCTGTAATAGGACTCAATATCTTGAGGAAATTAATAACTAGGTCAGGATTTAATGCGTTTCTATCCTCTTTAGGAAGTTGGGCAAATCATCTCATGAACTCACCATGAAGATCAGTTAGACTCATTGGTCTTTGAAGAGTTTACCCATCGCAAAAATCCATCATGGCTATGCTAGCTAAAATCCTCAAGATTAAACATTTTGTGCAGTTCTTTCCTAAACTCCTCCCAAGGTTTATTAGCATGTACTTGAATGCTTTCTAGTATAGAACTAGAGACTACACGACCAAAGTACTTTACTAATATGTCATCAGCTAACCCTTGGATTTGCACTTGCTCTTCAAATGCATCCAGGTACTCTGTGATATTTAACCTAGTAAATTTGCCCTTTTCTCTTAAGATGGCTTGTACATTTCGTGTTCCTTGTTTCTCTATCATCATGTTCTTAAACATTTCCTCCATCTTGTGTTCTTGATAGCGCTTAGAATGGAGTAATAAGTCTCTAATAGCAGGCTCTAATCTTTCTCTAAACTATCTAAATCTATCCCTAGATGATAAATCCAGAAGGATTGACTTTACTAACACCTAGGCTTTTCTATTAATATTCATTATCAAATATATATTCAAATTTTTTACTTTAATCTAAGCTTAACCTGAGCTTGTAATATCCCTTGACTTGAAAGTTTGGTTTTATAATTTGTTTTCTTTTTAATTTATGAGTTTTTAATTTCATAGTTTACTTTAATTTTCTAACCTTTAAGTTTTTAATCCCAAAGGTTACTCTAATGAAAATTATATGTTTAGATAGTTTTTATAAGTTTTAAATAAGTTTTCTTAATTTGAATATTTTGGATTGTAGTAGGAAAAACAAGAAATGTTAACAATTACCTAAATCAATTTTCTTAATTTGTTTTTTGCTTTTAATGGAGTGGGAAAGAAATAATAACAACTATTTAGATCAAAAAACTAAACCTATTTGTTTTAGAATAAAACTCTTTTTGTACAATAAAGTAAGTGTTAATTAAAAGAAAACTAAGTCTTTTTGTTTAGAATAAAACTTTTTTCGTGCAATAAAGTAAATCCTTTTGTGTACTGTTTAAAGATATAAATCTTTTCATATAGTTTATAAGCTATCCTTTCTATTCAAATAAGCAGCCCTATGTTCTAACATGCAGTTGCTTGCAATGCTAAACAAAACTAATTTTTCTTAATGCAATGATGTTTCAATGCCTTGCAAATACAAGTATAATGTCACTAATTTCTAATGCAATGAAAGCAATCCTTCTTTTTTTGTGAAGTGATTGTACAAAAATAAAGGAACTTGAATAAACACCTTACCTAAAGTTGCTCGATGCAGAGGGTTCTAATGTGCACTATGATAATTCTTTACAAAATTTCTTAATAAATCAATACTAAGTACAAAACTAAAGTGATCGTGTATTAATGGTCTTCTCGTCTGTTGATGGGGGGGAATGAAGTGACGAAGCTCCTCCATCTTGAATACCCTTCTTCCCGTGGAGGCACTCAGTTCCCTAAAGAATAGCCCTCAACAACCAAGGAAAAGAGTAGGTGGCAGCAAGTTCTTCACTTGTCGTAGCAGCTTCTTCCTCCACTCACCTACAAACAAGAAGAAAATAAAGGTTAACTTTTTTAATTAAGACTGAAAACACAACCAAAAACCCTAAGCACACTAGCATCATGTTTCACATCGGGTTCACCAAATCTATCGAGGGGTGTGAAAGGAGACAAGGGTAGATCAAAACTGACTTGCGATAGCCTCATTATGTGACTAAACACAGGGTGTTTCGTTGTGTACTTTAGGGGCTAAGATGTGTTTTTAGTATGTAACAAGTGTTTAACTATAGTTTAATACACTATTTAAGATTAGCCTAAGAACCTATGGTCTATAAGGTTGCGCAGCTCTATACCTAGAAACAATGTCTTGATATGATAAAGATGCATTGCTTGTAGACATGAGAAATAAAATGTAATGTAATGTTTCGATTGATAATTGAACTATTTAGTAATAATGCTAAGACTTTTTTTACTGCTATAGTTTCTTTAGAAAAGTAATTCCTATACAAATGCCTTGATGAAATTCCTATATAAATACTTTGTTGAAAAATTCTAATACAAGTACTTTGATAAAAAATCCTAATACAATTTCTTAAGTTTCAAATGTGATAATGGAAAACTAGGAGAAGCAGCATAAATGTAGCTCCAAACTCCTAGTCAAAAGCTCGTAAGTTTCATCAATTCATCACTTCTCATCAATCTTCTTCAAATGGTCTGTTGCTGCTGAGAGAAAAGCATTAGGAAAAAAAATACATAAGTATTCTTGATAAATCATAAAACACTCATTCATATAACATGCTCATTCATTCTCATACATTCAATATGCATACGCACTTCATTCATGATTACCATACATTTATGCACCACAATTATACTCATTTTCATATGCATTTCTTGTACATATGCACCTAACTCATATGCATGCACACTTGCACATGCATTACTCATTTAGATGCATTCATATGCATACATTCATACTTATATACACTCATACATATGCATTTAACTTTTATGTATTCTCATTCTCATACACACACATGCATTATGCTCATACATTAATCTTACTTACACATGCACTTTATGCATCCTTAAGTATCTAATTAGTCATTATTATGCATACATACCATTCACATTTAGGTTTACTTATGCATATGCATTCATTCTTAGGTTTAATTATGCTTATGCATTCATACTTAGGTTTACTTACGCTTATGCATTAATACTTAGGTATACTTATGCTTATGCATTCATACTTAGGTATACTCATGCATTTACTTTTATCCATGCATATGCACTCACACTTAAATATACTCATGCATATGCATTCACTTATACATATAGATATGCACATATGCATACTATTACACACATACATATATCATCAACACTTTAAACATACATGCATGCATTTTTATCTCTCTCTCTCTCTTGCAGATTTAAATCAATTGCAAGTATTTAGATAACCAAGGATCAAAGACTCAAGCATGCTTTAGCTTGAGGGGGAGTTGTTAGAGCATCAAGATTTTACCATCCATGAGACAAGGACTTATCATAGTCCAATTATATTCATGAGACGAACCTTACTTCTTAATGATGAGTCATGTAATTTTCTATCCTTGTAAAAGTCCATAACTATTTATGGATTCTAGATCATTAATGTCATTTAAAGACAAACTAAGAAGTCCCAAAATCCACGAGATGTGAAATAGGTACTCAACCAACACTTCAAATCAATTTGAATTTGAAGACTTCAATTCCTAGATTATAGGGAAAAGGGATTCATGGAAATACATGTAGAGACTCTAAGAAGTCCATATAAATAGTCTAATAACTTGTACCATACAATAGATGAATATACAATCAATTGTTATTATCATCTTGCTTGCAGCTCCCTTTTTTTTAGTCATCTTCTTCAAGGTAGCATTACTATAGAGACTTGTTCTCACACTTCAAAAGTCCATTATTCATGAGTAAGAGTGAATTGGAAATTTATTAGTTTCTTCTTGATTTTCTTAAAGTTTCATAGCATTTGGATCTTCCTATTATGCGCTAGAGAAAATTCTTTTCCTTGAGGTTTGTGTCTACTACTTCCTGAAAAGTTGAGGTGACCCCCTGATTATGCCAAGCTTCTAATGAATGCATTCTTTGTTTATAATTTCAAATCTTGTGCATAATAGAGTCATCACATTATTAGAAAACTTCCTCTATGAGGAATTAGATTAATTGTAACTAGGCTTAGATCATTGAGCATTTGAAGTTGACTTTCTCTTCCAAAAATATAAGGTTATTCATAATCACACTTCAAGTTGATACCCTGTTTTGCATCAACTATTTTCTTGTGATGATACAAAGCACATATGGTGTTTTATTACACTAAGTACAAGATTATAAGGTGTGAAAGTTTCCAAGTGATAATAGGTTGATTCTATATTGGTAAGTTGAATCAAACTTCATTAATCTAATCTAGACTTTGTCTACATCTTTTTCCTTTCAAGTAGTTTTACATCCTTGAGGCCATTTTTGATGTGTTTGGAAGGAATCTACTATGTCAAGGAATCTTCTCAAAATGCCCTCTTCCTCATAATCAACTTTGATAAAATTTATGATAGAAATGAATGAAATTTCATACTCCACTATCTAAAAAATGTTGATTGTGGCTCTAGATTTATAAAGATTGTCAATGACTACTACTTATTCATTCGCTTGAAATGATTCTTGAAGGTACCTTGCAACAAAAGTATGAAGATGGTTTGGAGATGGGAATCCAAGACAAGCTCAATACACTACGTCCCACGACTCTCTATGAAGCTATTTCTTTTGCACATGATGTTGAGAAGGAGTTTCAGTCCATCACCAAGTCCATTCGCTTACAACAAGCGCATCAATGACAATCACCAATCAATCCCAATTTTCCTTTCAAGCATCCTTTTTCTACTTTTTCTTCTCCTACTTTTTAGCATCCACCTACTTTTCAACACCCTCCTCAATCCAATTTCACATCTCTTCACAATCCAACCTCCTTACACCCTACCAAACTTCCAACCCTTCAAACTACAACAATGGATGCTCAACAAAAGAAGCCTCACATCGCTTGTTGACATTGTGGAAAGTTTGTTAATACTAAAGCTAAATGTAGGTTTTGAATTAACAACATGAAGTCTATCGGAGCTCAAGTACACAACATGGAGGTGGTCATTGCTACTAACTAAAGTAACTTGATGTAATGTATCTCAAAAAGCTGACAAAACTACCATGTTCAGTTCCACTAGATCTGTAGCAAACTTTGAGTTGCTTGTATTGGCAAACTGAAACCTGTATATATGTTTGGCACAACAGGAAGAAATTTCCTACATAGGTGCTACGATAGTGCATTCAAAGGCCAAAAGGAGATTATATTACAATTTCAACACCACAATGTGAACTTGATTTGAGCTTCTAATCACCCTGAGTATGGTTACCATTTTTCATGCGATTATGAGACTGTGGACAAAGGGCTATCAGCAATGCCCTAAATGAAGTGACAACCTATTCTAATACCAATTGTTGGAGTTTGAGGTCTACAGAGGCACACAAACAACACAAGGAAGAAGAAGAAACTCAAAGCACAACACACAATATTGTATGTATTAGCAAGTGTATATACAAGATGGGGGAAGAAAACCTCCTAAAGAAAACCTCCTAGTGTGTTCACACACATCACTACCCAGATATATCAACGCCATTCTCATTTGATGTTTATGTATGTGTTATAACATTTTTGTTGACGCTTCAATGAGAAAAAGTTATACTCCACGATTGCATACAAAACTAGATACTAAATAGCATAAAAAGAACACTACGTTACCGTTTTTCTCTCAAATGCAACCATTTTTCTTTCAAAGAATTTGAAGCCCTCTTTTCTTAATACCAAATTCTCCTTTATTCTTGCATCACAAGATGATTGGTAGGATGATTTATCTTTCTTGTGGAATTGAATTTTGTTACAACATGCATTTAATACTAAACCTTTTTATGTCGAATCACCAAATGAGAACCAAAGTTGAGTATAATAAAATATCCTAAATGGTTTCTAAATAAGTACCTTAATTAATACTAGTGATTATATATGGTATACATCATGAGATTCTTCCAAGATACTCAAGGCCTATAATACATGAAAAGTTATTACATTATTACAAGAAGTATCTTTCATAGAGAGAATAATATGATTTTTTCATATCATGTGGAATATTGAGAAAAATAAATATTAGTGGTTCAAGCACATAGAAGTATAATCACAATACATTGTTCTCAAGAAAGAACTCAGCAAAATTTTTAAAGATCACGAAAACGTTGGGAAGAAAATATACACGTATTTCCAAAACCACATTGAAGAATGCAAGCAATCCTAATCAAGGAATCCAAGAATGGGTGCCTACCAATGCTCATCCAAATGTTTCAAGAAGATCGTGATGGTTGGTATTTGTTCACTAATCTTTCATATGGATACAAAATATTAGGTCAATAATTGTGAAGTATGTCAAAGATTTAAGTATCCATTCAAGAGAGATGTTATGCCTCTTAAAGCAATGATGTGAGGGAGAAATTTTTCTAAATTGTGCATAAATTTTTTGTAACTTTAAAAAAATTGGACAATTAATTACATTTAAAATAAATCAATATGAACAAAACTATTATGAAATAAAATGGGTTGTACACAAGGGTAGTTAACAAAAGTGATATCGGAGTAAGAAAAGGGACCTATGATGATAAAAATATCACATAGAAAGATTCAAAAGATGGGATTTAGCATGGATTTCAATAAACATGCATAGTTATCATAGAAAGAGGCTATTGAACATTTATCATCAATATATTTTTTATAGGATTAGTCTAACTATCCATGATAGATGGTGATATCCTACCCGGGTACATAAGCGTTTGTAAAGCCAAACATTGTCACAAAACGTTGAAGAGTCATACTTATGGGATTCAAAAATTGTAAGTTCTATAATAAAGGAGGAAAACATTGTAGAGAGTAAGCAAGAGGAAGCTCATGTTCAAGCCATAGAATAACGAAGAATTCATAGAGCATGTTGAATTTCAGAACAACTAATGCCAGGTCAAAAAAAAGTCTGCAAAATATGCTACAAATATTTGTATATATCTATCCACACACACACATACATACACACACACACAATATATATATATATATATATACACACACACACATACACATATTTCCAAAGTTTATTGGACACCTTTCTTTCAAGATCTTCCAAAGTGCTTCTCTCCTAATGGCATTCCACGCAACAAAAGAGCACTAGGTTGCTTTTCCAAAAATATTCTACTTCTAGTTGACTTGGTTAGGCAGAAAAAGGAACTTGTTGAGAAATTGCCAAACCAAAATGATCCTCGGGCAAAAGAAGAAAATGTGTCCCAAGTCTTCCCTACCATTAGTGTAGTGCTTGCACTAAGGAGGAGCACCAAAAATTTAAGTGCCTTTGTCATTGGTCCTTATCCCCCCATGAAGAATCTACTACATTAACAATGCTTTCTTGTTTTCAATAAGGGGGTGCCATAAGTCCTTGAACTTGACTTCCCATATGATCCATGTCTAGTTGACACACCACTTCTATTCAAGAGAGTGATGAATGTCCAAGTGTCTTTTGATTCTCGAGATGTCCTCCATCTTATTGCCACATTTCCATCTTATACCCACCAAAAAAGGGGGATCCTGAGCCAGATCAATCTTTCCTAGCTAGTAAGAAGAGCAAAGGAAAGTGGGAATCATCTAGTAGTAACCAAAAATATGCTAATTTTGCAAAGTCAAAAAAGAAAGACAAAGAGGAGAAGAAATCAGAAAAGTAGAAATTGGTTTGTAAGTAATGAAAGGAAATGATCATCTCATTAAGAGTTGTCCAAAACTTGTTGCAAACAGGGCAAAAAAAAAAGAGACTGGAATGGTTTTATAGGGGCCTCTACACCTAAAATAGAGTGTGCTAATCTTGTGCGGAATGAAGAATGGGCATTTACTACTGTTTGCAATTATGACCCATCTTCTCATGAACAATGTATGTTCATAGTAGACTTAGATGTTTGGTACTTTCACAATAGGGAAACCAAACATATTACCTCACAACATAGTTTCTTCAATTCGCTTGAGCTTGCTCCTATAGGGAATATTGTCACATGCACTAACAACTCCTCTTATCCCGTAATGGGAGTTGGCAAGATCATTTTGAATACTGCTTATGGTAGTTCTTTCACATTGTCAGATGCTTTATTTATGCCCTCTCTACCCAAACTTGAGGCACCTTGTAAACATGTTTATGAATTATGCTAGTTTGTGATGCTTGCAAAAATCAAAATTGTGTCCGCTCTACCCAAAATTGAGGCACCATGTAAACATGTTTATGAAGGCTGTATTTTGGGCAAAATGTAGTGTTGCTCCTTCCCAAAACATGGTTCCGTTCGAGCTACTCAGAAATTGCAGCTTGTTCATAGTGATGTCTATGGTCCTATGCAAACACCTTCTTTTGGGAACTACCTTTACTTTGTGACTTGTATTGATGATTTTTCCAGGCATGCATGGTTGTATCCATTGAAAGAAAAGTATGAAGTGTATATGTGCTTCAAACAGTTTTTGGTTTTGGCCAAAAATCTGTTAGCATGTAAAATGGGCACCCTCCATTGTGATTGAGGGGGATTAATACATGTCTTTTGATTTTAATGCATTTATGTTTGAACATGGGATAAAACATTAGTTTACATTGCCATATACACCTCAACAAAATGGATTTGTTGAAAGAAGGAGCATGTTTCTCATGGAGATGGTGAGGAGTATGGTCAAAAGTTAGCCTTTACCACATAGCTTTTGGCTTGAGGCCATTATGTGTGAAGGATATGTACTTAACAGATGTCCCACCAAAGCACTATAGTCTATCACTCCATATGAGACATGGCATGGTTGCAAGCCATTTGTTGCTCATCTAAGCGTTTTTTGTTGTCTAGCATATGCATTAGTGCCAGAACCACAATGCAAGAAATCGGATGATAAAGCATTGAAATGTATTTTGATTGGGTCTAGTTCTCAAAGAAAATGCTATCATCTATATCATCCGTAAACAAAAAACATTTTGGTAAACCATGATGTTGTTTTTGTGGAAGATGCAATTCAGCCATTACTTTTTTATGTACCAAGGAGACTTCCGTTAACTCTAGAGATGTGTATGACACTTTGTTGCCTCTTTTTATAGGTGGACAGTCAAATATAGGTTTGAATAAGACAATCTCTCAGCCTTTATAGTTTTCATGTGATGATGCAAATCATTCCATTTCTGATGCAGATTTACATGATGCACTTGTTGATCAGAGGCTTGATATAGAGGAAGCAAACACTATGCCAAAAAGGATGGTGCAGACTTTGCGAGATAGCAAATTGGATGCACCTCTATCACATCATACTTGTTCAGGCTCTCATAGTCCTTTTTTTGCATCATATTGCTATGCTATGGATGCCTCTAGTCTTTTTAATGAGAATGAGCTTGTTTTGTTTCATGAAACACAAAATTTAGAAAATTGGATGGCTACTATGCAATCAGAATATGATGGAACAATTGATAAGAGTAAGGCTAGGCTTGTTGCAAAGGTTATGCTCAAGAAAGAGGCATTGATTTTGATGAGACCCTTGCTCCCACATGTCGAATGACTATTGTTTGTAGCATATGTGCACTTGCAGCTCATCATGGTTGGAATATACATCATTTGTACATTAAAACTACATTTGTGAATGGTGGCTCACATGAAAAAATCATTATATGGTTTTGTGTAGAAAGGGCATGAAAACAAAGTGTGTAGGTTGAAAAAGGCATTATATGGTTTGAAGCAAGCATCACATGCTTGGTATGAAAAGATACATGCCTGCTTGATTGCACATGGTTTTGAGGATAGTCTAACTAAGAGTCCTTATATGTTAAGCATGCAAATGATGTGCTTCTGATCATTGTTGTCTATGTTGATGACATGCTACTCATTGGTCCTAATCAGTAGCATATTGCTGATTTTAAGGCTGATTTGCATGCCTCATTTGAGATGTTAGATTTGGTGCATTTGCATCATTATTTGGGCATTCAATTTATGCAAGTTGGTGGTGGAATAGATTTGTGTCAAAAAAAATATATTGACACATTCTTACAACATTTTGGCCATGAAGATTGCAAATCTATTGCCACTCCTATGGACACAGGTTTACAGTTGAGTCTTCATGATGCTCGAGATGTATTTGATGATGTTCTCTATCAGCACGCTATTGGCTGCTTGATTTACTTATGCATAACTCAACCTCATATTCAATTTTTTTCTCATAGATGAGCAGGTCTATGCATTGCCTAGGTGTCAAGCATTGACAGGTGGTTAAGTGCATCTTTCGCTACTTGAGTGCCACCCGATTACTTGGATTGTTTTATCCAAAGAGGGGATCACTACCGCTAGATTTACATGTTTTCTCTGACTCTCACTGGGTTGGTTGCTATGACACTCGTGTTTCGAGTAGTGGTTTTTGCTTCATGCTTGGTAGCTCATGCATATCTTGGTTGAGCAAGAAAATACGGTATTGTGTGTTATGCTCCAAGCTTCTTCTTCTTCTTCCTTGTGTTGTTCTCTTGCTTTGGCAGACCTCAAACTCCAACAAATGGAATGTCTTATTCTAATATGATAACCTAATTGTTGAGGCTAATCTCAACCTACATTCCATATCATTAAAGACTCAAATGCAATCCTTTATCCATATAAATGTGTTCAAAATTCTATATGATAGTGTACAAATTATGGCATGCCAGTAGATAAATATGTGACAATGCATGCAATGGCAAAACCTCACACTCATTCTTTTCCTTTTTGTTTGTAAAATACCTATAAAAGTTTCTTCATTAGTGAAAATCCTATTTTTGGACACCATGTGACCATAAATACATCTATATATATATATATATATATATATATATATATATATATATATATAGAGAGAGAGAGAGAGAGACAGAGAGAGAGAGAGATCATCTATCAGTCACACACACTCAACAATAATTGTGGAAGTTTCTCTATATTCAGCATCACAACTAGAAGTGTCCATTGTAGGATGCTTTTTGCTCAACCAAGATATGCATGAGCTACCAAGCATGAAGCAAAAGCCATTAATGGACACATCATCTCATAGTAATCAACCCAATTGGAGTTAAAAAAAGCGTGTAAATATGGCACTAATGATTCCTTCTTGAGATAAAATAATCTAAGTAGTCGAGTACCACTCAAGTGAAAGATGCACTTAACACCTTCCAATGCTTGACACTTGAGAAATGCATAAACTTGCTCATTTGAGAGACAAAAAATTGAATATCATGCTAGGTTATGCATAAGTAAATCAAACATCAAATAGCTTGAAAATAGAGAACAACATCAAATGTATATCGAGCATCATGAAGACTCAACCATAAACCTATTTCCATGGGAGTGGCAATAGGTTTGCAATCTTCAAGACCAAAAGGTTACAACTGTGTTTCAATCTACTTAATTTGAAACAAAGTTGTTCCTCCATCAGCTTACATAAAATGAGTGCCTAAATAATGGTGCCAATGCTATAAATTTGACATCTCAAAAAAGGGATGCAAATCAGCCTTAAATTCAGCAATATGCTTCTCTTTAGGACCAATGAGCAGCACATCATAAACATATACAACAATTATCATATTACATCATCTGCATGCTTAAGATATAAGGTGCTCTAAGATGGATTGTTATCAAATCCATGTGCTATCAAGTAGGCATGTATCTTTTGGTACCAAGCATGTGGTGCTTGCTTCAATCCATATGATTTCTTTTTCAATATGCACACTTTGTTTTCATGCCCTTTTATACAAAACCATGGAGCTAAAATACATAGACTTCTTCATGTATATCACCATTCAAAAATTCAGTTTTAATGTCCAAATGATGTAAAATCCAAGCATGATGAGCATGATGAGTCCCTAGTCTCTCCTCGTGGAGTCTCCATTCTCATAGAGCAATGTATATAAGTCATTTCCATTTCAATTTAATTCATCATGTTTTGTTATCTTTCACTTCTTCCTCCATAGCTTGGTAGCTTCATGTTGTTAAGTAGATAAGGAATAGTTCGTTGTCATTTTGGAAATACCTATCAATTGCTCCAAAAAGCTTATATTCCAGTGCAAATGGCCTTTTTGCCTAAAGGCAGATCCCATAAAGAACAAGTACCATTCTTCATAATAGTATCATGTTCAAATTGCATCATAAACATCCAATTTTTAAAATTTTTTGCTTCATTAAAAGAAACATTCTCATTCTCACCACAAAGGCTTGACAAATCCATTGCATAACAATCTCATGCAAAAGAAGCATTTTGAGAACTTGAACGAGTACGATATGACAAAGGTGCATCTAAGTTGCTACCTCTCAAAGTCTATACTAGCCATTAAGGCATAATTTTTTCCCTCTTCTATGGTTCTCTCATCAATAAGTGCATCGTGTAAATCCACATCAGAAATATAATAATTCTCATTATCATTTGAAACCTGTAAAGGTTGAGAAACTACCTCACTAGGAGTAGCATTGGATTCTCCACCTATAAAAGAGGTAGCAAAGTGTCATACACATCCTTTGAGTTGACTAACGTCTCCTTGATGCTTGAAAGTAAGGGATCAATTGCAACTTCCACAAAAAAAAACATAATGAATAATTAGAATGCACTTAATATATGGATGATACACAATATAGCCTTTTCTTTCAAAATTGTACACACCAAAATATATTTCACTACCTTATCATCCAATTTTTTGCATTATTGTTCAAGCACTAATGCATATGCAAGACAATTGAAAACATGTAGATGAGCAACAAATGGCTTGGAACCATGCCAAGCATCATATGGATTGATTGATTTCAATGTTGGTGGAATGCATGTTAAGTATATATCTTGCACACATAACAACCTCAAGCAAGAAGCTATGTGCTAAAGCCCGAATTTTGACAATACACCTTGTCATTTCAATGGGAAGCATATTCTTCCTCTCAAAAACTCCATTTTGTTGAGGCATATATGACACTGTACATTTATGTTTTATCCCATGCTTAGCCAAAAACGCATTAAACTCAAAAGACATATACCCCCCCTCAATCAATATATATATATATATATATATATATATAGAGAGAGAGAGAGAGAGAGAGACATATACATACACACATACACTATATATATATGTGTGTGTGTACATGTATGTGTATGTGTATGTGTATGTATATATATGTATAAGTTTATGTATGTATGCATAAGTGTATCTATGTGCGTATATGTATATGTGTATGTGTGTGAGAATGCACATTTATAAATTTAAAGTTTTTTTTCTATATTGATCCTTTTTTGTTTGAAATTAAAATAACATGAGATATTGTATGTTAGAAAGAAATAAGACAAGGCTTGGCATACCACCTGAGACATGGAAATATTTTTGCAAAATGCTACATCTATAGGAAACATTTCCTCAATAGAAGATATGTAAAATAGTTAATTTTAACATGATTTTCTCATATATTTTATAAATATTTAAAATTTAATCTATTTACTTTTGTTTCATTATATAAACAGAGGTTGTTACAAAAAAGAGAATTGAAGCAAGTCATATTCACACTTAGGCCAAATGGGGTGTGACAGTTTTGTTGCTGCATTTGTTAAGTATATGTATTATTGAAACTATATTTTTAATTTTGTTTAAAACACTAATCATTAATCTTTTTTATTTTTTCAATGTAGCATAAGGACTATGGTCGTAATCCTACAAAAAGGGAAATCAAATATGCTACATATTTTGGATATCAGGGTTTGAGTGAGCAAATAATAGATCATCCAGATGATTTTGATATCGATCGTCACAAGGTACAAACTTCTCTACCCATGATGGCCCTTCAGATAGATCAGATCATGTTGATGATCATGATGATGTGGATGATGTAGATCATGGGGGTGATTCAGATGATTGACACTACTTACATTTGATGTATTATATAAATTGATGCACACACACACATATATATATATATGTGTGTGTGTGTATTCTCATAAAAATTATGTTTTTAATTGTGTCTATTGTGTGAGTTCATAATTTTAATAATTTTAGGGTGTTAACAAAATTAGTTTATTTATTGAAGTGAAGTATATAACTGAAATGTACTAATGATTTTTATTACAATGTATATTTAACATAGTTTATTACTTTTATTCTATCATTCATTCATATGTATGTACTTGCATGTGTATTTGCATGTATGCACATGTAGGTATATATGTATATTTGTGTGTGTGTATGTGTATGTGTATGTGTATGTGTATGTGTATGTGTATATGTATGTGTATGTTTATGTGTATGTGTGTATATGCATGTGTATGTGTATGAGCATGCATGTGCATGTGCATGTACATGTGTATGTGCATGTGCATGTTGCATGTGTATATATATGTGTATGTGTGTATGTGCTATGTATGCGTATGTGTATAAGTATGTGTGTATCTGCATGTGCATGCATATGTATGTAGATATGTTTGTGCATGTGTGTGTATATGTGTATATGTGTGTATGTGCATGTGTATGTGTAAGTGTATATGCATGTGGATGTGCATGTGTATGTGTATGTGTATGTGTATGTGTATGTGTATGTGTATAAGTATGTGTGTGTATATGTGTGTATGTGTTTGTGCATGTGCATGTGTATAATTATGTGTGTGTATATGTGTATGTGCATGCATGAGCATGCATGTACATGTGCATGTGCATGTATATGTGTGTATGTGCATGTGCATGTGTATGTATATGTGTATGTGCAAGTATGTTAATTTATGAAAACAAAACAATTTACATGATATAGAAACAATGAAAATTGTACTTACAATAATTAGCCCTATGTTATGCTCACTGAACTTCTTCAATAGCCTAAAATAATAATAGAGAGAGAAACCCAAGAGAGAGAGAGAGAATTTGTGTGTGAGAGAGAGAAATCGAGAAAGAGAGTGAGCTCATAAGCATAGCACAAATATGGATATTGGTTCGCTCTTCAATCAGATGCACATAGAATGATGATCGAAGATCTATGTGCTTTTTTTTTTGGTTTTGATCAAAAGCAAGTGTCGCATAAGCAATACTACACAGTCATATAAGTGATGATAAATTGATTCATATGGGGATTCATCTAATCGATGCACTAGCTTTGCATATGTGACTCTATATTAGTGTCACAAATGAATGAATAACCTAATACAACAATAAACTAGTGCAATATATAAAGAAAAATACATAAGGAAAATCATAATGTCCATGCATGAGTGAGGTCACAAGAAACAGATGTGCCATCACTCTCGATAGATAAATCTAGTAAAGACTAAAGTATCCCGGGCATATATCAGCATGAACACTATACATGTCATAGAAATGAAAAAGTGATACATGTCATCCTCGATCATCACATGTTGAGCTTGATATCTCAACACTCCCCCTCAAATTCAACATCATGTCGTGTAATCCAAGCATCTTCCGAAACTTCTTCAGCTTTTGTGCTCCAAGTGCTTTAGTGGAGATATTCCTACTTGTCTATCCTCACATAAACAAGATCAATAACACATGCTAATATCTTTTCTATGATGAAGTGATAATGTACCTCGATATGCTTTGTTCTAGCATGAAAAGAAGGATTTTGTGCTAACTAGATGTTGTTAAGATTATCCCAATAGATAACGATAGGATTTTGTACTTCCACACCCAAATCTACAAGTTGCATCTATAGCCATGATGCTTCTCATGCTTCCATTGAAACACCTCTATACTCAAAAAAGCAATAGTGTGTTGTTTCTTCCACGTAAAAGCTGCATTCCGAAGTGAGAATAGAAAGGCACTAGTAGATCTTCTATCTAGAATACTATTGGCCCAATCTGCATTGATGTATCCATGAACTTGCAATTCTGCACCAAGCTTCATAAAAAAACATAATCCAAAGTAGCACTCACATACCATAGAGTGCATCTCAAAGCATCTAAATGTGGTTTTTTGGAAGCCTACATAAATTGACTTTGAAATCCTATAGTGTAGCTTAGATCAGGTCTTGTAATTGTGAGATATACCAAACTTTTCACATTTTCCCTGTACATAGTAGCATTTAACAATGCTTCACTTGATGTAGTATCCAACTTCAAATTCCAATCTAATGTGCATAAAAATTGGCTTAAAATCAGCCATATCATACTTTTTTAGCATACTCAAGGCATATTGCCTTTGCAACATCCGTATACTTGTTTCTGTATGTATAAATTCAATGGCCAAAAAGTAGCGCAACACACCAAGATCTTTCATGTCAAATTCTTGTGTAAGGAGTTGCTTTACCTTTTTAATGCATTCTTCATTATCGCCACCTAAAATCAAGTCATCAACATAAATAACCACAATCATGATGCCATCATCATCCTTCCTTGCATTTAATAAGTGATCTACATCACACATAGAAATTCCAATGGTGATCAAATAATATGCAATCCTTGCATCCCAAGCACAAGGGGGTTTTTTAAGCCCATATAAAGCCTTTTGCAACCTACAAACATATTCTAGGTGTTTTGAATCCTCATATCCTTGTGGATGGTCCATGCATATTTCTTCCTGCAACTCACCATGTAAGAAAGCATTCTTAACATCCATCTGATGCAAAATCCATCCTTTTGTTGTAGCCAATGCAACACGTGCTCTGACAGTAGCCATTTTAGCTACATGGCTGAAATTTCTTCATAATCAATGGCATATGTCTGTGCATATCCTTTTGCTACTGATCATGCTTTATACATGCTTATGCTACCATCAGGAATGTGCTTCACCTTGTAAACCCACTTGTAGCCTATGGGTTTATTTCCTTGTGGCAATGCAACCGGTTGCCATGTTTCGTTTCCATAAAGTGTAGCCATCTCCTCATCCATAGCTTTCTCCCAATCTACATTTCCAATTGCATCTTTAAAACAAGAGGGTTCAACATCTTGTATTGCCTTGGTCATGTAAGCACAATGGTGATCCATGTATCTAACATATGTTAATTGTTGCACTGAATTCTGCATCCTCCTAGATCTTCTTGGTCCTAGGTCACTTCTTCTTATTGTATAATCTCAATTTGACTTTCTTACTCATGGAGTCTTCACTGAGGCCAATCCAAGTTCCTCCTCAAGGCTCTTTTCTAAACCGCTTAATTCTCCATCAATGACTTCAAAACCTGTACATGTTTTATTCCAGTAGAAATCTTTTCTTTACCTTTCTTGGATGTATCCAATAATTTTGCTAGACTGAAATATCCATTCAATCTTCCACTCCATGGGTTTGGTTTGGAACTAGTGCTCGGTGACACATCAGGTCCACTCATAACTTGAGATTCTACAATTCATTTTTCAACATTTCCTTTGTCATTTGGTCAAAATTAAGTCCTTCTTTAGCACCTGCATAGAAGCTTGATATTTCATCAAACACCACATCTTTGCTTACCTTCATCTATCGTGTGAGTGGGTTGTAGCATTTATATCCCTTTGGCTCAAGGAAGTACCAAACGAAGATAGATTTTTCCGCTTTGAGATGAAGCTTAATCCTCAACTCACTGGAACATGTACATATGCAATACAACCGAATACTTTCATATGTGATAAATTTGTCTTTTTACCTATAAACTTCTCTTCAGGTGTAGCTTGATGTACAACAATAGTCAAAGTTCTATTCATGATGTATATAGCAATATGCACAACTTCTACCCAATAAGAATGAGACATATTTTTCTCAGCCATCAAGGCTCTTGCTATTTTTGCAATATGTCTATTTTTGCATTCAAGAATGCCATTCTGTTGTGGTGTGTACCTGCATGAAAACTATCATCGAATCCCATGAATTTAGGAAGCTAGTAAACTCATTTGACATGTGTTCACCTCCTCCATCATATCTTAATTTTTGAATATGCTTCTTTGTTTGCTTTTTTGCCATAGCCTTAAAATTCTAGAAGTGAGTAAACACCTCACTCTTCTCTTTCATGAAGTATACCCATACTTTCCGTGCATGGTCATCAATGAAAGTGACATAAAATTTGTAGCCTCTCAAAACATCATTTCTAGCACATTCTCACGAACATGCTTGTGATGCAAAAATGACGCCCTTGATTGTTTACCAAATTGATAGGCTTCACCTACCTTCTTCATCTCTGCAACCTTGAAATTTGGTAGTCCATTGATAAGCTCCTTTGACTGCATCAACTTTAGCCTCTACATCAACTTCAACCTCTTCAAATTTGCATGTCCTCTCATAGATGTGGTCTTTGCAGGACGCCAAACATATGTATGTACTATTTCTCGCGCATTCTCACTAACATGCTTGTCATGCAGAAATGATGCCCTTGATTGTTTACCAAATTGATAGGCTTCACGTACCTTCTTCATCTCTGCAACCTTGAAATTTGGTAGTCCATTGACAAGCTCCTTTGACTGCATCAACTTTAGCCTTTACATCAACTTTGACCTTTGCAAATTTGCATGTCCAATTTGCTTGTGCCAAATCTCCATGTCAGTAATAACATCCGCATCTTTTGCAAACATGGTTGCATTCATTTCAAGAATTTTCACATTTAAGGTTAACATCCTACCCACTTTTTTTCCTTTAGTGATCAATCTTCCATTCTGTTTTTAGTCTTCTACCTATAACCCATAAACATACTAGACATTACCATTCAATTTTGAAACATCAACAAACATTGTATTAATCATGTGATGTTGGACCATCAACAACTTCTCTAAATCATGTGCACTTGTTGATGCAAATTTGTTTTGTTGCCTTCTATTATTTTGATTCTTCAACCTGCAATCATGTTCAAAGTAACCAAGTTTACCACAATTCTAGCATTCTTTATTGTCATTACCTGAATCAATTTTTTGGAATTTTTTGTGACCTTTTTGGCTCCCCCTTCCTCGAAACTGTCCTCTACCTCCTCACCAAGATTCTTTTCATCAACTATCAGCATGGATGCTAGATCATCGAAATTCAGAATATTTTCCCTAGTCTAAATAGAAGTTCTAAAATGCTTATATGCAGTTCCTAAACCACAAAGGCACACTTCCACTTTATCATCATCATCTACATTGACATCAATAGATGCAAGTGAGTCACATATGTTGTTGATTTTCAAGGTGTAGTCATTTATCAACATGCTCTTTTTCTCCAGTGTATGCAACTCATTCTTGAGTTGCAATTTTTATGCCTTTGTATTGGTTTCATACAATGTGACCAAACTATTCCAAGCCTCTTTCAGAGTTTTGCCATCCTCTATGTGCCCAATCATGCTATCCTATATGCTAACAGATAGCAAATACATTACCTTTCATGCTCCTTGATTCCACTCCTCATATGCTCTTAACTGGTCTGCAGTTGGATTCCTCTCTGGTAACTGCGAAGCATTTTCATTCTCTCCTTCAGTGTACTCGCTTTTTCCCCTCAAGAAATTCATCATTCTGAATATCTAAGTATGAAACTTGTTCTTGTCCAACTTATCACTCATGAATTGACTCATTCCATTAGCATTTGCCATTTTTGTAGCAATTCATAACACTGCAAAAACACTAGAAGCACTACCTATGCTTGAACACTATCACACTGTGATGTGATAGTTTGATCTTAGAAAAACATAGTTTTCATGTATCAACAACACATAAAATGGCTTGAAGTTTTGGACTTGGAATATTTGAGTGTTACTAAACATAACACAAGTTACAATTTCACAAACTAACATGTTTTTCCCATAGACCCCCACCTTGTGGGCTCAAAATGGAGGTCAAGATGGCTTCAAAACTAAAATATGAGCAAAACAAGCGATCTTAAAGGGATAACTCTCACAAAAATTTTGATGCCTTCCACCTTCATACCAAATTTTGTAGAAATTTGAGATCCTTTGCGAAGCATGCATTCTTCATGCCTTCTCATGTACTTTTCACTGTCAGCCTTCTCCATGAGCTCTCTACATCCACACTAGCTCTGATAGCATGTCAAGAGAAAGGAGATAAGCCACTTAGCAATAGTTCTCTTAAGTTTTTCCTTGGCTATGCTACATCGAGTGTAGAATTAGGAACCCAGTTATGGCACAATAGCAATTTAACCACATAAGAATTGTAATACGATATCAAATGCACCACAAAAGAATTATTTGCTTATAGGAGATGGATAGGTAATGGATCTCCAATTACTCAAGTCATCTTCATGCCCGTTTTGTGTATCAACCATATAACCCTAGTCTTGATTGACATTGGAAGGTCATCTTTTCTAATAACTCCTTTTTAGATTAAGAGAGTAAAAAGAGTTAAGAAATTTTCCAATTCCATGAAGAACTCATTAGAATTTAGAAATATCATTCATTGTAAAGTTTTTCCGTGTTTTTTCATCCTTCAAATGATAAGTGAAGGGAGAGCTCTTTTGGAAAGTTTGTTGATTTTACTCAGAAAGGACGTGTCTATCCTCTCAAGAAGCCTCCTAATTCCCTATGCTTCTCTTGCATTGGATTTGCCATGTGGCACCTTTATTAGAGGGAAAATATGGAAAGATAGACACATGGGGTCATTAAAGAAGAGAGGAGAGACATCGACAACCCCTTCATACCCGCCCACTATTTATTTGGAATATACCACGTGGCCAAAGAGAAAGAAAGCCGGAGGATCCAATTGGAGGAGAAAATGCTAACGAACAAAAGGAAGAATTAGAGTCTTACATATATCTTTCTCCTTCAATAATGATGATCATAATTTTATTACTTTTGCTTTCAAACATACATAAATGCATACATATATACATACCTACATACATACATACATATATACATGCATACATAGATACATACATACCCTTGACCTACATACATACATACATTCATATACATACATATAGACACGTGTGTATGAGTTTATGCATGCATGTGTGTTCGTGTGTGCCTGCCTATTTTAAGGATGTGTATGACAAATTTGTTTCTTTGGATACGTAACCTCCAATATTTCTCCAAAGCTCAAAACAAGGACCAAGGGTTATGCCCAATGATGGCATTGCTTCAATTCACTATGTGAACAATGTTACAAGGTTTATTCATGAGTTACAACAAAGCTTGGTGGTCAATGAAAACTCAACATGTGTCCATAAGGTAATGTCTAGTTTTTTATTATTTTTTTAAATTTTATTTTTTACTGGAGCCACCATACCCAAAACTTTTTTTTTTCCATTATGAAGTAATTTCTTTAAGCCTAGTTAAGTTTCCAACTTGCATAAGCCATTGGAAAATCAAATGCAATTTCCTTTATTGGTTGTGCCAAGATGCACTCAAGTGCAAGATTAGATACATCTACATGAACGTGGAAAACTTTGATGTAGTTAGGAGGCTTCAATATGGGTGCAAAAACTAAATGATTCTTCAAGCTGCTGAATTCTCTCTTGCACTCTTCACTTCACTTAGACTTTATGAGTAAGGCCTATAATGGTTTGGCGATGATGGAGTACATGTGGATAAATATCTTGGTTGCGTAGCTATGGCGTTGATCTACGTGCAGGGATGATGACGCACTTGAGATGACAACGAAGAGAGAGATACAGTGGCAAACTCGGATAAAACGCCGCTCTTAAGCGGTCGTGAAAAAAACATTCGTGCACTTATACATTGTTGTTTTTGTTTTTACATAAGTGATGTGCCACACCATCAAATCTCCCTCTCAAGCTCAGAATGAGCTTGAATACAAAATGAAAGAAATACATATGTCCATACAAGATGAAATAACATGAAATGAAATCTAGATACAAACTAAAGCTTCCTAACTCCTAAAGCTTCTCTGAAGTAGATGAACTTCTCCTTAGGAAGAGCTTTGGTGAAGATATCCGCCACTTGTTCTCCAGTGTTGATGTGAATCAACTCCAATTCTCCTTCGATGACCTTCTCATGAACAAAGTGATAATGAACTTCGACTTGCTTCAATCTCGCATGATAAGCTGTATTCTTTGATAACATGATGCTGCTCACATTATCACAATAGATGACCATATTTTCGTCGATGTAGACTCCCATGTCTTCAAGTAGGTACTTAATCCATGTTGCTTCACAAACGGCTTGTGTAATGTCTCTTTATTCAGCTTCGGTACTTGACAAAGCGACATTTGGTTGCTTCTTGCCACTCCATGAAATGATTGCACTTCCAAGCAAAAATGAAAATCCACTTGTTGACCTTCGATCCATGACATTTCGTGCCCAATCCGCATCTGTGTATGCATAAATACATGGCTGAACTTTTCTCTCATAAAACAAGCCAAAGCTACATGTTCCTTTCACATATCGCAATATTCATTGCACTGCATCCAAGTGCACTCTACATGGTTTATGCATAAATTGACTCACCAAACCAACTGCAAAACTCAAATCTGGTCTTGTCTTTGTTACATAAATCAAACTTCCAACGATTTTCCTATATACATTGGCAACATGCAAGTACTTCCCATTATCCATAAGCTTAACATTAGCATCAAGTGGCATATCAACAGGTTTGCAAGCACTCATACCAAATATGGCAAACATTTCCAACATATAATTGCGTTGTATCATCCAAATTCCCTTTTGCATTGAAATTACTTCAATTCCCAAAAAGTATTTCAGTTCTCCCAAATCCGACATCAAAAATTCAGATTTCAGTTGCCTTTTCAAATCAGCAATCCTCTTCTCATCATTGCTAGTAATGATCAAATCATCGACATAAATCACTAATAGAATCATTTCTCTTCCTTGATTCCATACAAATAGTGAATAATCAGCCTTTGATTGCATAAATTTCAGATCCAACAACTTCTTAGTGAATCGTTCACACCATACTCTTGGTGCTTGTTTCAAACCATAAAGCGCTTTCTTTAACTTGCATACATAGTCAGGATACTTTGGATGCACATAACCTTCTGGTTGCTGCATATAGACTTCCTCATGCAATTTTCCATTCAAGAATGCATTCTTAACATCCATTTTATACAATTTCCAATTGTTCATAGTAGCCCATGCAATCACGCTTCTTACCATTCTCATTTTCACAACTGGACTAAACGTTTCATCATAATCCAATCCATATACTTGTGCATATGCTTTTGCAAGTAAGCGTGCTTTAAATCTTTCCAAGGAACCATCACTTTTGCACTTCACTTTGTACACCCATTTGCATCCAATAGCTTTCTTATTCGATGGCAATTTCACTAATTCCCATGTATCATTCTTTTTTAATGCATTCATCTCATCATCCATTGCTTTGCACCAATCTTCACTTTGTGACGCATCATGAAAATTCTTTGGTTTCTCATGCTTGATTCTTTCTGTCATGTATGCATAATGAAGCTTCATAGACTTATTGTATAGATTCAGTCTATCCACAGGATGTCTTACTCTCGTACATCATCTCAAGGATGTTTCTTCATCTGACCTTGAACATGTCTCTTTCCTTGCGTGTGGAGGAACATATTTCTCCTTCATATTTTTCAACACGCTAGGCGTAACTATCTCATCATCAATATCTGAATCAGACATGTACGTATCTTTTTGTTTCTCCTTTCTTCTTGCATAGTCCTTTGCATTTTCACTCCATGAAGTTTTAGGTGTAGGAAACTCATATGAACCATAGTCTTGGCTTTATTCATGGTCAAAATATCTATGACTTGTTTCTGGCTCATCATGAACATTATGCATAGAATCATCCATATCGTCCTCTATCACAACCATGTCTTTATGTGCGTACCATGATGTATTTTCATCGAATATAACATCTCTGCTCACTATACATTCTTTTGTAATAGGATTGTAACATCTATATCCTTTCTTCTCTTTTGAGTACCCAACAAATATGCACTTTTCAGATTTTACCTCAAACTTGTGTCTCAACTGGCTAGGCACATATGCATAACAAATACTTCCAAGAACTCATAAATAGATCACATTTGGTTTATGCTTCCATAGCCTCTCATAAGGAGTGAGATCATGAACCATGTGTGTTGGATCTCTATTTATAACATGCACAACTATATGACAAGCTTCTGCCCAAAACATATCTGGCATGTTCTTTTCATTCAACATGGCTCTAGCAACTTCCTCAATCACACGATGTTTGCATTCTGTAACACCATTTTGTTGTGGTGTATATCTACAAGACAATTGTCTTCTGATTCCATGATCACTAAGGTATTGATCAAATTCTCTTGAGATATATTCTCCCCCTGAATCTAATCGTAGGCATTTTATGTACATACCCAATTGTTTTTCAACCATGTTTTTGAATCTCACAAAGCACTCAAAAACTTCACTCTTATGCTTCAAAAAATAAATCTATGTATATCGGCTATAATCGTCAATTAATATCAAAAAATATAGTGAGCCACTAATTGATTTTGTTCTAGTAGGTCCAACCACATCACTATGGATTAGCTCTAGAGGTCTCCTTCAATGCATTTCTCTTCTTGGAAACTTCATACGTTGATGTTTTGTAAATACGCATGCTCCACATATTCTTTCAAAGTTTAAATGACCAAATCTTGGTAGTCTATGCACTAACATTTACTTTTCCATAGACTTCAATTTTCTCAAATTGATATGACCAATTTGTTTATGCCACAATTCAGCTATATCTAAGTATTCACTATTCTTGGCATACATGTTCTCATAAAGGGGTATACCCATGTTAAACGTGAACAATCTACCCATCTTCTTTCCATAACCAAACAATTTTTCTCTTTTGTCATACTTGAAATCATGTATAAAATAGCCATGTTCATTGAAAATTACTTCCATTTCTTGATCCGCAAGCTGACCAATCAAAACTAGGTTCTTTGTAATGCTAAGCACATGTAAGACATCACTTAATGTGTTTCGAACACCATTTCTTTGTACTATGGTACATTCCCAACATCGTTAATTAAGTGTAAGGTATCATCACCAGTTGCCACATACTCTTTAGTCTTCAAGGACTCTTTTGACTCAAACCAATTTCCTATGCTCGTCATGTGATTTGTGCAACCAGAGTCTATGTACCAGTTCATATTGTTTCCAAGTTTAAACATACTATTCAACACATGATCCATTGTAAACATATTATCTCTGCCATAGTCTCTATATGAACTTTCAGCAGAGAAATTTCCATGTGCCGCATAATGGATTCTATCTCTTCCTCTTTGACTATTCTGCTACTTACCGTAATGGTAACAATTTCTAAGTGCGTGTGATCTTCCTCTACCTCTTGGCATATCCATTGTGTTTGCATTTCAATAAGATGAACATCCACGACTAGAACCTCTTCCTCTATGCTGAAAGAATGCATGATCTCTTGAATTGCCACTTCCTGATGCATTCAAACCAAGTCATATACACTTTGGACAAAGGAGACTCTATTGAAATTTTTTCAAAGAGGTATAAATTGAGCATATAAGTGCATAGAGATGCATGGAGTGCTTAGAACAAGAGAGAAACCATTGAGATTACTTGTGAATATTCAGTTTTTGTGCATATATCTAGAAATACAACCAAAATCCTGTCGAATTTTTTCTAGGCCTTACCATAAGATTGCCATTCCATAGAGAAGTGCTTAAATTGCAAGAATGGGTGATAACATTACGCAAATAGTTGGTGATAAGCTGAATAAAGACAATTATCACATATGATCATATAGGATGGAGAATTTCTTGATGGGAAAAGGATTATGGAGATTAGGGAATGGAGAGGACGAGTGTCCTGAGTTGCCAGAGAACTCGAATGCAGAAGAGCAAAAGGATTAAAGTTTATCCACTCCAAAATCCAAACTCTAGGTAAAAGCATCAATAACAACACGTAACGTAAGCAAATATACTCTTACGAGAGGCCACAAGATCATACATTCATCCTGTGATCGATACACGAGGTCTTTGGATTGTCTTCTCTTTAGCCTTCCACCTATATCACTAGAGTATCTCCAAAGATGAGAATACCCCAGTTAAAAACCTTACCACGCCCCTCAGTTTTTATTTAAATCAATGGTTTTCAAGAGGGTAATATAACCTCACAAGATGCGTGAGTTGTCCACATTAAGGACCCACAGAATGCATACATTTGTCTCATAGCGTGTGAGTAGCGTCCATTCAAGGACCCGCAAGAGTATACATGACATTGCGTGTCACATGCACTCAAAATAAAAAATTGAAATCAAACGTGTACCTGATCTTATAATCGATCTCTCACAAATCCAAGAATTCGATCCTCAATTACTAAATAAATGAACTCCAAAAAAAAAAGACTTCCATTTTCCTCTTGAAATTTTGGAACCCACATACTGAACCATCTTTACTCTTTAGTTTCTTTATCTTTCTGTTCTCTGTTCCCTTTGTTCAACGATTACATTCCTAAAATATGTACCTCTATTCAACGATCTGAATTGTAGCATTTCCTTTTTCGTATTATTAAAGCTGGAGTACATCGAAGATGTTGGCAATCATTCTCTACGCTAAGCCGCAGGGATTGAAGCGTAGGCATTCACTATTTCACTCTTATCTTTCTCCCTAGGCAAACGGTTGAAGTTTCTTCAGCTGAAATCTAAGATCTAAAACGAATTTCAGAGATCGAGGGTGAACAACATCAATAGTAGTTTCAACTGTTGGGTTTTGAACATCAACGACAGGTTCAACTATTGGGCTATAGCTATGACGATGGCTATGACAAGCTCTGAACGTTTGATATGGCGCAGGTCATTAAGCTCTGATACCACTTCTTGGTTGCGCAACTATGGCGTTGATCCACGTGTAGAGACGAGGACACACTTGAGATGACGACGAAGAGAGAGATACAATGGAAAACTTGGATAAAACACCGCTCTTAAGCGATCGTGAAAAAAACATTCATGCAGTTATACTTTGTTGTTTTTGTTTTTACATAAGTGATGTGCGACATCATCAAAATATGGTATAGTACCCACAATGATCGTTGACGGCTTGGACTAATATTTTTTAATTGAGGCAGACCCACTATTTTCTTAGTGTTCTCTTCATCTATGGAGGGAAAAGGGGAGTTAGCAATATTAACACCTTTGATTTCACCCTGATCATGGAATATAATGGCTTGGAAATCATGGCATACATGTGGATAAATATGGGATAGTATCCACAATGACAAGGGTTGGACTTCTTTAATAATTTTTAGCCAAGGCAAATTCACTATTATCTCAGTCTTCTCTTCAGCTATGTAGAGGAATCGGAGTTAGCAATATTGTCATCTCTGATCTTACCTTGATCAATAGCTTTCTTAATAAGCTTTCCAAGCGCATCACTAGAAATAACAAAATAAGGGAGCTAAAGGACAACCTTGCCTAATGGATTTGTAAAGGATGATTTTGGTTTGGCACTACAACATTTAGAGACACTTTTGCATAAGCATTACCATGCACATACTTGATGAAGTTCCTATCAATCCCAAGGCGGTGTAAAGATTGCAAAAAAAATCCCATTCCATCATATCATATCATAGTCTTTACAAAAGGAAATAAAAATCTTACTTGTTCTCTTGAGCATACTCGACCCCTTTCCACGAAGTGATGATGGCATCAAGAATATACCTACATTAGATAAAGTCAGATTGCAATTCTAGGATAATGTTACTCATCATGGGACTCAAATTTACTAGCTAACATGATGAGAGGATATGTATAGGTAATGGATTTGCAATTACTCAAGTCATCCTCAGGCCTTTTTTTGTGTATCAAACTTGACCCTAGTCTCGATGGACATTGGAAGGTCACTTTTTCTAATAAAGTCGGTTTAGATTATGGATTTGTTATGTGGCACCTTTATTTAGAGGGAAAATATGGAAAGATAGAGACTAGGGGTCCGTTCCTGCTTATTAGAAAAAGAAAGAGATTAAGTAGGAGAGGTAAAGAAGAGTGAGGAGAGACGTCCACGACCCCATATACACACACACACACACACATATATATATATATATATATATATATATATATATATATATATATATATATATATATATATATATATATATATATATAGATAGATAGATAGATAGATAGAGAGAGAGAGAGAGAGAGAGGATGCCAAAGAGAATGAAAGGTAGAGGATCCAATTGGAGGAGAAAATGCCAAAGAACAAAAGGAAAAATTGGATCCTTATAGATATTTTTTTAAGTCGATAATGATGATCATAAATTTTATTAGTTTTGCTATCAAAGGTAAGTTAAAGAAAAATTGTCCAAGTCTTCATAACGTAGTGGTTGATGTTTTGAATCTTTGGGAGGAAGTTCTAAGTTTAAATCATGCGTGGACATATTCATGAGTTCCTCGAATGGGTGTCCATGAGTTTCTCAAAATGGTGCCTCTACCTTTAGAAGTCGGATGTGCGTCATTCCAATTCATTTTACTCTCTAAAAATAAATAAATAAATTAAAGAAAAGCCAAGCTATTAAGTTATCTTCAAGCGATTTGTTTAACTGCAGTGGTGGATTCAAATGCCAAATGACACGTAGAACTTTAACGTGCCATCCTTTAGTGCCCATGCGAACCCCCAAATCCCACAAGGGAGGGGAGGAGTAAGGCAAGCTAGAGTCCCATTCACTTGTAACTTTTCTTCTTTATTTTAATTAAAGTCCAGGAGAATAGACTAAGGGCGAACTTCCTTTTATTAAAAAAAAAAAAGTGCCATCCTTTATTTGGAACGAAAGCTTTGCCGCCAAATCTTTTCGTTGGTACAGATTGGCCTTCTTCACGAATTAATCCGTCACCCATGTATTTTTTTGATCTCCATGCCTCTGTTTTTGGCCTACTCCACATCTAGTCTTTTTGTATGCACCTCTGCTAAGCGGCTTCCTCCTCGTTTTGTCTTCCATAGCATCTTCGGCGATCAAATATATCCATCGAGTAGCACCGTTTTCTGCATCGCAATCGCTGTCCTTGCCCCTACTGATCATAGCATCTTCGGCGATCAAATATATCCATAGAATAGCAGCGTTTCCTGCATCGCAATCGCTGCCCTTGCTCGTACTGATCTCACCTCAAAGCTCTGTTTAAACGCTTTCACAGCGCGCTGTGAGGATTGGTCCAATGGGATTGGTGAACTGGTCCATCTGGAGCACTTAAATCTAAGCTCCTATCACGACTCAATTGTGTCCATACCACGAAGTCCGTTCATGTCTGTCCACTGTGTGAAACCTGTGGCATCACGACTCGAATTTCCCTCCTACACAAACAAGTGATTCGTGAATTTCTATGAGTCTTTGAAAATGCATTATGCGCGTTATCTGTAGCCGTTACAGTTATCAGTGTTTCTCTCTGAATCTCTGAGTCCCATGGAACGCACGTAGTCTGCTACCTGTTACCTGTAGTAGGAATGGGTGGGGGCCTGTTACTTGCACAATGTTTACATATGGAAAAAGCCCCTGAGCGGATCCCTGGACATTCTAGAGAGCATAATCGGTGATTGGCGACATTCCACAGAGTATAATCGGTAACAGGTTATACTCTTTGGTATGCCCAAGGCTCGGTTCAAGGGGCTCCTTTTTTCCTTTTTAATCACGCCTAATTCCAGAGATGCGAGAGTCTTGGCTGTTGTTTCTAAGTTCATGAAATTAAATCTGGTTCATTTTTCACTAATTTTCAGGACTCACTGCGTGAATTCTGGGACATTTTAGCTTGTAAACTTACTGGCTCGGAGCTTGCAGGGGATCCAGAACCGTGGCAAGTGATCATGCTGAGCGCTCGCGAGGACTTATTACAAGGCTAAAAGGGTGCCATTATGCCAAGTAATAAGAAGCTGGGACTCGTCATGGCTGACTTCTCAATTAGGAGCTGAGGCCTGATTCGTTGTCGCGGACGACTGAGGTATGTTGTAACGCTTGAATGCTGAATATTGAAGATTGGCGTTCAAAGTTTGCATGCTCGCTGCAGCATGACTTAGGTTGCAGAACTTAGAAGTTAGAAGTTAGAACAGACGTGGTATGTGTCTCTTTTTCTCTTGCGCGTCAACGCTCAAGCCTCACATCATCTGTCCGAGTCGGAAAGACTAAGCACTTTCTGAAATTCATTGTGACTTTGCAAATTGCACAATGAATCATTTGTTTGTCATCCAAAATATGTGACATAAAACATTCTTCATAATAAGCTCGTTGGCTTTTTTACAACTTTTTATTTAGGAAGACTCTTTATTAAGCTCTCTCTTGATGGTATGAATGCAAAAAAGCTTTGATTTACTAGCAGTTTGGTTAGGGCGGCCTCTCCTTCGATTGGAGTGGAGAATGGAGATTTGCTCTTATCGTGGATTCATGTGAGCTGACGCATCTTTTTGGGAACCCATTGGGTAGGTAGTTAGATGGGTGAAGGCCCCATAGTACTCTAGGTTCTTGAAAGAGGGCTTGGGTCTCTCACTGAGCCTTCGCTTGAGATTGCCATAAGAGCGTATATAAGTATTAGCATGTTAAGACGAAGTTACTTGATAAATTTTTTGTCTTTTGAGCAGGGGCCTTACCAAAATCATAAAAGTGAATCCTTTATCTCTTAATAGTCCATCGTTAAAGACTTCTCATTTCTGTATGATGTTCTTTTCCTGTCCTTACGAGCGTGGGGAACCTTTTATATACATATTCTACAATTTCTATATCCATCTTCATGAAATCCTCATCCATATGGATGGGATTGCCTTTGAGGCCTTGTGAAATCGCTCTCAAGAATGTTCATCTTTCTAAATTTTAGAATTTTAAGACAATGCTATCGTTTTAGATTAGAGAGAGAGAGAGAGAGAGAGAGAGAGAGAGAGAGAGAGAGAGAGAGAGAGAGAGAGAGAGAGAGAGAGAGAGAGAGAGAGAGAGAGAGAGGAAAGAAGAAAGAAGAAAGAAAGATTTCTAACATCTATGAGAAGACCGAACTCGACCCATGAGACAAAATCAATGTACATGGTCTGTGTGTCCGATCAAACGGAAAGACAAAGCGTGCTGGAAATAAAAACTGATGCAAAACTCGGTAAAAGAAAACAAGGGTCTCCGTAAACATGACTGGAGAGAGTCTATGAGGGGGGGGGAAATATATGGATTGCTCTCTCTATGGTAGCCTACATGCAAGAGGGCGATACAAGGATGCGAATGCATCTAAGCCGCACAACACCCCCAACTAGTGCTCATATGTGGATGTAGTATGTGGAACATAGGAGGAGGTGGAGTCAAGGCTGCTTGAATGACTGCAATGGGATCTGACATCATCTCGACCCGTCTGTCCTCAATAGCTCGATGGTAGCAGACCTCTATATCCGCAATCGGATGACCGTGCAATCTATGTATTCGATAGCCTCTAGTGTGGGGTCGTCTCATAGCACGAGAGGTCTGAGCGTGCTGAAGAGTCACCCCTCTCTGAGTGACAATAGGTGGGGGAGCCGGTACATGTCGTGGGGCAAAGAAGTCAGCGAGTTGTGTCTGTTTCCCACCCATTGGAGCTGCTGTGGTGGGCTTGAGCAGGGCTTCCCTATGGTTCTGTATATCGAGTAAGAATCGCCCTAACTTACGCTGATCTCTAGAGGCCATGATCTCGTGAAGGGTAGGCCCTCCTGTTGAGGGAGGGAGGGAGGGAGGGAGGGAGGAGGGGGGAAGGGGGGGAGAGAGAGAGAGAGAGAGAGAGAGAGAGAGAGAGAGAGAGAGAGAGAGAGAGAGAGAGAGAGAGAGAGAGAGAGAGAGAGAGAGAGAGAGAGAGAGAGAGAGAGAGAGAGAGAGAGAGAGAGAGAGAGAGAGAGAGAGAGAGAGATGAACATCTTTCGAAGGCCTAATTTGGCCTATGGGACAAAACCATATACAAATGTGGTAATCTTTGTGTAGCAATGAAAAGGAAAAATACTCGCTACACAAAATTGTATGGTGTACCTAGGAATGAGGACGGAGTGGGGATAATGTAGTGGTGCGTGGGGGGAGCGTGGCTCTAACTTTGCAAATAATGACCACCTAATACAAGGGGGACCCATGGCGGAGTGTGTATATCCTAATGGCTGATGATAGATGGAGGTGTGTGGAGTACGTGGTACATCGGTGGCGGTATGCGTACCTCCTGGAAGAAGGCTGTCCAAGTGATGATGGTGCGCCTGTGCTCCATCATGTGGTTGTGGGCTATCCTTATGCATGAGGTGGGTGGAGTATGTGGTACATCCGTGGTAGTATGAGTACCTCCTTGAAGAAGGCTGTCCAAGTGGTGATGGTGCGCTTGTGCTCCATCATGTGGTTGTGGGCTATCCTTATGCATGAGATATCCTCTCGGTGAAGTTGTGGTCGTCGGTACCCAACCATATGTGGTCGGCGTCGCACTCTCTGTGTCGGGGCTTGTTGGAGCGTGAGCCCTATGCCTCTAGGAGGCGGGTCCATGTGATGTGGCCCAACTCGCCGAGAGAACTGAGTAATAATCTGTTGGGTACTCACACGTGTATGGCGCGTGGGCTTTAGCATCTTGTTTCGTCTCATATGCCGCCGTGAGGAAACGTCCATTTTCCGCCGCTCTCCATTGGTCATGCACAATTGGAGTGACTCCTCTATCTGGAATTCTTCTCATAGGTCTGAGTATGCCGGGCATATGGTAACCAAGTGCTCCTCACTCTCTATCTCTGTATGGCATACTAGGCACCACCTCTCCTCATAAGGGACTCCTCTAGCTCGACCCCTGTCTATCTCGAGCTGATGTGATGAAACTCGAAGCTTCCCAATGAAGACTCGAAGGTGGTGTGGTAGGTATGTCTGCATGTAGCGCGGAGTCTCAATGAAGCCTTGGTTTGAGATCCGTAGAAAATGCTCATGGTAGTGAAGCGTTTTCGGTGTCAATGTATCCCTCGGGCTGATCCATGTCCTCTGTATGTATGTATGTATGCAATATCTCTTGACGAACGGTCCTATTCCTCTCTTGGTGGGAGAGCAAATAGGTGGGAGACTTGGGAGTCATATTGTACTGTTGGTAGTCTGTCTATGTCCAAACCATGGAGGGCAAGCCAATCTCGTGTCTGTGTGGACCATGAGGAGGTATTTTCTGCAAGTGCCATGTCGCGTGATGCCTGGAAAGCTCTATAAGTGATGTGCTCTGTGTCCATTTTATGGATCATGTGTAATAGGCGTACTGTTCAGAAGAGTGCCTCTACTAGCATCATTAGTGCAACAAGCTTTCCCCCGATGATATCATCGGGTATTGAAGATTTGATTCGGATGAGGCTGGCAATCATGAGAAACTATGGCCTCTCCAATGCTGTCCATGATGATGTGGTTAATCCCCCTCCCCATATGGCTTCTCCATACATGAGTCTAGGGTAACCAAAGTGTCGAAGAGCCACCCCTTTGTGCGGGGTTCTTGAAAATATGCCTGGTGACACTGTCTCTCCATCAAAGCAAGCGTTGCATATCCTCATGTGATGTGATGATGGGCTGCTTGAGAGAGAAAACCCTAGAGGCTGCTTTGAATGTCGCTCCCAAGTAGACATATGATCAGACTACCTCAATGGGTCTGCCTGCTCTTGTGAAAGGATTGTCTTCTCACCTATGATGACATATGGAAGATCAGAATTTTGGCTTTACCAAGGTTCACTGATAACCCTCTGTGCATGGAAATTGTTGAGGCCATGTGGGTGACACTCTAGACCCTCTGCGGACTCTAAAACAAGCACAATTTCATTAACATATAAAAGAATTGTGGATAGTGGTCCCTCGTACCTCAATGCCGCCCCTCCCCTCCCCTTCGTGCTGTCATATGAAGTCCACTATCTCGTGAATGTATAAACCAAAGAGGGTGGATGAGAGAGGGCATCCTTGCTTCACCCCTATGGTGCTAGCAAGTGAATCAGATAGACGGACTGGCCATCTGACTCTACCTGATACTCTCTCATATAAGGCGTAGATCCCCCATATCATCTCCTCTGGAGCCCCTATATCTGGTAGACATCTGTAGAGCCGTTCCTTGGGAACTATGTAGAAGGCTATGCGGAAGTCCACAAAGAAGCTTTGTAATCTCCTCTTCCTCACTCGTGCCTTGTCGATCAAGCATCTCAAGAGTGAAGAAGTCGTTAATGGTAGAGTAATCTCGTGTGAATCCTTCCTATCCTAGGGCCCTGATACCCTTCCTCTTGGCGAGAGTGCTGGACTCTGTCTCTAGCACTGCCCCATAGAACTTGACCAGTATGGGGCCAATCATGATCGTCCTGTATGTGGCTGGATCCGTAACATCGCCTGACATATGAATGGGCACAATGGTGTGCTTAGTCCATGAGTCAGAAACCCTTCAACGAGTGCTTGATTGAAGAGGTGGGCAATGAGCAGTGCTAGAGTCATGCATCTGTAGATGAGATGCTATGCTTGTAAACCGAAGTGGACATGGCCCTACCATGCTGTAGATGGGCAATGGCGCGGCTTACCATAGTCGATGTGAAGAAGTCAGAGGTAGTGGGGCGTGAGTTTTGTGGCCTGGGAATGGGGGTATAGGCTCTATGCACATTGCATAGCTATGCCAAGTGCTCGGGTCTCGACTGTGTGTCTGTTGTCTCCTTTCTATAAGGTGTCTCCATGCCATTGCACTGTCCCAGCTCATGAGCAAGTGATAGATATCCCAATACAGTCTTGCTTGCGGCGGGTAAGGCTCTTCGTGCGTCGTTGTGCTTGGCTATGTGTAATATCCCCTCCATGCTCTAAAATCCGTAGATGCTTCTCTAGCTTCCGACAATCTGTATCATACCAACGGTTTTGGGGCATGGATCCCATGCAAGGAGGGTGTGTGTGTGTGTGGTGTGGAAAGCTGTGTAGAGCTGAGTCATGTAGGATAGTGGTGATATGTGACGTGAATGTGTCTAGGGGTGATAGTGGGTTGAGGGAGAGTAGGCGAGTGTGTTAAGTGGTGTGCATAAATATGTGAGAGCTCGTGTGAAGTGTATCATGGTGTGGGTGTGTGTGTGTGTGTGAGAGAGAGAGAGAGAGAGAGAGAGAGAGAGAGAGAGAGAGAGAGAGAGAGAGAGAGAGAGAGAGAGAGAGAGAGAGAAAGAAAGAAAGAAAGATATATTAACGTCCACGGGAGGCCGAAATCGACCTATGGGACCGATCAGGTACATCAAAACATTACATTCCACTTGGGAGGAAGCCCTCAAGGGGCTATAATAAAAGGGAAAAATCAAAATAAAAGGGGGGGATGTGGCTTCCAAAGCACTCTTATGACTCATAAGAGTTTCAAAATTACATCAATATATATTACAAATGAGGGAGATAGCTGTTTCTTCCTATGTGGTATGGGTATGGAAATCTCTGATAATAGCCTGACCGCCTCTGTATACTGCCCACTTTCCATTCTTCCTGGCTTCTCTAACTTTAGTTAACTTTGCTTGTCGATTTTTAAGTTGGAGTGGGGTGAGTTCATCTGCTATCCATACTTTAGTACCTTGTAGTGACTTTGCTTGCTTCATGACAGCTATCTTATCTGACATGTCAAAATAGCTTACCCTTGCCTGAGTTCCTTTGGGTGTGATGAAGACCGCAGACCCTAGATTGATGAAGGGGACCACCTTGGTTAGTTGTGCTTCTAGTACTTCTGTTTCAAGGATGCAGTCATCTTTTAACTCGGGTGCGATGTCCTCTCTGTCCCATCCTAGGGGGAGGCCTCCAATCCTGATAACTTTCTTGTGGCCGTCCACCAATTCCTGCTCCTTTACCACAGCCATTACTTCTTTTGAAAAATGTGTAGAGCTGGATAGTTTTACCTCGGATAATTGTGTTGTCAAGTCGACTTTATTTGTTGATTCAGCTCCTGTTTGCTGGCTGTTTCCTTGTGTTTCATCAAGTTTTTGTTGCAATCTGGCTATTTGTTCATCTTTCTTACTAATTTCCTGCTTCATTGCTGCCAGTTCTCCTTGGAGTTTCTTCAGTTCTTGGAGTAAGTAAGACTCCCATGCTGTTGGTTTGTTGACTGGGGTTGGTATAGAAAGCGGCTGGTGCGACAAGGCAGAGGCAAAGCTTTTCCTGCCTTCCATGTTGTTGCTGTAGACAAGGGAGCGAGGAGAGGGGTGCTGGAAAGCTCAAGGAGAGGGTCCTCTCCCTCACCCTCCTCGAGATGAAGAAAGAGGGGGGCTGCTCCCCTCTCTCTCTCTCTGACGCGCGGGTCTGATGCGCTCTGACACGGGGGTCTGACGCGTTCTGACGCGCGGGTCTGACGCACAGCTAGAGCAGGTCTGACGCGCGGGTCTGACGCCCTCTGACGTGCGGGTCTGACGCCCTTTGACGCGCGGATCTGACGAGAGAGAGAGAGAGAGAGAGAGAGAGAGAGAGAGAGAGAGAGAGAGAGAGAGAGAGAGAGAGAGAGAGAGAGAGAGAGAGAGAGAGAGAGAGAGAGAGAGAGAGAGAGAGAGAGAGAGAGTGTTTTTACGTCTATTAGGAGGCCAAACTCGGCCTATGAGACAAATGGATGTACATGGGTGTATCTTCTGTCAATCAGAAAAGATAAAAGTGCTGAAAAAAAACTGGTTAAGCTGATGTAGATCTCCGTAGCATGCATGTGGGGATACCCATGAGAGAGAGAGAGAGAGAGAGAGAGAGAGAGAGAGAGAGAGAGAGAGAGAGAGAGAGAGAGAGAGAGAGAGAGAGAGAGAGAGAGAGAGAGATTTTAATGTCTATTAGAGGGCCAAACTCGACCTATGAGAGAGAATCAATGTACAAAGGTTATGTCCTTGGTCAATTGGAAAGACAAAGTATGCTGAAAATAAAAACATATGATGATGCAAGGTAAATCAAAATCTCCATAATGTGTGTGTGTGTGTGTGGAGAATCCATGAGAGAGGGGGGATATATGGAGTGCTATCCTTAGGGTAGCCTATATGCAAGAGGGTAGTACAACTATGATAATGCATCTAAGTGACTAGCTATCTCCAACTAGTGCTCATGTGTGGGTGTAGTACATGGTACATAGGTGGAGGTGGAGTCAAGGCTGCCCAGATGACTCCAGCAGGATCGGCCATCATCTCCGCCCGTCTCTCATGAGTGGCACAATGGTAGTGGGCCTGGATATCTGCAATCTTGTGGCTATGGAATCTTTGTGTCCTATAGCATGTGACTCGGGGTCATCCCCTAGTTCGAAAGGTCTTAGCTTGCTCAAGAGACATCCCTCTCCGAGTGACAGCTAGAGGGGGGATTGGTGTATGTCGTGGGGTGAAGAAGTCAATGTGCTTTGTTTGTCTCCCTCTAATCGGAGCTACTGAGCTGGGCTGGAGAAGGGAATCTTTGTGGCTGTGTATCTCTAGTAAGAAATGCCTTAATTGACGTTGATCTCTGGAAGCCATGATCTCATGAAGGGTAGGCTAAATAGAACCTCATATCTGCTCCTGATATCATCATATGCCTCCCATCTACATACAAAATGCTCCTCATCCTCTATCTCTACCCCGCATATCCGACATATCCTCTCCTCTTTGGGAGTGTCAGCTCCTCTGCCAGTCTCGATCTCTAGTCGGTGTGATGAAACCTTGAGTGAGCCAATTGCTACCCTTGAGCTATGAGGCATGTATGTGTCCATGTGGCCAATCACCACCCTCGAGCTATGAGGCATGTAGTGTGGTCTCTGGATGAACCCGTTTGCAAGAAAGTCCAAGAATTGGTCTCGATGGTGTGACAATTTGGATCCTAGTTGGGCAGTGCACCATGTCCGACTAGTGTAGAGCTGCCAGAGATCCTGCCTAAGCATAGTGTTCCAACTTCCTCTCACTACATGAGAGGCGAATGTGGGGAGAATTTGGGTCGCATTGGAAGGGAGGTACTCTGTCCATATCCAATCCATGACCATCAAAGCATGTCCTAATCTGAGAATACCAAGCTCTCTCATACCTTGACTTAGAGGTCTGTATCATCGCCTCAAATGTTGTGCTTGTGAGTCTATTTGCTTGGAGCTCCCTCATCCTTTGAATGAAACATATGGTCTAGAATAGTGCCTCTACTAGCATGGGAGGTGAAGCCATCTCTCCCTTATGGTGTCGTGTGGTAGTGAATCTTTCCCTCGAAAGTCGTTAGATCATGCATACCTGAGGCCTCTCAATCGCACTCCATTGGTTGGCTGTGAGATTGGGAGCCCAAACAGCCTATGCATACATCATAGCTGTTGTGACTAGTGTGACAAATAGCCACCCCTTTGTACGGGGCTCCTAAAAGTGTGCCTGATGACATCTCCTCTTTAACATGGCCAAAGCTGCATATCCCCATGTGAGCCTATTAATGGCCCGCTTGTCTCATATTGTGGACCAGATAGACTCGTGATTGTGACTCCTAGGTAGACATATGAGGTGACCACCTATATCTATCTGTCGGCTGCACAGGAGTGTGCTGCATTCTTCTCCATAGAGAGGTGTGGAAGATCATGACCTTGGTATTATCAAAGTTTATTGTCAACCCCTTCTGTGTACAAAACTCATCCAAGGCATCCAAGTGGCTCCGTAACCCCTTTGTGGACTCTGGAATCAATACAATATCATCAGGGTATAATAGAATGTGTAAACGTGTACCTACGGGGTCTCCTCCCTCTCTGCCTGCCCATAGGATGTAGTCGTCAATCTTGTCGATATAGAGTCTGAATAGTGTGGGAGAGAGGGGGCAAATCGATTGTGCTAGCAATGACTCTTGATAATCCTCTGGACATTGTACTCTCGCAATGACCCGCTCATAGAGTGCATAGATAGTCCAAATAATCTCCGATTGTATCCCCAAGCCTTAAAGTCATCGGAAGAGCCTCTCCCGTGGCACAATATCGAAGCCTTGTAGAAATCCACAAAGAAGCAATATGATTGCTTCTTCCACACCTTTGCCCCATCAATGAGGGAATGTAGAATGAAGATGTGGTCAATAGTGGAGAAAGCCCACCAAAAACGTGATTGACCACGTTCTCATAGCCCCTCCATCTTCGCAAAGGAACTGAGCTCTACCTCAAGAACCGCTCCATAAAGCTTGGCCATGATGTGACCAATCATGATAATCTTGTAGTTCCTTGGATCCAGGGTGTATCTAGATTTGTGCGGAGAGAAAGAAAGAAAGAAAGAAAGTTATATTAACCTCTTCCAAAGGCCGAATTTGGCCTATGAGACAAAACAATGTAGAGCTGTGGTAACCTCTGTGTAGAAATGAAAAGCAAAAATACTCGCTACACAAAACTGTGTAGGCTGAAAACAACAAAAGAATGTACTTGGTAATGAGGGGGTAGTGGGGATAATGTAGTGGTGCATGGGGGAGCATGGCTCTGACTCTATAGTAATGGGCACCTAATATAGGGACTCGAGAGGACCCACGGGGGAGTGAATGTGTATACCCTAACTGGTGATGGTGGATGGAGGTGGGTGGAGTATGTGGTACATCAGTGGCAGTCTGAGTACCTCCTGGAAGAAGGCTTCCCAAGTGGTGACGATGCGCCTATGCTCAATTATGTTGTCGTGGGCTATCCTGATGCATGAGATATCGTCCTTGTGCAGTCGTGGTCGTCGGTACCCAACCATACGTGGTCTCCGACGCACTCTCTATGCTCTTGCCTGCCTGAGTGTGAGCCCTATGCCTCTGGGAGGTGGGTCCATCTCACGTGGCCCAGCTCACTAAAAGAACTAAGTAATAGTCTCTTGGGTGCACACATGAGTTTGAGGAGTGCGTTGTAGCATCTGCCCTTGTCCCTCATATGTCACCGTGAGGAAGCGTCCCATTTTCCGCTCGACTCCAGTGGTTATGTACAGTTGAGTGACTCCTCTATCTGGAACTCTTCTCGTAGGTTTGAGATGCTCGGCATCATGGTAGAGAGAGAGAGAGAGAGAGAGAGAGAGAGAGAGAGAGAGAGAGAGAGAGAGAGAGAGAGAGAGAGAGAGAGAGAGAGAAAAGAAAGAAAGAAAGTCATATTAACGTCTTCTGGAGGCCAAACTTGGCCTATGAGACAAAAACCATGTACAAGTGTAGTAACCCTATGTAGAAGATAAAATGAAATAAAAAGTATATCGCTACACAAAGCTATATAGGGCTGGAAAAGGGTGGGTAGATGTGGCTCTGACTCTGCACAGAGAGAGGGAGAGAGAGAGAGAGAGAGAGAGAGAGAGAGAGAGAGAGAGAGAGAGAGAGAGAGAGAGAGAGAGAGAGAGAGAGAGAGAGAGAGAGAGAGAGAGAGAGAGAGAGGGGGAAGGGAGGGAGGGAGGGGGAAGGTGGGGAGGGAGGGAGAGGGAGAGAGGGGGGGAGGGAGGGAGAGGCAGAGAGAGAGAGAAAGAGAGAGAGAGAGAGAGAGAGAGAGAGAGAGAGAGAGAGAGAGAGAGAGAGAGAGAGAGAGAGAGAGAGAGAGAGAGAGAGAGAGAGAGAGAGAGAGAGAGAGAGAGAGAGAGAGGGAAAGAAAGAAAGAAAGAAAGAAAGAAAGTGATAATAACATCTTTTGAAGGCCAAATTTGGCCTATGAGACAAAACCATGTACAACTGTAGTAACCCCTGTGCATAAATAAAAAATGGAAAAGTACTCGCTACACAAAACTGTGTAGGCTGAACATGGAAAGAACCACATGATAGTGTACCGGGTGACGGAGAGGTAGTGGGGATAATGCAGTGGTTTGTGGGGAGATATGGCTGTGACTCTGCAGATAATGGCCAGCAAATACATGAGAGAGAGAGAGAGAGAGAGAGAGAGAGAGAGAGAGAGAGAGAGAGAGAGAGAGAGAGAGAGAGAGAGAGAGAGAGAGAGAGAGAGAGAGAGAGAGAGAGAGAGAGAGAGAGAGAGGAGGGGGGTGTGACATCCCTTGGTTTTCTATCCAAGACTTTTCAGTGCTTGGGAGGTTTACCATCTAGTGCCAAATTGTGCGCAACTATGGGGAGTATAGTACACTTGGATGCCGCTTCCCCTTATGCCAAGCTCCCATTGCCGACCATTGTAAGCTCTTTCGAAAGTAATATAAAAACACTTTCTTGTGGAATCACCTTGGCATTTCGTGTATGTTTTTTTGCGCATGCCTTGAGTTTTCCCTCTCACAGGCCTTGGGCGTTTGGGACGTTCCAAGATGTCTCAGGGTGGGGGAGGGAGGGAGGGAGGGGGGGGGGAGGGAGGGAGGAGGGAGGGAGGGAGGGGAGGGAGGGAGGGAGGGAGAGAGATTGACATCTTCTAAAGACCGAAATTGGCCTATGAGACAAACCCATATACATCTGTGACACACCAAGTATCCATAAACAAAAAAAGAGTAGAAACATGATACATCTAAAGTAAACTGAAATGAAAACAATGTGCAGAAAGTGACGTGGTTCTGCCCTTGCAGAGAATGACCACGTAGTGCGAGAGAGGGCTACAATGATACCGTGTGTGTGGGCTACGATGGAAGCTTTTTTGCTGGTAGTGTCTTCCTCAAGTAGGATCCATGTCCTTTGTATGTACTTGTGCCATATCTCCCGTCGTATGCTGCTATTTCTCTCATGCAAAGAGAGTAAATAGGTGGGAGCATGTGTGTCATATTGTAGGGGTGGTGGTCGGTCCATGTCAAATCCATAGTTAGCCAACCAATCTATAATCTTGGCATACCAACATGTAGTATCTCCTACTAGGGCAAGATCTCGTGATGCTTGAAAGGCCCTATATGCGATGTAACTGCCATCCATATCATGGAGTCTATGGAGCAAACATAGTGCCTAGAATAAAGCCTCATGATGTCATGTGGTACTAATGGCTTGCTATGCATCAACTAAGAAATCATGAGTACCTTGGGTCTCTCCACCAATGTCTGTACATGGTCAACTAGTCTTGGCCCCCAAAATGGATGATCCATAATACATTAGTGAAGGTGTGACTAGTTTATCAAATAGCCAACCCTTCATGCGAGGCTCTTGAAAGTGTGCTTGATGACATTGCCTCTCCATTGATGCCGATGCTGCGTGTCCACGAGTGACTGGATTGCAGACTGCGTGGGGCCATAGAGAATGTATCTGACATGGCTGTAAAAGTCATCCCAAGATAAACATATGAACCAATGATCTCAATGTGTCCACCTGCAACTGTGAATACACTGTGTCTCCATATATGTGCTGACGCCTTCGTTTTTACCAAGGTTCAGTAAAAGTCCTCTCTGTGAGCAAAAATTATCTAACACATGTAGGTGGGTTTTTGGGAGGGGGAGGGGGGGGGGGAGAGAGAGAGAGAGAGAGAGAGAGAGAGAGAGAGAGAGAGAGAGAGAGAGAGAGAGAGAGAGAGAGAGAGAGAGAGAGAGAGAGAGAGAGAGAGAGAGAGAGAGAGAGAGAGAGAGAGAGAGAGAGAGAGAGAGAGAGAGAGAGAGAGAGAGAGAGAGAGAGAGAGAGAGAGAGAGAGAGAGAGAGAGAGAGAGAGAGAGAGAGAGAGAGAGAGAGAGAGAGAGAGAGAGAGAGAGAGAGAGAGAGAGATGAGAGAGAGAGAGAGAGAGAGAGAGAGAGAGAGAGAGAGAGAGAGAGGAAGTTTTTTTACATCTATTAGGAGGCCGAACTCGGCCTATGAGACAAATCAATGTACATGCGTGTGTCTTTTGTCAATCAAAAAAGATAAAAGTGCTGAAAAAATTGGTAAAGCCGATATAGATCTGTGTAGTATGCATGTGGAGATGCCCGTGAAAGTTGGGGGCATGTATGAAGTGCTATATCTATGATAGTCTATATGCAAAAGGGTAGTACAAGCATGAGAATGCATCTGAGCGACTAACTAGCTCCATCTTGTACTAGTGGGTGGGTGTAAGATGTGGTACATAGGTGGAGGTGGAGTCAGGGCCACCCTGATGAATGCAATGGGATCAACCATCATCTTGGATCGTCTCTCCTCCATGGCGCTATGGTCACGAGCCTGGATCTCTACAATCTGGTGTCGGTGAAGTCTCGGGGCCGGATATCCTATAGCACGGGGTCGTCTCCTAGCTCGAGAGGTCTGAGCCTGTTGAAGAGTCACCCCTTTCGATGTGTGAGCTGAGAGGGGGAAGGCTGTGTTGAAGAGTCACCCCTCTCGATGTGTGAGCTGAGAGGGGGAAGGCTGCTGCACGTTGTAAAACAAAGAAGTTTGTGAGCTTACTTTGTCTCCCTCGTGTCTGGGCTGCTGCGGTGGGCTGGAGTAGGGAATCTCTTTCTATCTCTAGTAAGAATCTCCCAAGCTATTGCTGATCTATAGAGTCCATGATCTCTCGGAGGGTGGGCTACCCTACAAACAGAGTCTTCCTCTTCCTCTGATGTCATCATATAAGCTACATATGCATACAACATGCTCCTCATCCTCCATCTCTACTCTGCATATCTTGCATATCTGCTCCTTTGGGAATGTCTACGGCTCTACCCATCTCAAGGCTCTACCCATCTCAATCTCTAGTCAATGTGATGAGACCCTCAACTGGCCAATTGCTACCCTCGAGCTATGAGGCATGTAAGTATCCATGTAGCGTGGTTCTTGGATGAAATTGTATGCTAGTATGTCTAAGAATTGGTCTCGATAGTGTGAGAGTCTCGATCCCATGTGTGGTGTGAGCCATGTTTGACTAATGTACTGCCAAAGGTCTTGTTTGAGCGCAACATTCTTCTCACTATGGGAGAGGTGGAAGTGAGGTGAGTAGGGGTCATACTAAAAGGGCAGCAATCTGTCCATATCAAGTCCATGACTATCAAACCAAGCTCTAACATGAGTGTACCAAGCTCTCTCATATCCTGACTTTGATAGTTGTATAGATGCCTCAAATGCTCTGTGTGTGAGTCTTTTTGTAGGGAGCTCCCTCATCCTCTGAATAAAGCAGATAGTTTGGATTAGTGCATCTACTACCATGGGTGGTGGAGCTAGCTCTTCCTTGATGATGTCATGTGGCATTGAGTGTTTCCCGCGAAATAGTTGCGAGATCATACGTACTTGTTGCCTTTCGATCGCACTCCACTTGGTGACTGTGAGGCGTGGGGCCCAAACTGTTGAAGCATACATCATAGTTGGTCTGACTAGTGTGTCAAATAGCCACCCCTTCGTGTGGGGCTCCTGGAAGTGTGCCTAGTGACATCTATGCTCTAACATGGCTAAAGCTGCATATCCTTATGTTAGTTTGTTGGTGGTTGCCTGCCTCATGCTGAAGGGGCAAGGCAAGCTTGTGAATGTGACTCTGAGGTAGACATAGGAAGTGACCACCTCAATCTGTCCGCTTGCAATTGTGAATCTAGCTGCATTCCTCACCACGAGGGAGGTGTGGAAGATCATGACCTTGGGTCTTGCCAAGGTTTAATATCAAGCCCCTCAGTGTACAAAACTCATCCAAGGCATCAATCAGAGACAAATGGAAGGGAGGACATAAGATTCACCTCCCAGCGATAGAGCCAATACGGGCTCACCCCCGAGCTTGGGAGTCTGCAGCATGTGACGGGAAGCCACCTTTAGAGGACTTGTGTCCCATACTGCCAATCCCCCACCGGAATGGGTGACGATGCTTTGCCATGCGAGGCCAAGATTCGAGTCTTGGCAAATGCCAAGAATGCCAAATGAGAGGTCTTGAGTCCTATTTATAGGACTCAAGTGAAATGACCCAGTTCACACTGAACTCACCGGTCCCAGTACACACTGGCCGGACACCTCCTTGTCGGACCATAGCTGCAAACCCCCATCCAGATGTCCTAGAAGGGTGGATGTCCTCGTCCATGTAGAGGATGCTGCCGGGTAGTCCACGTAGCATTGGTCGGAGTCTAAAGAAGGCGGTCCATGTCTCCTTGGAGCCCACATTAAGGAGTGCTCGCGGACGGGATCTATCCTTGCTAGCCCTCCATGCTCTGGCATGCTCTCATATCCAAGTATGGGGCAGATGTCGGTGGCATCTTCCTTCGGTGGTGTGCCTGTTGAGAGGCCCGTAATCCAAACGAGGAATCATCGGGTGTGTTGAAGTCTCTCCTCCTTGAGGGTATCCTGAACCCTAGTGAGCTCTTCTTTCCTCACATCCTCGTTGACTTCCTTCTTAATCCTCTTGTGGACTTCTTCCTCGCAAGTCTCGTGGGTTGAAACTTGATTCTACCTCCGTCTTTATTTCTTTGTTTATTTCTTCTTTGAGTATCTCTACATTGGAGATCCCACCTTCTTCTTTGATCATCCGGGTGACGTTGGCTTCAAGGCATTTATGGGCTGCCCGCCACGTGACCCGGTCTTCCGTGACGATCTTCACTTGCTCTTCAAGTCCTTTGAATTTGACCATCATATGCTCTTCGAGTCCCTTGATTTTGTTCATCATTCTGCATATCTCTTGGTTGAGGGTGTGGTCCGTATCCTTTTTGGCTTCTTTGATGGCTTGGGAGACGAGCTCCTCGATCTCCCTCCTGTCCATGGGAGCCATATCAATTCGGTCAGGTAGTTGGGGAGGGGTCTGTCCTTGTTCGTGGGCTTAAGCACCCACAACCATTGTTTTTAGGGTTTATTGAGTTTAGTTTTTTGGAATTAGGGTTTGTTGTAGGTGCCATGGGGGAGGGAGGGAGGGGGGGGAGAGAGAGAGAGAGAGAGAGAGAGAGAGAGAGAGAGAGAGAGAGAGAGAGAGAGAGAGAGAGAGAGAGAGAGAGAGAGAGAGAGAGAGAGAGAGAGAGAGAGAGAGAGAGAGAGAGAGAGAGAGAGAGAGAGAGAGAGAGAGAGAGGGAGGGGGAGGGGGAGGGGGAGGGGGAGGGGGAGGGGGGGGGGGGGGGAGGGGGGGGGGGGGGGAGGGAGGGAGGGGGCGAGTGGAGGAATGGACCGAGTGGGTGAGTGGGAGGGGGGGAGAGGGGGGGGGAGGGAGAGAGAAAAGAGAAAGACTTTTAACGTCTATTAGAGGCCAAAATTGGCCTATGAGACAAAACATATACATTAGCATGATCCAATCCAGTGTGATCCCAAAAGGAAAATAAAATGTGAGTACAAAACAAAGTATAAAAGGAGTGGATAATAGATGGAGTCAAGGGTGTGGGGCGCTATGGATATGCACTCTATATGCTTAGCAGGTGAGATACAAATATGATATGCATAGCGAGGGGAGGGTGGGTGTTGTCATAGCCCTCGAGATGCTTGGAGTGGATGTAGGATATAATGCATCGGTGGGTAAGGCATCGTGGCAAGCCTTAGAATGCTTTGCATGTCAAGATCGGCAGGGGTGCAGTGCTGATGTCTCCGTATCTCCATGTCATGGTGTGCATGAATTGCCTGAATCTCTCTGGTGGGGATGGGCTCTCCGGAGTGGGGGTCTCGGTCGTCGGTGCTTTCGTCTAAGCTCCTTTGCTCTCTGTAATGTGACACCCCGTGTCGAGTTGGGCTCCGGGGTGGCATGGGTCTAAAAATATCTGTAATACGAGTCTGGGGGTCGGGTGTATTTCCATCTGCCGCAGAAGTGAGGCACGACGACGCTGGAGCTCTACTAGGAAACGACTTAGAGGGCGCTGGTCTTTCGTCTCCAATAAAGCCCTGATCTCTTTGGGTCCTTGAAGAGCTGTGGGTAGCGGTCTCTGATATCCTCATATGCCTGGCATCTACATGTGTAGTGCTCCTCGTCCTCCACCTCCTCTTGGCACATCCTGCATAATCTCTCGTCCCAAGGGGGGTGTGTTGCTCGCCGAGCCTCTATCTCAAGCTGGTGTGATGATACTCTCAGCTTCCCAATGACCACTCTCTCTGTTGGTGCCATGTATGTATCCATGTATCGCGGTCTCTGAATGAAACCATGTGTTGTCACTGTCAGGAAGTGCTCTATGTAGTGTTGCCTCTTTGTGGGAAGAGGATCTCGTGGTGCTATCCATGTCTCCATGATGTGTATCTATAGTAGGTCTTGACGGATGATGCTTTTCCTCTTCGATCGAGAGAGGGTAATGTTGGGGAAAGAGAGGTCGTATTGAAAAGGGGGGAGGTGGGTAATGCTTATGCCATGGTTTTCCAACCATCGATAGGTTTGTGCATACCATACTCTCTCATGCCCTGTCTCTGCCAAATGTCTAGAGCTCTCAAATGCAATCCTTGTGAGTCTATTGGTGGGGAGCTCCCTGACTCTTAGGATAAAGGTCACCTGCTGAAAGAGGGCCTCCATCAGAATCGGTGGTGTGCCAAGCTCAGCTCGTATAATGTCATGTGGAACCGACAGCTTGCTTGCTGTGGAGCAAGAGTGAGATCATGGTGACCTTGGGCCTCTCAATCCGCATCCACAACGCCTTTGTAATGCCTGGTGCCCATACTGCCACTTCATACATCAGTGCGGGGGTGTCACTAGAGTTTCAAAGACCCACCGAACTGTGCTCATAGATCTGAGTATGCTCGGCATCTGGAACAAAGTGCTCCTTACTCTCTATCTGTGTATGGCATACTGGGCACCACCTCTCCTCTCTAGGTACTCCCCTAGTCAGACCCCTCTCGATCTCGAGTTGATGTGATGAAACTCGAAGCTGCCCAATGACGACTCGGAGGTGGTGTGGTAAGTATGTCTGCATGTATCGTAGAGTCTCAATGAAGCCTTGGTTTGAGATATCTAGAAAATGCTCGCGGTAGTGGAGCATTTTCGGTAGCAATGTATCCCCAAGGCTAATCCATGTCCTTTGTATATATGTATGCCATATCTCGTGGCGAATGACCTTATTCGCTAGTCAATGTATCCCCAAGGCTAATCCATGTCCTCTGTATATATGTATGCCATATCTCTTGGTGGAAGAGCGAATAGGTGGGGGCCTGTAAGTCGTATTGCAGTGGTGGTAGTCTCTCTATGTCAAATCCATGAAGGCCCAGCTAGTCTCGTGTTTGTGCGTACCGTGAGGTGTCTCCTGCTAGTGCCATGTCGCGTGACACCGGGAAAGCATCGATAAGTGATGCTCTTTGTGTCCATGCTCTGGATCCTATGTGATATGCATACTGTCTGGAACAGTGCCTCTACTAGCATCGGTGGTGCAACGAGCTCTTCTCTGATGATATCATGTGGTATTGAAGGCTTGTTGCGGATGAGTCTGGCAATCATGAGAATATGTGGCCTCTACAATGTTGTCCATGTTGATGTAGCTAATCCCAGCCCCCATATGGCTGCTCCATACATGAGCGTTGGCGTAACTAGAGTGTTGAAGAGCACACCCCTTTGTGCGGGGCTCTTGAAAATGTGTCTGGTGGCACTCTCTCTCCATCAAGGCTAGTGTTGCATATCCACGTGTGATGCGATCCTGGGCTGCCTCAGACATAGAGAAAATTCTAGAGGCTGTTGTGAATGTCACTTCGAGATAGACATATGATCCGACTACCTCAATCGGTCCGCTTGCTGTTGTGAAAGAACTATGTCTCCTTATTTGTGTTGATGAATGAAAAATCATAACCTTGGTCTTACCAAGGTTCACAGATAGACCTCTATGTATGCAGAAGTCGTCTAGGCCATGTAGGTCATGCTGTAGACCTTTTGCAGATTCTGAAACTAGCACAATATCGTCAGCATATAAGAGAATATGAACAATAGTCCCTCGTACCTCAATGCCCTCCCCTTCCTGCCGTCGTATGAAGTCCACTATCTCATCAATGTATAGACCAAAGAGGGTGGGTGAAAGAGGGCACCCTTGCTTCACCCCGATAGTGCTAGCAAGTGAGTCGGATAAGCCACCTGGACATCTGACTCCACCAAATACTCTCTCATATAAGGCGTAGATCCCCCATATCATCTCATATGGAACTTCGATATCGAGTAGGCATTTGAAGAGCCGCTCCTTGGGAACTATGTTGAAGGCTTTGCAGAAGTCCACAAAGCAGCCATATAATCTCCTCTTGCTCTCTCTTGCCTGGGTTATCAGGCATCTTAGAGTGAAGATGTGGTCAATGGTAGAGTAATCTCGTCTAAAACCTTCCTGTCTTGGGCCTTGATACCCTTCCTCTCTACGAGAGTGCTCAACTCTATCTCTAGCACTATCCCATATAATTTTGCCAATATGGGGCCAATCATGATCATCTAATATGTAGCTGGATCCATACCGTCTCCTGAGATATGAATGGGCACTATGGTGTGCTCAGTCCATGAATCAGGGAACCCTTCAACCAGTGCTAAGTTGAAGAGGTGGGTAATGAGCGGTGCCAGAGTTGTGCATCCGTATATGAGGTGCTCTGCCTCTAAACCGAACTTGTCATGGGCTTTGCCATGCTGTAGATGTGAAATAGCACGGCTCACCATGGCGGGTGTGAAGAAGTAAGGTAGTGGGGCGTGAGCTTTGCGGCATGGGAATGGGGGGATGGTCAAGGATCTTGTATAGACTCTGTGCGTAGCTATGCCAAATGCTCGGGTCTCGAATGGGTGTCTGCTGTCTCCTCTCCCTTAGATGTCGCCATGCATGTTGCCATGCCATTGCACTATCCCTACTCATGAGCAAATGGTAGATATCCTAGTATTGTCTCTCCTCCCACTCCCACCACTTGCGGCAAGTAAGGCTCTACATGCGACACTGTGCCTGTCTGTGTGTAATATCCCCTCTATGCTCTAAAATTCTTGAGTTCCCGACAATTTGCACCATACCAACGACTCTGGGGCATGGATCCTTTGCTTGAGGATGTGTATATGTGCGATGTGGAAAGCTTTGGATAGCTAAATCATGAAGGATGGAGTGATATGTGACGTGAGTGTGTCCAAAAGTGAGAATGGATCAAGGGAGAGTAGGCTAGTGTGTAATTGGTGTGCATACACATGTGAGAGCTCTTGTGTGAAGTGTATCGTGGTGTGTGGCTCAATGAGTGAGGGAGGGTCTAATGGGATAGGAGATGAAAGTGTGAATGTGACAAATGTATGATCAGCACCAAATGGGCAACGTCCAATGCTAAGTGAGGGGATAAGTGAAGCTCCAGAGATGGTACCCAGAATGTAGTTGACCGTGCTCTCACTACCTCCATGAGGGAAGCATGTAAGTCCGCTCGAGCTTGGCCAACGGTTCATCCCATTATATATAACGAGATGGTGTCAACTGCTTAGCTCAAGCAGATGTCTGCCATACTCGGTGGTGTCCTGACCCATATTTGCTGATACTCTACTGGTGGATGATCCGTATCTACTGATACTCTATTGGTGCTCGTCTCATCCGGGTCTCTGCCCCTCATGAGATGTGGATGATCCATGTCGTATGCCTCACACTGATGTGATTGGGTGCGGCCATTGAAGTCCCCCATAAGGGAGACTTCATCTAGGGTGCTATAATGTAGTATCTCATTTGAAAGTGCTCTGTATGGTGAGTCTCTGTCTTGGATTAGTCCCCCAAGGTCTTGTCTTGCGTATCAGGACCTGCGTGGTGGGAAGTAGCATATGGCAATATAAATCAAGCTCCTTGGTGCTATCTTCATGCGAACATGTATCGTGCTTCCTCGTCTCTTCATATGATATGGATTTGGCTCTGTATCTCTTGTCTAAATATGATGGCAACATCCTCCTACCCTTGTGCTGTACTGTGTCTCGTCGTGGTCTTGAATGCATATTCCCAATGAAAACCTGCAATGCTAGATAGGCCTCTCTCTGGGCTCTCGTAGGTCTCTGTGATACAAGCAAAGTCATGTGACTCCAGGATCTCCTCGAGTCTGTCGCGTCCAGAGTGCCCCGTTGCAGTTCCACACCACTCCTCTGAGTGGTGCCTTCTGGTGTAGTGATGTATCATAGGCTGCATGGCCTTATTTGATAGGGCATCCGTCTATGAAGACCTTACCATCACGCTTCCTCCCCTCTCGGCGCGCCCGGAGTATTTGTGGCATGCAAGTGTGTCTGTGTGCTACCTCCATCCTCGTGAGGTCCTCGTCCATGTAAAGGGCGCTTCCGGGTAGTCCACGTAGTACTTATCGACATCTAAAAGAGGCGGTCCGTGTCTCCTCGGAGCTCATTTGAAGGATGAGTGCTCACGAACGGGATGTATCCCTCCCAGCCCTCCATGTGCATGTGAAGGGCATGCTCTCGTATCCAACTCGACGGCAAATGTCGGAGGCGTATGCCTCCGGTGATTCTCCCTCTTGTATGCCCGTAATCCGAATGTGGAGTCTGTCGAAGTCTCTCTCCTCGAGTGTATCCTGAACCCGTGTGAGCTCTTCCTTCTTCACGTCTTCCTTGAGTTCCTTTCTCACTTCTTCTTTGACCTCCTTTTTAATATTTTTACTTACTACTTCCACCCAACTATTTTGTGTTGCTTCCATCTTTGATTTGATGTGTTCTCGCATGTCCATCTTCCAATCATTCTTGATTTCCTCTTTTAAGTCATCTAGCTTTGTGATCTCTCCTTCTTCTTTGCAAATCTTCAGCTGAATGATTTCGACTTGAAGTTTATGCATCTCAGCTTTCCATTCATCTCTCTCCTTTGAGAATTTTGACATGCTCTTCTAGGGCTCTTATTTTCTTGATTAAGTACTGTCTGCCTCCTTTGCCTCTCTGATTGCTTTAGTAATCATATCCTCCACTTCCTTTCTTTCAATCTGCGCCATGTTGCTTCTCAATTGGTACAGGTACAGCTCCTCCAACAGCTTGGAGCACAAACGCAAACGTCAGTTTGCACTGAAATTTCTCTTCAACTGTGTATACATCTTCTCTGGCATCAACTCAAACACAATCCAATTGTTGCCGCTGCACTTAGGGGTTAGCAGTACGTCTGATGCCTAACCCTAATCTGTCGGGTTTTTTTTTAAGGTTCCATCGTGAACCCTCTTGATGAACAGAGCTAATGATGTTGTCTGAGCACACCTGAACTGATGAGACGTCTGCTGAAGAGCACTTGCATCTAATCCTAATCCAATTTGATGTTGACCTGTTTGTCTCCCACCCGTTTTAGGGTTTGACTGCCGATCAGAGCTCCGATGGGGGGAGGGGGGGAGAGAGAGAGAGAGAGAGAGAGAGAGAGAGAGAGAGAGAGAGAGAGAGAGAGAGAGAGAGAGAGAGAGAGAGAGAGAGAGAGAGAGAGAGAGAGAGAGAGAGAGAGAGAGAGAGAGAGAGAGAGAGAGAGAGAGAGAGAGAGAGAGAGAGAGATTAACGTCTTCTGGAGGCCAAACTTGGCCTATGAGTCAAAAACCATGTACAAGTGTAGTAACCTTGTGTAGAAGATGAAATGAAATAAAAAGTATATCACTACACAAAGCAATATAGGGCTAGAAAAGGCTGGGGAGACGAGGCTCTGACTCTGCAGATAGTGGCCACCTAATACATGGGGGATCCATAATGTGAGTAAAACACCCTAGCTATTGGTGACGGGTGGAGGTGGGTGTAGTATGTGGTACATCGGTGGTGGTTTGAGTGCCTCCTGAAGGAAGACAACCCAGGGGGTGGTGGTATGCCTATGCTCCATCATGTGGTCATAGGCTGTCCTTATGCGTGAGATATCCTCCTGATATAGTCGTGGTAGACGATATCCGTCCATGCGTGGTCGTCGCGGTGCTCTCTGTGCCGCTGCCTGGTGGAGCGTGAGCCCTATAGATGGACCTCTCTGATGTAGCTCAGCTCGCTGAAAGAACTGGGTAATGGTCTGCTGCGTACTCACCCGTGGCTGATGTGTGGGCTGTAGTGATTGCTCTCGCCTCTCGTATGCTCCTGTGAGGAAGCGTCCCAAGCGTCGCTGGTCTCCCATAGTCATGCACAACTAGAGTGACTCCTCTATCTGGAATTGTGCTCCTAGGTCTAAGTATGCTGGGCATCTGATAACAAAATGCTCCTCACTCTCTACCTCTGTCTCGCATACTAGGCACCACCTCTCCTCACGGGGGACTCCCCTGGACCGACCCCTCTCAATCTCGAACTGATGTGATGAAACCCTGAGCTGCCCAATGACGACTCGGAGGTGGTGGGGTAGGTATGTCTGCATGTATCTCGGAATCTCGATGAAGCCTTCGTCCGATATATGTAGAAAATGCTCACGGTAATAGAGCATTTTCGGTGGCAATGTATCCCTAGGGCTCACCCATGTCCTCTATATGTATGTATGCCATATCTCCTGACGAATGACCCTATTCCTCTCTTGATGAGAGAGCGAGTAGGTGGGTGCATGTGAGTCGTACTGTAGTGGTGGTAGCCTATTTATGTCAAAGCCATGGTGGGCGAGCCAGTCTCATGTCTGTGCATACCATGAGGAGGTGTTGCCTGCTAATGCCATATCACGTGATGCCTGGAAAGCACGATAAGCAATGCGCTCTGTATCCATGCTCCGGAGTTTGTGTAATAGGCATACTGTTTGGAATAGTGCCTCAACTAGCATCTGTGGTGCAGCGAGCTCTGCTCTAATGATATCATGTGGTACTGAAGGCTTGTTGCGGATAAGTCTGGCAATCATGAGAGATCTGTGACCTCTCTAATGCTGTCCATACTGATGTAGCTAATCCTGGTCCCCATATGGCTGCCCCATACATGAGCGCTGGTGTAACCAAAGTGTCGAAGAGCCATCCCTTTGTGCGGGGCTCCTGAAAATGTGCCTGGTGGCACTGTCTCTCCATCAATGCTAGTGCTGCATACCCACGTGTGATGCGGTCACAGGCTGCCTGAGACATAGAGAAGACCCCTGATGCTTCTGTAAATGTCACTCCCGAGTCCCAAGTAAACATATGATCCGACCACCTCAATCGGTCCACTTGCTGCTGTGAACAAACTATGTCTGCGTACCTGTGCTGATGTATGAAAGATCATGACTTTGGTTTTACCAAGGTTCACAGCTAACCCTCTGTGTCTGCAAAAGTCATCTAGGCCATGTGGATGATGCTGTAGACCTTCTGAAGACTCTGAAACCAGTACAATATCATCAGCGTATAAAAGAATATGGACAGTGGACCCGCGTACCTCAATGCCATCACCCCCCTTCCGCTGTATGTAGTCCACTATCTCATCAATGTAGAGACCAAAGAAGGTGGGTGAAAGAGGGCATCCTTGCTTCACCCCGATAGTGCTAGCAAGTGGATGAGATAAGCCCCCCGGACATCTGACTCTACCAGACACTCTCTTGTATAAGGCGTAGATCCCCCATATCATCTCCTCCGGAGCTCCGATATCAAGTAGTCGTCTGAAGAGTCGTTCCCTGGAACAGTGTCAAATGCTTTGCAGAAGTCCACAAAGCAACAATACAATCTCCTCTTCCTCACCCTTGCCTGGTCGATCAGGCATCTCAGAGTGAAGATGTGTTCAATGGTAGAGTAATCACGTCTGAAACCTGCCTGTCCTGGAGCCCTGATGCCCTTCCTCTCAGCGAGAGTACTCAACTCTGTAGAGAGAGAGAGAGAGAGAGAGAGAGAGAGAGAGAGAGAGAGAGAGAGAGAGAGAGAGAGAGAGAGAGAGAGAGAGAGAGAGAGAGAGAGAGAGAGAGAGAGAGAGAGAGAGAGGGAGGGAGGGAGGGAGGGAGGGAGGGAGGGAGGGAGGGAGGGAGGGAGGGAGGGAGGGAGAGAGAGAGAGAGAGAGAGAGAGAGAGACACCTTACTGCAGGAGTCAATAAGAGTGTCTCATTAATCGTGTCATCATGTTCTCATCATTAGAAGCTCTTGATGTAGATGAGCATGTCGACATTGCTCCAGGTACTTAGATCATTTTTATCTTTATGTGCACCTCTTTTGTCTTCTCTCTGAATGACTTTTTCTAAATTCTGTTCTTTAACTTTTCATAATGTTTTGCATCATGCACATTATTGTTAACTATTTTGCTTTGACATTATCTTTATAATGGCCTACTTTCTGGTATGCAGTTACACGCCAGGGAGCCTTTATACCTAAAGCAAAGCCACGGGTGAGGAAGGGGGCAAACCATTCAGCAAGAATCAAACACACTGAAGTCATCAAGCAAACAAATTCACCAGTCTCAATTGCAAATGCAGATGAACACATTGACCAGCAAATTGTGACCCAGGTGGTTTCACATACTTCACAATCTACTTGCTAGCTGCTATGGATCAGTTTCTGCAGTGTGGTTTTGCTTGCTGGATCTCTTCAGTTGTAGAATAATGGTTTTGATTTGAAATTGATATGTGGATTGGCTGAACTTCATGTTTGAATGATTTAAAAAGGCAATCATCAGTTTTGTCCATTTGAATGTTTTAATGTCTTTTACTGTGATGAGCTCACAGGTCAATGCAGAGCCATCTGTAGTCCAAATAGAATATATAATACAAGGGAGAACTGATAACAGTGTTGGATGCTTACAGCAGCTATCCTTACAGTCATCTCAGCTGGAGACAGACCTGGGAATTCAGAGTGGTGAGGTTGTGGAAGAAAAAGGTAGTCTATTGTTGCAATGATACCATGAGATTAAATGATTGATTCATTTCAATTTATCTTAGTAAAGTAGCACCTTTAATGCAGTGTCTGCAAAAAATCTCAATGATGATGTTAATGCTAATGTTCGAACAATTACACCTCCAAAGGAAGAATCTACATCCACTATACCCCCTCTAGTCAAAGAAGTCCTTGTTGAAGATTTCTTTAAGACGCAAGAAAACTTGGTTCTTTCTTCAGATTCTAAATCCGAGGGACATGCAATAGACACTGTGTATGCTCTATCTGGAGGAACTCTCAGTTATCAACAGCAGATTCAAGGAACGTGTTGTACAGAAAAGCAAGAATTTGTTGAAAAGGAACATTCTCTCTCGACACCAATAAGCAATGAAGACTTCAGAGGTAATGCCCACAATGAAAGTCTGCCTTCTTCATCAGATTTGCAGCCTCTTCAATCTGAATGTTTATTAGCACCAGAAGGAATTGGGCAGATTGATCTTGATGATTATATCACTGAGATCAACGAAATGCAAGCAGTAGAACATGTCAATAAAGCAACAATTATGTCACCACAGCTTAAACATGTCTCACTGGACCTGCAGTCTCCTCAGACAGAAAAAGAAGTAGCAGAAGTTTCAAGTAAGATCAAAATTGCTTCCGAGGATGGGCCAGATTTATGTCTCGCAGGAAATAAAGTAAGGCAAGCACATAATGTTGGGGCTGTTGAGGAAATTACTACCTCAGATCATGTGACAGAGGAGAACAATAATAGTTTTGATGATGGAAATGAGCAGCAAGACAGAATGCCCGATGATCAAGGGCCAAATTTTCTGGAAAATGAGAAAATAGGACAGTTGTCAGTTATTGGAACATCTGCTTCAGGAGTTGAAGTAGGCATTGCCGATGTTAGTTGCCAAAAGTCAGTCATGGATGATGCAGCAGCGCCTGTTAAGAAGAAAAGGCATGGAAGCACACCAAAAAGGAAGAGGCATGATGACGGAGAGGAACTTCTTAATGCAGGTGAGAAAACCTCCTCCATGAGGATCAAGAAATCGAGGTTCTTGGCATCCAGTTTTGCAAATGTACAGGGAAGTGCTAGAGAGGTTGCAACAGGGACAACTGCAGATAGGGAAGAAAATTTAGAAGCATCAAGTAAGGGGGAAAACAAGCAAGAAACTGATAATGTTCAAGGACAGCAAGATAATGGGCATTCCAGCACAATTCCTCACACAGAGAAGCGTAGGAGAAGGAAACCAGCTAGATATCTAGATGCTGCAGATGATGACGAAAAAAGCTACTCCCTTTTCTCATCTGCATCTGTGAAGAAGAGTAGTCGTCAGAGCCAAATTGACAAACAAGGCAATGTGGAAACTGAGCTTTTGTCTGAGCTCTTTCCAAGCCTCCCAGAAAAGATCGCCAAATTGAAGAAGAGAGAGAATGGGAGCACAAATGCTACACTTAATGGTGCTACAGCTCATACCACTGCAAAAGGTTCTCGCAGGGCAAAAGGTTCCTCTAAATCTACCACTCCTAAAGCTGACAAGAATGAAAAGAAAGTGTTCAAAAAGCCTGTGATACAGAGGAGAAGAGGTAATTCCTATTTCCTGCCAAACCTCTAGATTCTTTTTGAATCCAATAAGTGAATTTTATAGATGAATAAATAGATAAATGAAATAATGTAGGATGTATGTTTTCATGCATGTACATATGCACATATACAGACATATATCTAAGTATGTGATACAGAGGAGAGAGCTAATTCCTATTTACTGCCAAACATCTAGATTCTTTTTGAATCCAATAGGTGAATTTTATAGATGAATAAATAGATGAATGATATAATGTATGATGTATGTTCCTACATAGGTCATACATACGTATGTACACACCCCCCCTTTGGAAGGCTAACTTATCTTGATGTTGGTTTTATTGTACGGTATCTGAAAAGGTAGTCAGCTTATAAACGTTGAAAGTTTTCTTTTTTAGGGTATTTATAATTATTGTGAGTACGAAGAATGCTAAAGGTTTGTTTTGGCATCTTCGATAAGAATTTAGAAACGACTTTTTTCACCACATTTGATAAATTTTTTTCGGAGACAATAGCTTGTCATCCTTAAAAAGGTCTTAGTCTCCCAGTGGGTTTCATTAAGAGAGTTTCGTATGACTTGGAGGGGAAATTCCCAAGTTTTTGGCACCAGCAAACTTGAGGGTTCGACTAAAAAGCAAAAAGGAAAACTTCTTATATGGTTTTCATTGTCTGATACATACCAAATTCTTAAAGCTAATGGTTGTGCAAAAGTGTTTCTTTGGAATTTTATATAGAACTTACATTAAAGAAATAGAGTATTTTGGAGTGGGCATTAGCTATCCTTAGTTCATGTACATGGATTCATGCTTCTTGAATTGGGTAATGTCTTTCCACAACTTTGGAAAGGAATGAAAGGGATAAGACATCGTGTTTACCTCATATTTAGGAAGCTTATTGCAAGCATTATCAATGATTACCTCTAAAAATACTAGTCTTCAGCTTTCGCTTACCTTCATAACGAATCATAAAATACCGTGAAAGATATTATGCGTGAGTATCGTGAGTATTGTTTGCAAGCAGCATACAAGACACCTCTGCGTGCTCATACAAAGCTTTTGTTATGTATCTTGATTCACATTTCTTGCTTTCTTTTGATGAGCATGAGAATTGTGCATATATGAATAACCTTAATGATCTATCAAGTTTTCTATCTTATAACCTTGGTCAATGGAATTCATGCAAGTAGAATGCAGTGTAAGCTATTCTTTGTGCCCTTCTCTTGAAGTGTCTACATCATATTTTGGCATGGACCACTTCAATGTATGCAAACAAAATGTCAAAGAACTAAAAAAATTAGAGAACGAGCTTTGGTTATTTCCTCCATTTATTTTGACGGTGAAGGCCCATTAGGTCATATCCTCAACTTCCTTTGCACCTCCAACGTTGCTTTGCAAGAGGCCATTGCATCTTCATCTTGATGCTTTTGAGGTAGTCCAAGAGAGCTCTCCCTCTCTCATTCCATTTGTATAGTATCCAATGTAGCATAGCCTTTTTCTTTCTCACCATTTAGTACTTAATGTGGCACAGCTTCTTTCTTTCTCTTTGTATATTATGAGAAAGGGGAGGGGGCTAAGAGGCAAAAATGGAATTTTGATAGCTCCAAATAATGAATATCCTTGTTCCATAAGCAAGTGTAGGAGAAATGACGTGTTACAAGAAAGATTCATGTGCTCTCTTTGGAAGAGGCTCAATTATCCCATGTTGTAAGTCAATTGTTTGTAGGCAGTGTTACGTCCCCAAAACTCAAGGACATCTGGATGGGTGCTTGTAGTTAAGTGTTCAGACAAGGGGGAGGGGGGAGGAGGAGGGGGAGGGGGAGGGAGAGGGAGAGGGAGGGGGGGGGGGAGGGAGGGAGGGAGGGAGGGAGGGAGGGAGAGGGGGGGAGGGAGAGGGAGGGGGGGGAGAGAGAGAGAGAGAGAGAGAGAGAGAGAGAGAGAGAGAGAGAGAGAGAGAGAGAGAGAGAGAGAGAGAGAGAGAGAGAGAGAGAGAGAGAGAGAGAGAGAGAGAGAGAGAGAGAGAGAGAGAGAGAGAGAGAGAGAGAGAGAGAGAGAGAGAGAGAGAGAGAGAGAAAGAAAGAAAGAAAGAAAGTGTTTTTACGTCTATTAGGAGGCCGAACTCGGCCTATGAGACAAATCGATGTACATGGGTGTATCTTCTGTCTATCAGAGAAGATAAAAGTGCTGAAAAAGAAACTGGTAAAGCAGATACATATCTCCGTGAAATGCGTGTGGAGATACCCATGAAAGGGGGGGTGTATGGAGTGCGATATCTATGGCAGTCTATATGCAAAGGGGTAGTACAACAAGCATGGGAATGCATCTGAAACGACTAACTAGCTCCATCCTGTGCTAATGGGCGGGTGTAAGATGTGATACATAGGTGGAGGTGGAGTCAGGGCCATCGTGATAGCTGCAACGGGATCAGCCATCATCTGGAATCGTCTCTCCTCTATGGCGCCATGGTGACGAGCCTTGATCTCTGCAATCTGATGTCGGTGATGTCTCGGGGCCCGATATCCTCTAGCACGGGGTCGTCTCCTAGCTCGAGCAGCCTGAGCCTGCTGAAGAGTCACCCCTCTCGGTGTGTGGGCTGAGGGGGGGAGGGCTGCAGCACGTCGTGGAATAAAGAACTCAGTGAGCTGACTCTGTCTCCCTCCTGTATGGGCTGCTACAGTAGGCTGGAGTAGGGAATCTCTGTGACTCTGTATCTCTAGTAGGAATCGCCCGAGCTGTCGCTGGTCTCTAGAGTCCATGATCTCTCGGAGGGTGGGCTGCCCTGTAAATAGAGTCCCGTATCTACCTCTGATGCCATCATATGCGCTACATCTGCATACAAAGTGCTCCTCATCCTCTATCTCTACTCTGCAAACCCTGCATATCCGCTCCTCTCTGGGAATGTCTGCGGCTCTGCCCGTCTCAATCTCTAGTCTGTGTGATGAGACTCTCAACTGGCCAATCGCTACCCTCGAGCTATGAGGCATGTAAGTATCCATGTAACATGGCCGCCGGATGAAACCGTCTGCTAGGATGTCTAAGAACTGGTCTCGATAGTGCAATAGTCTCGATCCCATGTGTGGTGTGTGCCATGTCTGACTAATGTAGCGCTGCCAAAGATCCTGTCTCAACACAACATTCCTCTCATGACGGGAGAGGTGGATGTGAGGTGAGTCTGGGTCGTACTGAAAAGGCGGTAATCTGTCCATATCAAGCCCATGACTATCAAACCATACTCTAACCTGAGTGTACCAAGCTCTCTCATATCCTGACTCTGATATCTGTATAGATGCCTCAAAAGCTCTGCGTGTGAGTCTGTCTGTAGGGAGCTCCCTCATCCTCTGAATAAAGCAGATAGTATGGAATAGTGCATCTACTACCATGGGTGGTGCAGCTAGCTCTGCCCTGATGATGTCATGTGGTACCGACTGTTTCCCGCGAAATAGTCGCGAGATCATACGTACATGGGGCCTCTCGATCGCACTCCACTGGGTGGCTGTGAGGCCTGGGGCCCAAACTGTCGCAGCATACATCATAGCTGGTCGGACTAGTGTGTCAAATAGCCACCCTTTCGTGCGGGGCTCCTGGAAGTGTGCCTGGTGACATCTCCGCTCTAACATGGCTAAAGCTGCATATGCTCGTGTGAGTCTATCGGTGGCTGCCTGTCTCATGCTGAAGGGGCCAGGTAAGCTCGTGAATGTGACTCCGAGGTAGACATAGGAAGTGACCACCTCAATCTGTCCACCGCCGGCTGTGAATCCTGCTCCATTCCTCACCAAGGGGGAGGTGTGGAAGATCATGACCTTGGTCTTGCCAAGGTTTGCTGTCAAGCCCTTCTGTGTACAAAACTCATCGAGGGCATCCAAGTGGCGCTGTAATCCATCGGGTGACTCTGAAATCAAGACAATGTCATCGGCATATAATAAAATGTGGACAGGTGTACTGCGAGGTCTGCACCCTCTCCTCCAGCTCGGAGAATGTAGTCCTCAATCTCATCGATGTAGAGACCAAATAGAGTGGGAGAGAGCGGGCAGCCTTGCTTAACACCGATGGTGCTAGCAATGACCTCATACATACCTCCTGGACACTGTACTCTCCCGGTCACCTGCTCATAGAGTGCATAGATGGCCCAAATCATCCCTGATGGTATTCCCAAGCTCTGAAGGCGTTGGAAGAGCCTCTCTCGTGGCACTGTATCGAAAGCTTTGCGGAAGTCCACAAAGCAGCAATATAGTCTCTTCTTCCGCACCCTTGCCCCATCAATGAGGCAGCGCAAAATGAAGATGTGATCAATAGTAGAGAAAGCTCGCCGAAAACCTGCCTGGCCTCGTGCTCGTAGCCCCTCAGTCTCTGCATATGAGCTGAGCTCTGCCTCAAGTATGGCACCGTATAGTTTGGCCATGGTGTGGCCAATCATGATGGTCCTGTAATTCCCTGGATCCAGGGTGTCGCCAGATTTGTGGATAGGCACAATGGTGTGCCTAGTCCACTCCTCTGGGAAGCCCTCCCCTATAGCCCGATTGAAGGCATGTGCAATCAACGGGGCTATAGTGGAGGATGCATATATGAGGTGCTCGCTCTGCAATCCCGTATGGTCTGTCGAACGTCCATGTCGCAGTCGTCCTATGGCCCTCTCAACCATCTTTGCTGTGAAAAGAGAAGAACTAGTAGGGCGAGGCTCAAGTGGCTGGGGAATGGGAGGCTGCCCAGGCACCTCATATAATCTCTGAGCATAATCATGCCATGTGTGTAGGTCCCCAATAGGTGTGGTCGGGCGTGGCTCTCGTAGGGTACGCCATGCTGAAGCACTGTCCATACTCATAAAGAGATGATATAGCTCAAGCATCTGTGCCTCCTCAAAGGCTCGCCTCTTCCGACGTGTGAGAGTCTTCATCTGTCCTGTGGCCTGTCTCTATGTGATCTCTCCCAATGCTCGTTGAGCTCGTAGTCGGCGGTAGGTATCTCTGCATTCCTCATCATACCAACGATGTTGTGGCATAGTCCCTGGGGGAGGTGTGTGACCAGAATGGATGGTGTGTGGGAAGGAGCTGATGGCGGATGTCTGAAGAACTGATGCTATCTGTGAGGTGAGTAGGGATAGTGGAGTGTCAGGGTGAAGCAAGAGAAGACCCTTCTCGACTTGGGCCGCATATATGTGAGCTAGCTCGTGTGTGAAGTGGATGGTGGTGTGTGGGATGCGTGCTGCGGATGTGCGTGTAGGGGTGTCTCCCTTGAGGGAGAGAGCGAGGTATGCGTGATCGGCCCCAATGGGTATAGGTGGGATGGTGAATGAGGTAAGTAGGTGAATGGCCTCTCTAGATCCCATGACGTAATCTACTGAACTTCCCCTGCCATCTGTGACTGAGTGTGGCATGCATGTCAATCCTCCTGATGTAGGCCACTGAGCCATCCCGTTATAGATAACGAGATTATGTCGAGAGCCTAGTCTGAGTAAGTGAGTGCCATAATGAGTGTGTGTAGAGTCAGCTCAAGCTCGAGCTGTAGACTCATCCTCTATGGTACGTAGTATCTGTGGGTCTTCTGGGTCAAATATCTCACACTGATCATTGCCTGTCCTGGCATTGAAGTCTCCCATAAGGAAGACTTCCCCTAGTGCTGAGTACTCTGTAATCTCTTCTGACAAGCAAGTGTATGGTGAGTCGTCCTCTCGATCTATGATAGCGAATCGCGAGCTAGAGGGAGCAAAGTAGCATAAAGCTATGAGAGAGAGAGAGAGAGAGAGAGAGAGAGAGAGAGAGAGAGAGAGAGAGAGAGAGAGAGAGAGAGAGAGAGAGAGAGAGAGAGAGAGAGAGAGAGAGAGAGAGAGAGAGAGAGAGAGAGAGGCATGTAAGTATCCATGTAACATGGCCGCCGGATGAAACCGTCTGCTAGGATGTCTAAGAACTAGTCTCGATAGTGCAATAGTCTCGATCCCATGTGTGGTGTGTGCCATGTCTGACTAATGTAGCGCTGCCAAAGATCCTGTCTCAACACAACATTCCTCTCATGTCGAGAGAGGTGGATGTGAGGTGAGTCTGGGTCGGACTGAAAAGGCGGTAATCTATCCATATCAAGCCCATGACTATCAAACCATACTCTAACCTGAGTGTACCAAGCTCTCTCATATCCTGACTCTGATATCTGTATAGATGCCTCAAAAGCTCTGCGTGTGAGTCTGTCTGTAGGGAGCTCCCTCATCCTCTGAATAAAGCAGATAGTCTGGAATAGTGCATCTACTACCATGGGTGGTGCAGCTAGCTCTGCCCTGATGATGTCATGTGGTACTGACTGTTTCCCGCGAAATAATCGCGAGATCATACGTAACTGGGGCCTCTCGATCGCACTCCACTGGGTGGCTGTGAGGCCTGGGGCCCAAACTGTCGCAGCATACATCATAGCTGGTCGGACTAGTGTGTCAAATAGCCACCCCTTCGGGGCTCCTGGAAGTGTGCTTGGTGACATCTCCGCTCTAACATGGCTAAAGCTGCATATGCTCGTGTGAGTCTATTGGTGGCTGCCTGTCTCATGCTGAAGGGGCCAGGTAAGCTCGTGAATGTGACTCCGAGGTAGACATAGGAAGTGACCACCTCAATCTGTCCACCGCCGGCTGTGAATCCTGCTCCATTCCTCACCAAGGGGGAGGTGTGGAAGATCATGACCTTGGTCTTGCCAAGGTTTACTGTCAAGCCCTTCTGTGTACAAAACTCATCGAGGGCATCCAAGTGGCGTTGTAATCCATCGGGTGACTCTGAAATCAAGACAATGTCATCGGCATATAATAAAATGTGGATAGGTGTACCTGCGAGGTCTGCACCCTCTCCTCCGGCTCGGAGAATGTAGTCCTCAATCTCATCGATGTAGAGACCAAATAGAGTGGGAGAGAGCGGGCAGCCTTGCTTAACACCGATGGTGCTAGCAATGACCTCAGACATACCTCCTGGACACTGTACTCTCCCGGTCACCTGCTCATAGAGTGCATAGATGGCCCAAATCATCCCTGATGGTATTCCCAAGCTTTGAAGGCGTTGGAAGAGCCTCTCTCGTGGCACTGTATCGAAAGCTTTGCGGAAGTCCACAAAGCAGCAATATAGTCTCTTCTTCCGCACCCTTGCCCCATCAATGAGGCAGCGCAAAATGAAGATGTGATCAATAGTAGAGAAAGCTCGCCGAAAACCTGCCTGGCCTCGTGCTCGTAGCCCCTCAGTCTCTGCATATGAGCTGAGCTCTTCCTCAAGTATGGCACCGTATAGTTTGGCCATGGTGTGGCCAATCATGATGGTCTTGTAATTCCCTGGATCCAGGGTGTCGCCAGATTTGTGGATAGGCACAATGGTGTGCCTAGTCCACTCCTCTGGGAAGCCCTCCCCTATAGCCCGATTGAAGGCATGTGCAATCAACGGGGCTATAGTGGAGGATGCATATATGAGGTGCTCGCTCTGCAATCCCGTATGGTCTGTCGAACGTCCATGTCGCAGTCGTCCTATGGCCCTCTCAACCATCTTTGCTGTGAAAAGAGAAGAACTAGTAGGGCGAGGCTCAAGTGGTTCGGGAATGGGAGGCTGCCCAGGCACCTCATGGGCACCTCATATAATCTCTGAGCATAATCATGCCGTGGAATAAAGAACTCAGTGAGCTGACTCTGTCTCCCTCCTCTATGGGCTCCTACAGTAGGCTGGAGTAGGGAATCTCTGTGACACTATCTCATCAATGTAGAGACCAAAGAGGGTGGGTGAGAGAGGGCATCCTTGCTTCATCCCGATAGTGCTAGCAAGTGGATCAGATAAGTCCCCTGGACATCTGACTCTACCAGATACTCTCTCGTATAAGGCGTAGATCCCCCATATCATCTCCTCCGGAGCTCCGATGTCAAGTAGTCGTCTGAAGAGTCGATCCCTGGGAACAGTGTCAAATGCTTTGCGGAAGTCCACATAACTTGGCCAATATAGGGCCAATCATGATCGTCCGGTATGTAGCTGGATCCATAGTATCACCTTACTTATGAATGGGCACTATGGTGTGCTAAGTCCATTAGTCTGGGAACCCTTCAACCAATGCACGGTTGAAGAGATGGGCAATGAGCGGTGCGAGAGTCGTGCCTCCATAGATGAGGTGCTCTGCCTGTAAACCGAAATGATCATGGGCCCTTCCATGCTGCAGCCGGGCAATAGCGCGTCCCACCATAGTGGGTGTGAAGAAGTCAGAGGTAGTAGGACGTGAGCTCTGCAGTCTGGGAATGGGAGGCTTGTCTGGGATCTCGTATAGGCTCCGTGCATAGCTATGCCAAGTGCTCGGGTCTCGGATAGGTGTCTGCTGTCTCCTCTCTCTCAAATGTCGCCATGCCACTACACTGTCTCGACTCATGAGCAAATGGTAAATATTCCAATACTGTCTCTCCTCCCAATCTCGCCGTTTGCGGCGAGTAAGGCTCTGCATGGGACGCTGTGCCTGTGTGTGTGTAATATCTCCTCTATGCTCTAAAATCCGTAGGTGCTTCCGCAGCTCACGACAATCTGCATCATACCAACTTTTCTGGGGTATGGATCCTGTGCGTGGAGGGTGCATGTGTGCAGTGTGGGAAGTTGCAGAGAGCTGAGTCCTGTAGGATGGTGGTGATATGTGATGTAAGTGTGTCCAAAGGTGAGAATGGATCGAGGGAGAGTAGGCGGGTGTGTAAATGGTGTGCATAGACGTGTGAGCTCGTGTGTGAAGTGTATCGTGGTATGTATCTGAGTGGGTGAGGGAGGGTCTAATGGAATCGGAGATGAGAGTGTGAATGTGATAAATGTGTGGTCAGCACCGAGTGGGCGTCGTCCAATACTAAGTGAAGGGATGAGTGAAGCTCCAGAGGTAGTACCCAAAATGTAGTCGACTGTGCTCTCACCTCCCCCGTGAGGGAAGCAAGTACATCCGACTGAACCTGGCCAACGATTCATCCCGTTATATATAACGAGATGATGTCGGCTGCCTAGCTCGAGTAGATGTCTGCCATAGCCGGTGGTGTCCTGACCCGTATCTGCCGATACTCTGTTGGTGCTAATCTCAACCGGGTCTCTGGCCCTCATGAGATGTGGGTGATGCATGTCGTATGCCTCGCACGGATGCGACTGAGTGCATCCATTGAAGTCCCCCATAAGGAAGACTTCACCTAGTGTGTTGTAATGTAGTATCTCATTTGAAAGCGCTGTGTATGGTGAGTCTCTATCTCGGATCGGTCCCCCCAGATCCTGTCCTTCGTATCGAGATCCGCCTGGTGGGAAGTAGCATATAGCAATGTAAATCGAGCTCCCCTCTGCTATCTCCATGCGAACCCACATGTATCGTGCCTCCTCATCTCTACCTATAATATGGATCCGGCTCTGTATCTCCTGTCGAAATACGATGGCCACTCCTCCCGATCCTCGCGCTTTACTCTGTCTCGTCGTGGTCCTGAATGCATATTCCCAATGAAAACTTGCAATGCGTGGTAGACCTCTCTCTGGGCTCTCGTGTGTCATTGTGATGCACGCAAAGTCATGTGATGCCAGGATCTCCTCGACTCTGTCTGGTCACGTCCAGAGTGCCCCGTTGGAGTTCCAAACCACTCCTCTAAGTGGTCTCCGATGGTGTAGTGATGGCTCATAGGCCGCATGGCCCTATTTGATAGGGCGTCCATCTATGAAGACCTTACCATCACGGTAAAAGGCCTTCCTCCCCTCTCGATGTGCCTTGAGTATCTGTGGCATGCAAGCGCGTCGGTGTGCCACCTGCATACGCGTGAGGTCCTCGTCCATGTAGAGGGTGCCGCCGGGTAGTCCACGTAGAGAGAGAGAGAGAGAGAGAGAGAGAGAGAGAGAGAGAGAGAGAGAGAGAGAGAGAGAGAGAGAGAGAGAGAGAGAGAGAGAGAGAGAGAGAGAGAGAGAGAGAGAGAGAGAGAGAGAGAGAGAGAGAGAGAGAGAGAGAGAGAGAGAGAGAGAGAGAGAGGGGGAGGGAGGGAGGGAGGGAGGGAGGGAGGGAGGGAGGGAGGGAGGGAGGGAGAGGGGGGGAGAGAGAGAGAGAGAGAGAGAGAGAGAGAGAGAGAGAGAGAGAGAGAGAGAGAGAGAGAGAGAGAGAGAGAGAGAGAGAGAGAGAGAGAGAGAGAGAGAGAGAGAGAGAGAGAGAGAGAGAGAGAGAGAGAGAGAGAGAGAGAGAGAGAGAGAGAGAGAGAGTCATACTAACGTCTTTTGGAGGCCAAACTTGGCCTATGAGACAAAAGCCATGTACAAGTGTAGTAACCATGTGTAGAAAATGAAATGAAATAAACACAAAGCTATCTAGGGCTGGTAAAAGGCTTGGGAGACGTGGCTCTGACTCAGCAGATAGTGGCCACCAAATACAGGGGCATACATAATATGAGTGAGCAAAACACCCTAGCTATTGGTGATGGGGGGAGGTGGGTGTAGTATGTGGTACATCAGTGGTGGTCTGAGTGCCTCTTGAAGGAAGACAACCCAGGGGGTGGTGGTACGCCTATGCTCCATCATGTGGTCGTAGGCTGTCCTGATGCGTGAGATATCCTCCTGATATAGTCGCGGTCTCTGATGTAGCTCTGCTCGCTGAAAGAACTGGGTAATGGTCTGCTGGGTACTCACCCGTGGCTGATGTGTGGGCTGTAGTGACCGCTCTCTCCTCTCGTATGCTGTTGTGAGGAAGTGCCCCAAGCGTCGCTTGTCTCCCATAGTCATGCACAAGTGGAGTGACTCCTCTAGCTGGAACTGTGCTCGTAGGTCTAAGTATGCTCGGCATCTGATAACAAAATGCTCCTCACTCTCTACCTCTGTGTGGCATATTGGGCACCACCTCTCCTCATGGGGGACTCCCTTGGACCGACCTCTCAATCTCGAGCTGATGAGATGAGACCCAGAGCTGCCCAATGACGACTCGGAGGTGGTGGGGAAGGTATGTCTCCATGTATCTCGGGATCTTGATGAAGGCTGCGTCCGATATATGTAGAAAATGCTCGCAGTAATAGAGCATTTTCGGTGGCAATGTATCCCTAGGGCTCACCCATGTCCTCTATATGTATGTATGCCATATCTCTTGACGAATGACCCTATTCCTCTCTTGATGAGAGAGCGAGTAGATGGGTGCATGCGAGTCGTACTGTAGTGGTGGTAGCTTGTCTATGTCAAAGCCATGGTGGGTCAGCCAATCTCGTGTCTGTGCATACCATGAGGAGGTGTCGCTTGCTAATGCCATCACGTGATGCCTTGAAAGCACGATAAGCAATGCGCCTTGTATCCATGCTCCGAAGTCTGTGTAATAGGCATACTGTCTAGAACAGTGCCTCAACTAGCATTAGTGGTGCAGCGAGCTCTGCTGTAATGATATCATGTGGTACTGAAGGCTTGCTGCGGATAAGTCTGGCAATCATGAGAATCTGTGGCCTCTCTAATGCTGTCCATACTGATGTAGGCTGTAGCTAATCTCGGCCCCCATATGGCTGCCCCATACATGAGCGCTTGCGTAACCAAAGTGTCAAAGAGCCACCCCTTTGTACGGGGCTCCTGAAAATATGCCTGGTGGCACTATCTCTCCATCAAAGCTAGTGCTACGTACCCACGTGTGATGTGGTCACGAGCTGCCTGAGACATAGAGAAGACCCCTGATGCTGCTGTAAATGTCACTCCCAAGTAAACATATGACCCGACCACCTCGATCGGTCCACCTGCTGCTGTGAACAAACTATGTCTGCGTACCTGTGCAGATGTATGAAAGATCATGACCTTGGTTTTACCAAGGTTCACTGATAACCCTCTGTGTCTGCAAAAGTCATCTAGGCCATGTAGATGATGCTGTAGACCTTCTGCAGACTCTGAAACCAATACAATATCATCAGCGTATAAAAGAATATAGACAGTGGATCCCCGTACCTCAATGCCATCTCCCCCCTGCTTCTGTATGAAGTCCACTATCTCATCAATGTAGAGACCAAAGAGGGTGGGTGAAAGAGGGCATCCTTGCTTCACCCTGATAGTGCTAGCAAGTGGATTATATAAGCCCCCTGGGCATCTGACTCTACCAGATACTCTCTCATATAAGGCGTAGATCCCCCATATCATCTCCTCCGGAGCTCCGATATCAAGTAGTCTTCTAAAGAGTCGGTCCTTGGGAACAATGTCAAATGCTTTGCGGAAGTCCACAAAGCAACAATATAATCTCCTCTTCCTCACCCTTGCCTGTTCGATTAGGCATCGCAGAGTGAAGATGTGGTCAATAGTAGAGTAATCTTGCAAGAGAGCAAGGATTACGACCACCACATGCTAGAGAGATGACTCTCCTCCCAACCTTATGCCTGTATATATAGCTCCTTGGACCACAAATGTAACTAGAGTCCACAAGTGCATGTGCAATCTCCACCACTCTTTTCATACCTTCCACTGGAGTCCACTAGTGGTTGGTGTACTCGCCTCTTGAGTTAAGTCCACTGGACTCAAGTTAACTCATGTGAACTTGAGTTAGAAGGCTCTAGAGCTCTTTGGGCAAAACTCTCTCCCCATGCTCCCAATGAGGATTGAACCGAAGACGACCTCCTTCACAACCATGAGACTTAACCACTAGGCTAAGTGGATCACTTGAATATGAGAGCACATGAACTTATGCTTGAGTCTATTCTTGAGATCTTTGGTCCTATAAATGAGTGACCAAACGGTATCCGATTTTAGATCTGTCTGAAGAAGTCGGATCCCTAGACCATAGACTTACTTTATTACATTCTTCCTCCCTTGGAAAAAATTTTCGTCCTCGAAAATAAAGCTATATATAGTAACTGTAGGCAACCTCCGAGCCTCATGTTCTAAAACTGAAAGAACATGGTCATGTTCTAAAACTGGAAGAACATGTCTCATCTCTGTGGTGGCGTCCGTGCCCAAATGATTCAAAACATTGTTTGGCTTTGCACTTTGATGAACTAGGCAAAGTACAAAGTAGTGAATGAATAATAAGGGTGGATCTAAATACATCCCTGGCCAATTCACAGTAGTTTCTGGATGTGCAACCTAGGCACAAACATGTGAACTAGGTGGATTCTAATTACTAGTCCATTTCTAGGCATAACTGGTGCATGAACTTAGTAATGAAAGTGGTATTCTTATCCCTTACAAGACTTTGAGAACTCTTGATTCACTTGAATTTGATTTGGATCACTTAAACTTTGGTTGTCTCAAACATCTAACTTAGATGTTTGTATAATGGTTTACTTTGATCCAACAGTTTCTTGATTTTTCTACCCGACTAGAGGACTATTTTGTCCTAATGAGTTTAAAAATCCTATGTTAACTGTAGGACAAAGTTTACCATTTCAGTGGAGTCAACCATACCAACTTGTCCAATACAAATTCAAAATAAAAAATTATCCAACTTAAGACATTTTCTCAAAGACTTTAATTGAAAATTCTTGGGAATTGTCAATCTGGTGAGCAATTCCTAACTTCAATGTAGGTATGCTAATAACTGGAAGCAAACTCTCATGAATAAGTCAATCTTGGACTTGTTATCTTTTTGAAGAGTGAATATGTTACTATACAGAACATCTATCTAAGATGTTTAATTTAGTTATCTAATTCCAATCAGCTGACCCAAGACTTTTGCGAGAGGAATCAGATACTTTATCTGAGTCAATTTCAAAAGATTTGGAAAGTGAAAGGAAATGACTAAAACTCTGTATAACTAATTTAAACTTCTAAGATCTAAACTTGCTGTGAGTCAAGTACTTGATGACCATAGTTGCATCGCAACGCGTTGCGAACGGTCCGCAACTTCGCCACCGCAACTTCGCAACGTTGCTACGTTCGCAACGCGTTGCTTTGCATTCAATTTTTTTTTTAATCCAAAAAATATATTTCACTTAGGAAGGATAATAAATTATCCCTAACCTTATCCCAAATCTTCAATACTTGCAATACAAAAACTGTGGAGAATGAGAAAGACATAAAAAGCTTTAGAAGATTAGAGATTCATTTATATATGATTTTAGACCTTATCATCTTGAAATAGATTGATATTTTGGAAACGATAGGCAACGTTGTTTTCCACTATGGTATTACTATTGTTATGGCACATGCAACTTCATATTTATCATTTCCCACTTATGATTTATGCCATGACTCATTTGATTTGTCAATGATTCTCTACATTTTTATCATGATAGATCAATGACCATGTATGATGTATCATCATTCATATATGATTTTACATTGTTAAATGTTATGTTATGAATCATAATGTTACATTGTTATGTTAAATGCTATGTTATGAATCATAATAATCTCTCTCTCTATCTCTATCTCTCTTTGTAAGTATGTATGTATGTGTGTGTATATGTATGTATGTACGTACGTATGTATGTATATGTGTGTGACATGTGTGTATATATGTATGTATGTATGTATGTATGTATGTATGTATGTATGTATGTATGTATGTATGTATGTATGTATGTATGTATGTATGTATGTATGTATGTATGTATGTATGTATGTATGTATGTATGTATGTATGTATGTATGTATGTATGTATGTATGTATGTATGTATGTATGTATGTATGTATGTATGTATGTATGTATGTATGTATGTATGTATGTATATATATATATATATATATATATATATATATATATATATCATATTTTAAGGTATATATAGTCATATCCCACCTTAATATGTATCATAGGGTCCAAAATACCTAAAAAATATGTATATAAATTTTGAAAAATAAATAACTTTATCGCAACGCCTAGCTCCAAACGTTGCCCTCGTTGCTAACCCGTTGCTAACGCGTTGCCGTTGCCGTTGCTAAAACGTTGCTTTCCACTATGTTGATGACTCATGACTTTAACTTCTGAATGATCTATTTCAACAGAGATTTGAAGCATTTTCTTTATCTTTAAGAGAAATAAGCTGGATTCTCAAAAAGATGCAAAGAATATCAAAAACATCATCCAACCACAGGATACTGATGTGGCAATTACCATCAGTGCACCACTGAGGTTCTGTTGATGAGTTTTTACTAAAACAATGCTTCACTTGAGACTAAGTTCAAGTCACATTCAGTCTTTATGACTCCTTCTTATCATGAATGCAATTCTTGTGCATTTCTTTGAATCAAAAGAGTGAATTTACCAAGTTATACTAGGAACTGGATACTTGACTTAGTCAATCAAATCCTAGGTTGAAAAGATCAACTGAAAATCAAAGTCCAATTTTTTTTTTTTCAGAAATTTATCAAATATTTCCGATTAACAACACTTTATCTTGAAGAGTTTCAAGAAGATCTTGGAAGTCACTTACTTCATATCTTTTGTATTTGCATACCAAACATTTCACCAAACATTTCAATATGTTTGTGCTTTTGCATTTCAATATGTTTATTTTCTCTTTTTTAGCTTTCATTAATTTGCATTATTTTTCATAAAACGCATCCTACATGAAAGCATGGAGAGAAACAAATATTGAAATGAAAACATAACTTGGAAAATACTTATCTTCCAATTAGCTACGTCCTCCCATTGACCTCTAGAAAAGCCATTCTCCTTCCTTTGATCATCAGGAAAAATCTTTCTATGCAAAGAAGAGCCAACTTTCATAGCCATGCTCACATTTCTTCAAAACCTTGAAAATCGAAAGCACGATCATCCTTGTTTCGATCCAACGTTGCTTTACTTTGGCTGGCTGAGAATGGTGGCGATGCCTTAGATCGGTCCTCCCAGACGCCTTGTGACAGTCTCTATCAAACCGAACGGCTCTCACTTTTCTTTATTTCCTTCAGCTAGAGGTGTGCTCTTCATCTCGTCTCTCCCGCTTAGCTTGCTGCTGCATCTCGCAGTAACTAAAGGTGGTGGAAGAAGAGCAGCATGGCCAGAAAGCAACACTTCTTCGTTCTCGATCATTTCTTGCTGCAGATGAAGAAAATACATGCCAGGAAACAAACGAGGCCTTGTTCGCAATCGATATTGGAGGCTCCCATCCTGAGAGAGGCAAACCATATGAGATTCATGATGGTTGTGGTGTGTGTCGGCAAGACGAAGATCTTGAATGAAACTGCATCACGGTGGAAAATAGACGGAGTGTTTCTACCCATCTGGATGATGAGGTGAGTTAGCAGAACGATCCTAGAACTGCATCAGTCTTCTATGACGTACTAACTGTAGAAGATGTGAGGAGTTGTTGACATGCATTCAGAACCCAGTTATAGCGTATATTATAAGGTCTCAGCTATGGCGGGTTCTGATGCTTGTAGCTTTAGTTGGTTGCAGAAGGAGAGAATCTGACAAAGCTAGATATTATTCCATCGCCAGAGATAATAGGCGCAGGCATGGAGAAAAACAAGAACTACAAGGTTCAGTCGACAGCTTCGACAGAGAAAGCAATTGCGGCAGCCCAGGAAGATTGGAACCGAAGGCAATGGAGAATCTGTCCGCAGAATCTGATCGAGAGGACACCGGTGTTATCCGCCTCTGCTGCAGCATCATCTTCCTCACTAGAGCCGTCTGCCAAGAAAAGGTGTTTCCGTGAAGTCTGGTAGAGGCCGTGGAATGCTTGGTAGGAGGATAGCGCCCAAAAAGGAGCAGATCACAATCCTTAATTGCGGAATCAAATCAAAGTGTGTGATAAATTCATGAATTGAACATGACTTCCTCGTTCTCTGCGTAATGTGCGGGACCACGATGCAGAACCAAAGCTAGTTTCTCAAGGTGCAAGGTTTGCTTGATTAAGAGCCCAGCGTCTTCGTGATTGTTGGATAACAAATCTCTTTCTAATCAACAGAACAGCGTGGGTATCTCTGCTGATAATTAGCGCAGAGTTCAGATGATCGATAACAATTGTACCCACTGAAGGCTGCTGCGCTTGGTGACAAAGATCAATAATTAAAGCTTTAAACCAATGAATCTTAAGAGCCGATTGCGCCAGTAGATAGTGGAATCCTTTCGTAACCCCAGACGATGGGTTCGTCTCCAGCCTCGTGATAGACCCCGCTAATGGCTTCGTTTTTAAGCCACTACAAAGTACCAAATCTGCACAAGACTATTCAAACTGGTATACGTATTATCGTAAGAATTAACGCAGCTACGATGGTTACAACAAAACTCCGCTCTGTAGGTGTGCTGAGTTCGAATCCCGAGGATGATATGCACTCAAAGCCATAATTTTGCAGACACCAAAAATGCACGAAGAACCGGAGCAATCATTTGAAAGCGAAATATACAAACAGATACGTATCGGACAAGAGTTCCGCATGGAGAAAATAAGAAAAGCTTAACAAGAGTTCCAGGAGCGCATAGAAGACCATGGAAGCTCAACCTTGGGCTCTGATACCAATGCAAGAGAGCAAGGATTACGACCACCACATGCTAGAGAGATGACTCTCCTCCCAACCTTATGCCTGTATATATAGCTCCTTGAATCAATGAGGACCACAAATGTAACTAGAGTCCACAAGTGCATGTGCGATCTCCACCACTCTTTTCATACCTTCCACTGGAGTCCACTAGTGGTTGGTGTACTCGCCTCTTGAGTTAAGTCCACTCGACTCAAGTTAACTCACGTGAACTTGAGTTAGAAGGCTCTAGAGCTCTTTGGGCAAAACTCTCTCCCCATGCTCTCCATGGGGATTGAACCGAAGACGACCTCCTTCACAACCATGAGACTTAACCACTAGGCTAAGTGGATCACTTGAATATGAGAGCACATGAACTTATGCTTGAGTCTATTCTTGAGATCTTTGGTCCTATAAATGAGTGACCAAACGGTATCCGATTTCAGATCTATCTGAAGAAGTCGGATCCCTAGACCATAGACTTACTTTATTACAAATCTCGTCTGAAACCTTCCTGTCGTGGAGCCCTTATACCCTTCCTCTCAGGGAGAGTACTCAACTCTATCTCTAGTACTGCCCCATATAACTTGGCCAATATAGGGCCAATCATGATCGTCCGGTATGTAGTTGGATCCATAGTATCACCTGACTTATGAATGGGCACTATGGTGTGCTCAGTCCATGGGAACCCTTCAACCAATGCACGGTTGAAGAGGTGGGCAATGAGCGGTGCGAGAGTCATGCCTCCATAGATGAGGTGCTTTGCCTGTAAACCGAAATGGTCATGGGCCCTGCCATGCTGTAGCCGAGCAATAGCGCATCCCACCATAGTGGGTGTGAAGAAGTTAGAGGTAGTAGGAGGTGAGCTCTGCGGTCTGGGAATGGGGGGCTTGTCTTGGATCTCGTATAGACTCCGTGCATAGCTATGCCAAGTACTCGGCTCTCGGATAGGTGTCTGCTGTCTCCTCTCTCTCAAATGTCGCCATGCCACTCCACTATCTCGACTCATGAGCAAATGGTAAATATCCCAATACTGTCTCTCCTCCCAATCTCGCCGTTTGTGGCGAGTAAGGCTCTGCATGCGACGCTGTGCCTGTGTGTGTAATATCTCCCCTATGCTCTAAAATCCGTAGGTGCTTTCGTAGCTCACGACAATCTGCATCATACCAACCGTTCTGGGGCATGGATCTTGTGCGTGGAGGGTGCATATGTGTGCGGTGTGGGAAGCTGTGGAGAGCTGAGTCCTGTAGGATGGTGGTGATCTGTGATGTAAATGTGTCCAAAGGTGATCTGTGATGTAAGTGTGTGAGAGAGAGAGAGAGAGAGAGAGAGAGAGAGAGAGAGAGAGAGAGAGAGAGAGAGAGAGAGAGAGAGAGAGAGAGAGAGAGAGAGAGAGAGAGAGAGAGAGAGAGAGAGAGAGAGAGAGAGAGAGAGAGAGAAAGAAAGTCATATTAACGTCTTCTGGAGGCCAAACTTGGTCTATGAGACAAAAACCATGTACAAGTGTAGTAACCCTGTGTAGAAGATAAAATGAAATAAAAAGTATATCGCTACACAAAGCTATATAGGGCTGGAAAAGGCTGGGGAGACGTGGCTCTGACTCTGCAGATAGTGGCCACCTAATACATGGGGGGATCCAAAATGTGAGTAAAACGCCCTAGCTAATGGTGATGGGTGGAGGTGGGTGTAGTATGTGGTACATCGGTGGTGGTCTGAGTGCCTCTTGAAGGAAGACAACCCAGGGGGTGGTGGTATGCCTATGCTCCATCATGTGGTCGTAGGCAATCCTGATGCGTGAGATATCTTCTTGATATAGTCGTGGTCGACGATATCCGCCCATGCGTGGTCGGCGCCGTGCTCTCTGTGTTGCTGCCTGGTGTAGCGTGAGCCCTATAGATGGACCTCTCTGATGTAGCTCAACTCGCTGAAAGAACTGCGTAATGGTCTGCTGGGTACTCACCCGTCGCTGATGTATGGGCTGTAGTGACCGCTCTCGCCTCTCGTATGCTGCTGTGAGAAAGCGTCCCAAGCGTCTCTGGTCTCCCATAGTCATGCACAGTTGGAATGACTCCTCGATCTGGAAGTGTGCTCGTAGGTCTAAGTATGCTGGACATCTGATAACAAAATGCTCCTCACTCTCTACCTCTGTCTTGCATACTGGGCACCACCTCTCCTCACGGGGGACTCCCTTGGTGTATCTCGGAATCTGGGTGAAGCCCGTGCCCGATATATGTAGAAAATGCTCGCGGTAGTAGAGCATTTTCGGTGGCAATGTACCCCTAGGGCTCACCCATGTCCTCTGTATGTATGTATGCCATTCTCTTGACGAATGCTGTCCATATTGATGTAGCTAATCCTGGTCCCCATATGGCTGCCCCATACATGAGCGCTGGCGTAACCAAAGTGTCAAAGAGCCACCACTTTGTGCGGGGCTCCTGAAAATATGCCTGGTGGCACTGTCTCTCCATCAAAGCTAGTGCTGCGTAACCACGTGTGATGCGGTCACTGGCTGCCTGAGCCATAGAGAAGATCCCTGATGCTGCTGTAAATGTCATCCCCAAGTAAACATATGATCCGACCACCTCGATCGGTCCACCTGCTGCTGTGAACAAACTATGTCTGCGTACCTGTGCTGATGTATTAAAGATCAAGACCTTGGTTTTACCAAGGTTCACAGATAACCCTCTGTGTCTGCAAAAGTCATCTAGGCCGTGTAGATGATGCTGTAGACCTTCTGCAGACTCTGAAACCAATACAATATCATCAGCGTGTAAAAGAATATGGATAGTGGACCCGTGTACCTCAATGCCATCTCCCCTGCTGCTGTATGAAGTCCACTATCTCATCAATGTAGAGACCAAAGAGGGTGGGTGAGAGAGGGCATCCTTGCTTCACCCCGATAGTGCTAGCAAGTGGATCAGATAAGCCCCCTGGACATCTGACTCTACCAGATACTCTCTCGTATAAGGCGTAGATCCCCCATATCATCTCCTCAGGAGCTCCGATGTCAAGTAGTCGTCTGAAGAGTCGATCCCTGGGAACAGTGTCAAATGCTTTGCGGAAGTCCACAAAGCAACAATATAATCTCCTCTTCCTCACCCTGGCCTGGTCGATCATGCATCTCAGAGTGAAGATGTGGTCAATGGTAGAGTAATCTCGTCTGAAACCTGCATGTCCTGGAGCCCTGATGCCCTTCCTCTCAGCGAGAGTACTCAACTCTGTCTCTAGTACCGCCCCATATAACTTGGCCAATATAGGGCCAATCATGATCGTCCGGTATGTAGCTGGATCCATAGTATCACCTGACTTATGAATGGGCACTATGGTGTGCTCAATCCATGAGTCTTGGAACCCTTCAACCAATGCACGGTTGAAGAGATGGGCAATGAGCGGTGCGAGAGTCGTGCCTCCATAGATGAGGTGCTCTACCTGTAAACCGAAATGATCATGGGCCCTGCCATGCTGCAGCCGGGCAATAGCGCGTCCCACCATAGTGGGTGTGAAGAAGTCAGAGGTAGTAGGACGTGGGCTCTGCGGTCTGGGAATGGGAGGCTGGTCTGGGATCTCGTATAGGCTCCGTGCGTAGCTATGCCAAGTGCTCGGGTCTCGGATAGGTGTCTGCTGTCTCCTCTCTCTCAAATGTCGCCATGCCACTACACTGTCTCGACTCATGAGCAAATGGTAAATATCCCAATACTGTCTCTCCTCCCAATCTCGCCGTTTGCGGCGAGTAAGGCTCTGCATGGGACGCTGTGCCTATGTGTGTGTAATATCTCCTCTATGCTCTAAAATCCGTAGGTGCTTCCGCAGCTCACGATAGTATGCATCATACCAACGGTTCTGGGGCATGGATCCTGTGGGTGGAGGGTGCATATGTGTGCGGTGTGGGAAGCTGCGGAGAGCTGAGTCCTGTAGGATGGAGGTGATATGTGATGTAAGTGTGTCCAAAGGTGAGAATGGATCGAGGGAGAGTAGGCGGGTGTGTAAATGGTTTGCATAAACGTGTGAGAGCTCGTGTATGAAGTGTATCGTGGTATGTATCTCAGTGGGTGAGGGAGGGTCTAATGGAATCTGAGATGATAGTGTGAATGTAATAAATGTGTGGTCAGCACCGAGTGGGCGTCGTCCAATACTAAGTGAAGGGATGAGTGAAGCTCCAGAGGTAGTACCCAAAATGTAGTCGACTGTGCTCTCACCTCCCCCATGAGGGAAGCAAGTAAATCCGCCTGAACCTGGCCACCGATTCATCCCGTTATATATAACGAGATGATGTCGACTGCCTAGCTCGAGTAGATGTCTGCCATAGCCGGTGGTGCCCTGACCCGTATCTGCCGATACTCTGCTGGTGCTAATCTCAATCGGGTCTGGCCCTCTTGAGATGCGGGTGATCCATGTCATATGCCTCGCACTGATGCGACTGAGTGCGGCCATTGAAGTCCCCCATAAGGAAGACTTCACCAAGTGTGCTTTAATGTAGTATCTCATCTGAAAGCGCTGTGTATGGTGAGTCTCTATCTTGGATCGGTCCCCTAGGTCCTGTCCTGCGTATCGAGACCCGCCTGGTTGGAAGTAGCATATAGCAATGTAAATCGAGCTCCCCTGTGCTATCTCTATGCGAACCCACATGTATCGTGCCTCCTCATCTCTACCTATAATATGGATCCGGCTCTGTATCTCCTGTCGAAATACGATGGCCACTCCTCCCGAACCTCGCGCTGTACTCTATCTCGTCGTAGTCCTGAATGCATATTCCCAATGAAAACCTGCAATGCGTGGTAGACCTCTATCGGGGCTCTCATGTGTCTCTGTGATGCACGCAAAGTCATGTGATGCGAGGATCTCCTCGACTCTGTCTGGTCGCGTCCAGAGTGCCCCGTTGCAGTTCCAGACCACTCCTCTGAGTGGTGTCTCCTGGTGTAGTGATGTCTCATAGGCCGCATGGCCCTATTTGATAGGGAGTCCATCTATGAAGACCCTACCATCACCGGAAAAGGCCTTCCTCCCCTCTCGACGTGCCTGGAGTATCTGTGGCATGCAAGCGCGTCGGTGTGCCACCTGCATACGCGTGAGGTCCTCGTCCATGTAGAGGGTGCCGCCGGGTAGTCCACGTAGTACCGATCGACGTCTAAAAAAGGAGGTCCGTGCCTCCTCCGAACTCACTTTGAGGATGAGTGCTCGCAAACGTGATGTATCCCTCCCAACCCTCCATGCGTCTGTGTAAGGCATGCTCTCGTACCCAAGTCGATGGCAAATGTCAGTGGCGCCTGCCTCCGGTGATACCCCTTCGGGTAGGCCTGTAATCCGAATGTGAAGTCTTCGAGTGTGTCGAAGCCTCTCTTCCTCAAGTGTATCCTTGACTCGTGTGAGGTCTTCTTTCTGCACGTCTTCCCTAACTTCCTTCTTAACCCTTTTGTGTACTACTTCCACCCATGACTCTCGAGTAGATTCTACCTCCGTTTTGATTTCCTTCTTTATTTCTTCCTTGAGTATCTCCACGTTGGAGATCTCCCCCTCTTCTTTCATGTGCTCATAAGCTGTCCTCCAATGGTCTCTTTCTTCTGTGAGAGTCTTCACTTGTTCTTCCAGTCCTTTGACTTTATTCATTATTTGTTCTTCGAGTCCTTTGAACTTTTCCATCATCTTTCGTATCTCCATATTGAGGTTGCGGTCTGCTTCCTTTTTGGCCTCTTTGAGAGCTTTAGCGATAAGGTCGTCCACTTCCTTCCGGTCCATGGGAGCCATTTCAAGGTTTAGGATTAGGGCTCGGGTAGAGAGAGAGAGAGAGAGAGCTTCTAGAGTTAGAGTTAGGTTCATTTTGGATTCGGGTTAGGGTTAGGGTTAGGTTAGGGTTAGGGTTCTGATATGCTGCCCTCTCTTTGACTGTTGTGTCTGCCCCCTAAGTTTTCCCATAAGCTGCTATGAGGACTTGTACTGACTGTACTTCTGCCTTCGAGCTCAAAGGACAGCTCAGAAACCCTAATGCCTTCCTGACTTTGGACTCCAAATCTAACTGCTGCGCCTGTACTCCTGAGTACTGCTGACTTCGAGCTCTACTGCTGACTGCTGCGCGAACAGCAGATGGTGGCGAAAACCCTAAAACTGAGCAGCAGATGGTGGCGAAAACCCTAATACAGAGAGAGAGAGAGAGAGAGAGAGAGAGAGAGAGAGAGAGAGAGAGAGAGAGAGAGAGAGAGAGAGAGAGAGAGAGAGAGAGAGAGAGAGAGAGAGAGAGAGAGAGAGAGAGAGAGAGAGAGAGAGAGAGAGAGAGAGAGAGAGAGAGAGAGAGGATATTTGGTGCCGTTGTATTAATGAAGGAGATTGCCATGTGAGAGAGGATCTTCTTCCTCCATGACCATCAATGCAATCTACCTTGTGATGGAGGGCTCGTTCCTGACATTTACCTCGTGACAAGGACCTTTCTCTTCACGAGTCACATAGTGGTATTTATTATGAGGTTAAGGAATTCATTTCCTCAACAAATCTCTTAGGAGAGATGCATCCACTTGATATGATGGGATTCATTGCATCATTTGCACATTATTTTTGTTTGATTGCGCGTTTTTGGATTTTACTTCATTCTTTTTGCGTTCTTTTCACTTATGATACCACGCGTTGGTCTTTGTTTTGGCATGATGTGGATGCACTCTACCAAAAGGGGCTAGTGGGTAAGTACTAGTAGATGGGCTAAGGATAATTACTTCTGATAGAACATGTGTTCATTATCCTCTGTGTTAGGACATCCTAATGGATGGAGAACTAGAAGGAGCATAGTAGAGCTATGTGATGACTTGATCATTCATGTGATGATGGGCATCTTTAAGGTGAGCCATGTTTAGGGCAAGACCATTGGAGAATGTGTTTGGCTATTGGTACCTTCCTTCTCTAGATGAAGGATACCCAAATATCAAACATGGTTATAGGCCACATGTGATGGACATAAGATTTCATCAGTGTTTTTTGACAGTGAAGTGGAGTGTGATCTATTTTCTATCATGATGAGCTTTTTGTTGGATAGATGCCTTTGGGCCACACAGATATATGCATTGGATACTGGTCTTGATGATTCTAGCTAGTGCACAAGTATGAAAACTGGTTGATGGAGGTACGAAAACAGGTTGATGGATATTTGGAATGACCTAAGTTGGCAGATATGTCGGGAGGAACTTATGAGATACCTTATAGAGGGTGTTACTTGAGGATGACTGTTACCCTTGTATTTATGAGGTGTGCTCTCTTTGGTTCCATAAAGATCTTGACTATGTGCATCTTTCTCTTGTAGGGGATTGCTATATGATTGCCATCTTTGGGATTAGGTAGTTAGTCCAAGACAATTTTTGTGACATGATAGTCATGGGTCTCGTGCTTCTATACGATTGGTCACAGTGAGACAAAGATGGTAGGACTGATATTTGAGTATTATTGGATTGCTTCTCAGATAGTGCAAGGTAGGCACAAACTAGGATGGGGATATGCAGGAAGGAAGTTATGCTCCATCACCACTTGGTGCACCTTGACCCTATTAGGCTTGTATTTGTTAATCAATACAATAGATGATGCATTTGTTCATCAATACATGATTTATTTGTTCATCAATACAGGATGTGTTTGTTGCTCAATACAAGATGTATTTGTTCATCAGTGCAGGACGGGGGACTTTCGTATGAAGAGTGCGTTGATACACATGGTACCATGCCAACATGGGCATAGGGATGTGTGTACATTTGAGACACCTCGTATGTGTGTACATTTGATACACACATGGTAGTAGGTACTAGGTACCGTGCAAGCATGGGCATAGGGTATATGTGTATGAGATACATGCATAGGCTTTTCTTTGAGGCATCCATCAAGATGCACGTGTTGTTATGCTTATAGTGGCTCATGGCACAACACGTGCATATACATCGTCTCTTGTTCAAAGTCCCAATAATGGAGAGCTAGCACCACTATGGACATCGTGAGATAGTTTTTTGACCTTGAATGGGTCAAGTTGCCATTGTGGTCTAGTTATGGTGAGGGTCCTAGTCATTAGTTCCACTGTTAGAAGCATTTGGATTTTCTTCTTGTGGAATTGTTATATCCATTGCATGATGTGCCCGAAAGGGAGTTGTTAGTGATGTGACAGCTTTTTGCACTCACGTCCCATTAGGGGATGTGTTAGTTATGCCCGAAACTCCAAAGATCATTTATAGATGGAAGGATTGACCCTTGATCGTGGAGTATGTTTATGGTGTGATGGTCATGTGTCCTATGGCACCGGTTGATCATAAATGGTATAGCCATCAAGGATACCTTTGTATATAGATATTCTATATAGATATCAAGGATCCATTTTGGTATATAGATATCTATGTAGACATGATTATTATGGGGCCATATATATTATAGAGGATGTTGCCCTCGATCATAGTACAAAGTGAGTTTTAAAAACGGGTTTTAAAATGTTTAGTATGTAGGGTACTAAAGAAATGGAAATAAAAAACGAGTATTACATTTTGTTGCAACATTAATTAAAAAAAAAAATCCATGAATAATGCATATCTAGGATTCATTTACATATCTAGTGCTAAAAACAATAAAAAGCTTAATCGATTACCTTATAGAAGACAATACATGTTGCGACTCGTGATGCGCTCCATGGATCAGAGGCATGATATGTTAAAGCTAAATTAATTATTAAACAATGAATTTAAATTTAAAAATGAACCATGATTCATGTCATATATATAGCACATTAACATGGGATTGTGATTATAGACGTCATTACAAAAAAGTATATAACATAAAATAGCCTTAAAATATAACAAATTTAACTTGTAAAAGCAATCACACTTCACCAATGTAGACAATAGTATGACATAGGCTTGTCTAAAGGTACATTAGAATTAAGACTTCAGAATTCAGATTCTAGATAATCATGATTCATAAATATGTAGCATTATGCATATGCCATGGAGCATGCATAATGCATTCTAAAGAAAAATTGTCTTCCATTAACATTCGAATTTCAGCTTTCAAGAGAATCTTCATCATCATCATCATGCTCGTCCTTCTCTTCCTCGTCATCGTCATCTTCAAGAAAGGCATCATAATTATGAACCGAAGATGATGTCCCAATATTTCTACTAGGTGTGCCTTCTGTCAATGATTGTGCATCAAAATTGGTAGATTCATTAGGTCCATCATCCATAGGACCATAGGACCAATTTCAGCTTCTCTCATAATTTGCAAAGCAAGAAGACGATCATCGTCTTTTTCCTCCTTGAACATGTCCAATGTAATCTCCATTCTTTAAAATCCCTTTTCTTTCACCTCTGACAATAGCCTCGAATCAGTATGTATGTAAACAGGTTTATTAGCATTACAAGGTAGCAATCTATTCTGCCTCTGTGTATATGAATGAATAAGTACTCCGATTCCTCTCACATGGAGAGGCACATGATCCAATTTAGGTGTGCAGCCCCCAAACATCTCCCACCACTTTACACCTTGCATTCTTCTACGATCATGAACAATGGGTGAAGTGAACCATAATCATTCTTGTGCTTGTTATATCTTCCATCAAGTCACCCATCAATTGCACATTTCCATGATAATATTTCTCAAAAAATTTTATCCATCTTTCATGCACCTCAACATCACTTTCTTGATTCTTATCTTTCCATATGGGATGCAACATAAATCCTACCACATGCAATGGTGTATGCATCATGTCCCATCTATCTATGCATAAAGTCTTGGTTTCATTCAATTTGGATTCATCAACACCTTCCATGCTTTGCAATTTCTCAACCATATGATCCGTGAGCTCATATATAAGCCCCATGGTTGCACCTTCCCTATCACATAAATGGAGAATCCTTAAAATTAGTGCACATAGCTTCTCAATAAGCTTTGGATCATGCCAAAATGCATTAGAAAACACAATATCATACACCTCATTGCATAAGGCTGACGTTGAGCATTTTAATTTCAGAAATTTATCATCCACAAGTAATTTGATGAGTCCTTGTAAGCATCTATCATCTGAAAAATTCTCTAACATGATATAATAGTATGCAAAATGTGTAGGGGCAGGCTTTAGCAAGTCCCTTGAGCTAAGGGATCTAAAAAGTGCTAAAACTTTCTCTTCTATTGTCACAAATTTCACAATCTTGCATGTACTTTCAATTACTTTAGATACCCACTCCAATTTGCCAATGTCTTCAAAAAGAATATCTAGGCAATGGCATGCACACCTCGTAAAAAGAAATGTGTGGCCATTCATTTTCAACCATTTCTCCTGCCCTTACACAATTGGATGCATTATCCATGCAAACTTGTACGACATTTTCAGGACCAACTTCAATAACGATCTCCTTCAAATGTTTGAAAATAAATTCACGAGATTTTTGATGACTTGATGTATTAATAGATTTCAAAAATATGGTCCCATGAATAGAGGAAGCAAGAAAGTTGATGATAGGTATATGCCTCGTATCAGATCATCCATCAGAAACAATTGTGCATCCATATTTTTTCCACTTTTCTTTTATGATATTGAGATCATTTGCAATGACTTGGATGTCATCATTCAATTCAATTTTTCTCAATGCATAAAAAGAAAGGGCAGTAAAACATGTCCAATACATGCAATCATTTCCTTGAAATAAGGCTTCTCACTTTCCAAAAATGTATATCTTCAACATTAAGGAAGCGACAAAGAGCAATTTTGGCTTTTTTGCAAGCTTCTACATTCCATGCTTTAAATAAAGCTTGTTGGCTTAGCTTCCTTTTCTTGAAAGAAGAGGGATAAGCATTCTTGCTAGGTTGTGCACTTTCCTCTAAATCCACATGTCCATGCAGATTTTGTGTATCATTTGATGCATGATCAAATCCAACATCATCCACAATGTAATCTACATTTGGCACATTACAAGTGCCTACATCAACATGTCCAATTGACTTCTTCACTTTTTCTTTCAAATTATTGGGGTCTTTACCGCAAGGTGATACACCATAGCTCGATAATCCCAAAATATGAGCTCGGATACATGAAGGCCTCCATCAAATTTATATTGATAAGTAATTTGCCCTTTCCCCAAATCCTTCACTTGGATAACATGCTCTCACGCTTGACTTTTGGTACGACCATTGCTTTCTGAAAAATATATCCTATTAAGAGACATAAAAAATCAGGAATTAGAATGCTAACTTACATCATTGAATTTGTATCATGTGGCTGCACATGTATGTGGGTGCACATGCATAGTTCAAAGTTGTATCATCATTGAATTTGTATCTCCAACTATAGTCTATACATGTGGCTTCACATGCATGATGCCACAATGTGACTCGTGAGGTTGTACATACCTATTATTGAGTCCGTGATGATAAGAACGCTAATTAATAATAACATATATAATGTGTATACAAAATGAATATGTATTGTTGAGTTTTTATTAAAAAAAGTCATGTCAATAAATGTCAGAAACATTTTACCACACTTGTCAAATGTCGGCTAAACATTAGAAGTCAAAAGTCAAAATCCCGTAAGTAACAACCATGGACATGAGTTTAAAGCATGTTTAACAAAACTCTTGCTTGGACTATTCATTCACAATGTTTGTGCTTTGTAGCTTGGAACTTGTGCAATCAAATGATTGTTCATTTGCTTTGCACTTTGTCGAGCTTTGGTATTGTTGTTCTTGTGCTTCCTTATTGTTGTTTTTGGTTTGGGCTTTACATAATGAAGGGTAATGAATACTAGAGCTATTGCACTCTCTCATACCCATAATGATATTATTACTTGGTCATACACTTCATCCATCTTTGTTATATTTATACCATATACAAAGGTCTTGATGGGGCACACTCGTATACTAAACACCTAATTTCTATAGGCTCATAGTTTGTAGAGAGACCATATACAAAGGTGTAGAAGGATAGTGACTACTAGAGCTAGTGGGTATCACACTCACGTACCCACAATGGTATTATTGCTTGGATGTACACTTCATCCATCTTTAATATATATACCATATACAAAGGGTCTTGAGGCTTGTATATCAAACAATTAATTTCTCTAGGCCCATAGTTTTGAGAGACGAAATGAAATGGTATGAGATTTTTATGTCTCAAGAGGAGAAGATGACTTAGGATGCGTAAAAGTGCTGACAAGGAATTGAAAGATGTGATGACCTAGAACTATGGGAAAGCCACCGAGGAATTTGTTGGTGGGTGGATATCTACTAGTTCTAGATGTTGATTCAGATATATGATAGAAAGAACAAGAAGCTAGGTTGGTGAATGGAGGTCTCCTTCTTTAAGTAAATCTGACGATAGTATGACTCAGATATATGATAGAAGGAAGAACAAGGTGGGTTGGTGAATGGAAGTAAATCTCACGATAGTATGACTCAAAGATTCAAATTGTGAGATTTAAATCTAAATCTAATCGTTTATATCATCCATACCCAAAATAAAAGTCGAGGTTTTTATCCCCTCGAAGAGACTTTTATTTTTATAACTCATAAAGTGTATATATTTTACATCTATACATCACATATAGTAATATATACAACATCCCAAGGCTTCGCTAAGTATGTATAATAAAAGAATCCTCATAATATTGTGTGGAAGATTCAAATTGAGAGTGATTTACAAGGTTTTTTATTTTCAGCAAAAGATTGTGATTTAGTCACACTATGCACTTGACATAGGTCTTTGGAAAATTTGGAGAATGAATTTATGCCTCGTAGGAGTCCATCTTAGACAATGCCTTGCATATATGCACATGTATATACATTGTACTATCAACTCTTTGTCAGCTCTATTCATTCTACTTTATTGAGTTGAGGTTAAAGAGGTGATTGAAGGAGAGTATACTTAGTCTATTGTCATTAAAAGGTGGCCTTCACAAATTTCATGGTTTCTGCCATCTTATCATATGAATAAGTGTATCCATGCATTGATTTGCGAGGGGAGACCTATCCTCACAAGTTTGACCAGACTTGGATAAAAGATTAGCTGAATCGGCAGATTTGCACCAAACATTAGGGTTTTTCTTATTTTTCAACCCTTCTTTTTGGCAAAACCCATTTTTTATTTCAAAAAGGAAAAACTATAAGAATAAAGTGCGGTGACAAAATTCAACGTTGCTTATAGATTTCTCACTCGGTTTGATGTTGACAAAGGGATTTTTTGTTGCAAGATCTATTTTATGATGTGTCAAAAAATCAATTGCTCATCCACTCATCCACTTCTTTTCTTCTTCTCCTCTCTCTCTCTCTCTCTCACACACACACACACACACACATACATGCGAAATACTTTTTAGAAAATTATATCTATTTTAATGTTAGAAATCAATTTCTTTCATCCAAATTTACGTATGATGGATTTTTTGTTTCAAAAAGACAAAAAATATAAACATAAAGGAGGGTGACAAAATCAAGTTCACTTATTTGTTGTTGGAGTTGATGTAGACAAAGGGATTTTTTGTTGAAAGATGATATTATTATTTATGATGTGCGAAACAATCAATCAACCATCCACTCACTCACTTCCTTTCGTCTCTCTTCTTCTCTCTCTCTCTCACATACAAATTCCTTTTTAGAGGAAATCAATTTCTTTCATTCAAATCCACGTATGACGAACTTTTGTTATAAGGAAGTATGAGCAAGTTAGATTCAACTCCCATGTCAACGTTGGTTGTTATTTTGTGATAAATGAAATAAGAGCAAATGTGTCAGGTTTCATTGTTTCTGCACTCATTTGTACAGTTTTGGTAATTCCATTTAATCTTGAATGTTATAAAAATTCTCCAAAAGGGAACTTCAAAGAAAGTTATAACAACTTTAATATTAATATTGTAAAATACTCACGAAAGAAATTAGAGCACAGACTTCCTTCCAAAAGGATTATGGGTGTATTCAGTATTTTGTTGAATGAACTCGTGGTGCAGTTGAGCGATGCACAATCAATCCTGCTGACCCAGATCTTGATCCAAAGAAGCTGACAATGAAAGAAATAATACGGCTTGCAGCAGCAAAAGAGAGAATAGTAAACTCAGTTCTTTTCCTTTATTATTCTCTCTTTCTCTTTCTATTGCTCACAAACACACACATGCACACACACAAACATAGACACTTATTTGGATAAATATGCATGCACACATACATGCACATGCATACATTCATGCACTGAGAAGATAACACATGAAAAGGGTGTATATGGATAATGTGAGGATGCATGAAAACAGTCATGCCCTCTTCAGAATGAGCTTAATTATAACATGACAACAACGGATTCACTTTGAGATACTGATGATTTTTTCTTCATAGTTGTGATATTTTACTGATCAAAGTTTGCTCAAATAAGAGTTTTGAGTTGTATAATGTATTAATGTGTTATTGTGGCATATGGGCATTGCACTTTGGCTCTTTGCAAATCTTTTCAAATCTGTATTGTTTCTGAATGCTTCCATGCAAAACTGTTGTTGAACATTTGTTTTGTATTGTACTCTTTACGTTTAATTGTTGGATGAACTTGATACTGATGCCACTCTCAATTGTCATGAGATTTATGTTTCATGGGAGTGAGGATCCGATGCTGCTGATGGCTATGCTTCCTGACCATACAATTGTCAATATGATATACAAACTTCGAGAATTATAAGTATGATACACATCAAGGTCATATACTAGTTTTCAAGGTCATATACTAGTTTCACCATTAAATGGATATGTTTCTCTTGTGGAAGATATTTACCTCTTGCAAGATCATGTGGCATCCATGCTCTTCTTGATTAGGATTTCCAGATACCCTTATATTCACGTCTTGCAAGATCATGTGACATCCATGCTCTTCTTGATTAGGATTTCCAGATACTCTTATTGCATGACTAACATGAATGTTGTTGGGAATTCTTCTATATGTTTTCCAATGGATTCTACTAAGACTAAGCAGGTTTGAAGAGAAGAACTAGAAAAATGAATATACTACTTAATAAGATCAGACATTAGACTAGCGAAGGATGAAGAAGGCCATAAATAAATTCCTTTTCCATTTAAAGAAGGCTATTACATTATTCTCTATGTCCTAGGTACATGGGATTTCTTATAAATAATTCTTGGAAGTTACGCCCTCGTTTTCTTCTTTTATCTCTTCGTTTATCATAATCATAGGCTAGTTGTGGAGTGCAAACTGTTTGGTTTGTATATGCAGTCAGTTCAGCTTGATTTTGTATGAACTAGAGATTCAAGTGAGCGCACGCATTCAAAGGGTCTCATGGCACACCTTTGATATGCTCAACACACTCAGAGCAGCTTTGGAAAATTTTGTGATCTCAATAGTGAGCATGAGGAGGTTTGAGAGTGGTGAGCAAAGTCCACTGCATCTAATGGTGGAACTAATGACTAGGACCCTTGCCATAACTAGACTCATCTTGTGATGACCCCAATGATGTCTTGACCCCTTCAAGGTTAAAAAAAAAACCCCCCATGATAAAGTCCATAGAGATGCTAGCTCTCCAAAGTTGCAACTCTGAATAAGAGACAATGTATATGCACGTGTTATGTGCTCAACCACCATAAGAGTAGCAATATGTACTGGCATGGCAATACATGTATCTCTACAGATACCGCGTATGGAGTATCTCAAATATACACATGCACCATGTGCCTAGCCCATGCTAGCTTGATACCATGTACATCTCAATGGACACTTCATAAAGAGGTTCCCCATTCTGTACTGATGAACAAATTTATCATGCATTGATGAACAAATACATCATGCATTGATGAATAAATACTAGCTTACTAGGGTCAAGGTGCACCAGGTATGATGGGGCATAACTGTCGGCATATCCCCATCCTAGTATGTGCCTACCTTTCTATATCAAGAAAACAATCTAGTAATATTGGAATATCTTCCTACCATCTTTCTCCCACTCTGACCATTCATGTAACTACCCGAGACCCATGACTATCGGGGCACAAAACTATCTTGGACTAATTGGACTAATCGCCTTATCCCAAAGATGGCAATCATGGAGGAGTCCCCTCTGTGAGAAAGATGCACATAGTCGAGATCTTTATGGAACTTAAGAGAGAAACCTCATAAATCCAAGGGTAACCGTCGCCCTTAAGTAACACCCTTTGTAAGGTATCATAAGTCCACCTTGGCACTTCTGTCAATGGGGTCAGACTCACATAGCAAAAACTGATGACTAGTTTGCTATGCAATATCTAGAATCACCCGGACTCTAGTGCACATTAAAACTGTAGTGCACATATCTGTCTGGCTCCAAGGCATCTATCCAACAAAAAGGTCACAACTCGCTATAGAAAATAGATCACATGCCACTATGGTGTCAAAAAACACTGATGAACTCCTATGTCCATCACAAGTGGGTTTGAATGCTATCCGTGTGTCCTTCATCAAGAGAATGAAGGTACCAATATCCAAACATAATCTTCAATGGTCATGCCAAAAATATGGCTCACCCTCTGGGTTCCCATTATCACGAGAATGCTCGAATCATCCCATAACACTATTGCTGCTCCCGCTAGTTCTCCATCCCTGAGGGTGTCCTAACATGGAGTAACAATGAGCACCTGTTTCTATCTCATAAAACTGTTTTGAGCCCACTTGCTAGTGGTTACCCACTAGCCTTCGGTAGAGTGCATCCACATGACCAAAGCGTGGTCTCATAAGTGAAAAGAATATAAAACAAGAATGCAGTAAAATCCATACATGCTCTGGCAATCGAACAAAAATAATGTGCAAATGATGCAATGAATCCAATCATATCAAGTAGATGCATCTCTCCCAAGCAATCTGTTGAGGAAATGGAAAAGTCATCGGTGGCTCGACTCAAGGAATGAGTCCTCCATCACATGGTAGATCCTATTGGTAGTCATGGAGGAACAAGATCCTCTATCACAAGGCAATCTTCATCAGTGATACAGAGGCACCCAATATCCTCTCTCTCATGACAAGCATCCTCTGATGCCTTCCAGAGAGTATATGTTGATATATTTAGGTAGTAATGTGTGTGAACACACTAGGACCGCCGGGGCACTTTTTTCCCTCTTTAGGAGGTTTTTTTCCTCGGCTTGTATATACGCCTATTGCCCTAATGGGCTACTTATCTTTGTACATTCTCTAGTAATACATTCAGTATTGTGTGTTTGTGCTCCAAGCTTCTTCTTCTTCCTTGTGCTGATCGCGTGCTTCCGCAGACGTCTAACTCCAACAATTGGTATCAGAGCAGGTCTTCGCTTCATCTAGGACGCCGTCGACACTCCTCCATTTGCAGTCTCAGATTCGCACGAAATTTGGTGAGCATATTCAAGGTGTTTCAGAGATCAAAACGGCTTCGCTTTGTGGTGCCGAAATCGGGATCTGAGCTCGTTTCGGCCTTCAAACGCACTATCGCAGCGCTTGTGTAGGCTATTTCGTCTTTTTGTGCCAAAGGTATATACCAGTTTTTGTTCGCCAGTTTAAGAGTCTCGAAGTCTGTTACAGGTCTAGCAGAACTCGTCTGGGCAGTTTTGTTCAACTTTTTGAGATACATTCAATTTTCTGCATCAAGGTATTTTAGTCATCGGCCATGGCCGAAAGCAGTGATGTATTCCGTATGTTGGCGGTTGAGGATAAGTTGGATGGTACCAACTACCCATTGTGGGCTTATATGATGCGACATGTATTGGTTGCAAAAGGATTGTGGAACATTGTGCAGGGTGTTGAAAGACGTCCTGTTACACCTCTGACTACAGGTACTGCAAATACAGGTGCTGGAGCTGATGAAGATGGTGTCAAAGATGATATTCCACAGATTCCTGTTCGTGCTGCTGTTTCTGCTGCACCCACTGCAGAGCAGATTCGCTGGGATGGCAGAGATGCCCGGGCACATGCATTGATAGCTTTGTCTGTCAAACGTGCTCGGTTGCAGTGGTACGCGTACCGGAATGTTTTTGAGGTTCGGTTCGAAGGATACCAATCGGTACGTTCGGTTCGATCCGGTTCGTTATGAGCTTGGTAAGTAGGTTTTTTGAAAATCGTGTCATAACGACGGTTGGCTCACTTGGCCGCGAGCGTGCTGCTGAGTAATACGAGCATATGAGCATTTGCATCGACTCCCAACTCCCTTCAGCCTCTTCTAAGTTCTCACGAGTGTAGACACTAGGTCTCAGCCTTTGCCCTTGAGCTTGCCCACGCGGTGCAATCCCATAGCAAAGGTCCAGACCCAATCCGAGAGACCCAATCCGAGTTGCTGCCCGCTGAGGACTCCGAGTAGCATCAGGTTGCTGCCCGCTGCCTCTTCAAAGTTCACACAAAGAGCTTAGAGGCAATACGAGCGACTAGAGTCAAGACTCAGCCTTGGACTTGTTACCTTTGAACTCATTAGTTCATATCTATTATCCATTGCCTTGAAGCCTTCCATAATCCTTTTTCCATAATACATAATCCATTGCAATTTGCCTTGCATAATCCTTCCATACTTGTCACTTCCATATTCCATTAGTTGAAAGTTCAAAGTTTGAAAGTTCTAATATCTACTATCATGCCTCGTGCCGTATCAGGTGTATGGGATGCACATACAGCATGCCATTCATTGGCATCTGGGTCCAATGCATCTGGATCCGGTACTAGAAAATAGGTCTGTAAGTATTGTGGTAAGAATTTCACTAATACCACAACCCGACTCATTAGCCATGTGTTTGGTGTAGGGGGAGGAGGCATCTCAGCATGTGAGAAGGTTCCTCCCGAAATTGTAGAGGTAATTCAGCGTGAGCATCGTTCTGCTCAACAAGGGAAGGAAGCTCGTTGTTGTGAGATGGCGGCAACCTATGTTGAGATGATGGATGATGTGGATACCTCTGTAAGTCAAGTGACCTCCACCATGAAGGGGCGACTTGCATCGCAACGTGATGAGGAAGATACTTCTGTTCCTCCCCTTTCACAAAGAGCAAGGCAAGCCACCATGAGCTCTTCCTTTATGTCCTCGGCGTTGAAGAAGCAACGTATGAAAGTGGTTGAGATTGAAATAGAACGTTGCATTCTTCAATGCAACTTGTCATTTAATGTAGTGAGGCCTGATGCTTGGAGGAGAATGGTTAGAGCCATTGCTCAAGTTGGCCCATGTGATGATTGGCATGGAGTGGAGTATAATAGACTCCGTGGACCTATGTTAGATGAAGAAAAAGAGCGCATAGAGTTGCAACTAGAGCCCATTAGAGTGGGATGGAAGACCTATGGTTGCTCCATCATCTCATATGGATGGAGTGATAATAGAAGACTCCATATCATTAACATTTTGGTCTCTAGTTGTTTAGGAACTTATTTCTTGCGAGCTATTGATGCGAGTCATGTGGGGGTGCGCATCACTGGGGAGTTTATCTTTCAACATATAAAAACCGCTATTCTTGAAATTGGTGCAGAGAACGTTGTACAAGGTATAACGGACAATGCATCCAATTGCAAGAGAATGGGGGAATTAGTTGAGAGAGAATTCCCTAGTATTGTGTGGACCCCATGTGCCGCACATTGCATAGATCTTCTCTTTGAAGATCTTGCAAAATTGCCATGACTTGCATCTTTAGTAGGAAATGCAAAACGTATCGTCACATTCACTAGGAAGAACCATCAAGCCCTAGCTATTTTTCGATCGTATAGTGCACATGACATGATTCGCCTTGCGGACACACGCTTTGCATATATCTACTTAGTGTTCCACAGACTCCACATGGTTATGGGCTCTTTGCGTATGTCAGTCATTGATCGTCGTTGGTTGTCCATGTCCATGGCGAACATCGATATTGCACGATATGTGCAGCGCAAAGTTCTAGATGAGGACTTTTGGACCGAGATCGAGACTAGTTGTTTAGGAACTTATTTCTTGCGAGCTATTGATGCGAGTCATGCGGGGGTGCGCATCACTGGGGAGTTTATCTTTCAACATATAAAAACCGCTATTCTTGAAATTGGTGCAGAGAACGTTGTACAAGGTATAACGGACAATGCATCCAATTGCAAGAGAATGGGGGAATTAGTTGAGAGAGAATTCCCTAGTATTGTGTGGACCCCATGTGCCGCACATTGCATAGATCTTCTCTTTGAAGATCTTGCAAAATTGCCATGACTTGCATCTTTAGTAGGAAATGCAAAACGTATCGTCACATTCACTAGGAAGAACCATCAAGCCCTAGCTATTTTTCGATCGTATAGTGCACATGACATGATTCGCCTTGCGGACACACGCTTTGCATATATCTACTTAGTGTTCCACAGACTCCACATGGTTATGGGCTCTTTGCGTATGTCAGTCATTGATCGTCGTTGGTTGTCCATGTCCATGGCGAACATCGATATTGCACGATATGTGCAGCGCAAAGTTCTAGATGAGGACTTTTGGACCGAGATCGAGACTATATTGCCTATTTTGAAATACATTTATATAGTCTTACGTATACTAGACCAAGAGGGCTCCACACTTGGTCTAGTGTATCATATGTATACACGTATGCGTCACGCGATTGCTACATCCACGGTTTTGATTCCTTCTAGGTATGCTCAATGTTTTTGATTTTGTAATATGTATAATGTTCATTGATCAATAATGAATTGTTTAATGTATAATTTGTTTTACATTTTTTTCTAGGAGGGAGGATGTACTTAGGTTGATTGATTCACGATGGGTCCACTTATCTAGACCCATTCATGGATTTTCAGCCTTACTATATCCTTTCTTCAAAGGACCCTCATTATGGTCAAAGGGTTCCCTTCGGCTTATGAAGGATCAGTATATGGCACATATTTTCACGGAGGAGGAGCAGATAGCATTTGACAGCGAGTTCACGGGGTACATGAGCAATGTCGGGATTGCTTATGGCCGTAGTACCTCGCTTCGTGTAGAGGTGACCATGCGACCCTTACAGTGGTGGCAGCATTATGGGTATGGTCACCCAACTATTGCACCGGTTGCCCTTCGAGTTCTTTCACAGGTATAGTGGTTTATTTAATATTCAATGAATTATGGAATTATCTATTTCATATTGGAATATAGCAAAATTTTGATTTGATTTTTTCTCATCCATTTGGTTTAGGATGCTTCTGCTTCTGCTTGTGAGCGGAATTGGAGTTCGTTCTCAGTTGTGCACACAAAGTTGAGAAATCGATTGAGTGTGTCACAATTGGAACGTGTGGTCTTTTGCAAGGCCAATTTACGCCTTGTACAAGACCTAAAGAAGTTGGAAGGTCCCAGACAGGTATGAACATTGAACATTCAAGTTTCAATATATGTTTTTTTAATGGTCATTGCCAATTGGTGTAATGCTATAGGTTTCCCCTACATTATTTGATGACAGAGTAGAGGCAGACACAGATGTCGCAGCTCGCATTGATGATGAGCAGGAGGAAATCTACCGCATGTTACATGATGAGCTTGAGAGCGTGGATAGGAGAGTGACACGAGCTCGTTTACGTGCCATGGTGCAGCGAGATATATCTGATGTTCCATCTACTAGTTCAGCAGTAGCACGGAGGCTTAAGCTACCTACACGACGCAGAGTTGGAGTGATTGACGATGATGATATTGGAGAGTCAGAGACTCACACACTTTCGACAATGACTATCAGAGAGCCAGAGTTCGACGATGAAGGAAATGTTATTTCTTTTCGAGACATTCCTTCATCATCTTCATCATCTGAGGGCTTAGACGATTAGATTTATCATTATTTTCATCATTGTATCTTCTTGTCATAGTCCACTTGATATTATAGTTTGTAGTCAGGACATGGATGATGTAGTCCACTTGATGTATTGTGGTTAGTGGGTCTACATGGATGATGATTTGAGATTCATGACTTGTTTTTTGATGATGTAGTCCACTTGATGTATTGTGGTTAGTGGGTCCACATGGATGATGATTTGAGATTCATGACTTGTTTTTGGTAATGGATTATGGAAGTGTTGACTCTCCAAATGGAAGATGGCAGATGCTCATTGCTACTTAGTACTTTCAAGTTTCTACTTTAAGTCTGAGTACTTTTCATTTTCAAGTTCATTGTGTATGTTTCATTGACAAATTTCATTGTAGTTTTTACTATTTAGACATACTTATGTGATATGTATTATGAATTAATAAGTTAAATGTAGACATAGTTATTAGTATGTAATATGTATGTACATTGTATATATATATATATATATATATATATATATATATATATATATATATATATATATATATATATATATATATATATATATGATTTTTACATATATAGAAAAACCCTAACGTACCTTACGAACCTTACCTCGGGGGTAAGATTCGATTCACGTACCTTACCTGTACCGAACCTTACGAACCTAACCACCTTGCAAACGTGCCATTATTCCTCATATTCGCTCTTGCAGAACAGCTAAGGATGCTTGCGATACACTTACCACATTGTACCAAGCTAGGAATGAGGCTCGTGTTGCTTACCTCCGAAAACAGTTGGAGAGTGAGCACATGAAGGAAGGTGATTCTATGGACAATTTCCTAACGAAGATCAAAGACTTGAAGGAACAGTTGATTTCTGCTGATGAGGTTATACCAGATAGCTCACTTGTGCAGACCGTTCTGAATGGTCTTCCTGATTCATATCAGAGTTTTGCTTCTACTCTTCGGTTGATGATGAAAGGCAATCCGAATGCCTTATCATTTGAGGAGTTAGTCTCTGTTCTGTTGTAGGAAGATCAGTCTAGGCAGAATAGGTCCATTATGCGAGTTGGAGATCAAGCTTACTGGCTAGTCAGAAGGGCAAAGGAAAATGGAGCTCTTCAACTAGTAAGCAGAAATCTGCTAATTCTGCATATTCAAAGAAGGAAGATAAAGATGAGAAGAAAACAGAAAAGCAGAAATTGTTTTGTAAGTACTGTAAAGGGAATGATCATATCATAAAGAACTGTCCAAAACTGGTTGCTAAAGAGGCAAAGAAGAAAGAGGCTTGAATGGTTGTTGCATAAGCCTCTACACTAAAAACAGAGTCTGCTAATCTTGTGCGGGAAGAAGAATGGGCGTTTACTACTGTCTGCAGTTTTGACCCATCTTCTCATGAGCAGTGCATGTCTGCAATAGACTCAGATGTTTGGTATTTTGATAGTGGGGCAACCAAACATATTACCTCATAGTGCAGTTTCTTCTCTTCTCTTCACTCGAGCCTGCCCCTATAGGGAATACTGTTACATGCGCCAACAACTCCTCTTATCCTGTTATAGGAGTTGGTAAGATCATTTTGACTAGTGCTGATGGTAGTTCTTTCACTTTGTCAGATGCTTTATTTGTGCCAGGGATCAAAAAGAACCTGTTATCAATTTCTGCATTAGCCAAGATTGGCTTTGTTGTGAAATTTGTTGATGACAGGTGTATAGTTCATGATCTATCAAATGGCGATGTGATTATTGCTTCTGGCATTTTATGTCGTGGGCTGTATAAGCTCATAGACTATGAAAGATCTGAAAATGATTTTGCATGTGCAGTAAATGATTCTCAGGCTATGTCAGATGCAAAGCTTTGGCATGCACTCTTTGGTCATCTGAATTTTGCTAGTTTGCTACGCCTGCAGAAATCTGAAATGGTGTCCTCTTTGCCCAAACTTGAGGCACCTGGAAAACATGTTTGTGAAGGCTGTATTTTGGGCAAAATGCAGCGTTCCTCCTTTCCAAAAGATGGTTCAGTTCGGGCTACACAAAAATTGCAGCTTGTACATAGTGATGTATGTGGTCCTGTGCAGACACCCTCTTTTGGAAATTACCTTTACTTCGTGACTTTCATTGTTGATTTTTCTAGGCATGCATGGGTATATCCACTCAAAGCAAAGTCCGAAGTGTTCATGTGCTTCAAACAGTTTTTGGTTTTGGCTGAAAATCTGTCAGCATGTAAAATGGGCACCCTCCGTTCTGATCGAGGGGGGGAATATATGTCTTCTGATTTTAATGCATTTCTGGCTGAACGTGGGATAAAACACCAGTGTACAGTGCCGTATACACCTCAACAGAATGGAGTTGCTGAACGGAAGAACATGTCACTCATGGAGATGGCGAGGTGTATGGTCAAGAGTCAGGCTTTACCTCATAGTTTCTGGCTGGAGGGTGTCATGTGTGCAGCATATGTACTGGACAGGTGTCCAACTAAAGCGCTGCAGTCTATCACTCCATATGAGGCTTGGCATGACCGCAAGCCATTCGTTGCTCGTCTGCGTGTTTTTGGTTGTTTGGCATATGCACTAGTGCCTGAACAACATCTCAGAAAATTGGATGATAAGGCAATAAAATGTATTTTTGTTGGGTAAAGTTCTGAAAGTAAAGGCTATCGTCTGTATCATCCACAGACTAAACGCATTCTGGTTAGCCGTGATGTTGTCTTTGTGGAAGATGCTATTCAGCCATTGCTTCATGTACTAAGGAGACATCTGTTAGCTCCAAAAACATGTATGATACTTTGATGCCTCTTTTTACAGGTGGACAGTCTAGTGCTGGTCCTAATGAGGAAACTTCTCAGCCTTTGCAGGTTTCATATGATGATGCAGATCATTCCATTTCTGATGCAGATTTACATGATGCACTTGTTGATGAGAGAGCTGATATTGAGTAGGCAAAAACTATGCCAAAATGACTTTGCGTGACAGCAAATTAGATGCACCTTTGTCATATCGTACTCGTTTAAGCTCTCATAGTGCCTGCTTTGCATCAGATTGCTATGCTATGGCTTCGTCTAGTCTCTGTGATGAGAATGAGCCTGTTTCTTTTCATGAAGCACAGAATTCAGAAAAGTGAATGGCTGCTATGCAATCTGAATATGATGCTATAATGAAGAATGGTACATGGTCTTTATGTGACTTGCCTCCTGGCAAGAAGGCCATTGGCACTAAGTGGGTATACAAGTTGAAGCGTAAACCTGATGGTAAAGTTGACAGGTATAAGGCTAGGCTTGTTGCAAAGGGTTATGCGCACGAAAGAGGCATTGATTTTGATGAGACCTTTGCACCTACATGCCGTATGACTACTGTTCGGAGTATTTGTGCACTTGCAGCCGATCATGGTTGGAATGTATATCAGTTGGACATTAAAACAACATTTCTGAATGGTGACTTGCATGAAGAAGTGTATGTTTTTCAGCCCCGTGGCTTTGTGCAGAAAGGGCATGAAAACCAGATGTGCAGGTTAAAAAAGGCATTATATGGTTTAAAGCAAGCACCACGTGCTTGGTATGAGAAGATACATTCCTATCTGGTTGCACATGGTTTTGAGAACAGTCCAACTGAAAGCACCTTATATGTTAAGTGTGCTAATGATGTGCTTCTTATCATTGTTGTCTATGTTGACGACATGCTGCTCACTGGTCCTATTTAGAAGGATATTGCTGATTTCAAGGCTGATTTGCATGCCTCATTTGAGATGTCTGATTTGGGGCATTTGCATCACTATTTGGGCATTCAGTTTATGCAAGTTGATGGTGGAATGGCTTTGTGTCAAACGAAATATATTGACACATTATTGCAACGTTTTGGCCTTGAAAACTGAAAGCCTATTGCCACTCCTATGGAGACAGGTTTACGATTGAGTCTTCATGATGCTGGAGATGCATTTGATGCTCTTCTCTATGAGCAGGCTGTTGGATGTTTCATTTACTTATGCATTACTCGGCCAGATATTCAGTTTGCTCTCTCGAGGATGAGCAGGTTTATGCATTGCCCAGGAGTAAAGCATTGGCAGGCTGTTAAGCGCATCTTTCGCTACTTGAGTGGTACTCGGCTACTTGGGTTGTTTTATCCCAAGGGGGGATCACTACCGCCAGATTTGCATGCTTTTTCTGACTCTGATTGGGCTGGTTGCTATGGCACTCGTTTGTCCACTAGTGGCTTTTGCTTCATGCTTGGTAGCTCATGTATATCTTGGTTGAGCAAGATGCAGCCTACTGTGGCCACTTCCAGTTGTGAGGCTGAGTATAGGGAAGCTTTCACAGCGACTGTTGAGTGTGTGTGGCTCAGACGCTTTATGGCTGATTTGGGTGTTCGTCAGTCTTCTGCCACCACCATCTTCACTGACAGTCAGAGCGCATTGGTAGTTGCGAGGAACCCGTTGCACTAAGCACATCGAGGTGCATTATCACTATGTCAGGGAGAGGTTCTCTGCTGGGGAGATGAGCTTGGCATATGTGCCCATGCATGAGAACATTGCAGACCTTTTCACGAAGGCTCTGCCTAGGGAGAAGTTTGAAGCTTTCCGCAAAGCTTTGGGCTTACTTCCTTTTGTGGAGTGATTCCCACATAGCTTGGCAGTTCCTTATACATGAGTGCCAGCTCCTTGTTCACCGCATCACTCCCAGGGGGGATTTCTTGATATATTTAGGTAGTGATGTGTGTGAACACACTAGGACCGCCGGGGCACTTTTTTCCCTCTTTAGGAGGTTTTTTTCCCCGGCTTGTATATACCCCTATTGCCCTAATGGGCTACTTATCTTTGTACATTCTCTAGTAATACATTCAGTATTGTGTGTTTGTGCTCCAAGCTTCTTCTTCTTCCTTGTGCTGTTCGCGTGCTTCCACAGACGTCTAACTCCAACAGTATATACAACAAAAACATGTGCTGAGGTCCCACTTTAGGTGCTCTCACGGTAAATACGGCTTATGACCCACCTTGTGGCAATCCTCTTAGAACCTAGTGCCTATGGATGGAGAGGCTGGTAATCATACCACCGCAGTAATCATCCACCAATCCCTCGACTCGTGTCCTTATCACATATAGTGACCTACGAAAGAGAGAAATCAAACCTTCCACCAACTACACATGTTTGGAAAGACCTACACTCTCGATCTAGGATGAGGTCTCATCCATATAGGTCAACTATAGATCTATCCAAATGCCTTGGGTCTCAAAAAAGATCCCCAAAGAATATCCCTCCTATCCATGAGGTACCAATCATTCATGTGATTCCTCGTCACTCCATGTGGCATGAGGTAGACGACTCTCTCCCTTTGTCCCATAGTAAGCCTATCATTGTGGAAGTGACTAGTATATATCCTCAAGGACACCAAGATGACCATGGTCCTCTATCAATCACTAGTTGTCAAGTGGAAATCCCTTCCACGAAGGCCCCAGACCTTTGCAAGGCATGGCCCTCGCCCTAGGTCTCTTTGACTATCTAGTTGCAGCCCGACCTTGGTAGGCGAAATCCTCCCCAAGGATTTCCTCAAATTGCGAGGCCCGTGTCCTGATCAATCCCTCTAATGTATGCAATCACACCCAGTGGGTTTGTAGAGCACTTCAAAGAAGTACTTCTTCTCAATCTGAGCAGCTATAGGATCCAATAGATCCTCAAGGATTTGGAACAATGTCCAAGATCCTCTGAATCTCGTAAATATGTGTCTAGCATCTCTCCTTGCCACTTCCAAATCAAACAGGAAAGTGAGTGTACTCATGCTCTTCATCTCTAGCACACCATGGGTATTCTCAAATCTTGGGCATCCTGACCATCACAACATGGCTATTCTCAAATCTTGGGCATCCTGACCATGAATAACCGCCATGGCTCATCAATCTGAATATCCCCATCACGTAATCTATGCATCCAGGTAAAAATCCCGATGTTATGGAAGTGGAGTGGATGCGTGAGATGTAGCAGACTGAGGGAACATCTCCATGATGGAGGAGGAGATGGAGAGTCCCTCTCTTTTGTGTTTGCCATGGAGGTAGGTGATTGGACCTCTTCAAAATCCATCCTAGCCATGGAAACCTGCTGGAGAACAGGAGCGCTGAGGTTTCTTGGGCAGCAAGGCGGCTTCATTGTGCAGCAAGGCTTGAGAAAGATGGTCCAATCGTGTGGTTACATGTGGCAACCACATGGCATATTCTTCAGCCACACATCTCAGCAACTAAGAGTGCCTATAATTCCAGCCACATGTTCTGTTTAGTAACAATTAATTGTATGCTGAGATAGAAGGTGTGAGAATAATCGATTCAGAAAGTTTTATAAACTTTCTAAATATTTAAGGAGGTGGCAAAAAAGTGAGGAGGTGGGATGAACATTAAGAAACTTTATAAGAAGACCTTCTCCCCTATGAGAAGCATGTCAAAGTGAGCCATCCTCCATGGGCTCTGATGGTTTTGTGCACGTTGTCTTGTCTTTTCCATACCAGCAGCTGCTTTTGTATCAATGTTAGATCCGTCAGGGTCCTCCTTGTTGGACAAGACAAGACACAAGCCGTATTCACGAACAAAAGAAGGGCAGACATCAAACTCACCGCCAAGCCGTAGAGCCAATACGGGATCACCCCTGAGCTTGGGAGCATGAAGCCAAGATGTCAACCACCTCCAAGGGACTGATGTCCCATACCATTGGCCCCTCACCGATATGGGTGATGAGGCTTTGCCAAAGGCCAAGATTTTAAGTGCCTCACACGAAGAATATGTCACAAATGAGCCCATGGTCCCTATTTACAGGCAAAGTGGTCCAATTCACATTGGGAGGCTTGTTCAAACTTGGCCGGGCACTTTAATTATAGGCACCCATTTAAATGTCCTTGAGTTTTGGGGATGTAACACTGACCAACTTTGATAACCTTGGGAGTATGTTTTATAAGAAACAATAGTACAATGGAATAGACCAATAGACAAATATAAAAAAAACGTAGATCGAGAGAAATCAGACTCAGAGATAGAGAACTCAATTTCTTAAATTGAAAAGAGGAATGCAGCTACAAAGATATGCTTTCCACATGTGGGCTCCTAATATGGATCTTAAAGTGCACAATACTATCTAAAGTTTTGCATAGAGCATGTTTATATAGCTTTTACAATTGGAGTTGGTATGGAGAAACATAGTCTAGAGTGATGAAATAGTTGGTAAAATATAATATCTGGGAATATCTCTACGATCAAAACTCTAACTTTCTTGGCCTGTGGGCCAGGGAAAAATACCCATGGACCCCAAAGAAGGGAGCAAGCCCCCTTCTGCACTTCCCCTATTAAGGTTTTATGGGGAAACCATGTGGCACCGCAAGATCTTTTTCACCTTGAATGGCAACCCAGTGGCCCATAAGTTTATGCCCTACCTAACCTCATGACGAGGCTCACAAAGATCATCTACTACCATCAATGGCCACACATTGACCTTGTCTAACTTGGAAGTTAAGGTTCCACAAATGTCCAGACTAATAGCTTCTCATAATGGGGGCCTTACAACTTAGAGCAACATGGATCATATGTGGACATTTGAGGGTGAAGTATTGAGCATATCTAACATGTTTGAGTTTATATCCTATTTAATTAAATAGTATCTTATATTTGTCTTTATCTTTCCAAGTAATACTTGGTTAAGAAGAGTGGGGGATGTGTGAGTTCTCTTTGTGATGTGAGTTTTGAGGGAGCTCTTCTTGTCAAAGGTCCTTGTGTGTGTTGGTGGATACTTTGCATGATATGTGAAAGTTATATAGGTACCTAAATCAATTACAACAAATAACAAATGTACTTACGTGGAATATTTCCTTAGTGTTAGGTTAAGAGGGGATTGTTAGAAAATATGTCAAATAAAGCAACCTTGCACTAGGGATCCTACCTATGGATAAATTTAAGTTGTGGAAATGGTCAGAAGTGGTAAAAAATATGGCAAAATCTTTTTATTATAGAATTTGATAGAGCTCATTGAGAGCTATCCTATAACACTTCGGTGTTTGGCATCTATAGCTAGGTAAAAAGTCAAACGCTACTTTGCAGCTTATATGTGAAAAGCATATTTTATGTGGAAAACTAAGTGACACATGTCATTAAGAGATTAAATCGAGCATAATAGATCTAATGGCTGAGTTTATGCCATGTGGCACCCACAAAATCTAGGCATCAATAAAAAGCATGGGCAAAAAAGATCACCAAAATTCGCTTTTCCAAAAAAAAAAAAGTAGATTTTAAGCTTTTCATAGCTGATTTGTGCAAGAGGCATATTATCCTATACAAAGGCTTGTAGTGGAGCTCATATGCATCAGTTGGAGATTTCTACATGTGCTAGCTTGGAGAGATGGTCCTTCACCTTGGAGGAGGTGGAGGTGTGTTTCTTCATCAACTTAAAGTGTGCAGCAGCTTGTACCTTCATTATGCTTGGAGAAGCTTATCTTTTGTGGAGGAGCATACACTACAACTTTTGGATATTTGTGGAGATTTGTTTTGGACAGCTTGTACATCATGTCATGTTTTTTATGCTACCTTGTAACTTCTATCATGGAATTATTGATTATATTTGGAGCTCTGCTCCTCACATCTCTCTCGTGTGCACTCTTCTCTACATATTGTCTCTATCTTCTGTGTTTCTATATCTATTGTGGGCCTAAAAGCCAACATTTACTGCCACATGCAAAGTGCATTTATAATTTGACACCAGTGTGATAGGTGCCACTTGCAATATCAATGTATTATGTACGTGCAACAATGCATGAAAATGTTGTCAATTATGTACATGCAATCAGCAATCCCAATTTGGCATATGTTTTTTGTATGCTGTGCATTTGATATAGCCTGCCATGTGCTTCGACAAGCATGCATCATTAATTTGTTATGTGCTTTCTACTATCATTTATATGCCATTGCGCTGGGCAATGTTTGCAATGCTCATAACTGCTGGGTAGCTCCGGCCTGGAAGATGTGCTAAAGTATTTTCTATCATTTGTCATGTGCATTTGTATTTTCCTTTTGTTTGAATAGATTGAAATGTTCATTCAACAAATCACGATATTCTCAATCTCCATATGCTACTTTTTGTTTCGCTATACAGTCAAAGAAAGAAAATGCAAAGAACGCAAAAAATAAGGACCAGATTGCCTCCACTGATGCTGAGATAGAGCATGAGAATGAAGCAAGGTACATGTAGCTTGTGTACACTGATAATAGTGCTGAATCTTCAGAATTGTCTTTATGGAGTGCTAATAATGTTTTCTGTTTTTTCTGTTGGTCTGTAGTGCTTGTTTTGCTCCCCAAGTGCAAATTATTGATGGACAAATTGTTATAAACGAAGAAAGTCTTGTAATCAATGCACGACGAAAGGATGATATCCGTACCTATAAAAGGGTGGAAGAAACCCATGCAAAACTTAATTATCACAGTTATATGAAACGAACACCAAAACAGTTTTGGAAACCTGAGGAAACAGAGCTTTTCTACAAGGTGATTCTTTTTGATAGTGTATCTTTTGATCAGACGTATTTTAAAGCAAACTCAATCCTTTGCTTGATGATTTCATAAATTAGAGAAGTTTCAGTGTTTGTAGTGGCTATATTGGATATATTGTTGATTTACGAACTAGCTTAGCGTGTTCATTGCGAAGGGAAGGAATAAAATATGAGACGGCTATAGGGATTTCTTCAAAGGTTTTAGGCAAATGATTATTGCTTTATTCAGCTGAAAAGAATGTGATAAATATCTTCAAGGCTTAGTAGATGGAATGACAAGCTACAGCTTTGTGTCAGGTTATGTGGCTATATCTGTCATGCATATGCATGCTTGCATTATTTTCTGGTTGATTGATCTTCCTGCTTTTACTGTCTTCAAATTCACAGGCATTGAGAGAGATTGGAACCAATTTTTCTATGATACAACATCTATTTCCAGGTCGAACACGCAAGCAAGTTGCCTTGAAATTCAAGAAGGAAGAGAGATGCCGACCTTGGCGTATTTCTGAGGCATTGAGAGTGAAGCCTTGTGGTTTGTTTTATTCCATGTTGAAACTTAGACAAGACAATTATCATTTGAGTTTGAGTATTGTGGCATTTTTAAAGTGCTTGATGTGGCTTTTGGAACTTTTTAAACCAGAAACATCCCACTTTTTGGAAGTGATGAATACATTGGACCTTCTTCCCAGTGATGCTGTGGATGAGTTTGGAACTACAGAGACATCTATAACTGCAGAGACATCTCTTCCAGAGGAAATGCCATCCAAGAAGGTACTTCTCTAATCTCGTAGGAAAGCTGAATGATTTTGGACTTGGTGCTCTCTGATCAGCTAATACACATCTTCAATAAATAATCAGGAAAAGGAGGACAATGACAGAATTTCTAGAAGGTATGACAAGCAAACAGCAGATGGTGATGAAGTTCCCCTCAAAAAGGAAGATTCAGTTGATGCCTTGAAGCAAGCAGAGCCTGGAAAAGGTACAGTGGGCTCTCTGGACAATGAAGATACAACAGGTCACTGTCACTATCAAGAACTCCAAACAGTAGACCCATCAAAAGCAACTGAGACATCCAGAACGGTCAAGAGCCCAAAAAGAGATCCAAGTCCTCCTCGGAAAAAGAGACCATTGTTTTCGTACCAATTAAGTGCTAATAAATCTTAATACCTACTAAATCTGAGTGTTCTAAGCTGAGAGGGTACTATATGCTTTAGCAGAGCTGAACATGGCTCATGAGAAACTGTTCATCTTTCCTTGTGTCACCTTTGTTATCCATAGGCTCAGCTAATCATCTATAAGTGAGTGAAATATTTTTGTAAGCACAGTATGTCCCTACTGTGTCAAATTTTGACTTCAATGCCATTTGTATGATCGATGTCTTTCTTGTATCAAATCTCATGGAATCGTACTAGTCTTTATTCCTTAGCTGAGTTCAAATGGTCCATTTATATGGTTCCTTAAATGTTTTGGAAAAAAGTTCTGTAGTGGAGGTGAGGAGAAACGAATGTGGTGCTTTTCTGGCTATTTATAATGAATTCTATAGAAACTTTGTGCATGCATAATGGATCATGCTACATGAAGTGCCAAATCCAAGCATGGTTGCACCCTATTTGGTTTTGTGGTTCATGGCTATTGTGAGATATCTGACAGATCTGAGTTTTCTTTAGCATGACATTGATAAGTTCACCATCTTTTTCTTGTGTTCTTGGATAGGTCTATCTTGCAAACTCAAAAATACATATGCTTCTGCAGTTTTGTGGTGTACCTTGTCACTGTTACTTGCCCCTTTATTTGCTTACACAGGGTAGGTGCTGTATCCACAATTGATTTTTGATGATTAGTGAATTGATTATGAGCAATCTTAATTTTCTCACAATTTCTTGTTATCACCTATGTGCCTGCCTGCCCCCCCCCCCCCCCCCCCCCCCCCCCCCCCCCCCCCCCTCCCCCAACCACAAACACCATTTGACCACATCTTCACTCTCAGATGTCTAATTGATCAGGCATGGGTGAGGAAGAGGAGATTGCATTGCTGCATGGTGAACTTCTGCAAAGCATTTGAGAGAGACTCTTTAGACGGCTCCTTGATCTTGGGATTACATATGATCTTATTTGGGGGATCTATGCTTTATATGAGGGGTATTTGGTAGGTCTCATGCCTAGGAGGGCTTTCAGATCCTCTTATTAGCACTATAGGTGTGGAATAAGGGTGCCCATTATCCCCTACTTTATGTGGGAGATACATTGATGAGATTGTTGACTTTATCCTGTAGCGTGGCAGTTCAGAAGTGGAGTATAAGTTTAAGATTTTCACGGATCACTAGACACTACTCTACCTTGTGAATAAACCTTGCAATACAGGCAGGTTAGTAAGATGGTTTCTCTTACTAATGGAATACGATTTCGAGGTAGTCTTCACAAAAGGAAAGACCTTGTGAATAAACCTTGCAATACAGGCAGGTTAGTAAGATGGCTTCTCTTACTAATGGAATACGATTTCGAGGTAGTCTTCACAAAAGGAAAGACTCACCTTAGGGTGGATCAACTTTCTGGACGGACTTGAGGAGAATCCTTGCAAGGAGTATTAGATGAACTTTCTAATGCTTACTTGTTCAACCTAGAAGTAGTGCCTGATTGGGCTAAAACTATAATGCCTATTCTTACTTTTGGACCCAAACATCCCTTAATGATGTTGGAGTTTGAGGTCTGCAGAAGCACGCGAACAATATAAGGAAGAAGAAGAAGTTTGGAGCACAACACACAATACTGAATGTATTATAGAGAGAATGTACAAAGATACATGACTTGTTAGGGTTATAGGTGTATATACAAGCCAGGGGGGGAAACCTCCTAAAGAGGGAAAAAGGTGCCCCGGTGGTCCTAGTCTGTTCATGCACATCACTACCTAAATATATCAACAAATCCCCCTTGGGAGTGATGCGGTGAACGAGGAGCTTGCACTCATGTATAAGGAAGTGCCAAGCTATGTGGAATCAATCCATAAAAGGAAGTAAGCCCAAAGCTTTGCGGAAAGATTCAAACTTCTCCCTAGACAGAGCCTTTGTGAAAAGGTCTGTAATGTTCTTATGTGTGGGCACATATGCCAAACTGATGTCTCCAGCAAAGAACCTCTCCCTGAAATAATGATAGTGCACCTCAATGTACTCAGTGCGAGAATGGAACACAGGGTTCCTCGCAACTGCCAATACGCTCTGACTGTCAGTGAAGATGGTGGTGGTAGAAGGTTGACCAACATCAAATCAACCATAAGGCGTTTGAGCCACATACACTCAACGATCGTTGTGAAAGCTTCCCTATAGTCAACTTCACAACTGGAAATGACCACAGTGGGCTACTTCTTGCTCAACAAAGATATACATGAGCTACCAAGCATGAAGCAAAAGCCACTAGTGGACACACGAGTGTCGTAGATACCAGCCTGATCAGAGTCAAAAAAAGCATGTAAATCTGGCGGTAGTGATCCCCCCTTGGGATAAAACAATCCAAGTAGCCGGGTACTACTCAAATAGCAAAAGATGCGCTTAATCGCCTACCAATGCTTGACACCTGTGCAATCCATAAACCTACTCATCTGTGAGACAACAAACTGAATATATTCCCGAGTAATGCATAAGTAAATCAAGCATCCAACAGCCTGTTGATAGAGAACAACGTCAAACACATCTTCAACATCATGAAGATTCAATCATAAACCTTTTTCCATAGGATTGGCAATAGGTTTACAGTCTGCCAAGCCAAAACACTACAATAATGTGTCAATATATTTTGTTTGACACAAAGCTATTCCGCCATCAACTTGCATAAATTAAATGCCCAAATCATGGTGCAAGTGCCCCAAATCTCACATCTCAAATAAGGCATGCAAATCAGCCTTAAAATCAGCAATATGCTTCTCAATTGGACCAGTGAGCAGTCGGAGGTAAGCAACACGAGCCTCATTCCTTGCCCGGTTTAAAGTAGTAAGTGTATCCCAAGCATCATTAGCTATTCTACAAGAGCGAATATGAGGAATAATGGCATGTTTGACAGACAAGGCTATCAATGCATAGGTCTAAGCATCTCTGCCATCCCAACGAAGTTGCTCTACAGTAGGTGCAACAAGAAACGTAGCTCGAACAGGAACCTGAAGAATATCACCATCTTCAATGCATACAAGCTCTTTTTGAGCTTACAAATTAGACTTTCCTTGCCAGGAACTACATAACCCTTTGGTTGTTCCATATAGATCTCATCTGTAAGATCTCCATGCAAGAAAGCAATTTTCACATCCATTTGGACTAGCTCTAAGTCCTCCATTGCAACGAATCCAAGCAACATGCGCAAAGTAGTCATCTTGATCACTGGAGAGAAGATTTCCTCAAAATCAACACCATGTTGTTGCTTAAAACCCTTTGCAACAAGTCATGATTTATATTTTGGAGAACTATTTGATGTGAATTTCAACTTATATACCCATTTACATGATAAAGCTTTCCTGCCCTTTGGCAAAGCTACTAAATCCCAAGTACCATTCTTGTGAATAGGATCCAGCTCACTCTTCATGGCACGCTCCCACTTGACATGATCCTCTGTCTGCATAGCCTGTTTGTAGCAAGAAGGCTCACGGGCATTTGCTAGCATAAAAAACCTAAACCTGGAACATATATATCAGGTGGATGTGAGACACGTTCAAAACGTCTCAATGGTTGCAGAACAGGAACATGTGTAGACTGATCTGAATGGACATTCTCTTGAACATCCCTATGTGTAGCATTTTTATGCATGCTATTGGGAGGACTAGTATCCGCAAACACCACTCTTCTCACTTCAACATCCTTAATAGACTGTTTATGCATCTTAGACTCATTGAAAATGACATCACTACTTCTGATCACTGATCGTGTCTCAGGATCCCATAAGCGATATCCAAATTGTCCTTCTCGACCATATCCAAGAAAAATGCATTTCTTTGACTTATGATCTAACTTTTGTCTAAGATTCTTGGGTATATGAACATATGCTTCACACCCAAAAACTCGAAGATGATCAGAATATGGTGGCTTCCCTATCCATAACTCTTGTGCCACTTTCAGACCTTTGGCAGTACTAGGTGAAAGGTTAATCACATGAACTGCAGTCAATATTGCTTCTGCCCAAAAACCTTGTGAGAGGTTTGCATGATGCAACATAGAGACTACTCTATCTTGAATAGTTCTATTCATCCTCTCAGCTACACCATTCTGTATTGGGTATACGGAGTTGTAAACTCTCTACGAATCCCTCTAGAGTGACAGAAAAGCTGAATTCATGTGAGGTATACTCACCCCCATTATCTGAACGTAAAGCCTTAAGCTTAGTTCCTTTTTCAGGATCAAATGAAGCAAGCCATTTTTTGAAAGTAGGGAATACCTCATCCTTCGCTAGGACCACACACATCTGTATGAACGAGATCTAAAGGTTGAATTGAAGATTCAATGTGCATTCTATGCACATTTCTGGTTTGCTTTCCATATTGACAATGCTCACAAAATGAAAAATAAGAGAAAGGTAGCACAGGTAAGTAGCCAGAACGAGAAAGATTTTCCATTCCACTACGAGATATATGACCCAAACGACCATGCCAAATACAAGCCATAGGTTGTCCAGTAACAACTAACAAGTGTTCTTTCTGTGATACAAATAAAGGATAAACTGAACCAACTTTGCTTCCTTTTGCAATAACCATATTGCCCTTTGATATACGAAAGGACTTAGCATAGAAGACCACCTTGTAACCAAGGTCATCAAGTTGACCAACTGACATCAAACTGCGTGATAATTGAGGTACATGGTGTACATTATGCATAGTAAATTTTGAACCATCAATGAACTGCACAATCACATCTCCAATCCCCATAACATCACACTGGTAAGAGTCACCAAGTCTCACGGTACCAACAGACTTTGCTGCATAATTAGAGAATCATTTTCTGTGTGGTGTCACATGGAAAGAAGCACAAAAATCTAGCAGCCATGTGTGGGAAAGAGAATTAGCCATAAGCGCCTCAGTAGGCACAGTACTATCGAGTGTCAACACATCATCATCATCGAAAATAGCATTAATTTCTTCAATCTTCACAATTGAAGTAGGTGGTGTAGGTAACTGTTTAACATGCCCATCAACGTTCTATCCTTTACCTTTAGCATTCTTTAATGCATAATAATCTTTCTTCACATGTCCTTTCTTATGACAATAATGGCATTCAATATCCCCTGAGTGCCAACCATAGATTTTCTACGAATCTCCTCACTCGAGTGCTCCACATGTCATCATAGACGAGTTTACCACCAGGTGCACTATTAGCATTTCATCTAACTCATCCCAATCATCTTCATCCATGTCAGCAGGCTTCTTTGAAATCCCATTTACTGGCTTCCATTGCCTCCTTTGAATCAGCACATCTTTAATCTCATTCTTCTAGAGAGCAAAGTTTGTGCCATCAAATTTTCAGATCTCAAAATGGTCTTTGCCATGCAAGTTATAGCTCTTCCTCGGAACACTAGCACTAGACCCTGATCCACCAGATGTGCCTGAGATCTCTGATGCCATGATGGTAGAGAACTGAATAGATTGATAATGGAGCTAGAAGAGTCCAAACACCAACAAATAAGTGTATCAAGGAGTAAATCGACCACTGTATGGTTGACTAAACCAAAAATATGGAAAATTTTTGCCAGAGTATCCTCTGCAAAATGAGCATATGACCAGTGTCAAAATATCATAAAATTGCAAGTACTGACATGTTTACCTGCATAGTGAATCACTGACTCCACTGCATATAATCAGTTACCCAATAGAAGCCAACTAGGCTTATCGAGCACCTATGAACAACTATCCATACATCTCCCATGGCAAGGCTGGGTAAGTCTTCCATCTGTATCATCGAAAAGACCCCGACATCTGGGTGTCTCCTAGTTAAGAAAACCTCACCACGACCCTCTTTTTCAAACGTAAAAGGCTTTATGCAAAAAATGTAACCGCTATATTAATGACCACATGGACGTACATAAGCTGTGTCCACAGAAGCGTACATGATGTGTATGTGCTCAATATATGCAATAAAATGACACTAAAAGCTGAATGCAGAGCCCGAAAACTAGCTAACAACACCTACAAGTGTTTGTCAACTCTGATGTTTAAGGCCCAAAAAACTTGCATAAATTTGCAGCAGCTGCTCCCACCAAAGCTGGAAACCTTTCGAGAAACCTGTAGTTTTATGAGTGTGGCTGAAAACATAGCCCCAAAGGTTGATATTTGTTGTCGGAGAAGTACAAAGAACACTCTTCTTGATGTTCTTGGACCTGTATGAAGAGAACTATGCGAAAGTACTCCAAAATTGCTCCAAAAGACACCCGAAAGATGCTTCAGAAGCAAGCCTTGAAAGCAAAGAATGAAGCTTTGAGGGACCAAAACATGTTCAAGGTAATGTTAACCTTAGTCTTTCCCCTTCTTCAGACACCACAAGAGTGTAGCTTAGTGGCAAGAGATTGCCATAGTTAAGCGAGCTCCAAGGGGAAGAGTACTGGGATGGATGACCTCCTGGGAAGTACGAGGAACCTCTATCTTCCTTGATCGTTGAGGTTCTCCCTTGCACAACCAATAGCGCCAACAATGACTTCGGTGACTCGGATGACAAGGTATGCCAAGGTCTATGCCTTAGCCGATGCCTTAGTCGTAAGCCTTGGAGAAAGCCGGGGAGGGGGGTGCTCGCTTTGCTCGCATAAAAGGAACAAAGCTTTTGCCTCGAAATGCTCTAATACCAGTGAAGTGATTCGATGGTGATGCACTACATTGCGCTCTCCTTCTTGAGAGCTCCACGACGATATGCTCGGTGTAGAAAGCTGAGCTCCCAAGGCCACACACAGTACTCTGCACAAAGGCTGCAGAATACACAGAAAACGCAGTACACAGGGTGCACGAAGACAGACTTCTTAAGTCTTACAAATGCGATCGAACTTACAGTCTGTGACTGACCAGACCACTATATGTTTTATTAAAGAACATATACAAAGAAGTGCCCAGTGGCCATTTGGCCTTTCACGTGGACACTAACGGTAACAACATTCCCACAAGAAATGACTTTAGCAAGGAAGAGGAGTCTCGAGCAGGAGGCTCAAGATTATGCTCTCAGTGGAGATAATCTATACAAGTGAGGAAGAGATTGATATCTTAGACTTTGTGTCCATGAAAGCAAATATCTCAAGATTTTAGAAACTACACACCAAGGTGTGGCAGGAGGACACTTTGGATCGGATTAAATGATTAAGGCTATACTATTTGTAGGTCTTTGGTGGCCAAACCTTCACATGGATGCACACTCTTTCGTGAAGAGATGTGACATATGTCAACGACCTCAGTATTTGATACGCAAGCATGATATGCCACTGAGATCCATGATGGCAGGACATGCATTCTCCAAGTGGGGAATAGACTTTGTTAGTCCTATTAATCCCCCAACCAAGACTTCACATGCTGAATATATCATTGTTGCTACATATTATCTAATCAAATGGGTGGAAGTAAAGGAAATTGGAAAGAACAATACATAAACCACAACTAAGTTTTTGTTCGAAAACATATTTACCAGATATGGATTGCCAATAGTGTTGGTGATTGATCCTGGCATCTACTTCTTGAATGAGGTCAACAGATGCTTGTTACAAGAATTCATGGTCATTCACAAGAAGTCAACACCTTACTACCCACAAGCCAATGGACAAGGGGAAAGCACAAATAAGATTCTCTACACTGTTTTGACTAAACTTGTGAATAACAAACATTCTGATTGGGATAAACAAGTACATCATGCTGTTTGGGCTTATAGAGAGGACTATAAAATGGTACTCAATGCCACACCCTTTCAGATGGCGTTTGGTCAGATTGCAGTGATGGCTGGGAGTAGCTGTCGGGATCTATGCGGCTAAGAAATGGCATACTTCGATGCTCATGTAAAAGACAAAGACCTAAGGGCAGGAGATCTAGTCTTGGTATATACACTAAAGCAACATGCATTGAAGTTAGAAAAGCATGGCTATAGTGTTAGTATATGATCAATGTCTACCCCTCATGATTGTATGCACATTTTGTAAGGCCCCCTTTATGAGGAGAAGCCAAGCGTGCATTACCCAATTGATGGGAATCCCAACTTGAATGTTGGATGAAGGTCATATTGGACCATGTAAGATATTATAAGGAAAGGGAGTTACCAGGGTCCCCAATTGTGGGGTCCGGGGCAGCGGTGAGCAGCCCCAGCGCGACGGTAAAGGGAATATTCCATGGAATATTCCCTGTCGGAGTCAGAAATCATTTATATTTGTTAGGTCGGTTCAACCAGTCTAAGCCGTGTATGGCAATTACGCGGGCGGTGGCCGCCCACGCTCTACCGCCCATGTATAGCCGTCCATGGCAGGCCACCCATGATCCTATATATACATGACTTCTGCACTACCTAAGATACCGAGTTGAGCCAGCATACCTCTACCTTGTATCTCCCTATCTAGAGTTGTCTAGATCACCATTTAAGCTCTACCTTGAGAGCGCACGGGTGGACAACGCCATCATCTTTGTACTTGCTGCTAGTAGAAAATTGTTGAGATTCTCCTATATCTGTTATCTTCTCTGCTATTGCTCCTGTGTTATATTGCGTAACTATTGTCTTACATGGTATCAGAGCTGTAAGGTTCGAATAGCTTGAGAAGTATCATTATTTTAGCCTACTAGAAGACTAGAATATCAGTAGATTATTCGAGTGATTACATGATGGCTTCATCGTCGAATAGTAGTCTTGGTGCTTCAGCTAATGTTAATGCTGCACCTATTCAAATTCGTCCACCTGCATTCACTGAAGGGAAGCTGGATGGAACCAACTATACACTTTGGAAGTTCAAAATTTCTGCAATTTTGGACTCCTATGAATTACTTGACACTGTCATTGGACCGATGGGATTGGATCCAGAGCCTATACCAGTTGAAGATCCAGCAAATTCAAGATTGATGATTCAGCCAGATCCAGATCTTCTACGAGCTTGGAAGAGGCGGAATGCTGATGCATTATGTGCGATTGTCACTAGTGTAAGTGATTCTGTGCTTACTTTAGTTCAACATACTACTAAAGCACATGAGGCTTGGGGCATATTGGCTCGACAATATGAGACCAAGAACCACACTAGGATACAGAATTTAGAAAATCAGTTGGCAAATGAAAAGCATTCTGATTCTGAAAAGGCTGAAGATTTTATCAAACGGATAAAGCATCTTCAAGATCAATTGGCTGCAGTTGGTGTTGTTATAACACCAGAAGAGCTCGCTCGAAGATCTGTACGTGTTCTTCCAGCAAAGTATGATGGATTAGTAACAGCCCTTAATACTCAGGTAAGGCCAACTCCTCTTACATTTGAAGAGTTTTGTGCCATGCTTTTAGAAGAAGAGATGCAGCTGAAGAATCGGCAAAGTACAACTGATGCTGCATTCTCAGCAAATGCAAAAGGTAAAGGCTCTTCAGAGGGATCAAAGAAGAAGCCAAAGAAGAAAAAGTTCACAGGAAGTTGCTTCTATTGTGAAAAGAAAGGCCATGCCATCAAGGATTGCAGAAAGAAGCAAGCTGATGAACGGAATGGGACTGTAAAATCATCATGGAAGAACAAAGAGTCTGCAAACAACACAGAGCTGGAACTTTGGGTAGCTATTGAAGAGGTATGTTCATCTGCTCAAGCTCGTGTTGATGAGCCATGGATTTTAAATAGTGGAGCTTCTCGCCATATGACTAGTAAAAAGGATTGGTATAGTTCCCTAGTGCCTCTGCGGGAATCCATCAATGTAGTGGTGGGAAATGACTCCAAGTGTCCAGCTGAAGGAACTGGAACCATCTCTTTTATCACTTCTCCAGGTGTTGAGAAAAAGTTATCCGATGTTCTCTATGTACCTACACTCAAAAGAAATTTGTTGTCAGTTTCTGCAATAACAGATCGTGGACTCGAAGTTCACTTCAATAAGAGTGGTGCGGAAATCATGGATTCATCAGGTAATGTTGTAGGTAAAGGCATACGACGGGATAACTTGTATGAGTTAAGTGCTTTAACTGCTACAGAAGATAAAGATGTAAGCAGGTTATGGCACCGACGATTTGGGCATCTCGGATTTGCAGTTTTGAAGGAGATGCAACGAACAGGGATGGTTGCTCATATGCCTGCATTTTCAGAGTTGCAGGAACCTTGTGAAGCTTGTATGATGGGCAAGCAACAACGAAAGGCATTTCCAAGAGAGACCAGCAATCGATCTCAAGCTCCTCTAGAGTTGGTACATGCTGATCTCTGCGGTAAAATGTCTACACCTGCTTTAGGAGGATCTTTCTACTTCTTGCTGTTAGTCGACGATTATAGTAGAAAGATGTGGGTTTATTTCATTCGAGAGAAGGCTGATGCTTTTGAAAAATTTAAAACGTGGCATAAGTATGTAGAAAATCAATCAGGAAGGAAACTGAAGAAATTTAGAACAGATAGAGGAGGTGAATTCTTGTCAACAGAATTCAACAATTACTGTAAGGAGCATGGTGTGAAAAGGCAACTTACCACAACTCATACACCCCAACAAAATGGCGTTGTTGAGCGCAGGAACAGGACAGTAGTTGAAATGGCTCGTTGTATGTTGAAGGCTCAAGACATGCCTGATTCATTCTGGGCAGAAGCAGTCAATACAACAGTCTACATCCTCAATCAAAGCTACACAAAAGCACTGAAGGGGATGACTCCTCAAGAAGCATATTCTGGTAAAAAGCCTTCAGTTTTGCATTTCAGAATTTTTGGTTGTTTCTGTTATGCACATATTCCTGATTCAACAAGATCAAAGTTGGATTCAAAAAGCAAAAAGTGCGTCTTCCTAGGATATAGTGAAGAGTCTAAAGCATACAGGTTATGGGATCCTGAGGCAAGGAAGATTTTTGCCAGCCGAGATGTGGTGTTTGATGAACGACCACACTTAGTAGAAGATAAAGGTAAATCTACTATCTCATCAAGCGGAGAAATATCTCACCTTGTGCCTATCAAAAGACAGGTTAAAGTTGAGGAGGAGGAAACATCTAATGGAGAAATTTCCTCAATAAAAATCCAACCAGTTGTAGCTGCACAGCGTAAGCCACTACCGAAGTGGGCACAACAGCTCTTTGATGATCACAATCCACATGTAGATGTACCAGAATCATCATCGGATGGATTACGAAGATCAAAGAGAATAGAGGAGCAAAGAAGAGCCTCAGAACACATTGTTAACATGGCTCTAATGGCAGATATCATGGGTTCGATAAAGGAGCCTACCACCATTGAAGAAGCCCTTGATGATCTAGATTGGAGAGCGGCAATGCAGTCTGAGTATGATAGTATACTAAAAAATGATACATGGGATCTAGTCGACTTCCCGCCAAAGAAGAAGGTAATAGGTACTAAATGGATTTGGAAAGCTAAGTATAAAGCTGATGGAACATTAGAAAAGTATAAGGCACGATTAGTTGCACATGGTTTTTCACAGATTGAAGGATTTGATGTTCAAGAAACTTTTGCACCAACAGCACGCATGACAACTATTCGGACGGTACTTGCAGTAGCTGCACAAAAGTCTTGGCCTATTTTCCAGATGGATGTCAAATCTGCATTTTTGAATGGTCACCTCAAGGAGGAGGTATATGTATCTCAACCACCAGGTTTTGAGGTGCCCAATTCAGAAAATAAAGTTTGCAGGTTGAAGAAAGCTTTGTATGGACTTAAGCAAGCTCCACGGGCTTGGTACCAACGAATAGATCATTTTTTCAAAAATATGGGTTTTGAAAGAAGTACTTCTGATGCTAACTTGTATGTAACGAAAAGGGATAGCAAGCTAGTTGTTGTCATTGTATATGTAGATGATTTGATCATTACAGGAGATCATCAGGAACTCATCAATCAAACTCGGATCAGCTTGGGAACTGAGTTTGAAATGACAGACTTAGGTCTACTCCATTTTTGTCTGGGAATTGAAGTATGGCAAAGGAAGGATGGCATTTTCATCTCACAACAAAAATATTCCAAAGAAATTCTCAAGGCATTTGGAATGATGGACTGCAAACCAACTAGCACACCTATGGAGGTAAATCATAAGCTATCTATGGATGATAACATGCCTGATGTAGATGCTAAGAAGTATAGGAAGCTTGTTGGAAGTCTTATTTTTCTGTGCAACACTAGACCAGACATTTGCTATGCTGTTGGAGTGTTAAACAGGTTTTCCAACAAACCTAAGGAGAGTCACTGGAATGCTGGAATGCGAATTCTAAGGTACATTGCAGGAACCTTGGATTTTGGTATTTTGTATACCACAGGTGATACACTCCAAGGATATTGTGATTCAGATTGGGCTGGAGATTGTGATTCTAGAAAATCAGTTTCTGGATATTGTTTCTCACTTGGTTCAGGAATATTTTCTTGGGTAAGTAGGAAGCAACCAACTCTCGCACTCTCCTCCACTGAAGCAGAGTACAAAGCAGCTTGTTTTGCTTCTTGTGAGGCAGTTTGGTTAAGGAGAATTCTTGCAGATATAGGCTTTCCATCAAATATGCCAATTGTACTCAAGTGTGATAATCAAAGTTGTATGGCTATTGCAAAGAACCCAGTATTTCATGCTTGCACCAAGCACATAGAAGTACAGTACCATTACATTCGTGAGCTAATTGAAGATAAAATTGTGGAGCTAGAATATTGCCCAACAGAGGCAAATTGTGTTGACATATTCACTAAAGCACTTGGAAGAGAGCAGCTCAACAAGCATCTTCAACAGATGGGCATAGGACCGAGACCTACTTGATTTATCATCGGTAAACATTGAGGGGGGGTGTTAGTATATGATCAATGTCTACCCCTCATGATTGTATGCACATTTTGTAAGGCCCCCTTTATGAGGAGAAGCCAAGCGTGCATTACCCAATTGATGGGAATCCCAACTTGAATGTTGGATGAAGGTCATATTGGACCATGTAAGATATTATAAGGAAAGGGAGTTACCAGGGTCCCCAATTGTGGGGTCCGGGGCAGCGGTGAGCAGCCCCGGCTGGGGGGTCCCAGGGGGCCAGCGGGCCCCCTGGTGGGGGTCCGGGGGCAGCGCCCCCGGCGCGACGGTAAAGGGAATATTCCATGGAATATTCCCTGTCGGAGTCAGAAATCATTTATATTTGTTAGGTCGGTTCAACCAGTCTAAGCTGTGTATGGCAATTACGCGGGCGGTGGCCGCCCACGCTCTACCGCCCATGTATAGCCGTCCATGGCAGGCCACCCATGATCCTATATATACATGACTTCTGCACTACCTAAGATACCGAGTTGAGCCAGCATACCTCTACCTTGTATCTCCCTATCTAGAGTTGTCTAGATCACCATTTAAGCTCTACCTTGAGAGCGCACGGGTGGACAACGCCATCATCTTTGTACTTGCTGCTAGTAGAAAATTGTTGAGATTCTCCTATATCTGTTATCTTCTCTGCTATTGCTCCTGTGTTATATTGCGTAACTATTGTCTTACATATAGACCTATGATAATCAACAAAATATCAAGAAGTGGCGTTTTCCAATTAGCTTGTTTAGCTAGTGATATACTACCAAGTTATATTAGTGATTGTAGGGTGAATCTTTACTAAGAACCATTAACGGAAGAAATTTTAATTCGACTGAACATAGCAAAAAAATGCAAAGAAGAAGAGCAACAAATTAGAGAAGAAGCCTAGGCAGAGGCCTTACAACATATCCAACATATGAAATTAAGGAGACAAGGTAGAGATCCACCTAGGCAAGTGAATCAAGAGGCACAAGGTATCACATGGCAATGTGCCACTGAACCAAGAGTGTTACCCCTCACCGCATAGTCGATAGATGTACCTTCATAATCATAGAGGTAGGACAAGGCATGGGTGCAAGGACCATCAAGACCTTAATGGACTACTTGCATGGGCAAGGTGGAACTTCCCATCTCCATTCAAGATGTCCATATGATAGTGAAAGTGCTAGTGTCTCACGATGAGGAGCTTACAAAACCTCTCATTTTGGGTCAAGATTGGATCTACGATCATTTAGTCAACTTGAACCTCAAAAGTGGACTTCTTAAGGTTTGGGTGAACAATCAACGTGTCACATGTGAACTACAAAGTTGCCCACTCATGAAACTAGGAAAGTCACCGATTCCTGGTCCTTCTAGGGTTAATCATGAAGACAAAGATGTTGTTCTTGTCCAAAGATCTATGATGCAAAAGGATGAAACAACCGAAGACATAGTCGGAGGGAACTCCCTTATTTTTCAAAGATATTGATGCGAAGCAAGCGAAAAGAAGCTAGAAGCAGATGGAGGAGACAATCAAATCCCAGAATCAGAATCTAGTACACTCACATTCATACTACATCACTTTACTAACTCACTAACCATCACAGATATTGTTAAAAATAAAGAAGTAAGGTCGTATATATTTTTGCAAAAAGGATTTTTTCTTCAAATGGAAGGAAAATACGAAAATGAAAAATAGTTGGGGGGACGGTGGGGGGTGAGTGGGGGTTTGGGGGGCGGTGGGGGGGTGGGTGGGGGGTTGGGGGGTGGGTGGGGGGCGGTGGGGGGGGGGTTATGAAAAATATACCCTTAAAAAAACAAAAGAAATCTGTGGGGGCCTTTTTTTTGAAATTATCAGAAAATTGGATAAAAATACCAAATAAATCCAAAAAGAATAGAAAAATTTCTAAAAAATTTCCCTATAGGTCTAGGTCAATTTTCTCACTCAAAACCATTGAGAGCTTCCTTTATATGTGCATTTAATTAAGAAAAGGGCATTGAGAAAGATGAAAAAGTGTTAGAAAAGTTTCTAAAAATACCTGAAAAATTCCCAAACCCAAAAATTTCCAAAATTTGTACATATGCAAAGGGCTATGAAAGGGTTCCTAAATTTGCTAAAAACTCAAAGAACAAGCATGAAAGTGGATAAAAACTACTAAAACTTAAGCAAAAATGACATGAGAAGGCTATTGTAATCGAGCAAGATTTCATCTTGATTGTATGCCAGCCCCCAAAAAAAAAAATCCTAGCGCCACTTCTTTTCGTCCTTGAGAGTTCACCGCTCGAGATTCACCCTCATTTCATCTTTGTCGGTCGGAAAAAATTCATTCTTCAAATTTGTCCCTCAAAATTCAGCCCTCAAAATTTGTCCCTCAAAATTTGTCCCTCAAATTTTGTCCCTCAAAATTTGTCCCTCAAAATTCAGCCCTCAAAATTTGTCCCTAAAAAATTGTCCCTCAAAATTTGTCCCTCAAAATTCGTCCCTCAAAATTTATCCCTCAAAATTCAGCCCTCAGAATTTGTTCCTCAAAATTTGTCCCTCGAAATTCAGCCCTCAAAAATTGCCCCTCAAAATTCAGCCCTCAAAATTTGTCCCTCAAAATTTATCCCTCAAAATTCAGCCCTCAAAATTTGTCCCTCAAAATTCATCCTTCAAAATTCAGCCTTCAAAATTCATCCTTCAAAATTCGTCCTCAGCGCCAGAATCAAGTCGGCTATCAGATTTGTGGAGATATTGAACGTTCTTAAATGAAGTGTTGATTCATGATAAAAAAAAGTCTCGCATTCAAGGCCATATTCCGAAGTCTTCAGGCACTTTTGAGTCAATTGATTGTCAATACCAGAATTAGACCACTTACCCAAAATTAGCCAGCTCTCCCTCCACTTTTGTCAGATCAGCGCGAACAATGATGGTGTAGTAAATGATGGGATCCGATGGAAGCCACTCTCTTCGCCGCGCATGTGTAGTGAACAGTGATGGTGCCTTAAATGATGGAATCCGGTGGAAGCCACTTTCTTGGCCTGGAGCTCTATTTAAGTAGCAGTTTGCACTAGTTTGAGGAGTACGTACAGACAGATAGTCAAATTGGGTCTTCTTGTGTTACTGTGGTATTACGAGAGTGTTCTCATCAGGCTACTCCTTGATTATTCTCTGCTCACTAGTGCGATTTTGCCCACTGTGGAAGAGGCTTATCTATTGGAGATTATATAGAGTGAGAGCTTCAGCGTTGGGGCATTCGGCATGAAAGTGAGATTGGATATACTGGAATAGTCACTTGTAATTTGGAGTTCGTAGCAATTGTGCTAATGATTCATACTATTGTACACCTTCTCTGTGTTTGTATACCTTCTCTATGTTGAGATGTCCTAGTTCATCTTTGGATTGATTAGACCCTTTGCACTATTAACAGGTTTATCTTTTGTGTACTAATGCAATTTTTTTCAATCTTGGTCAAATTAGCCTTTTCGGCATCTTTGTAACACTCCATCCGTTTCTCGGTTTATCTTTTCAAGTAGTACCTCACACAATCATTGTATATGGTATACTTCCCTAAGGAGAACCTCCCTTGAGTAGAAGGAGTACTATAAGTATAGACCCGATTACCCCCTCTACAACTATGTACAACCTAGATAAATTTTGCAGGTTCCAGGTGATCCATAAATCTTCAGTTGTGTTGATGATAGGCCTTGAGCCTTGATATGTTGACTAAGAGAAACTCCTCCATAATCTCCAATTGTATTGCACTTCATTTGTTTTTTGTCTTCTTTTTGTGCACACTGATCATTTGATTGGGGTACCCTAAATCTTTCATTAGAATATAATCTCCTCCATACTACATCTTTTGTGTCGTTGTTTCAACAACTTTATAACTTAATCTGCAAAATTTCATTTTTACTATTCCAGCTTCTTCATCCCATGGAACCCTCTGTTTTCCAAGACTTGCAGGTACTCCTTCCACATCCTTGTATAACCCTGCACTTACTATCATAGAAATTGACATAACAGATGATATCCATACTAGCATCCATAAAAAAGTGGCCATTGACATATGATTTGAAGTATCTTCATCACTGCTGCACTTAAGGGCTTTTCTTTTCTTCTCTCTGCTATGGCGTTTGACTGAGATGGTTTCACTCGAATCAGTAACCTGAGTGATGTCCTCTTTTTCTTCATAGGCTTCCTCTCTACTTGAGTTTGGAAAAATCCCATAGCAGGTAGATGTGTCTTCTGTGTGGAGCCAAGCCAACATGTGTTCTTCTTCATATAAATTTGGTTCTTCAAATAGATCTGCTTCTGGTTTGTCCAACAATTCTTCTTCCATACAAATACCAATTGTCTGCATCATGCTGGTATGTCTCTGATTGTGTGGTCCTTCTTCTAAAAATATCTATCGCAACTCTTTTCCCTCCTGCTTTACCCACATTGTGTCCTTGCTCCAGTCATGTAGCACATTGGCATGCCTTAACCAAGGTCTCCAATTAGCAGGGGGAAACTTCCTTCTACCTGTGGTAGCCTTAAAACAACAAAATCCAAGTTAAAGATGGTACCTTGTATCTTGACTGGGACTCTAGGGACCACTCCCATAGGCTTTACTATGCTTTGGTCTACCAGTGTTACAGTGAAGTTGGCAGGTCTTGAAGGATGTAGTCCAATCTTTTTCATGGTATGTTCAGGCATAAAGTTAATGCTAGAACCACCATCCACAATAACTCCTTGAAACTCATGACCCTTGATAGAGACTGTTAGCCGAGGGCTCTTATAATCTGTGAGGGGTGCTTCCCCTATAATTTTATCTTTATGCATAACAACAACCTTTGCCACTAAACTTGTTGTGGACACCTCATCAATTATTTGCAAGAGTTCTAACCTGAATTTCCCATCCATTTTTATTAAATAAAAAATACTGACCTCCTTTTTCATGGACTTGAGTAGTCTGGAAGCTTCTGATTCCTTAAGAGCATGGGCTCCAATTGACTTATCAAACTCCTCATGAGCCCTGTTGAATGCATGTCCAATGGCATCACTAGTACCTATGAGATTTTCTTTTTGCCTTGTATCTGCACATGTGGTGGCTTTGTCTTCAGATATCTCTTTGTCTTTATTCAATCCATTAATCCTTGATTCTTGACCTATTTCTACTTGAGTCTTCCCATTGCTTCTTGTCTGCACTGTAAAAGATTCAATTTCTTCTAACTGCACCATCCTGGTAGATGGTGATGGCCCATTGACTTGATCTAACATTTCTTCTTTGCGCACAGAAATCATTTGAATGTGGGGCCAAGATGAGGATGCTATTGATATATTTAGGTAGTGATGTGTGTGAACACACTAGGACTGTCGGGGCACTTTTTTCCCTCTTTAGGAGGTTTTTTTCCCCCGGCTTGTATATACGCCTATTGCCCTAATGGACTACTTATCTTTGTACATTCTCTAGTAATACATTCAGTATTGTGTATTGTGCTCCAAGCTTCTTCTTCTTCCTTGTGCTGTTCGCGTGCTTCCGCAGACGTCTAACTCCAACAATTGGTATCAGAGCAGGTCGTCGCTTCATCTAGGGCGCCGTCGACACTCCTCCGGTTGCAGTCTCAGAATCGCACGGAACTTGGTGAGCATACTCAGCGTGTTTTTGAGATCTAAGCTCATTTCGGCCTCTGAACGCACTATCGTAGTGCTTGTGCAGGCTATTTTGTCTTTTTGTGCCAAAGGTATATACGAGTTTCTGTTCGCCAGTATAAGCGTCTCAAAGTCTGCTACAGGTCTAGCGGAATTCGTCTCGGCAGTTCTATTCAACTTTTTGAGATACAATCAATTTTTTGCATCAAGGTATTTTAGTCACCGGCCATGGCTGAAAGCAGTGATGTATTCCGTATGTTGGCTATTGAGGATAAGTTGGATGGTACCAACTACCCGTTATGGGCTTATATGATGCGTTATGTGTTGGTTGCAAAAGGATTATGGAACATTGTGTAGGGTGTTGAAAAACGTCCTATCACACCTGCAACTGTTACAACTGCAGGTACTGAAGCTGATGCAGAAGGTGTTGAAGATGATGATATTCTGCATATTCCTGTTCGTGCTGCGGTTTCTGCTGCATCTACTACAGAGCAGATTTGTTGGGATGGCAATGCACATGCATTGATAGCTTTGTCTGTCAAACATGCCATTATTCCTCACATTCGCTCTTGCAGAACAACTAAGGATGCTTGGGATACACTTACCACATTGTACCAAGATAGGAATGAGGCTCGTGTTGCTTACCTCCGAAAACAATTGGAGAGTGAGCACATGAATGAAGGTGATTCTATGGACAATTTCCTAACAAAGATCAAAGACTTGAAGGAACAGTTGATTTCTGCTGATGAGGTTATACCAAATAGCTCACTTGTGCAGACCATTCTAAATGGTCTTCCTGATTCATATCAGAGTTTTGCTTCTATTCTTCGGTTGATGATGAAAGGCAATCCAAATGCCTTATCATTTGAGGAGTTGGTCTCTGTTCTGTTGCAGGAAGATCAGTCCAGGCAAAACAGGTTCATTATGCGAGTTGCAGATCAAGCTTTCCTGGCTAGTCAGAAGGGCAAAGGAAAATGGAGCTCTTCAATTAGTAACCAAAAATCTACTAATTCTGCATATTTGAAGAAGGAAGGTAAAGATGAGAAGAAATCAAAAAAGAAAAATTTGTTTTGTAAGTATTGTAAAGGGAATGATCATATCATAAAGAACTGTCCAAAACTCGCTGCTAAAGAGGCAAAGAAGAAAGAGGGTGGAATGGTTGTTTTAGAGGCCTCTACACCAAAAACAGAGTCTGCTAATCTTGTGCAGGAAGAAGAATGTGCGTTTACTACTGTCTGTAGTTTTGACCCATCTTCTCTTGAGCAGTGCATGTCTGCAGTAGACTCAGATGTTTGGTATTTTGATAGTGGGGCGACCAAACATATTACCTCGCAACGTAGTTTCTTCTCTTCACTCGAGCCTTCCCCTATAGGGAATAGTGTTCCATGCACCAACAACTCCTCTTATCCTGTTATGGGAGTTGGTAAGATCATTTTGACTACTGCTGATGGTAGTTCTTTCACTTTGTCAGACCTTATTTGTGCCACGGATCAAGAAGAACCTGTTATCAGTTTCTGCATTAGCCAAGATTGGCTTGGTTGTGAAATTTGTTGATGAAAGATGTACAGTTCATGATTTGTCAAATGGCGATGTGATCATTGCTTCTGGCATTTTATGTCGTGGGTTGTATAAGCTCATAGACTATGAAAGATCTGTAAATGATTTGGCATGTGCAGTAAATGATTCTCAGGCTACATCAAATGCAAAGCTTTGGCATGCACGCTTTGGTCATCTAAATTTTGCTAGTTTGCTACGCCTGCAAAAATATGAAATTGTGTCCTCTTTGCCCAAACTTGAGGCACTTGGAAAACATGTTTGTGAAGGCTGTATTTTGGGCAAAATGCAACGTTCATCCTTTCCAAAAGATGGTTCAGTTCGGGCTACTCAGAAATTGCAGCTTGTACATAGTGATGTCCGTGGTCCTATGCAGACACCTTCTTTTGGGAATTATCTTTACTTTGTGACTTTCATTGATGATTTTTCAAGCATGCATGGATATATCCATTGAAGGCAAAGTTCTAAGTGTTCATGTGCTTCGAACAGTTTTTGGTTTTGGCTGAAAATCTGTCAGCATGTAAAATGGGCACCCTCCGTTCTGATCGAGGGGGGGGGATATATGTCTTCTGATTTTAATGCATTTTTGGCTGAACATGGGATAAAACACTAGTGTACAGTGCCGTATACACCTCAACATAATGGAGTTGCTGAACGAAAGAACATGTCATTCATAGAGATGGTGAGGTGTATGGTCAAGAGTCAGACTTTACCACATAGTTTCTGGCTTGAGGCTGTCATGTGTGCAACATATGTACTGAACATGTGTCCCACTAAAGCGCTGCAGTTTATCACTCCATATGAGGTTTGGCATGACCGCAAGCCATCTGTTGCTCATCTGCGTGTTTTTGGTTGTTTGGCATATGCATTACTGCCTGAACAACATCGCAGAAAATTGGATGATAAAGCAGTAAAATGTATTTTTGTTGGTTATAGTTTTGAAAGTAAAGTATCGTCTGTATCATCCACAAAATAAATGCATTCTGGTTAGCCGTGATGTTGTTTTTGTGGAAGATGCTATTCAACCATTGCTTACATGTATTAAGGAGACATCTGTTAGCTCCAAATATATGTATGATACTTTGCTTACAGGTGGACAGTCTAGAGATGGTCCTAATGAGACAACTTCTCAGCCTTTGCAGGTTTCATGTGATGATGCAGATAATTCCATTTCTGATGCAGATGTAGATGATGCACTTATTGATGAGAGAGCTGATATTGAGCAGGCAAGAACTATGCCAAAATGGCTGGTGCAGACCTTGCGTGACAACAAATTAGATGCACCTCTGTCATATCGTACTCTTTCACGCTCTCATAATGCCTTTTTTGCATCAGATTGCTATGCTATGGCTGCATCTAGTCTCTATGATGAGAATGAGCCTATTTCGTTTGATGAAGCACAAAATTCAGAAAATTGGATGGCTGCTATGCAATCTGAATATGATGCTATAATGAAGAATGGTACTTGGTCTTTATGTGACTTGCCTCCTGGCAAGAAGACCATTGGCACTAAGTGGGTATACAAGCTGAAGCGTAAACCAGATGGTACAGTTGACAGATATAAGGCTAGGCTTGTTGCAAAGGGTTATGCACATGAAAGAGGCATTGATTTTGATGAGACCTTTGCACGTGCATGCTGTATGACTACTGTTCGGAGCATCTGTGCAGTTGTAGCTCATCATGGTTGGAATGTACATCAGTTGGACATTAAAACAGCATTTCTGAATGGTGACTTGCATGAAGAAGTGTCTGTTTTTCAGCCCTGTGGCTTTGTGCAGAAAGGGCATGAAATCCAGGTGTGTAGGTTAAAGAAGGCATTATATGGTTTAAAGCAAGCACCACGTGCTTGGTATGAGAAGATACATGCCTATCTGGTTGCACATGGTTTTGAGAACAGTCCAACTGTAAGCACCTTATATGTTAAGCATACTAATGATGTGCTTCTGATCATTGTTGTCTATGTTGACGACATGCTGCTCATTGGTCCTATTGAGAAGCATATTGCTGATTTTAAAGCTGATTTGCATGCCTCATTTGAGATGTCTGATTTGGGGCATTTGCATCACTATTTAGGCATTCAGATATGCGAGTTGATGGTGGAATGGCTTTGTGTCAAACAAAATATATTGACACATTATTGGAGCGTTTTGGCCTTGAAGACTGTAAGCCTATTGCCACTCCTATGGAGACATGTTTACGATTGAGTCTTCATGATGCTGGAGATGCATTTGATGCTGTTCTCTATCAGGAGGCTCTTGGATGCTTGATTTACTTATGCATTACTCGGCTAGATATTCAATTTGCTGTCTCATAGATGAATAGGTTTATGCATTGCCCAAGAGTCAAGCATTGGCACGTAGTTAAGCGCATCTTTCGCTATTTGAGTGGTACTCGACTACTTGGGTTGTTTTATCCCAAGGGGGGATCACTACCGCTAGATTTGCATGCTTTTTCTGACTCTGATTGGGCTGGTTGCTATGACACTCGTGTGTCCACTAGTGGCTTTTGCTTCATGCTTGGCAGCTCATGTATATCTTGGTTGAGCAAGAAGCAGCCTACTATGCCAGTTCTAGTTGTGAGGCTGAGTATAGCGCAGCTTTCACAGCGACTGTTGAGTGTGTGTGGCCTAGATGCCTTATGGCTGATTTGGGTGTTGGTCAGATTTCTACCACCACCATCTTCACTGATAGTCAGAGCGCATTGGCAGTTGCGAGGAACCCTGTGTTCCATGCTCGCACTAAGCACATTGAGGTGCATTATCACTATCAGACCTTTTCACGAAGGCTCTGCCTAGGGAGAAGTTTGAAGCTTTCCACAAAATGTTGGGCTTACTTCCTTTTGTGGAGTGATTTCCATATAGCTTGGCACGTCCTTATACATGAGTGCAAACTCCTTGTTCACCGCATCAGTCCCAGGGAGGATTTGTTGATATATTTAGGTAGTGATGCATGTGAACACAATAGGACTACCGGGATACTTTTTTCCCTCTTTAGGAGGTTTTTTTCCCCCGGCTTGTATATATGCCTATTGCCCTAATGGGCTACTTATCTTTGTACATTCTCTAGTAATACATTCAGTATTGTGTGTTGTGCTTCAAGCTTCTTCTTCTTCCTTGTGCTGTTCGCGTGCTTCCACAGACGTCTAACTCCAACAGATGCTTGGTTTTTAGGACAACAATTAGTATAGTGGTCTCTAGCCTCTGGGCAGTTCCTGCAAGGAGGGGCATTTTTTGGTAGAGTGCACCTACTTTGGTAGTGCCCACATTCTCCACATTTGAAACAAATAATTGGCCTCCTTGGCCCATTTCCAAAGTTATCCCTATGTCTAGGATTGTAATTGTTACCTTCATTAGGTGTAGCCGCCATCAAGTTTGCTGGCGGTATGGCTCCTCATTGTGTCCAATATGTTGTTGCAGACATTCCTCTTGATTGACATTCATGGGCCTCATGATCAGCTTTCCTGCAGAGATGGCAAATTACACTTAACAGAGGACATTTTCTTACTATATGACCTTGCTTGCTGCACATGGTACACCATAGCCCACTTTTGATGCCACCCCCTTTGAGTTCCTGCAACTCCTGTTGCAGTTGAGCCAGTTCTTCTACTTGGGCTTCCTCCTCCTTTTGAAGCTTTAATGCCTCAATCTCCCTCCTCAACTGAGTAATAACATTCTCCTCCTGTTTATGGGGCTTATTCCTTTTTAAGCCCTCTAGCTCTTTCCTTAGCTGGATTACTGGATCCTCCATTTCTGTAGAATAGGGTAGTTGAGAAGAACTTGCTCCATATTGTTGCCTTATTTGCTCCAATCGTGTAGCTGTATTGATGAACTCCTCTATGGAGGCTATTGGCAACACCAATTCCTTGATTTTACATTGTGTGGTCACTGGAAGTGGCTTATCTAACCATTTCTTAATAAAGAAAGCATGTGGATGATTTAGCAACTTAGCCATTAGTGCTTTGGCCCTAGTTACAAACTGTGGAAACTTTTCACCTGGACCCAGTCTCAAGTTTTCTAATTCCTCTATGATGATCTCTGTAGTATTTCAATGCTGGAATTGAGTTTTGAATGCATCTTTCATTAAGTCCCAAGTGGTGAAATAGTTTTCAGCAAACTAGCTGAATCATTTATCTGCTCACCCTTCTAATGTGACAGGGAAGAGTATAAAAAAGGCATCCTCTCTTGCCATCAAGCCTCTTGTTTTGCATAGTGCTAAAAACCTCCTAATATGCTCGTCCGGATCTTCGTGAGCTACGCCTTTGAAAGAACGAAACTTTATATTTAATCTTGAAAGCATGGTTTCCAAATCTACCTCGTTTGCCATGATCTTAACTGATGAGGTTGATGACAGTAGACTGGAGGATCTTCTAACACTCTTCCTTCTTGGTGCCTTGAAGGTGACCCTCAATGTTTGGGACCGGGTTGCGCTCATGAGTTTTTCATAGTCCTTTTAGTAAGAGATAATTGATAAGAATATTTACCTCTTAGCCCAATGAAGTAGTACTGTCGGCACTTGAATAATGCTTCTACACACTGCAATATTTCTTTGCCTATGCTCAAATCTCCTTAGAGTCCCACCAGGCGTGCCAAATTTTTTTGGGGGATTCTTGTACAAAAGGGATTTGAGTGTTTGTAGGAGAATGGGAAAGATAAGAAGAAAGATACACACTGGAAGCCTCTGACGATTGATTATAAGAAGACAATTACAATGACGATGCACAATACAATCCAATGCTTCTGTGCAAAATCCCACAGAGCACAACAATCACAAGATACAAAATACCCAAGGATCTTGTTGCTGCCGGCCTTCTCTGCACCAGACCTCCACCTTCTCCAAGCCTGCACTTCTGCACACCTTGCACCAAGCTTCCAATAAGAGGGAGGGATGAATACCTTCTATCGGCACACGCACAACTTCAATGGGACCTTGGGATCTTTGGTTGTAAGCTTAGCAGTTCTCTGCACACTGTTGAGAGCAGTATGGGCACCCAAGGACTGACTAGACAAGGAAGCCAGCGGAGAGAGTCAGAGCGAGGTGAAGGATTAAGTAGACAAAGCAGTCGACGCAAATCTGGCAGATAGGCCCTTCAAATTTTTCCAAATCAACATCTTTATAACAGTGATTCTTATCACTAACAATCATTGTAAATACTATTTCATATTTTTGTAGCTCCATTTTGTGCAAGCCAAGGAGTCCTTGAGCTTGAGGAGCCTTAGAAGTACCTACATATCAATTTTCGTATTTTTTAGACTCCGTTTAAGCCCTCAAATTGGCCCTGGAACCTAATTTTTAACTAGGCCGGACACTAGGTCTGGACAGGGCCAAAACCTAATCAAAAACTATAAATAGAGCTAGAGAGATCATTTTTGAGGTTAGCTTGTAATAGTTTTGAACTTGTATGAGCTTTTTGAAAGTAATCTAAGAACTCCATTGCTTCTCACTCTTTGTCTTACTGTGTGTGCGTGTGTGTGTGTATGTGTGTGCATGTTAGTGTGCTTCTCACTCACGCACTTGTGCCTTCACTTGCTCGAGGTCTTCATACCATCCTCACGTCTTCCCGGATTGACATTAAAGGAGGTGCTACTCATCACTGAGCTACACACACTTCTTAGTCACTCTTCATGCACACCTTGCACTTCACTTCTCTGCATCGCTCATTGTGTGTCTCTTGCACTTCTCTCCCTTGCCCAGCTTACACTATGCTCACCTTCCTTAGTCCTCAAGAATAATCCTTGCCTTGATTTGAGTGTCGATTCATGCACGCTCCTAACTGCTAGAGTATCTTGGTGTTCACTTTGATGTCCCAAGATTGTCTCCTAAAGTGGGCAGCCAACGAATCCCTGTTTTGTCCTGTAGTGACTTTGGACTAAAACAAAAAATTTAATTGGGGGCCATACTTTCACTCCTGCGTACACTGCCGCTTCACATACCTTCACCTTTTGCCTTTTAATTTCTCAAATGTGCATCTAAGAGAGGGTTCACCTGAACCTTCCAAATCACTTTAAAAACACTTTTGAACCTTAAGGAATTACAAAAATACCTCTGCAACTTGCAACCAACTTTTTGCAATTATACCCTTTATGAACAATTAATTGTGCACTACCTGTGCACCTTGACACTCGAACTTTGAACACTTTGACTTCACCCATGTTGACTTTGACCTAGAACATGTTGACTCTGACTACTTTGACTTTGACTATTGTTGACTTTGACCAATGTGACTTTGATGGGCTCAACAATCCTAAGGTATTCAATGTTAATGGGGATGAGTGTTGCATGATGACCACATGGTAGCACTAGAACATTCTAGATCATTACTATTTTGGATGCAAGAGGATATAATGAATGGGCAATGTACAATCCCTCTTCAAACTTGACCATTGTGTGTTCAATTCCAAAGGGTTGATCATAGAATGCCATAGAATGCCATAGAATGCCTCAAACCATCTTCACAAATGTGTGTACCTAAGCAGTTGGTTCGGATGTACTCTAATTGAGTCTTATAGGGACCCTCAAAGGTCTCTAAGTATTCTATGTGTGAAATACCTACAGATCTCTCCATGCTAAATGACATTTTTGAATCACTTCTTTTTGAGCTCGACATGTATGGGTAGCTACTTAATTACTAATCTCACGACCTAGCTATGTAATTGACACTAGCCTTATATGATCTGATGTGTTTTCTATCCCTTCCTAGGTATCTACCTAACCTAAGGTTCATATTCTTCAATGGTTTTCCCAATACCCAACTACAACTGCATCGCAAGGTTCTTTGATAATAACCACTTGTTCATTTTACATTATTTTTTATGTAGTTTCTTGTCTTACAATATGCATCATCAGGAATGTTTGATTCTTTTGTTGTACTTTGATGTGTAATCGATTAGATTAAGGTCTTTTGGTTAGGGTTTTCCACAAGTTTCCCTTATCTATCCTTGAACTTGATAAATTAGAGTCTTTGAACTTGTTTCATGCCTATCATAAACCCAGTCAATCAACTTGCTATCCTCACTTAGCCTAGGCTAAGGAATAGATTGAGGGGTTTGAGAATTCTTTCAACCTTGATTCAAAAGCCCTTATTCATGCTCAAATGTCCAGGATGCATGCTACCAAGCTTGCGAGGCACTGATATCTTGCTTAACCCTTCCCAATGGCTCCAAGTATCTGCAAAAATCCCAAAGAATAAGGTCAAAATTGACAAAGCCCTAAAACCCTTATTTTCCCTATCTATCGCAATAGGCAGCCCTGTCACTCGGGATGGGTAGAATCTATCGTGAGTGGTTGTCTATCACGATGGAGAGGTCTATCATGATGGATAGAGACCTTTGTCTATCATGTATTTTTCGTCGGTTATTGATGTGCATGTATATCAGAAGCACACAAACAAGCACACATAATAGAGTTTTAGGAGAAACGATGCAAAGCGATTGATTTTTCCACAAACTCTAAGCGAGTTGAAATCAATACTAGAGGATAGACTAATAAGCTTCAAAACATTTTCCCATTGTGTAGCATTGGGTCAAAGAAACGTCTGTAGATAAAGTAATGAGAAGGATCACATGTTGTACACATTTCTAGTGACATTTCACAAAGCGATACCAAAAGAAAGGATGTAAGCTTCTTATAGATGCTACTCTATAATCGTGATGAGTTGAACTTCAAAATGAAGAGTCTAATCCTCCAAACCATAAGGAGAATTAGATTGGTTTTCATGCAATGACATAGTACTTATTCTAGGATATTGTAATCGCAAAGATAGTGAAGGGACAAATATAGCCTAAAGAATGTGCATATATCAACTTAATCAATGTTGATATGTGCTAATGCATTTCTAGGAACTCTACCTTACTTCATATGTTTACTCTCAACGGGTTTAGAGGTAGAGAAGGCTAGACACGTTATATGCATCTACACGTTTCTAGTAGCAATGTGGGCACACATTAATAATATTCCAATGATTGATCCCCTCAAGCTCCCCAAGTACCAAAAGAATGCGAATATAAAGAATGCGGCATGCCTTTCTAGTACTCTTGCTTGAATATGCATGCGCTCCCTCAGAGTGGCTCCCTTAATACCTCATTTTGAGATGGTGGGGCTCTCTTGGATTTGCTTTCTATATGAGGAACAGGTTGGTTGGTGCAGGTGTCCGTCCTATTTGTATGCCAACAAATTGGTGAGCCAAGGAATTACGTGCCACATGTAAAGCACCAAATTTAGGAGCATGAGGTTTGTGTGGCCTACTATTTTTGTTATCTAATGAGAAGGTACCAGGTGTCACAGCCAACAAACGAGAGCTCCCAATTTGACCCCTTCTTTAGTACACCCTTGTAAAATTGCATTAAATAACACATGCATATAAACTATATTTGTTATTTTTTGTATAACTACTCGTATTTGAACTCTTGAGTCCCGAGCTTTGAACTCATGCATACTCTTGGTCACAAAGTGCCACCTTGCAATGTATTTCCTCATTATCTTCTATTCTTATCGAGGTAAACACCTATATTCTTCTTAAACCTAATTTGATAATGTGAATGTAAGGATCATGAATGGTTATTAGCATCCACGTCTCGTCTAAAGTGAGACTATATCAAAAACACACAAAGAAGCATACCTAATAGAGTTTGAGAGTTTTAGGAGAACATGGAAAGTTCTTGATTTTCAAATTAAAAATAGGTTGAAGGCAATATCAGGGGATAGAATAATAATCTTCAAGATGATTTCCCATTATGTACCAATGGGTCAAAGAAAGTATGTATATAAATTTCTAAGATTATCCATATTGGAAATCAAGTCTCAACCATGCAAAGGGACTCATCCACGAGTTTTAGAATTAGAACAATAAAAAAGGAGGACTCAAATTGGTGGAATCAAGTTAGGAGCTCCACAAAATTCAATAAAATTCAAATTTCATCAGTTACCCACCAAAAAATTCCATTTACACTAATTGTTGGTTGGTTACCTAGATTGTAGGAAAAGAAAAAGTTCTATATAAGTACCATTTCTTCTTCTTTTCTTGAGTTCCATAAGTTTCCCACTTAGTTTAGTGAATTCCTAAACTGCAATCAAGTAGCTCCCTTGCTTTCTTATCTCATTTTCTCATGCTTTTTCTCCTCTCTATCTAGAGGCATAGTTATGCTATCACAATTCTCTTTGTACCAAATTGTACAACATTGTTTTCTCTCTCATTGTGCTCATTTTTATGGATTTGAAGCTTCACTTTGTCTCTCATAGAGTTCTCCAAAGTGCACCAAAGTTTCAAGTTATTTTACTAAGTGAATTGTGAGAAATTGCAAAGTTTTTTAACCTATATCTCTATACATAGATAAAGAGTGTTGCAAACTAATAGCATGTCTTTCCATGGATGGTTCTTACAGGTAGAACATATGTTTGAATTGATTCAAATCTTTTTGGATAGCTCTTAAGGTCTACTTTAGGCTTGAAAATTTTGATGTTAAGTATTTATACATGTGTAGAGAAGGCTACAAACAAATGAGCATATATAACTATTTGTGGGCCTAGTGGAGGGAAGCCATCTTCCATTGTTGTAGTGGGGTGTTAGATTCTTCCATTATCAGTGGTAGCAAACCATTTTAGAGGCTTGGAGATATCATTGGACATCATATTGAAGACTTGGAGGGATCAAGTCAACTCGTGGAAGCACAATAAGGACTTGCCAAAGCAAGAGGACGTCAAAAGGGGGCTACATCAATTGAGACATCAACTAGTCGAAGGCTAGCAAGGGACAAGTTATAAAAAGATAACATCAACGCCTTCTAAAACATACAAGCACTTAAGGAGAAGCTAGAGGAGTATCTTAGGGCTCATTATAGTTGAGTATAGTGCACAAATAGAGAAATTACAGAAAGGCAACTATCAACCATGGAAATTTAGAGTTAGCAACTACCTTATGGGCAAAGGATTGTGGGGATTAGTGAGTTGCACAAATCCAATGCCTCATGTACACGATACACCATGTGAAGGATACGTCAAGGAACTTAATGAATGGATAGAAAGGGATAGGAGAGTCATATTCATTCCATCCCAACACATGAACAATAGCATGAGACGACATATACAAGACTTGGACACGTCCAAGAAGGTGTGGGAGACCTTGGAGAGATTGTACTCTTCATCAACGAAGAGAACTTGGAGAATGCATACTCTTCATCGACCAAAGCAAGGAAGATTCAACTCAAGAATGAGCTAAATAATCTAAGGAAAGCATCAAGTACTAACATTAATGAGTACATAAGGAGCTTGTCGATGCCCTAGGCTCCATTTGGAGCCCAATCAAAGATGAGGATGTTTTCGTGCATACTAGCAATGGCTTGAGATAGGATGAAAGGTGGAAAGCATTCACCACATCAATGTATGTGAGGGATTCTCTACTAGAATTTGATCAATTGGTCACATTGATGATGACTGAGGAGATGAATCAAGGAGGTTCATGATCAAAGGGTATCCAAGCCCAAATTTTCTATGAAGGTAGAGGGAAAGGCTAAGTAGGTGGAAAAAACTCCCAAGGCACGAGAGAGGAAGGTCAAATTCAAGCTCAAGGATCCAAGAAGCCCAAACAAACCTATGGATCAAGAGGAAGAGGAAGAAGCAGAGGAAGAGGAGGAACATCACATGAAAAAGAAGTATCCAATGGAGAATGCTACAATTTTGGAAAATTGGCCATTATGCAAGAGATTTTTGGTCTAGAGGAGGAGGTAATCAAGGATAAAAAAGGAACCAAGGTATTAGTTATGCTAGTACTTCAACAAATTCATAAAAACTTTCCTATGATGCACTGTTCAAGTGAAAGAGTCAATTCACATTTTACATGGTACATAAATAGTGGTTGTAGCAACCATATAAGTTGCAAAAAAGATGTTTTCCTTGATTTACACTCACCCATCACTGTAGGAAATCTAGAGATAGGGGATGACACTAAGCACAAGATTACACATGTGGAAGATGTTGCATTGAATGGATTTCAAAGCTCCAAGGTGTTGAAGGATGTGTTGCATGTACCAACCATCACCAAGAACTTAGTTTTATTAGGTCAAACGATTGAAAACGTTTACGAGGTGAGGTGCAATGATCAAGGATGTTTTTTTGAAGACCCCATGCAAGTAGAAAAGCTCATAGCAAAAGGAAAGAAGAAAGGAATACTCTTCACCATGGAGGTAAAGCCATCAACCCCTCACATTGTCTACAATGTCAATTGGAAATAAACAAATTGCAAAGATCGACTTGCATCATAAAAGAATTGGCTACATAAACTTAAAAAGGATGAAGTACATGCAAAGCAAGGTCTTAGTGGGTGATTTGCCTAATCTTAAATCTTAGAATATGCAACGTTTGTGCCATGCTTGTCAATTAGGGAAACAAAGAAGATTTTCATTCAAGAAGGGAGAAAATGTGAACATTGAAGTGTTGAATCTCATACAAATTGTATGGGGACCTACAAGAGAGCCATCCATTGGAGGTAATAGATATTTTCTCACATTTATAGATGTTCATTCAAGGTTTGCTTCTTATGAATGGAATGAAGACAAAGTTAGAGGTGTTTTACCACTTCAAGAGGTTCGCAAACCTAGTGGAGAAGGAGATAGGGAAATGTACAAAGACCTTCACATTGGATGGAGGGGAAGAGTATTTTTTAGGGGAATTTTTAAATTCCCTACATAACCATGGAATCAATAGGAAGTTCACTTGCAATTGTACACCTTAACAAAATGGGGTGGTAGAGAGGAAGAAAAAATCTATAGCAAAAGTGGCTAGAGCTATGTTAAATGCAATGAATGTTCCTAATTCTTATTGGGCTAATGTAGCAAATACAACCATATACATTATGGATAGGTACTCTCGAGTACATGGATTCACAAATTATGGATCTTGGTGTGCTACGAAATTCAAACTTTCACATCTCAAAGTATTTGGTTGTGTGTTTTATGTTCACATACCTCAAGAATTGAGATAGAATGTAGACCCGAAGGCAAATACGTCTATATTTCTTGGATATTCTTCAAAGAAAAATGCTTTTAGATGTTATAATCCTAGAATCAAAGAGCTTAAGGTATGTAGAGATGTAATATTTGATGCATTTCTACCTTCATATTGTAGCAAAGAAGTGCTACAAGTTGAAGATGCATATAAAGACAAGAAGAAGTTCAAAGAGCAACAACATAGAGATGAGTAGTCCAAAAACTTCAATCACACCATCATATGAGACTATTACATCATCTTGGCAAGAGAGGAAAAGGAATGAAGCTCATTCAATTGAAAGAAGCTAAAAATGAAAAGAAAAGGCAAATATTGAAGACCATTGATGGGTAGACATGGACTCTACAAGTGACGAAGATATGGATATATTAGAAACTCTAAGATGAAAAACATTTAAACCAATGAGGAGGGTATTCCTACCACCTAATGGTGTTGTAAGGTTATCCAATGGGGTTAAATACACTATTATAAGGTTAACTTATGATTCATTGACTGCAAGACACTATGTCTACATGATTCAAGTTATAACTTGTGAAGAACCTAACTCTTTTGAAGAGGAAAATAAGCACACGGAGTGGAATGAAGCCAAGGAGGATAAATTCAAGGCACTTGAAGAAAGTGATACTTGGTCATTAGTGCCAAAAACCAAGGAAATGAAATTCATTGGTAACAAATGGATGTACAACGTAAAGAAGATGGGAGCAACTCTAGGTATAAAATGAGGTTGGTTGCCAAGTGTTCTTTTCTCAAACCAATGGCATAGACTTTGAGGAAAAAATTAGTCCAGTAGCTAAGATTTCTACGATAAGGAGTTTGATTGCAATTACAACCTCAAAAGGTAGGAAGATGTATCTTTTGGATGTGAAGAATGCTTTCCTAAATGGAGACCTTAAAGAGGTAGCCTTCATGGAGTAGCTCCAAGGCTTTGAAGATGAGAGGATTCCACATCATGTATCTAGTCTTAGGAAGGCTCTTTATGTACTCAAGAAAGCCCCCAGGGCTTGGAACCAAAGACTTGTGGACTACTTCATAAATGGATACAATCAAAGTCATGCAGAGCCATCACTCTTTGTGAAGAAGGAAGGTAGAAAAATTGTTTTTATTTGATTTGATCATTAAAGAGGATGATGAAGCCAACATCAAAGACATAAAGAGGAATCTTGGGTGTGATTTTAAAATCTCTTATTTAAGGATTTTAAGGTACTTCCTTGGGATTGAAGTGCTATAAAAAGAAGAAGGTATATACTTGATGCGAAGGAAATACATTCTAGATCTTTTGAAGAAGTTTGGCCTATGTGATTGCAAGCCCGTCTCAAATCCATTGGAAGTAAATATTAAACTAAGTGCTCACATGGATGAAGAAGTGAAGGATGTGACCATGTATAAGTCAATTATTTGTTCTCTCTTGTATGCTAGTATGACAAGGCAAGCTATTGCACATGTAGTTGGAGTGTTATCTCAATATTTGGAGGCAGTGAGAGTACATCATCTTGTTGGAGCCAAAAGGTTACTGAGATATCTCAAAGGGTTAGGGAATGAGGGTCTCTATTATCAATTTAATGTTGGATTACAAGTACAAGCTAAGTGTGATGCTGATTGGGCAAGTTCCAAAAATGAAAAGAGGAGCACTAGTGGGTATGTTATCATGCTAGGGAAAAGACCATCTCATGGATGTCAAAGAAACAACCAACAGTGGCGCTCTCCTTGACCAGAGGCTTAGCACGTCTCATGTGATCTTATGTGGCTCAAGAAACTATTTGTTAATCTTGATTTGCACATTAATCAAGTACCTATTTTCTATGACAACATAATTAGCATATGCTTAGCCCAAAATCTAGTGTTCAATGCATGGTCCAAGCACATAGAAGTGCATTACCACTTTATTAGAGAGAAGATCATTTCAAAGGATGTAAAGGTGGAGCATGTGAGTAGAAAGGACCAATATGCAAATATTTTTACCAAAGCTTTGGGTGGAGTTAAACTACAACACTTCAAGACATGCATTGGAATGAATGACATAAGCATTGAGACTTGAGGGGGAGTGTTGAAAATCAAGTCTCAAGGACTCATCCAAGCATTTTGCAAGTGGAACAATAAAAAATGAGGACCCAAATTTTTGGAATCAATTAAGGGGCACCACCAAATTCAATCAAATTCACATCTCATCAATTACCCACCAAAAAGTGCACCTACACTCAATGGTTAGCTATATTGTAAGAAAAGTAAAATCTTTATATGAGCACCATTTCGCCTTTTTTTCTTGATTCTCATGATTTTTCTCCTCTCTATCTAGAAGTGTAGTTTGGTGTAACATGGAGTATCCATTATTAGTCCTCAGGAAGAGGTGTGAGCCATCTCTTGGATTTATTGAGAAGGATACTCACATGGGTTCCAAGTGGCACTTATATGAGAGACCATGAGATATTATCCTTTGTGGGTAATTAGAGAGAGAGGAGTACTAAAGGCAGCATGCGGCTAGACAGATAGATAGATCTCAATCTCCGTGTGTCGACACCAACCTTTGCACAAAAAACTCCAAAATGGAGGGAGTCACCAAGAGTATGGAACATTGGTATCCGAGCCAACTATCATGTGTATGTGTGTAAGGGAAGACATCCATGAGCAACAGTACTCACACATCGGCTGTGTATGAGAAGGGACATCGAGGAGCTCATGCAACGTGGGAGAAATCACTCTCTCTTCTCCCTCTTCCCTCCCTCTTGGATGGGAGATAACTCCTCAAAGCTTCCTAAATATACCCAACTTGAGTGCTGAAGACATCCTATGTGGGATTTTCTAGACTTCTTCTCATAGCTCGGTGAAGATATGCTCCAAATGGGACAAGGTAGTAATTAGCTTCAATTTTTGAGTTTTGTTTTTTGAAATTTGGGGGAGTAAAGCAAGCTATGGATCAACAATGTGGGAAAAGCAATGATGAAAACATGTAGTATAGGCTATGCTCTTGGGTTATGGGTCATTAGCATATTCAAAAAAGCTTCAAGTTCTCAGTTTTGAGCTTTGAAAGTCACCATTTTATGAAGGTTTGCCTTCCCACATCCTACCCTTGACATACCCGTATTCTACGCACCATAGCTTGTGATACGACATTCAATTTCAGAAATCTTTATTGTGTTACAAAAGCTATACTTCTAAGCTTCACTCTATAACAAATGCTGTTTGATTTGGACAAATTTTGGTCAACCAAAAGCCCTCTGTAGCACTTCAATAGAAACTAGGTAGCCACTTTTGGGCCTAGATTTTTCATCATTTGGCATCCAAATCAACTTTTTTCACTTGGGATAGCTTCACATCTTTCAAGTTTAGGTGCTGGACTACCTATTTTGGACTAGTGAGGATTGGCAAAGTTGAAAAGTGCTTCAGTTTGACTTAGTTTCCCCATTTGGGGCTATTGCTACATGATTTTGGCATCATTCTTGTTGGATTTTGGTGATTACAACCTCCTGGGGCCAACTCGACATTTCAAATTTTTGTTTGGGCCTAGTGAGGATTGAAGATCAGCACCTTCACACTTCAAAGGGATTTCACTTTCGCAGCTTCATTTTGTACCAAGGAAGTGCTCTAGTGTCATATTTCTCTTCTTCTTGCATATTTAAAGTTTACTTCCATTCTTTTCACATACTCTAGTTAGTAAACGAGGGGAGTGAAACATGGATTCTTAAGGGAAACAAATAGTAGAACACACTTCTCCATCTAAAGAACAACTAGAGGATCCTGACCTTAGGATGGAAGAGGTAGAACTTGAGTAGGAAGTAGAGAGAAAACTAGAGGGAAGAGACCCTTAACAAGAAGAGTATACCTATGAAGAAATCTTAGATGAGTTTGTTACTCATGAGCAATTCACAGACTTAAAAGAATAGAACCTTAGGCTAGAGAGAGACATAGGTAGCATGACGTCTCTCATTGAGCAGCTTAAGTCTCAAATGATCTCACTTGAGCCACATGTCACCTCTTTCCTAGCTAGAAAGGAAAGAGAAACTCCTACTCTTCCTCTAGAGATGACTATGAAAGATTCTTCTTTTCCTAGTAAGCATAAAGGAGAGAGCTCTAGGGAAGCTCCCCTCTTGAAAGACTTGAAGCCACCTACCTTTATGGGGGATGACCGAGATAGAAATAAGGATGCAATCTACACTTTTTCACAAAAGTGGAATGATTTGCATCAACTAAAGGGCACCCCACCTAAGCACTATGTGCTAGAGGCAAGTCTCTCACTTGGCCCATGTGCTTATAAGTGGTGGACGAGTCTCAAGGAGGCAAACTCTATCCCTATAGATTGGGCTTAGTTTGAAACTCTTTGCCTAAAAGAGTCTCTTACTGAGAATGAGGAGGAGAGGAACTGGGATGAGTGGGATAGGATCACCTAGAGAGGTAGGCCTTTGAAACTTAAGGGCTTAGATGATTTCTAGAAAACTAGAGGGTTTGTTAGAGGCTTAGATAAAGCCATCAAGAGAGAGGTAAGAAGAAATGCACCTAAGACGTTTGAGGAGGCGATCAAGTATGCCCAGATTTATGAGGACCATAACCATCCTCAATAATTGGGAAAAGCAAAATTTTCATTAAAAAACAAAGATCACAAGGACCTAGGTTACCTACAGAGCAGTTTGAGAGGGCCAAAAGAGAGACAATAGTTTAGTATTTTGGCCATAACTTGAGCTATAGATTTTGGATTGATGCGTTTTAAAGTTTTGCACGTAGCTAACATAAAGGCCTACAATTTCCTAGTGGAGCATAGAACCTAGTTTGGACTTTTAGACTGCCAAAAATTCAAAAAATGCAGATTGATGTAGAAGATGAATCAACAATCACTTGGATAGTAGGTTAGTGGTTTGGCTATAAGTTGAGTTCTACAAATCAGAATGAGATGATTCAACTTGCTACATGTAGCTTGGAATAGCCTCTAAAAAGTTGTAGAAGAAGATACATCAAATTCTGAGTGCAAGGTCACCCAAACTACAAAATACATAGCAGGAGTGTTGTAGGTAAAAGCGAAATTGATAGTACGTAGTTGTTTTGTGCATATCTTGAGCTATGCACCTTCAATTGAGGCGTTCTTTGTATTGTTACCTACCGAAGAAAGACCTCTTCAAGTTTACTAAAGATCAAAAGTTCAAATTCAGAGGTTATCACCTCTGAAACAACAAAACATAGAGTAGCATATTTTCACCAAAACAACCCTAGTTTCTTTTGGAGTTTCATTTTGGTTTGGAACTTCTTCGAGAGAGATCTTTTGGTGTGAAAGATCTTATTTTTAGAGCTTCAAGGAATTGTACATGTACGATCATTGTTGTAGCTCCTCCATATGAGAGTAGAGCACAATCTTGTGATGTGTTTGGCATGTGAGATGAGATTGTGGTATACTCTTTTTGAGGTTTATGTCATCAGAAGTTCGATCATGGATGTATAGTGGCATTGTGGTATATATCTTGCTTATGCCATGTGGTTATGGATTTAGTTACCGGATCCACATAATTCTATGAGAGTTGATTGTGGATCTTGGTTGGTACTTGTATCTTTTTTTTCTTTGTAGGTACATGATCCAGATTGGAGCCTCAATTACACATTCGTTTGTCACCATTATTAGCATTTGGTCATTGATTGATATGTATTTTCCAGTGTGATTCTTGGCATATGTGGATGGTGATTCCCACATGGTTTATTTGGTTCAGAGTCCATTTTACAAAGGAGATGCTGCCAAAATTTTATTGGCTTTTATGCTAGAGGATTACTCTAGTAGATCCTTTATACATGTGTGCTAGCTTTGGATCATTGCTTATGTCCATTCATTTGGACTTAGTCAAAGGTTATTAGTGACAGGTTGAACCATCTTGCAAGATTTATTTTTGAGTGGGAGGTGTATCGCCATTGTATTGGCATATATTGCTATTGATTTTTGGCATGTGTATTTGCCATTATCTTTGATTGGATTAGTGACAGGTGGTGACAAATTACTCATTGTCCTTTTGCTATTGGTCATCTTGTTTGATTGCTCAGTTTACAGGGGATACTCTATCGAATTTTTCTAGGATTCTTTCACATCTTCTTGGTCACTTTGGAGACTTGGTGAGCAAGCTTATGCTCATGGTTTTATGTGCATGCTAGATGCATGGTTATGTGACAAATAGTTCACATGGTTTCTTCTCCAGCGAGATAGTTGTGATGTGAGTTATGCATATGGATATGAAGGTATGATCCTATTGAGGATAGATTATTATTTCTAGTCTCTTGTTACATTCTTAGTATCTTGGATTGCCAGCATGGTGTCTTCTCGATTTGATGACACTAACAGATGTGGCATACATTGGTTCGTGTAGGGTTACACATGTATATGCATAGAGATGCGCAGAGGCGAAGTGACATGCCCGACCACATATGGATGGATATGGATGCATTGGCCAACTCCACTATCCGGTTACAGATTTTGGACTCTATATATGAGTCTCTTATGTATGAGGAGACGAGTACTGCATTATGGCAGAGACTACATGATATGTATGCGAGTCCATCCACTCATGTGAGACATAGATCACATCGATGACTTAGATGTTGGCATTGTGGTCATGAGGGGCATATTTGTTGAAGTTTCACTCACTAATTACGCATAATGACATGAAGATAAAGGAAAGAAGAAACAAAGTGTTCAGAAAACCAAAGCCTTAGTGAAGGGACAAATTCACGATTGTAATATACAGTAGAAACTTCCAGAATTAAAGTCTGTCGAAATCGGATCAAAATGTATATAAGAGAGAGCATAGAACCGGAATGAAGAGTATGTAGAGCAGTAGAGAGAGCGCATATGAGATAGAGAATAGAAGTAAGAATAGAAGACGCGAGAGATCGCGTATGTAGAGATGAATGACTAAACCTGAACAGTAGGGTATTCATCTGAGAGAAATGGTAAGGAGAAACTACTCAATATAGGAGAGTTCTCATGACTATGAGCAAAGTGAGGCCGAGTCAATTTTTGTACACATCTTCTCTAATAGAAAACACATGTTCATGTGGAAGTTTGAGCGCATTCTTCGTATGTGAAGAAATCTGAGAATTTTCATGTTATGGTGAAACGTTAGTTAACAGTTATAGTTTTTTCTCAATAAGTTTTTTTTTCCGGTACTTCTATGAGCTAGATCTCGAAGTAGAGTGTAAAGTTTTGTATGAGATATAGCTTATCTTGTAGCTATACATCTCAACTATATACTGATCAAAGATTTCGGTGAAATGGACATGTACACACAGTACAACGTCTGACCGGAAAGAGACATCTAGAACTGGTGACGTTTTTCTTTAAACTTCAGATAGAGTTCATTCAGTGAAGGAAGTTCAGGTATCACTTCCTTACTTCATGTATACACATTTGAAGTAACTACAAACAAAATTACAGTTGATTCCGGTAGGATTCTGGTACAATTACGGTAACATTCCAGTGACAGTCAGGTGAAGTTCCGGTGGAATTTTGGTGAGTTCAAAACACAGTTTTGGTAAAGTTAAATGACACAAAGATTTTTTAACTGTAAACAAACACAGTAGTGTAAAGAGTGAAGTAAATAAGTTCAGAATTGAAGCTTGAAGGAAACGTGAAGCTTTCTGTAAAGTGAATTTTCGATGTTCACTAAATACAGTTATAAGTTCTCAGTTTCAGAAAGTTTGCTAAGGCAATGATGATTATAGAGGTGTTCTAACATCACTCTAGCTTAGTTTCTGTGGTGTAAGTGAATTCCGCAATTAGCGCTGCACCAACAGTGGTATCAGAGCAAGTAAGATCTAAGAAGTGGTATCAGAGCAAGTAAGATCCAAGAAGTGGTATCAGAGCTAAGGTTATCAGTAGTATCAAAGCAGGCTAATACACGTGGTACCAGAGCAGAAAAGGTTTCTCAGAAAAAGAAACGGAGAGAGAATTTGAAGAATTCTCATAAATGAAGTTGAAAGCTGAGGTGATCAACAACAAACGGTGTCAAGGAACGTTTCGAAGTCATTCTTGAAGGTAAAGGTTTACAAAAGGTAAAACCTTTTAACGTTATACTCACCGGAAGTAACAGAAACAAGAAGATCATGGCAGATCATGTCTCAATTGATAAATTGGACAGAGATAATTATCCGGCATGGGTAATGCGCATGGAAGCTTTACTTATGAGTAAAGAATTAATGAAATATGTGACCGGAGAAGAGAAGAAGCCGACTTTCGAAGATGATAGTCAACCGAAGAAAGAAGAATTAGAAGCCTTGAAGCTGTGGCAGAAGAAAGATGCAACGGCAAGAGCATACATCTATAATACAGTTACAGATCATCTACTACCGCACATTAGAGGTCTGGAGAAAGCAGAAGATATATGGAGAGCGTTGGAAGATCACTTCCAAAATACGACGAAAGCTAGAAAGGCTAGCTTATGGTCGGACTTCACAACATTCAAGAAAAAGCAAAGTCAAAGCATTAGTCATTATGTCACTAAGATGAAGGACTTGGCAGATAGTCTTGGATCGATTGGTGAAGATATCGAAGACCACAGGTTAATAGCGCAAGTGCTTACAGGTTTGAGAGGAGATGAAAGGTGGAAACCTTTTGTACTCTCAACTGAACTGTCTTTAAATCATTTTGTACCAGATTTAAATCAGTTGCTTGGACTAATGCTAACGTTTGAGCAAGATTTGAAGACAGATGGAGAAAAAGGACATAGTTCGGCTATGTACGCAAAGAATAAAAAGAAAGGTGATAAAGGTAAAGAAAAAGATGAAGAAGAAGTGACTGCTCAAGAAAATTATGCAAGAGGATGAGGTAATGTCAGAAATAAAAATAGAAGTAATACAAAAGGAAGAGGTAACAAGAAAGCTTGCTGGATCTGTGGATTAAGCAATCGCTTGGCTCATGATTGCTGGCAGAATTCACAAGGATCAAACCAGAATCAGAACAATAATAGCAGAGGCAGAAGCGGAAGATATCAAAGAGGAAGACAAAGCCAAAGAGGTGGATATGGTAGAGGTGGAGCAAGAAGTTGGGGACAAAATCAGTCTCACAATACTACCTACTACAACTATGCAAATGATACGCAGAATGATGATCATACGACATTGATGATGAACTCAATAAGTACATCACAAAATGAAGACCTCAAGGTATTCTATATTGACTCTGTTTGTTCAAATCATTTGTCAGGAAATATAGAATTATTATCAGAATTAGAAGGAGGCATTTCAAATCATACAATACAGACAAGTGATAACACAAAACATAATGTAAGGTCAATTGGAAAGGTAAAGTGTAAGAATGGATCTGACCTACTAACAAATGTTTTGTAGGTTCCAACAATTCTGAAGAATCTGATCAGTGTGGGTCAAATAGTAGAAAAAGGTTTTCAAGTCAGGTTTACAAATGAAGGAGTATTTGTTGAAGATCCAGAGAATGGATACAAACAAATTGTCCATGGTAAAAAGGAAGGTAGACTTTTTACTCTGAAAGTACAAGGGAATGTTGGTCAAGCCTTGATCACACACGGTGATGAGGTATTTACAGAACTAGAACTCTGGCATAAGAGGCTAGGACATTTTAATGAAAAGGGAATCAAAGCTATGGTAGAGAAACAGTCCGTGAGAGGATTACCAAATATGAAGAACCAACATATGATTCACAAGTGTGAAGCCTGTCAGATGGGAAAAGCTCACAGGTTACCATTTCAGAAAAATGGTTACAAACATGATGGTGTGCTAGAGCTCATACATACAGATGTATGGGGACCAACAAAAGAAGGATCTATCAGCGGATCGAGGTATTATGTTCTGTTTATTGATGATGCAACAAGATGGATAACTCTTTATGTTTTGAAAGAGAAATCAGAAGTGTTTGGAGCTTTCAGACATTTTCACACATGCTGAAAGACTTACAGGACAGAAACTCAAAAGACTAAGGTCTGATGGAGGAGGAGAATATTTTCCTCAAGATTTCAATGATTATCTGTGGAATGCAGGAATCAAAAGAGAAATAACTTGCAGGTATACACCGCAACAAAATGGAGTAGCAGAAAGAAGAAGTTTAACTCTAGTTGAATTTACAAGAGGGATGTCCAAACTATCTTTGGGCTGAGGCTGTAAATACAGCAACATATCTGGTAAATAGATTACCATGTACAACTTTAAATGGGATGACCCTTGGTCATTGCAAAGTGTTTGGATCAATTGCTTATGCTTATGTACCATCACAACTGAGACATAAGCTTGAACCAAAAGCTTAAAAATATGTGTTCATTGGATATGATGAAAAGCAGATGGGTTACAGGTTATGGAGTCCTCTAACCAAACAGTTTACTGTTTCCAGAGATGTGACATTTGATGAAGGAAAGAGCTGGTACACAGATAAAGAGCATAGTGTTGAAACACTTGAAGAAGAGGTAAGAAGAATTGAAAAAGATAAATCACATATGCAGGTGAATGGAGATGAAGATCATATGCAGGCAAGTACATCCAGGATCGGATCAGGCATGAGAAATGAAGATGATTCGAGATTTGATGAAGATGTGTATTCAAATACACATGAAGAGTTTGAACCAAGAAGGTCGAACAGAGTAAGAAAACAACCAACAAGGTATTCCTATGACACTTCTTATTTGACTCAGAAAAACTATGCTTACTTAGCAAAGGGAGATGAAGAACCTCAGAGTTACGGTGAAGCAAAAGGTAAGAAAAATTGGGAAGAAGCGATGAAAGAAGAGTTTAATGCTCTTGAAGAGAACAAGACTTGGGAACTTGTTCCAAAACCAACTGGTAAGAAAGTGATTGGAAACAAATGGGTTTACAAAGTCAAGAAGCTTGCAGATGGAAGGATAGCCAGATACAAAGCTAGACTGGTTGTCAAAGGCTATGCTCAGACATATGGCATAGATTATGATGAGAAATTTAGTCCGGTGGCAAAGATGTCAACCATAAGGACATTGATTGCTATAACAACATCAAAAGGATGGAAGCTAAGTCAGCTAGATATAAGGAATGCATTTCTGAATGGATATATATCAGATGAGGTTTACATGGAACAACCTGAAGGGTTTCTAAGTTCCAGTTGCCCAAATTATGTTTGCAGATTAAGAAGAGCTCTCTATGGACTGAAACAAGCTCCAAGAGCTTGGAATTACAGACTTGTGAAGTATCTCAATGACCTTGGATACCAAAGCTCAAAAGCTGATGCAAGTCTACTCGTCAAGAAAACAGATGAAGGTACGATCTACATTTGTATTTATGTAGATGACATAATAATCACAGGAACCTCAGATGAAGGAATCAAAGAGGTAAAGAGACTGCTTGAAAAAGAGTTCAAGATCAGTGATCTAGGAAAGTTATCATACTTTCTTGGAATGGAAGTTACATATACAGACCATGGTGTATATGTTTCACAAGAAAGGTATCTCCTAAACTTACTGAAGAAGTTTAACATAATTCACGATTGTAATATATAGTAGAAACTTCCAGAATTAAAGTCTATCGAAACCGGATCAAAATGTATATAAGAGAGAGCATAGAACCGGAATGAAGAGTATGTAGAGCAGTAGAGAGAGCGCATATGAGATAGAGAATAGAAGTAAGAATAGAAGACGCCAGAGATCGCGTATGTAGAGATGAATGACTAAACCTGAACAGTAGGGCATTCATTTGAGAGAAATGGTAAGGAGAAACTACTCAATATAGGAGAGTTTTCATGACTATGAGCAAAGTGAGGCCGAGTCAATTTTGTACACGTCTTCTCTAATAGAAAATACATGTTCATGTGGAAGTTTGAGCGCATTCTTCGTATGTGAAGAAATATGAGAATTTTCATGTTACGGTGAAAAGTTAGTTAACAGTTATAGTTTTTTCTCAATAAGTTTTTTTTTCCGGTACTTCTATGACTAGATCTCGAAGTACAGAGTGTTAGCGGCCGCCGGATTGGGAATATGTAACTGAATCTTGTTCGCACGAGTGAAAAGCTGTTACAAACAGTTTGTAAAAAAGTTATATAAATCAAAGAAAGGATCACCAGACTGTCTGTCTGTGTGACTGAGCGGGTCGTTACTGTAGTGTCTGTTTGCTTAATCTCCAGTATTCTGAGTTCCATGTTCGTCTCTTGTCTTGTCTGCCGTCGATATCTGTTTCTGTTTGTTAACTTCATAGTCGTTCGAGAGATCACGAGACTGTCTATCTGAGTGATTGGTTTGTAGCATTTCTGTGTGTTGAGTTGAGTAAATCAGAGTATCTTGGCGACTTTCTGAGTGTTTCGTGTGTATCCGTGTTTCGGCTTATCGGTTGTCTGATGGTATTCATTGCGGTTGTGAGTCTCAACTAGTTCGCGCATCAAGTTGTTTCTTTTCTTGAAATGTTCTGCAAACCTGTGGCTAAGTCTGTGCAATCGTAATAAATCTTCTGGTATCCGTGTTGTGTTAAGTTGTCTGTAGTATCTAGGTTCATATTCCATACGGTAAAGTTTAAACTACAGTAAAGATTTCCTGGATTGCATACTGAATCTTCAGTATGGTGTATCTGAACACTAGGATTCTTTGTGTTTCTGGATATTGGAAGGAGTGTGGTATCCATTCTGTGAAGGCTGAACGAATACCCTTGTTCTGGTATGTTCAATAAGTTATGTGCAGATGCAACATAGCATCTTAGTGTATTCGGTACACGTGGTTGAGCTAAGACCGTGAACTGTAATGTCTAAGTACAACCGATTTTGATAAGTCTCAGCATTAGTATATTGCTGGGTGCGAGTAGTGAGTTTGGGAACTAAGTATAGGGCCTCTGTCTAACAGACCCCTTCCACTCCCAAGAACCCAAGAATCACTTAAACGCACTTCTGACAGTTAGGAGAATAAATAGCGTTTAACACTGGTGCCGTCTGTGGGAAGATGGCAACAGATCAGATTGTTGCAAACCTGTTGTGAAAACGTGACTGTAAATTTTTAATCGACAGTAACAGTACGCGATTAGTACAAAAGATGATACATGCGGGTTACTCGATCCGGTGAAACGTATCCAAAGAACCATCAGCCTGGGGTACTTAATTTACTAAGAACGATTCGGGGAGGTAGAAGTACAACTAGGCCTAACCCAGTTGTCAAGAAAGTAAAGAACGTTAGTAGTGATTCCGGTCATATTCCGGTGGAACGTGTTACGCCTCTGGTAAATTCCGGTACTATTTCGGCACAGTCTGTCGAAGATATAGTAACTCCAGAATCTACCAGGACGCAGCCTGAAGTTAGTTTAACAACATTGGATAAAGATTCAAATCTGTTTATGACTAGAAACATTTTAGCCAAGGAAATTAGTGAAGGAGAAAAAACACCTTGTTTTGGCGAAGATTCGACACATTCCGGTGATATTTCGGTAACAATTGCTGAAAAATCGTAGTTTTTCGGCGACGGTTTACCCTTTCTCGGTGAATCTTCAGCCCAGTCACCGCTATTGGGAGTAAGTTTCCCTACATTCGACATCAAGAAGGAAGGTAGCCTGTTCGAAACAGAGATTCGAAACATATTGAGCAAGATTATCGAACCGGAAAGTGCACAGGCCGCCGATACAGACTCCAATAGTTCAGATATTGAGCCCCGGGATACAGAAGATCGACACAATACAACAACTAAAGCCATGAACGGGCAACAACAACAACAGCAACAACAACAGCAACAACAACAACAACAACAACAACAACAACTATGTCCACCAAGGCCGACTCCAACGGGAGTAACGTACACCAAATTTGGTGGATTCCCAGGAGATGACCCGGATGCTCATGTACGCACGTTTGAGATAAGTTACGCAATGCTCAATCATCCACCTGATCTGACGTATAGGACTATTGTTTTCCAATCAACATTGGTCAACGAAGCAGCTAGATGGCTTACAGAATATGATATTAACCATTTCGGCACTTATGAAGCAGTAAGAGATGCCTTTTTGCAGAGATTCAGGCTAAAGAAGAATCCAGCCAAAATTTTTGACTACCTGCAAAACAATAGACAGAAGATAAATCAAACAGTACAGGAATACGCCACGCTATTCAGGACTCATTTGAGGCAATTACCACCAGCACATGCCAACCTACTGGATGACGTTATTACTCAATGGTTCATCAATGGCTTGACTCCACAACTTAAACAGATTATGATCATACGCTGTGTAGGAGCTATGACGCTAGATGCAATGATTGCAATGGCTTTGCAGTTGGAAAACAAGGTTGGAGGATTTACAGAAGATCTGGAGTGGTTAAAAGCAAATAGAAATATCGCCGAAGACCCGACCAGACAGATGTACTGCACTACATGCAAGAATTCAGGCCATACTAGTGCCACTTGTGCACTTAATCAGTTGTTTTGTGCTATTTGTAACACTGCCGGACACACCACCGAAAATTGCGCATATAACGCCAAAGTGCAGGGAACAGCAACTGTCAATGCAATTATACAGGAACCAGGGAAGCCAGCCAATCACTATGTACCTCCACAAATGAGAAACAACCAGCAACAAGGATATAGAAATTATAGAGGACAGAGAAATAATAACTACAATACAAACCGCTGGCAGGCCGGACCAGCACCAGAAAATCCCAATTTGCCACCACCGCGCTGTCATTTCTGTGGTGAATTTGGTCACATTAGAATATTTTGTAAGGATGCAGCTGAGTATGATCAGAGGAAGAAAGAACGTCAAAACCCAATGGCTAATATGATACAAATCACACCAGTAGAAACGCACGCTGCAGTAATTCAGACCCGATCCGATAAAAAACTGCAACCAGCAGCAGAATTATTTGAACCAGGCATACGCGAACAACAAAGGATGTACGATAAAGCTAGTCAATGGACCACTGCAGAACCTCCAGTCTTCCCAGATCCTATTCCGGTGACCCAGACTCTGTTAACCAAGGAAGGAACACAACAACAGGATTTTAATTCAACAGCAGGCACATCATCTTCAGCAGGCGCATCATCTTCAGAATCTGTGGAAAATACAACCCAATCACAAAAGGCTTGGGAAATTTTATCGAAAGCATCCATCACTCTCCCTCTGGGCCAATTACTTGCACTAGTACAGGGAGTTCGACAACAATTCCAACAGTAGTTCAGTCCTGTGACTTCTTGTATTCCAACAACGACAACAGTGCAACCGGAACCTGATTCTACGGTCGATCGTTCAGTTCCTTTAATTACGGTATGGTATAAAAATCATAAAATCACACAGGTACTAATTGATGGAGGATATGGTGTCAACATTGCTACTGCTACACTGTGTAAAAAGTTAGGGTGGACCAACATCAAACCAGTTCAGTTTTTTGTCAGAATGGCCGACCAGTCAAGAGTCAAGACCCCTCGACAATTTGACTAGACCTCGGACTGTCAAACTGCTTTTGATCATCTAAAGGGATTACTAACACAGGTTCCAATCTTACAGCCTCTTGACTGGGATCGCCCATTTCATGTATTTGTTGATGCTTCAGATATAGCAATAGGAAGCGTTCTAATGCAACAAACCGATAAGTGGTATAGACCAGTGTACTATGCAAGTCGAAGATTAGCCCTTGCCGAAAAAAATTACTCTATAACAGAGAGAGAATGTCTAGGTCTAGTATATTCTGTCAAGAAATTAAGACATTATTTGTTGGGCCGTAGATTTACTTTTCATATAGATCATGCTGCACTTGTCTATCTAGTTTGGCAGCAACATCTAGGTGGTCGATTAGCTCGATGGGTTCTACTATTACAAGAGTCTGACTACAAAGTTATTCATCGGCCAGGCAGTTCACATGCCTTAGCAGATTTTCTGTCTCGCTTAGATTCCGGTGAAGCTCCGGCCGGTATAGATGACACAACACCGGCAATTTATGTCTCTGAACCAACTAATGATGAAATTACAGACCCACCTATGCCATCTACATATTATGATCAGATCTTAACCTTCCTCACTAATGGATACCTTCCTACTCAAACTTCTCCTGCAATACGAAGGAAAATTTCAATTTTCAGCCGCCGATTTCGGTTGATTGCTGGGGAATTATACTATATAGATCACAGTGGAGTTTTACTTCGTTGTATTCCACCACATGAAGTTAACTCAGTCATTAATTTGGCTCACTCAATTCCTTCTGGTGGCCATTTCGCTGCAGACTTAACACACCGAAAAATTCTGCAAAGTGGTCTCTGGTGGCCTACTATGTACAGGGATGTATCACAGTTTGTCAAACAATGTGATAGTTGTCAGAGATCTGGACAGCCCCTGCAACGTCATCATTTTCCTCTACAACCTATCTTGCCATTAGAGCCTTTTCAGAAGTGGGGTCTAGATTTCATTGGCCCTATTACACCACCAGCAATCCTCAGTAATAATCGTTATATTTTGACATGTACTGATTATGCTACCAGATGGGCAGAAGCCTAGGCTTTATGATTTGCCACAGCTGTTGCAGTAGCTAGTTGTCTACTGAAGGATATCTTTCCACGTTTCGGCTTACCGCTGGAACTTGTTACAGATCAAGGCACTCATTTTGTCAACAATCTAATGAAAGTACTCACACATTCGTTTCAGGTCACACATAAATTTAGTTCACCTTATTATCCTCGTGCAAATGTTTTGGCTGAGAGTACAAACAAAACTCTGTTGAATATGCTTTGAAAACTCATTTTAGAAGCACCGGAAAGATGGGATCAACTGCTACCTGTAGTATTATGGGCATATCGGACTACATACAAGGTAACAACAGGATTAACCCCTTTCAAACTAGCTTATGGATTAGAAGCAATAGCACCGATGAAGATAGTTATACCAAGTTTACGAGTAGCAATCACTCAAAAACTGCTACCTGAAGAATCACTGTTTTCGGTTGGATACACTCAGAGAATTAGACGAGCATCGATGGCACAGTTTTTTGACTATGCAGGAAGTACAGCTAAGACAAGCTTAAACACATGATCGATATCTAAAGACTCGAATTTTTTCGGTGGGACAACTTGTACTCTTTTACAATGCAAAGTTGAATCGCTCTGCTGGCAAATTCAAGTTAAGATGGTTTGGTCCCTACCAGATTTCTGAACAAGTGGGCCCAACAAATTTTTGGTTGACTACGTTGACCGGAATTCCTCTTCCGAAAGTCATCAACGGTTCGAAGCTACGGTCGTATCAACACACATCTAACCCACACTGAAAAGTTTCACTTAGCTGCGTTTTTTTTTGGTGTTCTCTTTTCTTTATTTTCTTTTCTTTTTTGACATGCTTAATAAAATAAGTCTGTAAATATCCGTGTTTTGTTAACTAATTATGTCCACAGCTGCCCTGCCCTTGCCAGCTACTCACGCATGAACACCGGAGTTAAGAATTATCATTTCAATACCGCGCGATGATTAGTCATCCTTGATTGCTCTCCACTACAACGCATCTACTTAACCTTTTCTGTTTCGCCAAAAATAGCTATTGTGTTTGTGTGATTTGTGCTCTGTGTGCTTACCCTGTGCTTTGCATGCTTGTGCTTACTGTCTTTGTGTGCGCCATGGAAGCTTTGGCTAACTATGCCGCCTTCCGTGATGGACTCCCTGTTGTTGGTGCAAACAAGCCTACACACTTGGCTTTGTTCTGTGCCTTGAAGACTCAACATAAAGATTGAACATTGGGAGCTTAGCATTTGATTTGAACCTTGAAGGTTTAGCAAGAATTTGGATTAATTGATGAAGACTTCATTTGAAGGAAGATCATAGGAACACATGCCTATGCTTAGTTACCTTTTATCCAATGTAAAAGTCAATATGACTTAACTCACTTCTTGTAATCTCACCCACCTTCAAAAGTCGTGGAATTTGAAAAGTATGAATGGAGAGAATATCTCCATAAGTTTAGATGAGAGATTTGAGGGAGCCTACATTTGAATTTGAAATTCAAACTCTCTTAAAACTCCTATAAAAGACTATGTAAAAGTCGCGGGGATTTGGACACTCTTCCCGAGGCAAATTCAAGCAATTCATTGAGTGTGTGAGAGCTACTCTTTAGCCTACACCTCTGAGTACCATTGGGCATTACATATCTTGCCAATGGGAATGTACATTTGATAGATTCAATACATATACTCATAGTCATTATCTCTGTTTTCTCTGAGTGACCATCTTCAAGTCTGTCAACTTCAACAGGGCATATCTCAAGATCTACTGAACCAAATTGGATGATTCAAAGCTCATTGGAACCAGCTCAAAGCATTCTACAACACTACAAAATTTCAAGTGATTCTATTCAGCCAATTGGGAGAAATCACTGTCGAGGCAGTCACTGGTATATTTCTGTGTTGTTCCTAAAAAGTCGGGGGTGTCTCTGATTTTGCTAAAGATCATGCTCAGTGTATAGTTTGTTAATTGGAGTGATTTAACTTGCTAATGGTAGCTTGTTAAGTTAATTTAATACTCCCAGAAGGAATTAATCCAATTGCAAGTGTACTGGTCACACTAAGCTTAAGACTGAGCAGGTGTCATTACAGGAATAGAAAGTTTTTGGAGTTGTGAAGGTTCAAAATCATCTGTTTTGATTTGGTCATTACACAATTAATTTGTAAAGCACATATATAGTTTCTTGGTATCATTTGGAAGCTCAAGGAGTCTCCTAAGCATATCTGAAGAGAAAGGAGGGCAGGTGTGAAGCAGGATTTGCAGCACCAGCTTGATCTTCTAAGTGTATCCAGCCATCACATTCAACAGTGGTATCAGAGCAAATAAGGTAATCATGGGTGATGGTTTCCCTTCCTTCATTGACAAATTGGATAGAAATAATTACCAGGCTTGGTCATTGAGAATGAAGACCTATCTACAAGGGAGAAGCTTGTATGGATACATATCAGGAGATGAGGAGTTGCCCTCATTCAAAACCAGAGGCCTACCTACAAAGGATGAACATGAGAGGCTCAACCAATGGTGTGCTAAAGATGCTTTGGCAAGGTCATATCTTCTAAACTCTATCTTTGATTTCCTTCTACCTCATGTAAGGAGCTGTAAGACTTCCCAAGAGACTTGGGAAACCTTGTCAACATATTTTTCATCAAGCACAAGGGCCAGAAAAAATCAGCTATGGATTGAGTTTACAACTCTTAGGAAGCAATCAAAACAATGTGTCTCAGATTTTGTCACCAAAGTCAAAGACATTGCAGATCAACTTGCAAGTGTTGGAGAAGAAATTGAGGAAGAGCAAATAGTCAGACAAGTGATCAATGGACTAAAGGCAGATGACAAGTGGGAGAGCTTTACCACAGCAATGGACTTATACATGGACATCCAAGCACCTGATCTAACAACTCTGATTGGACAACTATTCACACATGAAGCAAAGATCACAAAGAATGGAGAGCAATCAAAAGGTAACAATCCCTCTGCCCTATATACTGATAAGAAATCTAAAGACAAGGGTAAAAGCAAGAAGGTTGATGAAGAAGGATCCACCTCCCAAGCACACTATGCAGGGAGAGGTAGATCATCTAGAGGTAGGGGCAGAGGAGGTAAGTCAGGTAGGGGGAGACCCTATAACCAATCTCCATGCAATATTTGTGGCTTGTCTAACCATACTACAGATGAATGCTACAAAAACTACAAAAACCAAAGAGGAAGAGGTCACCAAAGAGGAGGATACTCTCAAGGCAGAGGCAGATTCAATCAATCTCAAGGCTACCATGGCTACAACAATAATTACAACAATAGCTACAATCACAATAGCAATTATCAAGGTGGATACAGGAACAGAAAGGATTACAACAATTATGCAGAGGATCAAGATGATTCCTTGTTGATTATGAACATGACATCTAAATCAGGTATCAATGATGATCATTTGTTCTATATTGATTCAGGTTGCTCTAACCATGTAGCTGGAAATGTTGCCTTACTCTCTGATTTGGAAGAACCTAAAGGCAAGCACCAAGTGCAGACAGGTGATGACACTAAACATTCAGTTGTTAAAGTAGGCAATGTCAAAACAAGTGATGGTAAACAGAATTTACTAAGCAGAGTATTGTATGTTCCAACAATCACCAAGAATCTGATGAGTGTAGGTCAGATTGTTGAAAAAGGTCTACAGGTCAGGTTCACTCAACATGGTGCATATGTGGAGGATCCAAGACATGGATTCAGAAGGATAGCCAAGGGAGAGAAATCAGGTAGATTGTTTACCTTTGAACTTGAAGATACTAAGAATATTGCTTTGTACAACTACAAGGACCAAACCCTATCAGAATTGGAGATGTGGCACAAGAGATTAGGTCACATTGGAGAGAGGACCATAAAACAAATGAGTAGGGATCAACGTGTGCTTGGGATACCTAATGTATCCAAGCAACACATGATATACAAGTGTGGGGCTTGTCAATTTGGTAAGTCACACAGATTGCCATATACCAAAAAAGGTTTTATGCATGAAGACTACTTGGAATTGGTGCATACAGATGTTTGGGGACCAAGCAAGGAGCCATCCATATCTGGATCAAGGTACTATGTGTCCTTTATTGATGACTATAGCAGATGGACTGTCTTGTACTTCATGAAACATAAAGATGAAGTATTTAATTGTTTCAAAAGGTATCTTGCATTAGTTGAGAATCAAACAGGTAGACATTTGAAGAGACTAAGGTCAGATGGTGGTGGAGAATACTTCTCCAATGACTTTGAAGATTTTTTGCAGGAAAGAGGCATCAAGAGAGAGATTACCACAAGGTACTCACCTGAACAAAATGGGGTAGCTGAAAGGAGGAATAGACTCATTGTGGAAACAGCTAGGTCTATGCTTAATGAGAAAAAACTACCAAATTATCTTTGGGCAGAGAGTGTATCTACTGCCACATACTTAATCAACAGATTGCCATCAAAAACTCTTGATGGAATGACACCCTATGAGGCTTGGCATGGTAAGAGACCATCTCTGGATCATTGCAAGATCTTTGGGTGTGTTGCATATGTGCATATTCCCTCACAGGTAAGGGGAAAGCTAGACCCTAAGGCTGAAAAGTGTATTTTCATTGGTTATGATTTGAATCAGAAAGGATACAGGTTCTATAACCCCTCAAATAAAGGCTTCAAGGTAAGCAGAGATGTCATATTTGATGAAAATGATTCATGGTATGAAAATGAGTGCAGGAAAGTTAGCCTACCTTATGATATGGAAGAAGACTTTCCAAAGCTTATCAGGCAAGAATCAACTCAGAAAGAGGACACAAGCTCAGATGATGAAGACACCATCAACATTGAAGAATTCAAGGCTTGGAAATCCAAAGGGAAGATGAAGATGAAGCAACTAGAAGACAATCCAGAATCCTCAACTCAAGCTATGAGGAGATCTCAAAGAGAAAAGAAGAAACCAATTAGGTATGGGTATGATACTTCACTTGTAACCAAGCACTCTGTATATCTTGCAAAGGATATCTTGAATGAAGAACCAGGTACATTTGAGGAAGCTATTACTAAATCAGAATGGAAGGAAGCAATGGATGAAGAAATGGAGGCTCTCAAGGAGAGTGATACTTGGGACTTGGTACCCAAGAAGGACTCCATGAAAGTGATAGGATCCAGATGGATCTACAAACTCAAGAGGAACTCAGATGGTACAATAAACAGGTATAAAGCTAGGTTGGTAGCCAAGGGTTTTGCACAAACCCAAGGCATTGATTATGAGGAGACATTTTCTCCTGTGGCCAAGATGCCAACTATCAGAATTATGGTGAGTGTAGCTGCATCCAAGAATTGGAACATGTACCAATTGGATGTGAAGAATGCATTCTTGAATGGATGGATATCTGAAGAGGTCTACATGTCACAACCACCTGGCTATGAGGATCCCAATAAGGTAAATCATGTTTGTAAATTAAAGAAGGCTCTATATGGATTGAAGCAGGCACCTAGAGCATGGAATTACAGGTTGACAACATATCTCTTGGATCAAGGATTTGTGATGAGTAAAGCAGATACTTCATTGTTTATAAAGAAGAACAATTCAGAGGTAATATACTTGTGTGTCTATGTTGATGACATCATTATTACAGGAAATGATGTTCAAGGAATTAGACACATCAAAAGTCAAATGATGAAGGAATTCAAGATCAATGATCTTGGATTATTGAAGTACTTCCTAGGACTTGAATTGGTCTACACAAATTCAGGTATCTTTATTACTCAGAAGACGTACATTCAGGACATGGTCAAGAAGTTTAATTTGCAGGAAGCTAAAGTCTCAAACATTCCTATGGAGGTCAACCACAAACTCAGTGCACATGAAGGAGAAGAACTCAAGGATATTACAGGTTACCAAAGTTTGGTAGGTAGTCTTAATTATGCTACCTTAACCAGGATTGATATATCATATGGTGTTAGTGTACTTAGCCAATTTATGCATAAGCCAAGAGTACCACATTTGGAGGCAGCTAAGAAGATAGTAAAGTATCTAAAGGGAACACAAAATCATGGTTTGTATTTTCCATATTCATCAGACATTGATATCAAAGTATACTCAGATGCAGATTGGGCAAGTTGCAAGGATGACAGGAGGAGTACATCTGGTTACATATGCTTTGCAGGTGATAAACCAATTTCTTGGTCATCCAAGAAACAACCCACAGTAGCCCTATCATCTACTGAGGCAGAATACAGAGGGCTAGCCAATGCCACTCAAGAAGCCATATGGTTGAAGCTACTATATTCAGAATTGGGCCTATACACAAGGCCACCAATCATATTTGGTGATAACACAAGTTCACTTCACCTAGCAGCTAATCCTGTGTATCATGCTAGGACAAAACACATAGAGGTTCATTACCACTATGTGAGGGAGAAATTACTCAGTAAGGAAATCCAATTATCATATGTGTCTACTAATATACAATGTGCAGATTTGCTTACAAAAGCTTTGGATGGGAGCAAGCTATGCAGGTTTAAATCCATGATTGGATTGCAGGAAATCATTGAAGACTAGAGATGAAGACTTGAGGCAAAGTGTTTGGCTTGAGGGGGAGCTGTTGGTGCAAACAAGCCTACACACTTGGCTTTGTTCTGTGCCTTGAAGACTCAACATAAAGATTGAACATTGGGAGCTTAGCATTTGATTTCAACCTTGAAGGTTTAGCAAGAATTTGGATTAATTGATGAAGACTTCATTTGAAGGAAGATCATAGGAACACATGCCTATGCTTAGTTACCTTTTATCCAATGTAAAAGTCAATATGACTTAACTCACTTCTTGTAATCTCACCCACCTTCAAAAGTCGTGGAATTTGAAAAGTATGAATGGAGAGAATATCTCCATAAGTTTAGATGAGAGATTTGAGGGAGCCTACATTTGAATTTGAAATTCAAACTCTCTTAAAACTCCTATAAAAGACTATGTAAAAGTCGCGGGGATTTGGACACTCTTCCCGAGGCAAATTCAAGCAATTCATTGAGTGTGTGAGAGCTACTCTTTAGCCTACACCTCTGAGTACCATTGGGCATTACATATCTTGCCAATGGGAATGTACATTTGATAGATTCAATACATATACTCATAGTCATTATCTCTGTTTTCTCTGAGTGACCATCTTCAAGTCTGTCAACTTCAACAGGGCATATCTCAAGATCTACTGAACCAAATTGGATGATTCAAAGCTCATTGGAACCAGCTCAAAGCATTCTACAACACTACAAAATTTCAAGTGATTCTATTCAGCCAATTGGGAGAAATCACTGTCGAGGCAGTCACTGGTATATTTCTGTGTTGTTCCTAAAAAGTCGGGGGTGTCTCTGATTTTGCTAAAGATCATGCTCAGTGTATAGTTTGTTAATTGGAGTGATTTAACTTGCTAATGGTAGCTTGTTAAGTTAATTTAATACTCCCAGAAGGAATTAATCCAATTGCAAGTGTACTGGTCACACTAAGCTTAAGACTGAGCAGGTGTCATTACAGGAATAGAAAGTTTTTGGAGTTGTGAAGGTTCAAAATCATCTGTTTTGATTTGGTCATTACACAATTAATTTGTAAAGCACATATATAGTTTCTTGGTATCATTTGGAAGCTCAAGGAGTCTCCTAAGCATATCTGAAGAGAAAGGAGGGCAGGTGTGAAGCAGGATTTGCAGCACCAGCTTGATCTTCTAAGTGTATCCAGCCATCACATTCAACAGTGGTATCAGAGCAAATAAGGTAATCATGGGTGATGGTTTCCCTTCCTTCATTGACAAATTGGATAGAAATAATTACCAGGCTTGGTCATTGAGAATGAAGACCTATCTACAAGGGAGAAGCTTGTATGGATACATATCAGGAGATGAGGAGTTGCCCTCATTCAAAAATAGAGGCCTACCTACAAAGGATGAACATGAGAGGCTCAACCAATGGTGTGCTAAAGATGCTTTGGCAAGGTCATATCTTCTAAACTCTATCTTTGATTTCCTTCTACCTCATGTAAGGAACTGTAAGACTTCCCAAGAGACTTGGGAAACCTTGTCAACATATTTTTCATCAAGCACAAGGGCCAGAAAAAATCAGCTATGGATTGAGTTTACAACTCTTAGGAAGCAATCAAAACAATGTGTCTCAGATTTTGTCACCAAAGTCAAAGACATTGCAGATCAACTTGCAAGTGTTGGAGAAGAAATTGAGGAAGAGCAAATAGTCAGACAAGTGATCAATGGACTAAAGGCAGATGACAAGTGGGAGAGCTTTACCACAGCAATGGACTTATACATGGACATCCAAGCACCTGATCTAACAACTCTGATTGGACAACTATTCACACATGAAGCAAAGATCACAAAGAATGGAGAGCAATCAAAAGGTAACAATCCCTCTGCCCTATATACTGATAAGAAATCTAAAGACAAGGGTAAAAGCAAGAAGGTTGATGAAGAAGGATCCACCTCCCAAGCACACTATGCAGGGAGAGGTAGATCATCTAGAGGTAGGGGCAGAGGAGGTAAGTCAGGTAGGGGGAGACCCTATAACCAATCTCCATGCAATATTTGTGGCTTGTCTAACCATACTACAGATGAATGCTACAAAAACTACAAAAACCAAAGAGGAAGAGGTCACCAAAGAGGAGGATACTCTCAAGGCAGAGGCAGATTCAATCAATCTCAAGGCTACCATGGCTACAACAATAATTACAACAATAGCTACAATCACAATAGCAATTATCAAGGTGGATACAGGAACAGAAAGGATTACAACAATTATGCAGAGGATCAAGATGATTCCTTGTTGATTATGAACATGACATCTAAATCAGGTATCAATGATGATCATTTGTTCTATATTGATTCAGGTTGCTCTAACCATGTAGCTGGAAATGTTGCCTTACTCTCTGATTTGGAAGAACCTAAAGGCAAGCACCAAGTGCAGACAGGTGATGACACTAAACATTCAGTTGTTAAAGTAGGCAATGTCAAAACAAGTGATGGTAAACAGAATTTACTAAGCAGAGTATTGTATGTTCCAACAATCACCAAGAATCTGATGAGTGTAGGTCAGATTGTTGAAAAAGGTCTACAGGTCAGGTTCACTCAACATGGTGCATATGTGGAGGATCCAAGACATGGATTCAGAAGGATAGCCAAGGGAGAGAAATCAGGTAGATTGTTTACCTTTGAACTTGAAGATACTAAGAATATTGCTTTGTACAACTACAAGGACCAAACCCTATCAGAATTGGAGATGTGGCACAAGAGATTAGGTCACATTGGAGAGAGGACCATAAAACAAATGAGTAGGGATCAACGTGTGCTTGGGATACCTAATGTATCCAAGCAACACATGATATACAAGTGTGGGGCTTGTCAATTTGGTAAGTCACACAGATTGCCATATACCAAAAAAGGTTTTATGCATGAAGACTACTTGGAATTGGTGCATACAGATGTTTGGGGACCAAGCAAGGAGCCATCCATATCTGGATCAAGGTACTATGTGTCCTTTATTGATGACTATAGCAGATGGACTGTCTTGTACTTCATGAAACATAAAGATGAAGTATTTAATTGTTTCAAAAGGTATCTTGCATTAGTTGAGAATCAAACAGGTAGACATTTGAAGAGACTAAGGTCAGATGGTGGTGGAGAATACTTCTCCAATGACTTTGAAGATTTTTTGCAGGAAAGAGGCATCAAGAGAGAGATTACCACAAGGTACTCACCTGAACAAAATGGGGTAGCTGAAAGGAGGAATAGACTCATTGTGGAAACAGCTAGGTCTATGCTTAATGAGAAAAAACTACCAAATTATCTTTGGGCAGAGAGTGTATCTACTGCCACATACTTAATCAACAGATTGCCATCAAAAACTCTTGATGGAATGACACCCTATGAGGCTTGGCATGGTAAGAGACCATCTCTGGATCATTGCAAGATCTTTGGGTGTGTTGCATATGTGCATATTCCCTCACAGGTAAGGGGAAAGCTAGACCCTAAGGCTGAAAAGTGTATTTTCATTGGTTATGATTTGAATCAGAAAGGATACAGGTTCTATAACCCCTCAAATAAAGGCTTCAAGGTAAGCAGAGATGTCATATTTGATGAAAATGATTCATGGTATGAAAATGAGTGCAGGAAAGTTAGCCTACCTTATGATATGGAAGAAGACTTTCCAAAGCTTATCAGGCAAGAATCAACTCAGAAAGAGGACACAAGCTCAGATGATGAAGACACCATCAACATTGAAGAATTCAAGGCTTGGAAATCCAAAGGGAAGATGAAGATGAAGCAACTAGAAGACAATCCAGAATCCTCAACTCAAGCTATGAGGAGATCTCAAAGAGAAAAGAAGAAACCAATTAGGTATGGGTATGATACTTCACTTGTAACCAAGCACTCTGTATATCTTGCAAAGGATATCTTGAATGAAGAACCAGGTACATTTGAGGAAGCTATTACTAAATCAGAATGGAAGGAAGCAATGGATGAAGAAATGGAGGCTCTCAAGGAGAGTGATACTTGGGACTTGGTACCCAAGAAGGACTCCATGAAAGTGATAGGATCCAGATGGATCTACAAACTCAAGAGGAACTCAGATGGTACAATAAACAGGTATAAAGCTAGGTTGGTAGCCAAGGGTTTTGCACAAACCCAAGGCATTGATTATGAGGAGACATTTTCTCCTGTGGCCAAGATGCCAACTATCAGAATTATGGTGAGTGTAGCTGCATCCAAGAATTGGAACATGTACCAATTGGATGTGAAGAATGCATTCTTGAATGGATGGATATCTGAAGAGGTCTACATGTCACAACCACCTGGCTATGAGGATCCCAATAAGGTAAATCATGTTTGTAAATTAAAGAAGGCTCTATATGGATTGAAGCAGGCACCTAGAGCATGGAATTACAGGTTGACAACATATCTCTTGGATCAAGGATTTGTGATGAGTAAAGCAGATACTTCATTGTTTATAAAGAAGAACAATTCAGAGGTAATATACTTGTGTGTCTATGTTGATGACATCATTATTACAGGAAATGATGTTCAAGGAATTAGACACATCAAAAGTCAAATGATGAAGGAATTCAAGATCAATGATCTTGGATTATTGAAGTACTTCCTAGGACTTGAATTGGTCTACACAAATTCAGGTATCTTTATTACTCAGAAGAAGTACATTCAGGACATGGTCAAGAAGTTTAATTTGCAGGAAGCTAAAGTCTCAAACATTCCTATGGAGGTCAACCACAAACTCAGTGCACATGAAGGAGAAGAACTCAAGGATATTACAGGTTACCAAAGTTTGGTAGGTAGTCTTAATTATGCTACCTTAACCAGGATTGATATATCATATGGTGTTAGTGTACTTAGCCAATTTATGCATAAGCCAAGAGTACCACATTTGGAGGCAGCTAAGAAGATAGTAAAGTATCTAAAGGGAACACAAAATCATGGTTTGTATTTTCCATATTCATCAGACATTGATATCAAAGTATACTCAGATGCAGATTGGGCAAGTTGCAAGGATGACAGGAGGAGTACATCTGGTTACATATGCTTTGCAGGTGATAAACCAATTTCTTGGTCATCCAAGAAACAACCCACAGTAGCCCTATCATCTACTGAGGCAGAATACAGAGGGCTAGCCAATGCCACTCAAGAAGCCATATGGTTGAAGCTACTATATTCAGAATTGGGCCTATACACAAGGCCACCAATCATATTTGGTGATAACACAAGTTCACTTCACCTAGCAGCTAATCCTGTGTATCATGCTAGGACAAAACACATAGAGGTTCATTACCACTATGTGAGGGAGAAATTACTCAGTAAGGAAATCCAATTATCATATGTGTCTACTAATATACAATGTGCAGATTTGCTTACAAAAGCTTTGGATGGGAGCAAGCTATGCAGGTTTAAATCCATGATTGGATTGCAGGAAATCATTGAAGACTAGAGATGAAGACTTGAGGCAAAGTGTTTGGCTTGAGGGGGAGCTGTTGGTGCAAACAAGCCTACACACTTGGCTTTGTTCTGTGCCTTGAAGACTCAACATAAAGATTGAACATTGGGAGCTTAGCATTTGATTTCAACCTTGAAGGTTTAGCAAGAATTTGGATTAATTGATGAAGACTTCATTTGAAGGAAGATCATAGGAACACATGCCTATGCTTAGTTACCTTTTATCCAATGTAAAAGTCAATATGACTTAACTCACTTCTTGTAATCTCACCCACCTTCAAAAGTCGTGGAATTTGAAAAGTATGAATGGAGAGAATATCTCCATAAGTTTAGATGAGAGATTTGAGGGAGCCTACATTTGAATTTGAAATTCAAACTCTCTTAAAACTCCTATAAAAGACTATGTAAAAGTCGCGGGGATTTGGACACTCTTCCCGAGGCAAATTCAAGCAATTCATTGAGTGTGTGAGAGCTACTCTTTAGCCTACACCTCTGAGTACCATTGGGCATTACATATCTTGCCAATGGGAATGTACATTTGATAGATTCAATACATATACTCATAGTCATTATCTCTGTTTTCTCTGAGTGACCATCTTCAAGTCTGTCAACTTCAACAGGGCATATCTCAAGATCTACTGAACCAAATTGGATGATTCAAAGCTCATTGGAACCAGCTCAAAGCATTCTACAACACTACAAAATTTCAAGTGATTCTATTCAGCCAATTGGGAGAAATCACTGTCGAGGCAGTCACTGGTATATTTCTGTGTTGTTCCTAAAAAGTCGGGGGTGTCTCTGATTTTGCTAAAGATCATGCTCAGTGTATAGTTTGTTAATTGGAGTGATTTAACTTGCTAATGGTAGCTTGTTAAGTTAATTTAATACTCCCAGAAGGAATTAATCCAATTGCAAGTGTATTGGTCACAGTAAGCTTAAGACTGAGCAGGTGTCATTACAGGAATAGAAAGTTTTTGGAGTTGTGAAGGTTCAAAATCATCTGTTTTGATTTGGTCATTACACAATTAATTTGTAAAGCACATATATAGTTTCTTGGTATCATTTGGAAGCTCAAGGAGTCTCCTAAGCATATCTGAAGAGAAAGGAGGGCAGGTGTGAAGCAGGATTTGCAGCACCAGCTTGATCTTCTAAGTGTATCCAGCCATCACATTCAACACCTGCCGACGTAGGAGAGTTCCTGCGCATTCATGGGCTTAATAACTTCGCTGAACTGCCTTGGCATTCAGTGGAGTCCCACCCATTCTTCGCCCAGATCATTTCCGCCATCGCCAACACACCTGCCACCGAGCAGAGTTGGCCGATCACCTCCCTCCCATCCTGTACACTTATCACCTTCCAAGCTTTTGCAGAAGGGTTTAGACTCCCTTTGCAAGGTCGAGAAAATGGCCCGAGTCTGCCAGTCGCAAGAATGATAGAGCTATTTCCTAGGTATTCCTCAAACGAGTATGCAATCCTGTGTCGACCTGAACCAGAAAGATCAGCCCTACAATTCTTAGTAGCTATTCTCAATCTACAGAAACGCACATATGGAATATCCCGTCCCTTCTACTCCGCCATAGATTTAGCTGCACAAGAACCAGTAAACTTTGCATCATTTTTCTTCCACCACATCCACCGAGAGTGCGTATCCATAATTAAACAGGTGAACAAAGGAGGCATGCCAAGGTCCAGGTTGCCGCACATTCTGTCTTTTCTTTTTCCGACAATACTCGCAGCACAACCACCACCCCGAGGGCCTATTCTAAGACATGAGGAATCTGTACAATTATGGGACGATGAGGAAGAAGATGAAGAGGAGCTAAACCAACTCTTCCGCAGAAAAAGGATCAGAATCAGTTCTTCTAAGAGCGAAGCACAAGGATCAACCAAAGAAAATAAAGATGAAGAAGAAGCAAAACATGACGAAGAAACCTTCCATGACACCGCAACTTCAATGCAGCATGAATCCTCCGCACAATCATCTTCCCAGGAGCAACAAGAACAGGAAGATCGGACTGAAGCCGACACAACTTCTACAGAAGAAGCATCCCAGCAACAGTCTGAAAGAGAAGAGCAAGCAAATCAAGAACAAGTTGCTAAAGAAGTACTCGAAGAGCTGCTTAAAGCAATTGACTCCATAGCCGAAGAAACTGCACAACACACCAAGGTAACACAATTCAATTCTGTTCTTCCCACTCCCCCACGAGAGCCGCCAATAGAGACCGTTATCCCCATCCAACCCATTCACCCTGCCGAAACCGCTGACTCCTCTTCATCATCCCCGAACTACTCACCACCCAACTCCCAACAACTCCTCACCACGTCTGCATCTCCACCTCGCCAATATCTCCCACTTCCTTTGATTCCCGTAATCTCTGATTTGGCAACCATGGGTCAATTGCTAATCAACAACAATTACCAATCCAAATGAGAGAAGTCACAGATAGCATCCGGAATGAGCTACAACACAAGGTGGACGTCCTGGAAGCAGACATCACGCCCTTGCAAGAAGAGATAGATGCAGTTAAAGCCGAAAATCATCAGCTCCATTCACAAATAACTCAACTCCAAGCTCAACTTGTAGAACAACAGAAAATTACTGAACAAAGAGATGCCGCACTAGCAAATCTCAACCAAAAGGACAAGCTATTAAGTGAAACACAAGCCAAAAATAGTCAGTTGAAGATCGAGCTAAAGGATAAAGAAGATGCCCGAATAGCATTAGGAATTGGAAGAGACCAGAGTCCAACTCAACGAACTGGTGCAGCAAAACAAAGAACAGCAGACGCAAGCTAAGCTAACAGAAGAAGAACTGCAATGGACAAAAGAAAATCTAGCAGATGTCAACAATATGCTCAAGCATTATTTGACCAAGGAAGCGCAGACATAGAAGCTAATTGCAGATTTCAGACACGAAAAAGAATCATATGCAAGAGTAGTAAACTTTCAGATTCAAGAAATCGAAAGAAGAGAGAATCAACTGGAAAATCAGAAGGAAGGAGTACAGAAGATGGAGCAATAGATTGTCGAAATGAAGACATCCAGAGATGCTGCGCTGGCAAACGAATTTTACTTATAGGAAGCCTTTCTGCAGACCCAAGCAGAAATTTTGCTCAATGAAGCCATAGCTCTAAGTTCGGTACGAATAGATGCACAGTTAATAGAACCGGACACCCTAAAACAGTTATTAGAAACTCTAAAGAAAAAGATTGCCCGAACCTTTAGATTAGCTAGGAATATGTACTTAGAAGGTATTATCGATGAACAATAGTTTTGTAAAACCTGCGGGTTCGAGTCCACCGTGCATGCCAGAGTGTTGGCGGCCGCCGGATTGGGAATATGTAACTGAATCTTGTTCGCACGAGTGAAAAACTGTTACAAACAGTTTGTAAAAAAGTTATATAAATCAAAGAAAGGCACGCCAGTGACGATTCCGTGATGGATCACCAGACTGTCTGTCTGTGTGACTGAGCGGGTCGTTACTGTAGTGTCTGTTTGCTTAATATCCAGTATTCTGAGTTCCATGTTCGTCTCTTGTCTTGTCTGCCGTCAATATCTGTTTCTGTTTGTTAACTTCATGGTCGTTCAAGAGATCACCAGACTCTCTATCTGAGTGAGTGGTTTGTAGCATTTCTGTGTGTTGAGTTGAGTAAATCAGAGTATCTTGGCGACTTTCTGAGTGTTCTGTGTGTATCTGTGTTTCGGCTTATCGGTTGTCTGATGGTATTCATTGCGGTTGTGAGTCTCAACTAGTTCGCGCATCAAGCTGTTTCTTTTCTTGAAATGTTCTCCAAACCTATGGCTAAGTCTGTGCAATCGTAATAACTCTTCTGGTATCCGTGTTGTGTTAAGTTGTCTGTAGTATCTAGGTTCAGGTTCCATACGGTAAAGTTTAAACTACAGTAAAGATTTCCTGGATTGCGTACTGAATCTTCAGTACGGTGTATCTGAACACTGGGATTCTTTGTGTTTCTGGATATTGGAAGGAGTGTGGTATCCATTCTGTGAAGGCTGAACGAATACCCTTGTTCTGGTATGTTCAGTAAGTTATGTGCAGATGCAACATGGCATCTTAGTGTATTCGGTACACGTGGTTGAGCTAAGACCGTGAACTATAATGTCTAAGTACAGCCGATTTTGATAAGTCTCAACATTAGTATATTGCTGGGTGCGAGTAGTGAGTTTGGGAACTAAGTACAGCCTCTGTCTAACAGACCCCTTCCACTCCCAAGAACCCAAGAATCACTTAAAAGCACTTCTGACAGTTAGGAGAATAAATAGCGTTTAACAAGTGTAAAGTTTTGTATGAGATATAGCTTATCTTGTAGCTATACATCTCAACTATAAACTGATCAAAGATTTCGGTGAAATGGACATGTACACACACTACAAAGTCTGACCGGAAAGAGACATCCAGAACTAGTGAAGTTTTTCTTTAAACTTCAGATAGAGTTCATTCAGTGAAGGAAGTTTAGGTATCACTTCCTTACTTGATGTATACACATTCGAAGTAACTACAAACAAAATTACAGTTGATTCTGGTAGGATTCTGGTACAATTACGGTAACATTCCAGTGACAGTCAGGTGAAGTTCCGGTGGAATTTTGGTGAGTTCAAAACACAGTTTTGGTAAAGTTAAATGACGCAAAGATTGTTTAACTGTAAACAAACACAGTAGTGTAAAGATTGAAGTAAATAAGTTCAGAATTGAAGCTTGAAGGAAAAAGTGAATTTTCGGTGTTCACTAAATACAGTTATAAGTTCTCAGTTTCAGAAAGTTTGCTAAGCTACTGATGATTATAGAGGTGTTCTAACATCACTCTAGCTTAGTTTCTATGGTGTAAGTGAATTCCGCAATTAGCGCTGCACCAACAATATTTGACGATATTGCTTCAGACAGATGCAATGACAATGTCAGATATATGCACGTGATGTAGGTCAGGTAGTGGTTTCAAGAGAGTCTATGGGAGTTGATTATGCCACTAATGGTGATATCACTTTCTCCTATGGTTCATCTCAGGATTCCTATTGTTCATTGGATAGCACACATATGGCTTAGTTGCTTGATGCATTAGCCACTTTTCATGTTACTCCACACCGTGAGTGGTTTTGTCGATTCTCAGGTGAGAGTCGTGGATGTGTGCACTTGCCTGATGGTATAACATATGACATTGAGGGTGCAAGAGATGTATGCTTTATGCTACCTAGTGGAGCCTCACTTATACTCAGACATGTACACTATGTGCCTTCATTCCCTATGAGCTTGAGTTCAGTTACCCAATCATAAGAGAGCAGATGTTATGCATTCCTTGGTGAGCATAATTTTTAGTTGCAGTTGGGACAACTTATGCTGTTCAGAGGTGATAGGATTGGGCATAGATATCCACTACAGGTACTTCATATGAGAGACAGTCTTGTCTCAGTGGGAGTTCAACCTTATGTGTGATATGAGACTCGTCATGTTTCATTTTGTCTACCTACAGATAGGTCTATGGATATTCATGATGCACATGTATGGCAGGATTTAGATGCTCAAATGGATGCACATGTAGAGCATGTTTTGGATGCTTTAGAGCATGATGTGGGTGGTGCTCATGTAGAGCATTATGATGATACTCAGTTAGAGTGTGATCATCAGTTTGACCTTGGTGTTGATGTTGTGCAGTTAGTTCATGTGGAGCATGATGATACACTTGTCGCGGTAGAGCACGATAGCTCTTATGATACACAGTGTATGCCACGACATACTAGCTCTGAGGGTGCACAACTAGATATATCCTTGGTTGAGAGGATGACTGATTTAGATGTTGATGATTCAGTGATCATGCAGTCATTCTTGAATTCGCTCATACCAGATGTTGCCACAGATATGTCAGGACATGTTGGTCTTGATGATGGTGCTTTGGATGCCTTGGATACATGCATGGCTGATATGCTTAGGTTAGTTAGGACAACACATGTTTCGTCAGCGTTTGGGAGTCTGATGTATGAGTTGTTATGCTCGAGACTAGACATTGCAATTGCTATTGGAGCATTTGCACTTGGAGTTGTGAGTCGTTCGATGATTGACACAGACATAGAGCGAGTGGGAGCTTTGTAGGAACTTGATTAGTTCTTGCATCAATTAGATATGAGCTCGACTCTTATTGATAAGAGTCTAGAGCAGTTTGACATGCATGGATACACCTTGTTCGAGGCAGTTGGTGCAGGCTGATCTGTATGGGTTGAGATCCGAACTCTTCCTGTACATTATTGTATAGTCCTACATCATTCTTTGTATATTTTTCCACTTATGGTCACATTGAACCTTAAGTGGGAGATTGTTGGGGATGTAAGGGTCATGTGACCTTACCCCTATATTCATATATATACATCATATATAGAGCATTGCATCAAGAGAGATCATTATGTGGGTTTCGAGGCTCCCATGCATCTGTGCATGTCTCTCCTCTCTTCTCTCTCCCGCCATCTCCTCCTTGCTCCTCTTGTTCTGCATACCAAAGCCCTTCATACAAAAGTACTTGAGTGTATGGTGATTTGTGTACATGTTAAAGTTTGCACCATAAAGATAGTGTCTCCATACTTTAAGAGCATGCACCACTGCATACAACTCCTATTCATGCACTGGCCAATTGCATTGTGCACTATTCAATTTCTTGCTTTCAAAAGCTATTGACTTTCCATCTTGGCTCAAGACTACCCCTATGGCTATGCCACTAGCATCTGTCTCTAACTCAAATGGTTTCTTCAAATGTACCACCTTGAGTATAGGAGCCTCTAAAACATCTTATTTTAGAGTATCAAAACTTTCTTGTTGCTCTTTCTTCCATGCAAATGACACTTTGTCTTGAAACAATTTCATCATAGGCACTACTATGAATGAATAAGAAGAGATGAATTTCTGATAGAAACTAATCCTAGAAGTGACTACAACTGGACCTCATCCTAAGGAGTAGGCCAAGCTAGAATAACTAAGACCTTCTTGGCATCCATCTAGACCCCATCGGCTTATACCACATGCCCTAGATACTCTATCTTTGGAAGGAACAACTGGATCTTTTTTGGATCTACAAACAATTGATTTTCTTTTAATCTTTTTAATACTAATCTCAAATGACTTTCATGCTCATTTATAGGCCTAATATACACTAGCAAATCATCAACAAAATCCACAATAAACTTTCTAATGAATCATAGGATAACATTTATAACATCATGAAAGTAGTAGGTGCATTAATGAAATCAAACGGAATAAGTAAATACTCATAATGCCCAAAACGGGTCCTTAAAGTTGTTTAAAATACATCTTATCTTTTACCCTAATCTGATGGTAGCCACTTTTCAAATCCATTTTACTAAATACAACAACTCCATCTAGAGCATCTAAAAGATAATCTATCTTGGGCATGGGATATCTATGCTTGATGGTAATCTTATTGAGTGTTTGATAGTCAAAACACATCCTATAAAATCCATCTTTCTTCTTCACAGGAAGAAATGGTGCTACAAAGGGTGAATAGCTGGGTCTAATCAGCCCTTTCTACAAGTACTCATCCATGAACTTACAAACTTCATTCTCGTCTTACAGACTCATTCAAAATGGTGGTTGAGTGGTCGGACTTGCTACTGGTACCAATTCAATTCTACCCTCAATGGTTTTGCAAGGAGGTAAACCCAAAGGCAATTCTTAAAATCAATCTTAGAATTGTGCTCTTACTTTATTTGAAAGTACTAGAGCATTCCAACTAGAGTTTCCATGATTGCATGAATCCATCACTATGCATGATAAATACACAAAATAAAGAAAATCAATATACTTACAACTGATCTAGAGCAACTTGGTAATGGTTACTAATCACATCTCTTTGAGATTTGGCTCTCCACAGATTAGTAGTTTCCTCCCCTCATGCTCAAACTAATACACATGCGAAGCAAAGTCTATGATTGGACCTTTCCTAGCAATCCACTTTTTACTTAGGACTACATCAAAATGATCCAATCGAGCTATATCAAGATCTACTATGTCCTTATAGGACTGGATTTGAATGAACAACCCTACCACTCATCGATCCCATGTCTGAGTTCCCTTCCCAATTGTTAATATAACAAACAAGTAGTTAGGAAAATTTCAATAGCTATGTCATTAGCCAAGGAGATATAAAAACCAATACCAATAACAACCATATTGTAGGCCACAACTGTTGGAGCAAGACAATCATCAATGGATGATTACATGAAGCCTAGGAATGAAGAAGTGAAGGAAAGACTCAAGCTCAAAGCATGAAGTCAAGTGAAGAATTAGGAAGAAATGTTCTATACATTTATGTATACCAGCTTTGGAAAAATACTTCAAAAATACTTTGATTTAGTGATGAGTTCATACTCATATGTATATATATACTCATGTATAGTCGTGACATAGAAGAGCAATGAAGTATAGATGAGATTATAGTCAATAGATTTCATGTTTTCAAAGAGATAGATGTGTAGAAACTTTTCTCATGAGTTAGCAATTAATCTTTCCTAGAATTTTCTCAGTGTGATCATGAGGATTAGGAAATATTTTGTACACATCTAATTCAGAAGCTAGTCAAGCTATGACCAAAGTTTGATGACCTAATTCTCTTCAGGTTGTGTGTATGACAAGTAGGAACATTCATATGTAAAACTCTACAGGTGAAGTTCTCAGAATCGCACATTTTTCTGTTCCGATATTTGCTTGGATCTCAGTGTTCATTGTAAAATTTTTTATGTTTGAGAATTCAAAATTTAAGTAAGAAGGTAAGGAAGCTTTGGCTAAAATCATTTAGCAAAACGGGTTCGGTTTTGAGAGAAATCAACTTAAGAAGTTGACCATGTCAAAGTCGCTATTTCTGGAAGGTAGTTTCTGACATAGCTCTGATCTAAGTGATCAAATTAGAAATCTAATAGTTCTTTTGAGGAACTAATGATCATTATGATTCTGCAAAAGGTAGTGAATATGTGTGCATCATTTGAATGATTAAAATCGAAGTCATATGCAGAGATTGAAGTCCATTTCTGAAGCAGACTGTTGAAGCTGAAAGAAACTTCATACAGAGAAGTATCTCTTAATGAACTTGAAAGATAATGTAAAATTTGTGTAAAGTTTGATTTATTCTTGATATAGAAGAGTTCTTACATCCAGATAGATAAGAAATTTGGAGAATTAAAGGTCTCTAGTAGTGGTTTCAGAGTAGATTGATCAAATCAATGTGAAGAGGAAGCATGGAGAAACCTCGACTATTGTAGATATCAAAGATCTTGTGAATTGAAGGAGCAAAGGGTAAAGTCTTGAAGAAGACCTGAAGAAGAACAAAGCACGAGTTCAAAGGATCAAGAAGGATTAAAGCTTCATATCAAAGGTACATATATCAATATAAATCTTACTAATTGCAGACACAGAAGTCAAGAGATGGGAGAAAGCTTGCAGATTGACAAGGTAGATAGAGAGAACTATCGAGCATGGTCCATTAGGATGGAAGCACACCTCATGAGCAAAGATTTAATATCATTTATTATAGGAGAAGAAGAAAAGCCTGAGTTAAAGGATCCAAGTGTTCCAACAAGAGAAGAACTTACAGAACTGAAGAATTGGATGAAGAAAGATGCTCAAGCTAGGAGCATCATTTACATGGCTATTAATGATTATTTTCTACCACACATTAGAGGATTCGAAAGTGCAGTAGATGTATGGAATGATTTGGAAGAACATTTCCAAAACACAACCGAATCAAGGAAGGGTTCACTATGGGCTGAGTTTACAACTTTCAAGAAGTAAGGTTCTCAATCAATCTCTGATTATGTTAGAAGGATGAAGGATATTGTAGATAGTTTGGGAGTAGTAGATGAAGAAATTGAAGAAGACAAGTTGGTAAGGCAAATACTTATAGGTCTAAGAGGAGATGAAAGGTGGAAGTCTTTTATATTGTCTACAAAATTATCATTAGATCATTTTACTCCTGATCTTAATCAATCATTAGGACATATGCTAACATTTGATGAGGACATTAAAGGAGAGAATGATAGAAGTTCAAGTCAAGCAATGTATTCAAACGACAAGAAGAAGAATGCTAAATGCAAGTAGACAAATGATGAAGAAGGATCTTCAAGCCAAGTAAACTTCATGAAAGGGAAGATGAATTTCAGAGGTAAAGATAGAGGAGGAAAGAATAAAAAAAATACTAAAGCTTGTTGGATCTTTGGAAGAACAAATCATTTGGAAAATGATTGATGGTATAATAATCAAAATGGTGGAAGTCATAATTAAAATTTTAGTCCTAGAGGAAGAGGAGACAGAAATCAAAGAGGTAATTTCAAAGGAAGAGGTGGTAGGACCTCATTTGCTAGAGGAGGAGGAAGGAGTTTTCAAAATCAATCCTACAACAATACCTATTACAATTATGCTTCAGAGAAGAAGGAAGACTTGACTCTCATCTTGAATGCAACACATGAAGTAATCAATGAAGATCAAATGGTGTTTTATATTGACTCAAGATGTAGCAATCATTTGACTGGCAACATCTCCTTATTGATTGATATGGAAGCTAAAGTAAGCAGACATACAGTTCAAATAGGAGACAACACCAAACACAAAGTTGAGAGCATTGGATTAGTGAAGAAAAAGAGTGGAAGCACACTTATAAGCAAGGTACTTTATGTTCCAACAATTCCTAAAAATCTAATAAGTGTAGGGAAAATTTATGAGAAGGGATATGAAGTCAAATTTACAAGTGATGGTGTTTATGTTGAAGATCCAAGCCAAGGATATAAAAGCATTGTTACAAGAAAAAAGGAAGGAAGATTATTCATTCTCAAAGTCCAAGGTAATGTGGGACATGTATTGTTTACTTATGGAAGTCAAAAGATGTCTAAATTCGATTTATGGCACAAGAGGTTAGGACATTTTAATGAAAGGGGAATAAAATATATGACAAAGAATGGTGTAGTGCTTCGTCTACCAAATATTGAAGGTCAACATATGATATACAAATGTGAGGCTTGTCAGCCAGGTAAAGCTCACAAGAAATCATACAATAAGCAAGGATAGAGGTATTCAAATATGCTTGAATTGGTTCATACAGATGTGTGGGGTCCTTCAAAGGACTAAAGCATAAATGGATCAAGGTATTATGTGCTATTTGTTGATGATGCAACCACGTGAACTACTCTATATGTAATCAAGGATAAATCTAAAGTGTTTGAGACATTTAAACACTACCATGCTTATGCAAAAAGAATTACAGGACAAAAGCTCAAGAGATTAGATCAGATGGAGGGGGAGAATATTTTTCTAAAGAATTTGATGATTATATGTGGAATGCAATTATAAAAAGAGAAGTGACTTGCAGGTACTCCCCACAACAAAATGGAGTTGTAGAAAGAAGAAATAGAACTCTTGTAGAGTTTGCAAGATCAATGATGAAGGAAAAAAGATGTCCTAATTATATGTGGGCAGAAGCAATTAATACTGCAACTTACCTTGTGGATAGGTTGCCTTGCAAAGATTTGGAGGGAAGGAATCCTTATGAAGCATGGTGGGGTAAGAAACCTACTCTTGATCATTGCAAAATATTTGGATGTTTGGCATATGCTTATGTTCCCTCTCAATTGAGACATAAACTAGAACCTAAAGCAGAAAAGTATGTGTTCATTGGGTATGATGATAAAAAAATGTGATATAGGTTGTGGAGACCATCCACAAAATAATTTCTTATTTCAAGAGATGTCACATTTGATGAGCAAAGCACATGGTTTATAGGATCAAATAATGTGTGCATAGATCTTGAAGAAATAAAAAGGAAAGGAAAGTCAAAGATGAAGGTATATGAAGAAGATATTGATGATGCTGTTTGTAGAAATGAAATGCAAGACAATTACAAAGATAGACCGAGGTTTGATCCACAACAAAATGAAGGAGAGACTTCAAGGAGTGCAAAAATTAGAAGATCTTCAAGAGATAGAAAACAACCTATCAGGTATAGTTATGATACTTCTTTCTTGACAACCAAAGATTATGCTTACATTGTGAAGACAGATGAAGACCCATCTACATAGGATGAAGCTAAAGGAAAACAAAATTGGGAAAAAGCAATGCAAGAAGAGTATGATGCTCTACTTGAGAATGAGACGTGGGAATTGGTGCCAAGACCAAAGAATCAGAAGGTAATTGGATGTAAGTGGGTGTATAAAACAAAGAGGTTTGCAGATGGAAAAGTGTCTAGATACAAGGTTAGACTTATGGTCAAAGGATATGCCCAAACACATGGAGTGGACTATGATGAAAGCTTTAGTCCAGTGGCTAACATGTCTACAATCAGAACTATAGTTGCTATTGCTACATGTAAAGGTTGGAAGCTATCTCAATTAGATGTAAAGAATGCATTTTTAAATGGATATATTGTAGATGAAGTATACATGGAGCAACCATAGGGTTTTAAAGAGGCAAATGGATCAGATTATGTTTGCAAGCTTAATAGAGCTTTGTATGGCTTAAAGCAAGCTCCAAGGGCATGTAATTATAGATTGGTCAAGTTCTTGAATGAACTAGGATACCAAGCTTCAAAGGTAGATAGTAGTTTGCTAGTGAAAGCAAATGAAGATAGATACATTTATGTGTGCATTTATGTTGATGACATTATTGTCACAAGTACAGATGCTCAAGGAGCTCAAGAAGAAAATGGAAAAGGAGTCAAGATAAGTGATTTGGGAAAGTTGTCTTATTTTCTAGGGATGGAGATTATATACACTCAACATGGAGTGTATGTTACACAAGAAAGGTATCTGAAGAATCTTCTGATGAATTTTAACATGGAGAATTGTAAATCTTCAACCACACCATTGGAGGTTAATCATAAATTAAGCAGGTATGGAAGAGAAGAGTTCAACGACATGAATACATATCAGCATTTGGTAGGTAGTTTAATCCAAGACAAACTCATTGGATTGTAGCACAAAGAGTGCTAAGATATATCAAAGGGACTCTGAATGAAGGTTTGTATTATGGATTCACTTTTGATACTAGAGTTAAAGTGTTTGGTGATGCAGATTGGGTAGGTAATTCAAATGATAGAAGATCTACTCATGGTTATCTGTGTTATGTTGGAGATAAGTTAATTTCTTGGTGCTCAAAGAAGCAACATACAATTGCATTGTCATCCACAGAAGCTGAATACAAATGAATGATGGAAGCTACAAAGGAAGTAATTTTGTTGAAGACTTTATTAAAAATTCTAGGAATTGATCAGATTATTCCAATCATATTTGGAGACAATATGAGTTCATTGTATTTAGCAGCTAATCCTGTGTTTCATGCCATAACTAAACACATAGAAATTCAATATCATTTCTTAAGAGAAAAGGTGATTGATAAAGAAATTGAAGTCATGTATACACCAACAAAAGAGCAAGTGGCAGATATGCTAACAAAGAGCTTAGATCGACCAAAGTTACAAAGGTTTAAAGAAATGGCAGGTATAAAGAAGGTGTATGTAATCACACTTGATGATTGAGGGGGAGCTATTGGAACAAGAAAATCATTAATGGATGATTACATGAAGCCTAAGAATGAAGAAGTGAAGGAAAGACTCAATCTCAAAGCATGACATCAAGTGAAGATTTAGGAAGAAATGTTCTATACATTTATGTATATATACACTCATGCATAGTTGTGAAATAGAAGAGAGATAAAATATAGATGAGAGTATAGCCGATAGATTTCATGTTTCTAAAGAGATAGATGTGTAGAGAGTTTTCTTGTGAGTTAGCGATTAGTCTTTCCTAGAATTCTCTCAGCCTGATCATGTGGATTAGGAAATATTTTGTACACATCTAATTCAAAAGCTAATCAAGCTATGACCAAATTTTGATGATCTAGTTCTCTTTAGGTTGTGTGTATGACAATTAGAAACATTCATATGTAAAAGTTTGCAGGTGAAGTTCTCAGAATCACACATTTTGCTGTTCTGAGATTTGCTTGGATCTCGGTGTTCAATGTAATTTTTTTTATGTTTGATCATTCAAAATTTAAGTTAGAAGGTAAGACAGCTTTGGCTAAAAGCATTTAGCACAACGGGTTAGATTTTGAGAGAAATCAACTTAAGAAGTTGACCATGTCAAAGTTGCCATTTTTGGAAGGTAGTTTCTGACATAGGTTTGATATAAGTGATCAAATTAGAAATATAATAGTTCTTTTGAGGAACTAATGATCATTATGATCGCACAAAGGTAGTATGAATATGTGTGCATCATTTGAATGATTAAAATCGAAGTCATATGTAGAGATTGAAGTCCATTTTTGAAGCTGAAAAAAACTTCATACAGAGAAGTATTTCTTAATGAACTTGAAAGATAATGTAAAGTTTGTGTAAAGTTTGATTTATTCTTGATATAGAAGAGTTCTTACATCAAGATAGATTAGACATTTGGAGAATTAAAGGTCTCTAGCAACAACAAGCTTATCAACCACCCTATTAAACATAACACAAAACTCAAATCGTGGGAGAACAACAACCTCCACCCCCAACTAATGTTATTTGAGTCAAATACATGGCACTAGATGAAAACTTGAGTAGAGCAATAGTGCCAACTTCCCTAATGATCTCACAATGTCCCAAAAGCTCAAACTGTGTATTCGAGCCATGTAAAAAGCTCAATAGCTAACTACATGGGGTCACTTGAGCATAATGATATCTATTCATATGAAACTCCCTTGGAACTTAATTGGGAGCCAAAATACTATGTGATGTATACAAATCCAAGCCTTAGGCCCCAATTAAGGTAGATGAGACCCAAAGCACCTAAAGGGTCCTATTTTCAATGCCAGGGAGATCATGTCATGTGTGATTGTCTACTCCCTCCAATGGGGCAACCTCAATCTATAGTCATTGAAGGCTTTTGTCTTGATTGTGGAAAGGAACATCTTTTGAGATATTGTCCTAAGATTTCAGCCAATTCACAAAAACTTACCCTAATCAATGTTATTGGATTGGTAGTAGAATCCAATGGAAGTGTGATAACAACCATGAGAGTATAAGTAGTCACTATGGCACACACTCTACAAAAGACTTTAGGTGTAGTTCAAGAGAAGAAATCAGAGGCTATGAATCAGAAAGCATACTTAGAAAAAGAATCAGAGCTTGGAAGGATAGTCAAGAAAACAATGAAGAGACAATGGGCCAGAGAGATGAGAGAACTAGAAGAAAGCTTAAAAGAAAAACCTCAGAAAACTAATTGAAATCGCATCCCAAACACACTATCAAACACCACCATCATTTCTACCATCTCTTCAAATCCCACCATCCATCCCCACATCACCTAGGGTAGGATGTGTCTTCACCTATCCTTTGCCTGAAGACTTGAACATGGTGTTCAAGGCTTGTCAAGTTCAATCCTAGGAAGGGCCAAATTTGATAGAGTTAGATCCCATAGCAGATTTGGAGATTGAGAGGACCAAGCTTTGTGCAAAAATGGTAGAAATAGCTTTCTCTCTTTGAATTCTCTCTCTCTCTCTCTCTCTCTCTCTCTTTATTGCAGGTTATTCAAGAAGATAACCAAGCAAAAAGTATGGCTAACTATTTTAAGTACAGTTTCCATTCTTTGTATATCGTTTGAATTGTGTTATTTTCATTAGTTATCATACTCACACTTATTGATATGCACATATACACTTATACATGATGAAGATGCACATTCACACATATACACATATACACATGCACATACACACACATATATACACACACATACATGTGCACATACACTTACAAATACAGACACATACACATGCATTAAGAGGGGCATTAAGGAAATGGCCTCTAACACTTCCTCGATGCTCAACTCATAAACAGAGAATGGAATTGAAGATGAGGCACACCACGATCCTACAAAATCACTCACATGAAAAACACACACAACACCACCAAGGCAGGGGTGGTCCGCGCCGCCTTGTCACACAAATACAATGGCACTCTTAGGGTGGGGGTGATCCATGTTGCACTCTTAGTACACTTAAACACAATCAACACAAAGGTACTCTTAAGGTAGGGGTTATCTGCACCACCCTCTTAGTACCAACACACAAACATTACACAAGTACTCTTAAGGCAGGGGTTGTCCACACCGCCCTCTTAGTACCAACACAGAAAACACAAAACACTCACAAGGAAGAGATTCTCAATTACAAGAGGAGCTAGGTGATGCCAAAATCTTCAATGGGTTGGGAATGATGGAAAAGATGGAAGGAGTAGGAAATGAAAGAAGAAGAAAGGGTATTGGATAGAATAAGCAAAGGTTAAGGGTAATGGAAATGGAAGGAATTGGAGAAATGAACTTGATTGAAATAGAAAATATTACAAAGACATGGGGACTTACAAATTAGAGCTTGTATAGCTCTCTCAATACACTGACATAGGGTAGACTCCTTCTCCTAGGTTTGGAGTGCCCACTACACCTGCATCGTGTACCTGCATACAACTCTCCTTGCTCTTGGAGGGCACCCAAGGGTTCCTTTTATAGGCCTTTTGGGAGATATTTAGGGATGATATTTTGAGATGAATCTTCTAGATATTTTACATTTGTGGTGGAATAAGAATTGTTTACAAAGATCCAGAAGATTCTAGACTCAGGATAGTGGGATATTTAGCCTGTTTTTACATATTTCTTGGATATTTTCGAGTTTTATTACAAAAATATGATATTATCTCCTCCAAAAACGTGAAATGAATCCAATCCACCAAATTTTGACTTTGTTGCATCATTCTTTTGATTTTGGGGCCCAAGAATATAAGATATATGCATAAACAAAAGGTTTTCTTTGTTGAAAATTCAAAAAGGTGTGGTGGGGCTATGGGGCCTTTGGAAAGACTTTTGTTTCATTTTAAAGAGAGTGAGACAAGGTTCAAGTACTTGAATATTCTAGACTTTTCATCACTCTTTTATATTTCCCTTCTATATTGATCATTTCTCTTTTACTATAGGAAGAGCTAGTCATATCATCAGTGGTGGGGCCCACTTGACTTCTATCTTCCATATTTATTTTATGCATATCCATATCAAAGGGAAATAAAATAAATAACATATTACATATATAGAGTTAGATTATTGGTAGAGGAGGTATATAAAATATAGCCCTCATACTTAGCCCTCCCCTAAGGCTAGAGGCATTTATGTCTCTAGCTTTCAAATAGTTTGTTGATGTCCCAAGGTGGGTCGTCTTCCTGTACCACCATCGATATTTCCTTCTCCTTTGATTGCTCTTGTTGATCATCAATGTCTTCTATCCTTTGCTAGTACTTCTTCAACCTCCATCCATCAACAATGTTCTTGTGCACTTTCCTTGATAGATCCATAAGTTGGTAGCTTCCATTCTTGAACTTTGTCTTGATCATAAACGGTCCCTCCCATCATGTTTGGAACTTTTTGTCATGCCTATTATCAAAACGGTTATCGTATCTTAGAACAAGAGTTCCTTTTGTTAATTCTTTATCCTTTAGTTGTCTTTTAAATTCCTATCTCCTTTTCTCTGCTTGGTTCATGTAATTCTCAACTACAAGGTCCCTTTTCATACTCAACTCTTGTAGATCTGTAAGCCTCTTTTGTATTACCTCTCTCACTCTATCCACTTTCCTTTATTAGTACTCTGAGACTTGGAATTTCTATTTCTATTGGCAACAAGGCTTCTTGACCATATACCAAGTGAAATGGGGTGAACCCTAATGATGCCTTGTAGGATATGTGATAGGCCCATAATGCTGCTGTGAGGTGTTTATCCCATTCCTTAGGATGCCTCTTAACCTGCTTACTAATGATTTTACAAATAATTCCATTGGTCTTTTCAACAACCCCATTACATTGAGGATAATAGGGTGTGGAGTATCTATGCCTTATGTTTAATCTACTCAATAGATCATTTAGAACATCTGATCTAAAACCTAGACCATGATGAGACAGTATCTCTAAAGGTATTCCAAATCTACAACATATGAAATCATAAATGAACATACCAATATCCTATGTTGTTGTCCTTTTTGTGCTAGCTGCTTCTTCCCATCTAGTCATGTATTCCACTACCACAATGATGTATTCCTTTCCTAAGCTTGTCCTTGGTAGGGGTCCAATTGCATCGATTCCCCATTTCTCAAATGGACCATAAGATATGATTGGTGTCCTTGGTTGATACATAAGCCTCTTATTACCTGTAATTTGACATTTATTGCATGTCTTACACTAATATTGAACATCCTTATGAAGTGTCGGCCATGTATACCCTATTTGGAGTACGTTCCTTATTGTTATCTCATGTGAGAAGTGTCCTCCACATGCATGATCATGACATGATTCTAGAATGCTCTTTATTTCATCTAATAAGGGGACCCTTCTGAGGATAAGGTCCTTACCTTTCTCAAAGACATTATCTCCTATGAGTTGGTACTATAGAGCCTTCTTTACTAACCGATGCCTTTGCATCTTGGTTAGATGCTTTGGTGTTTGTCCAGTTTCAAGAAACTCGATGATATCTTCTAATCCTTCTTGACCTACAAATCTGTTTTCTCCCAGCTTCATGGATGCTATGAAACCATCAAATTTCTCATTTGCTAATGCATCTGCTTCCTTATTTTTGCTCCTTGGTACATGACATATTTGAGTGTTATCAAATTGTTTCAATAACACTCTTACCTTTTTCAACCATTCAAACAAATTTTGGCTTTTGCAACACAAAACATTTTGCAATTGATTAATTATCAGCATTGAGTCTCCTTTGATAATCAACCTTTTGATACCATGTTGAACACATTCATGCAAGGCCTCACATAGTGCTACATATTCTGCTTCATTATTTGAATGAGCATTAGAAAGATGAGCTATTTGTTTTGGTCATGTATCAGAAATCCTCCAGTTGCTTGGTCGATCTGCTTCTTATATGCACCATTAAAAAATAAAGTATGTGCATCTTCAATATCTTCTTCATGCAAGGTTGCTCCCCTACCCTTCTCGTTGGATATTCTCCTCTCCCACTTCTTGTAGGTGAGTATTTCTGCAAGACTAGCTCTTGTGCTTTCCTCTACTACAAAAGTATAGTTGTATTCTTGAAGTTCAAGAACCCATTTAGCTATTCTAGATGAGATACTCATATGTTGTACCACATATGGGAATGCATGATCTATTGTAAGAACAATGAAAAGCCTAGCAAGAAGGTAAGATTGAAACTTCCTTACTCCAAACATAAGTGCATACATGAGTTTCTCTACATCTATGTATGTCTTCTCATTTTCTTTCATTACCTTGCTAGTAAAGTAAACAGGATGCATGTGAGATATCTTTGTATCTTTCTAGAGTAAGACTACTCCGATTGCTTCTTCACCTACACTTGGACACATATAGAAAGTCTCTCCCATCAATGTGGGTAGAGTGCTGAGTACTCTTTTGATTTCTTCAAAACATTCATTATGGATATCCTCCCATGCAAAGACACTATCTTGTGCGAGCTTTTGTAATGGAGATATGATTTTAGATAGAAGGTGGATGAACCGTGACATGTAGCATACCTTTTGTACAAAAGTGAGGGTCTGCTTTGTTGTTGTTGGAGGAGGTAGAGCCAATAAGGCTTCCACTTTGGATGGATCAACTTGAATCCCTTTTTCTGATATGAGATGTCCAAGGAGAACTACTTGTTTCTCAGCAATATGACACTTATCAAGATTCAATTGACCTCCAACCTCATACAATCTTTTTAACCCTTCTTCCACTTTTTGACAATGCATATCTCTAGTGCTATATATGCAGAAGTCATCCATGTACACCCTTATTAATGACCCAAAGAATGGTTGAAAATCATAGTTCATAAACCTTTGAAATGTTGCAAGTGCATTGGTTAGGCCAAAAGGCATTACCCGATAAGCAAAGCATCCCCATGGCGTAATGAATGTGGTCTTCCTTTGGTCATCTTCAGCTATCAGAATTTAAAAGTACCCTGGGTATCCATCACATATAGTATACCTTTCATGGCCTACCACTTCATTTAGAATTTCATCTTGGAAAGGCAGTGGAAAATGATCTGTCTTTGTTGCTGCATTTAAGGGTTTATAGTCTACACATACACTCCATTTACTGTTCTTCTTTGGGGTAACTACTACTGGAGACACCCATTCAAAATTTGATACAAGGTAAATGAAACTAGCCTTTATGAGTCTATGTCCCTCATTTAACAGAGCCTCTTGTTGAAGTGTTCCAATCCTTCTGAGCTTTTGTGCCACTGGCTTTGATTCTAGCTTGATTTCGATATGATGTTGAATAATAGTTACACCTTGTATCTCATTATAATCTTTAATGAACAATTTGGGGTACCTTTTGAGCATGTTGATGTATGTAGTCTTTTCCTCTGAGGTGAGATCTTTTGCTAGCATCTTTTGGAGATCCGGTTCGCATGTGGAATCCTCACTTTGTGATTATTTTAGGTCATCCTCTTTGCCTCCATCTTCCTTTGCTTGAAAGATCACGCCCATGACTTGGAGTGTTGATGAATCATTTTCAGTTGTCGATTCCTGACTGCTAGAATTGCTATCATAGCATGAGCTCTCTTCATCTACAATTGTTTCATACGTGTGATCTTCCTTCTTCTGGTCCTTCAATCATAGGTAACTAAATTTGTTCTATCATCTGGTTTAAGAACTAGAAGGCCAGAATCCCATTTTTGATCTACTTTCACTGCTATTAACCATGGATCTCGTAATATGATGGGGTAGCCCTCCCCTTTCCTTGCAATTACATACATATCCAAAGCAACCTCTATATCACATATCGTAACTCTTAAATCTCCAATTACACCACCACATTTAACAACACTATTATTCACCATTTTGGCTTGGCATGCAGATGGTCCTGTCACGTCCAAGTCTAACCTATACATTGTTTTTTTTGTCATGACACACATCTGTGCTCTACCATCGACGTACATATTGGAAATCCTTTTTCATTTTACATATGCATCCATTGTGGGTACCACATCATCACATGCATTGGCTCTTATAAGGTTAATTTCCTTATTTTTAGCCCTCCTAGTGCTTACTAGTTTGGACCATTCCCTCCTAGTTTTGGAAGATAATTGGAGTAATTGTGGCCAAGTGATATTTGGTTTCTCTGTGGATATATCCTCAATTAGGTCATAAGGTTTGATACCCTTACCTAGAGGAAAGTCTTCCATCATGATCTTCCTCCTCACTCTTCTATTTCTTTTACTAGCTTCACCTTTTGCAACTCTGCCTTTGTTTGTTTATGTACCCATGCTTGAATCTTCGTCTTGAGATCGATCTCTATCTTGCACCCTTTTCCTCTTGATTGGCATCGTATCCATGGTCTCTTGTTCCTTGGTCAGCTCCAAAACATTCACTTACCTTTGGTCACCTTGAGCCATTGGGATAGGTGGAATATTTGCTTGTTGTTGTTGTTGTTATTGTTCCTGTGCATATCAGGTTACATATCACCTAGATTCCTATGAGGGTGAGGGCAATTGTACATACCACAACCACCTTTGTTGCAATTGTAGCATATAAACTCTTGTGCTTGTCATCGTTGTCCTCAATTTTGTTCCCTTTGTGGTCTCTCTTGCTGGCTCCTCACCAAGTTGAGTATTAGTTGTTCCAGCTATTGTGTGAGCTTTTGCAAGATATCTTGTTGTGAAGCTTCTCCGTTCTCTACCTGTGCAGCTGGTACTAGGGGAACAACATCCATGTGTTCTACTTTTTCAACTTTCGAAGACTGAAACATTAATTTTCTACACTTAACTTTTGCTATATGTAATGCATCTTCAAAAGTACCTGGAAATTGTCACTCCACCTTTTGTTTTAGACAAGGGAAGAGTCCTAAGACGAATCTATACCTTTTCAAAAATTGTGGAGCTACTTCATTAGCCCCTAGGCTACTTTCCCAATTACTCCAGACACACTGAAACTTAGACTCATAATTTGAAAAGTCTTCAAGTGTGACTTGCCTTAGTGAGAGCAATTGTTGCCACAATCCTTCTAGTGTATACTTGTTTCCATATGGTGCTATGAATGCTTCACGCACTCCTTCCCAGCTTCCTGTTGCTTCGTTGGATAAGTTGTTGTACCATATTCTTGCTTCCTCCTTTAGGACCAATGGGAAAGCCTTTAGCTTCATTGCTTCTTGATCCCTTCCTAAGACAAGGTACGCCATCTCCAAGTTGTCCAAAAACTCTACAGCATCTTCATTGGATCTTCCATAGAAGTATGGGAAGATTGATGCCATGGTTGAACTTGAAGTTGGCTTTCTTACAAAAGAATAAAGATCTAGAAGTCGAAACTAAGGGTATATTCTACAACTGGAAAGATAAAGGGTTCTTGAGATTCAAGGATTTTTACCACATGCTCTGCCTCGAAATGATCGATGATGTATTGTTGAAAGAATATCTTCCTACTATATGTGATATGGACAGAAAGAAGGGGTCTTGGTTGATAAGGTTTATATATCATTCTTTGTATATCATTTGAATTGTGTTATTTTCATTAGTTAGCATGCTCACCCTTATTGATGCACATATACATACATGATGAAGATGCACGTTCACACATATACACATATACACATGCACATACACACATATATATACACACACATACATGTGCACATACACTTAAAAATACACACACATACACATCCATTGAGAGGGGCATTTAGGAAATGGCCTCTAACACTTCCTTGATGCTCAACTCATAAACAGAGAATGGAATTGAAGATGAGGGACACCAGGCTCCTACAAAATCACTCACATGAAAAACACACAACACTACCAAGGCATGGGTGGTCCGTGCCACCTTGTTACACAAATACAATGGCACTCTTAGGGTGGGGGTGATCCATGCTACCCTCTTAGTACACTTAAACACAATCAACACAAAGGTACTCTTAAGGCAGGGGTGATCTGCACGACCCTCTTAGTACCAACACATAAATATTACACAAATACTCTTAAGGCAAGGGTTGTCCACACCGTCCTCTTAGTACCAACACAGAAAACACAAAACACTCACAAGAAAGAGATTCTCAATGACAAGAGGAGCTAGATGATACCACAATCTTCAATGGGTTGAGAATGATGGAAAAGATGGAAGGAGAATGGAAGGAGTAGGAAATGAGAGAAGAAGAAAGGGTGTATTGGATAGAATAAGCAAAGGTTAAGGGTAATGGAAATGGAAGGAATTAGAGAAATGAACTTGATTGAAATAGAAAATATTACAAAGACATGGGGACTTACAAATTAGAGCTTGTATAGGTCTCTCATTACACTAACATAGGGTAGACTCCTTCTCCTAGGCTTGGAGTGCCCACTACACCAGCAATGTGTACCTGCATACAACTCTTATTGCTCTTGGAGGGCACCCAAGGGGTCCTTTTATAGGCCTTTTGGGGAGATATTTAAGGATGATATTTTGAGATGAAGCTTCTAGATATTTTGAATTTTTGGTGGAATAGGAATTGTTTACAAAGATCCAAAAGATTCTAGACTTAGGACAGTGGGATATTTGGCTTGTTTTTACATGTTCTTAGATATTTTCGACTTTTATTACAAAAATATGATATTTTCTCTTTCAAATTCGTGAAGTGGGTCCAATCCACCGAACTTTGACTTTGTTGCATCATTCTTTTGATTTTGGGGCCCAAGAATATAAGATATATGCATAAACAAAAGGTTTCCTTTGTTGAAAATTCAAAAAGGTGTGGTGGGGCTATGGGGCCTTTGGGAAGACTTTTGCTTCATTCTAAAGAGAGTGGGACAATGTTTAAATACTTGAATATTCTAGACTTTCCATCTCGCTTTTATATTTGCCTTCTATGTTGATCATTTCTATTTTAGTGCAGGGAGAGCTAGTCATATCTTCAGTGGCGGGGCTCACTTGAATTCTATCTTCCATATTTATTTTATGCATATCCATATCAAAGGGAAATAAAATAAATAACATATTACATATATAGAATTAGATTATTGTTAGAGGAGGTATAAAAAATATAGTCCTTAGCATATGCACAAACATTTCTACAATCACATAAAAAGGCTTGCATGCATGCATTATTGCATATATATATATATATATATATATATATATATATATATATATATATATATATATATATATATATATACATACATACATATATATATACATACATACATACATACACACATTAACATATACTCAAATACATGTATATGCACATCCACATGCATGCACATTCACATGCGTGCACATGGATGCAAATGGAAATGCATCTACACACACATGCATGTTTCATACATATACACATGCATATACATACATTTGTATATGTTTATACACATACACATACATATGCACATATGTATATATACACCACATACACATATATACACATATATATGCATGCACATACGTACACACACATATACACATGCACACACACATGCACATACATACATATACACATATACATGCACATACACACATATACACATACACCTACACATATACATGCACATACATATACACACACATATACATGCACATGCACATACTCATATACACACATATACACTTACACATGCACATGCACATACATACATATACACACACATACACATGCACATGCACATACACATATACACTTACACATGCACATGCACATACATGCATATACACATATACATATGTACATACATTCATACACACATACATATTACACACATATACATGCACATATGTACACACATATGAATGAATTATATAATTAAAGTATTAAAACAAATGCTGAATATAAACAATAATAACAATCAATAGAACAAAACTTTTCATTACTTAATACCATACACACAATTCAAAACATAATTGAAATGAACTCTCTCTCTCTCTCTCTCTCTCTCTATATATATATATATATATATATATATATATATATATATATATATATATATATGTGTGTGTGTGTGTGTGTGTAAATACATATAATCCAATGTCATGATCAAGAATCCTAATCATCATCATCATGATCCTCATCATCATCATTAGCATCATGATCATCCTCATCCTCATCCTCATCCTCATCATCATGATCACCTTGTGACGATCAAGATTGTCCCTCCTATGTCTGTCTTTCCACCTCATCCATATATGCCTCTCCATAATACTCCTGTATTACATATAACAAACGTAAATAAGTAAAACAATTAAAACATCCATAAAAATAAAATAATTATATAAAATTTAATAATACTCACAAAGGCATCCAGATGATCTCGCATATACTTGCTCAAACGTTGATATCCAAAATGTGTAGCATACTCGATCTCATGTTTTATAGGATATCGGCCATAATCCTTTCGCTGCATTGAAACAAATAAAAAAGATTAGTTTCTTGCATCTTAACTAAAATAAAAAAAATACTCACAATAACACATATACTTACAAATGTAGCTACAAAACCATGATGGTCCATTTGGCCTAGGTGCGATGTGTGGCCCGACTCAACTCTCTTCTTTGCAACAGCCTGTTTATTTAATAAAAAAGAAATACATAAATTAAATGTAAAAAATTACTAAAATATATGAAAATTATAAATATAAACTATTAATTTGTATACCTTCTTCTGAGGAAATGACTCCTGAAGACATAGCTATCTACAAAAAAACTTCCACGTCTCAGGTGGTACGTTAGGCCGCCTCTTATTTTTTTCCACCATACAATATCTCCTGCGAATTTAATCTCAAACAGAAAGAAAGAATCAGAATACATACACATATATACACATACATACACATACACATACCCACATACACACATATACATGCAAACATATACACATACATATATTCATACATATACACATATACATACATATAACATAAACACACATATACATATCCACATATATAAGTACACACACATGCATGCATATACACTCACTCATACAAAATACATGCATTTACCCCACAATAATGTGTATTTGTGTATATGTGAATATGTGTGTAGGTGTAAATGTGAATATGTGTGTAGGTGTAAATGTGAATATGTGTGTATGAGTAAATATGTATATGTGAATGTTTATGTATGTAAATAATCAGATTAATAATATCAAATACCATTATTTGTAGGTTTCGATCAATCAGATGGAACTCCATCACTATCTCCTAATCGTGCAAGGACTATATACTGTAAGTATATCAAACATTTAATTTTAAATATATTTAATAGATACATAACTTATATATTTTTTGGTTTCTTATTATAATCAGATAGGAATTATGATGAATTTTACTATCCAGAGCATATTATATGTTGGTGTAACTCTTGTTATGGCACATATCAAAGACCACGATTGGAATGTATTGAATAGGAGGCAGAGTATGGTACTTTTGAGCGTGCACCATCACTTGGTCAATGTGATAATGCTTGGGTATGTATTTTTTCTATAAATTAATGTCATTATTTTATTTAAAAACCATATACAAAATCAAATTAGTGTTGATATAGAGGAATACTTGCTCGATGATGATGTGAAAGACAATAGTTACGTAATATAACACGGGAGCAATAGCAGAGAAGATAACAGATATAGGAGAATCTCAACAATTTTCTACTAGCAGCAAGTACAAAGATGATGGCATTGTCCACCCGTGCACTCTCAAGGTAGAGCTTAAATGGTGATCTAGACAACTCTAGTCAGGGAGATACAAGGTAGAGGTATGCTGGCTCAACTCCATGTCTCAGGTAGTGTAGAAGTCATGTATATATAGGATCATGGGTGGCCTTCCATGGACGGCTATACATGGGTGGTAGAGCGTGGGCGGCCACCGCTCGTGTAATTGCCATACACGGCTTAGACTGGTTGAATCGACCTAACAAATATAAATGATTTCTGACTCGGATAGGGAATATTGCATGGAATATTCCCTTTACCATCACGTCGGGGGCGCTGCCCCCGGACCCCCACCAGGGGGCCCGCTGTCCCCCTTGGACCCCCCACCCGGGGCTGCTCACCGTTGCCCCAGACCCCACAATTGGGGACCCTTGTAACTCCCTTTCCTTAAAATACCTTACATGGTCCAATATGTCCTTCATCCAACATGCAAGTTGGGCTTCCCATCAATTGGGTAATACATGCTTGGCTTCTCCTCATAGAGGGGGCCTTACAAAATGTGCATACAATCATGAGGGGTAGACATTGATCATATACTAATACCCCCCCTCAATGTTTACTGATGATAAATCAAGTAGGTCTCAGTCCTATGCCCATCTGTTGAAGATGCTTGTTGAGCTGGTCTCTTCCAAGTTCTTTAGTGAATATGTCAGCACAATTTGCCTCTGTTGGGCAATATTCTAGCTCCACAATTTCATCTTCAATTAGCTCACGAATGTAATGGTACCTACTTCTATGTGCTTGGTGCGAGCATGAAATACTGGGTTCTTTGCAATAGCCATACAACTTTGATTATCACACTTGAGTATAGTCGCCATATTTGATGGAAAGCTTAGATCTGCAAGAATTCTCCTTAACCAGACTGCCTCACAAGAAGCAAAACAAGCTGCTTTACTCTGCTTCAGTGCAGGAGAGTGCGAGAGTTGGTTGCTTCCTACTTACCCAAGAAAATATTTCTGAACCAAGTGAGAAACAATATCCAAAAACTAATTTTCTAGAATCAAAATCTCCAGCCCAATCTGAATCACAATATCCTTAAAGTGTATCACTTGTGGTATACAAAATACCAAAATCCAAGGTTCCTACAATGTACCTTAGAATTCGCATTCCAGCATTCCAGTGACTCTCCTTAGGTTTGTTGGAAAACCTGCTTAACACTCCAACAACATAGCAAATGTCTGGTCTCCATAGGTGTGTTAGTTGGTTTGCACTCCATCATTCCAAATGCCTTAATAATTTCTTTGGCATATTTTTGTTGTGAGATGAAACTTCCATCCTTCCTTTGCCATACTTCAATTCCCAGACAAAAATGGAGTAGACCTAAGTCTGTCATTTCAAACTCAGTTCCCAAGCTGCCGAGTTTGATTGATGAGTTCCCGATGATCTCCTGTAATGATCAAATCATCTACATATACAATGACAACAACTAGCTTGCTATCCCTTTTTGTTACATACAAGTTAGCATCAGAAGTACTTCTTTCAAAACCCATATTTTTGAAAAAATTATCTATCCGTTGGTACCAAGCCCGTGGAGCTTGCTTAAGTCCATACAAAGATTTCTTCAACCTGCAAACTTTATTTTCTGAATTGGGCACCTCAAAACCTAGTGTGTTGAGATACATATACCTCCTCCTTGAGATGACAATTCAAAAATGTAGATTTGACATCCATCTGGAAAATAGGCTAGGCCTTTTGTGCAGCTACTGCAAGTACCGTTCGAATAGTTGCCATGCGTGCTGTTGGTGCAAAAGTTTCTTGAACATCAAATCCTTCGATCTGTGAAAAACCCTGTGCAACTAATCTTGCCTTATACTTTTCTAATGTTCCATCTGCTTCAAACTTAGCTTTTCCAAATCCATTTAGTACCTATTACCTTCTTCTTTGTCGGCAAGTCGACTAGATCCCATGTATCATTTTTGAGTATACTATCATACTCAGACTGCATTGCTGCTCTCCAACCTGGATCATCAAGGGCTTCTTCAATGGTGGTAGGTTCCTTTATTGAGCCCATGATATCTGCCATTAGAGCCATGTTAACAATGTGTTCTGAGGCTCTTCTTTGCTCCTCTATTCTCTTTGATCTTCGTAATCCATCCGAGGATGATTCTGGTACATCTACATGTGGATTGTGATCATCAAAGAGCTCTTGTGCCCACTTCGGTAGTGGCTTATGCTGTGCAGCTACAGTTGGTTGGCTTTTTATTCAGGAAATTTCTCCATCAGATGTTTCCTCCTCCTCAACTTTAACCTGTCTTTTGATAGGCACAAGGTGAGATATTTCTTCGTTTGATGAGATGATAGATTTACCTTTATCTTCTACTAAGTGTGGTCATTCATCAAACACCATATCTCGGCTGACAAAAATCTTCCTTGCCTCAGGATCCCACAGCCTATATGCTTTAGACTCTTCACTATATCCTAGGAAGACACACTTTTTGCTTTTTGCATCCAACTTTGATCTTGTTGAATTAGGAATATGCACATAACAGAAACAACCAAAAAATTTGAAATGCAAAACTGAAGGCTTTTTACTAGAATATGCTTCTTGAGGAGTCATCCCCTTCAGTGCTTTTGTGTAGCTTCAATTGAGGATGTAGACTGCTATATTGACTGCTTCTGCCCAGAATGAATCAGGAGAGTCTTGAGCCTTTAACATACAACGAGCCATTTCAACTACTATCATGTTCCTGTGCTCAACAATGCCATTTTGTTGAGGTGTATGAGCTGTGGTAAGTTGCCTTTTCACACCATGCTCCTTATAGTAATTATTGAATTCTGTTGACAACAATTCAGCTCCCCTATTTGTTCTGAATTTCTTCAGTTTTCTTCCTGATTCATTTTCCACATACTTATGCCACGTTTTAAATTTTTCAAAAGCATCAGCCTTCTCTCGAATGAAATAAACCCACATCTTTCTACTATAATCGTCGACTAACAGCAAAAAGTAGAAAGATCCTCCTAAAGCAGGTGTAGACATTTTACCACAGAGATCAGCATGTACCAAATCTAGAGGAGCTTGAGATCGATTGATTGTCTCTCTTGGAAATGCCTTTTGTTGTTGCTTGCCCATCATACAAGCTTCACAAGTTTCTTGCAATTCTGAAAATGTAGGCAAATGAGCAACCATCCATGTTCTTTGCATATCCTTCAAAACTGCAAATCCGAGATGCCCAAATCGTTGGTGCCATAACCTGCTTACATCTTTATCTTCTGTAGCAGTTAAAGCACTTAACTCATACAAGTTATCCCATCGTATGCCTTTACCTACAACATTACCTTATGAATCCATGATTTCTGCACCACTCTTATTGTAGTGAACTTCGAGTCCACGATCTGTTATTGTAGAAACTGACAACAACTTTCTTTTAAGTGTAGGTACATAGAGAACATCAGATAACTTTTTCTCAACACCTAGAGAAGTGATAAAAGAGATGGTTCCAGTTCCTTTGGCTGGACACTTGGAGTCATTTCCCACCACTACATTGATGGATTCCCACAGAGGCACTAGGGAACTATACCAATCATTTTTAGTGGTCATATGGCGAGAAGATCCACTATCTAAAATCCATGGTTCATCAACACGAGCTTGAGCAGATGAGCATACCTCTTCAATAGCTACCCAAAGTTCCAGCTCTGTGTTGTTTGCAGACTCTTTGTTCTTCCATGATGATTTTACAGTCCCATTCCGTTCATCAGCTTGCTTCTTTCTACAATCCTTGATGGCATGGCCTTTTTTTTCACAATATAAGAAACTTCCTGTGAACTTTTTCTTCTTTGGCTTCCTCTTTCATCCATCAGAAGAGACTTTACCTTTTGCATTTGCTGAGAATGCAACATCACTTGTGCTTTGCCGATTCTTCAGCCGCATCTCTTCTTCTAAAAGCATCGCACAAAACTCTTCAAATGTAAGGGGAGTTGGTCTTACCTGAGTGTTAAGGGCTGTTACTAATCCATCATACTTTGCTGGAAGAACATGGACACATCTTCGAGCCAGCTCTTCTGGTGTTATAACAACACCAATTGCAACCAATTGATCTTGAAGATGTTTTATCCGTTTGATAAAATCTTCAGCCTTTTTAGAATCAGAATGCTTTTCATTTGCCAATTGATTTTCTAAATTTTGTACCCTAGTGTGATTCTTGCTCTCATATTGACATGCCAATATGCCCCAAGCCTTATGTTCTTTAGTAGTATATTGAACTAAAGTAAGCGCAAAATCAATTACACTAGTGACAATTGCATATAATGCATCAACATTCCACCTCTTCCAAGCTCGTAGAAGATCTGGGTCTGGCTGAATCATCAATCTTGAATTTGCTGGATCTTCAACTGGTATAGGCTTTGGATCCAATCCCATTGGTCCCATGAAAATGTCAAGTAATTCATAGGAGTCCAAAATTGCTGAATTTTTGAACTTCCAGAGTGTATAGTTGGTTCCATCCAGCTTCCCTTCAGTGAATGCAGGTGGGCGAATTCGAATAGGTGCAGCATTAACATTAGCTGAAACACCAAGACCAGTGTTCGATGATGAAGCCATCATGTAATCACTCGAATAATCTACTGATATTCTAGTTTGCTAGTCGGCTAAAGTAGTGATACTTCTCAAGCTATTCGAACCTTACAACTCTTATACCATGAAAGACAATAGTTACGCAATATAACACAGGAGCAATAGCAGAGAAGATAACATATATAGGAGAATCTCAACAATTTTCTACTAGCAGCAAGTAAAAAGATGATGGCGTTGTCCACCCGTGCGCTCTCAAGGTAGAGCTTAAACGGTGATCTAGACAACTCTAGACAGGGAGATACAAGGTAGAGGTATGCTGGCTCAACTCCATGTCTCAGGTAGTGCAAAAGTCATGTATATATAGGATCATGGGTGGCCTGCCATGGACGGCTATACATGGGCGGTAGAGCATGGGTGGCCACCGCCCATGTAATTGCCATACACGACTTAGACCAGTTGAACCGACCTAACAAATATAAATGATTTCTGACTCTGACAAGGAATATTCCATGGAATATTCCCTTTATCATCACGTCGGGTGCACTCCCCCGGACCCCCACTAGGGGGCTCGCTGGCCCCCTGGGACCCCCCAGCCAAGGGGCCCGCTGGTCCCCTTGGACCCCCCAACCGAAGTTGCTCACCGCTGCCCCGAACCTCACAATTGGGGACCCTGGTAACTCCCTTTCCTTACAATACCTTACATGGTCCAATATGACCTTCATCCAACATGCAAGTTGGGATTCCCATCAATTGGGTAATACACGCTTGGCTTCTCCTCATAAAGGGGGCCTTACAAAATGTGCATACAATCATGAGGGGTAGACATTGATCATATACTAACATGATGATGATGATAATTTTTCTCATAATGTTAATATACCTGGTACACGTCATGGAATTGCTATTCATCAATTACAAGCAAAGGTTTCTAGAAATCCTCTACCTCCTGGTTTAGAGGCTGAAACGGCTGGAGATTATGCATTCCCAGCTCGTGATCATTCTCTACTACAAACATATGATAGAAGAAGATATGGAAGATGAAATAGAGGAACACTTCCTTTAGATGGAGATGTTTTCAACTTTTGGGGTAGTTGCTATATGATTGCTCCATCCACTATTACTAATGCTGATCATTGTCTCTTTATTGTAGAGGATTTGTATGTGCTTGCGGACTCGGAAGTCACTCTTATGTCATTTTGTGGTCCTATATATGGATGGGGAGATTGGCATCGACTTGCACATTATGTTCAAAGCATGAGTACTTATGGAATATGCTTGAACGCAGCATACCTTACTAGTAGAAGGATTTCACATGCAGAAAATGAAAGATTATATATTGATGGATGACCTTACATGCATGGAAATATAACAGATTTAATAAATAGTAGTCGAGGGTTACATAATAGTTCAAGGACTAATTGCACATTTGAGGAGCGTGAAAATAGTCATGAATCACCATACATAAGTAGAGATGTATCAAGATACATAGTTGTCAATGCTATTACTACATTACATGCTCGTGATGAATTATTAGTGAATTATGGATGGAGTAGACCTCCAAGAGCACCTTTTAGCTAGAGAGAATGAAAATTTTCTATCCATATTTAATAACCTATATATTTAATTTTATGTTTAAAGTTTACTTTTTATTCATTTATGGAATACTAATGATTTTTATTCATGTGTGTAGATTCCAATGTATGATGTTGATGATATTCCTCCACACCATTCACAATTGCCAGTAAGACCTCATTTATCAGAAGCTTCTATGAGGAGGATACACAAAAGTGATCCTGTGGAATATGCAAGGTTGAAATATCTATATTCAAAAGAAGATAAAGTATAAGATTTGTGCGACAATGATGAAGATGATGGCATGGAAAATTTTATTGAGGATTGGTATCAAAATGATAGTGAGAGCATTGATATTTCTAAAAATGAGAAATATCTTTGAGAGGAATTTCTAAAGCATGTATATGAAGGAAGTCCTTTGACACGACTAAGTGCGAGCTTACGTATTCTCAATCTTCAAAATCATTTTGGATCGAGTAATGTATCTGTTTCGGCACTATTAAGGTATAATTTTCAATTTTCTATATATATATATATATATATATGTATGTATGTATATATATATATATATATATACACATATATATATATATATATATATATATATATATATATATATATATATATATATATATATATATATATATATATATATATATATATATATATATATATATATATATATATATATATATATATATAGATACATACATACATACATACATACATACATACATACATACATACATACATGCATGCATATATAAACATACGCATAATATACATGAATGTATACACACATATAAACATACACACACATATACACACATACACATGTTATGAGAGTAAGGTCAAATTATACATACCTATATGGAATGAAGATGTTTTGTCCATCTAGCCTTTAGAATTGTCCACCCAACCTTTAGAATCTTCTTGACACATCTGTTTCTTCTATTCTAGTCAACCTAATACCTGTGTTGCTAACTCTTTTGCATACAAATATTAAGTATCAATTAGCTATGAAGGTATTAAGTCGTTAGTAAAATGGGAGGATTAAATTTATCTTTAAGATTTTGAAGGATGGAAGAATAATTTCAAAGGATGGGCAGAAAAAAAGCGTCCATTCAATGCAGGTCTTTATTCTAACTTTAGCTAAGGTAAGAACAAGAAATTGCATTGAATGGACACTTTTTGTCTGCCTATCCTTTCAAACTATTCATGCATCTTTCAAAATCTTTGCGATAAATTTGATCCTCCCAATTTACTAACGACTTAATACCTCCATAACTAACTGATACTTTATATTTGTAAAAAACTATATAAGCCTTACTTAGCAAGACATGTAATAGGTTGACTATAAAATGGGAGACAGCCGGACGATTCAATGGTCTAGATATGAAAATCTGCAAACCACAATATACAAAGAAAATTAAAAACGAAATCAAATATACACTGCTACACATGCATACATACATATACATACATACATACTCATTCATACATATATACACATACATATATACACATACATACATACAGATGTATACACACATACATATACATATATGCATACACATACGCATACATATATATATACATACATATACACTTATAAAACACATATACACACATACATACATATACACATACACATATGTATATGCATGCACATGCATATACACATCCACATACACATACACATAAGCATACACATATATAAGATTATATGCATATATATATATATATATATATATATATATATATATATATATATATATATATATATATATATATATATATATATATATATATATATATATACATATTTATTTATTTATTTATTATTATTGTATTATAATATATCTTTTCTTTATGAACTTACATGTTATTATCTGAAAATTTTTTACCAAGTCAGAATATTCTTCCTACCTCACATGATGAAATGAAGAAGATAATAAAAAATCTTGGTATAGATTATCAATGTACACATGCATGTCCTAACAATTGTATTTTATATAGAGGTGAATATGTAGACTGCTTGACATGTCCCAAATGTCAATCTCCTTGATATAAGGATGAAGAAGGTAAAATCCCAAAAAAGGTATTGAGACATTTTCCATTGGCTCCACGGATTAGACATATGTTTCAAAGCCCCAAATTATCAAAGCTTTTGACATGGGGACATGATCATAAAAGTACTGATGGAATAATCCAAATTCATCATGATAGTGTTGCTTTTCAACATATTTATTCTACATGGCCTGAATTTGCACAAAATCCATAGAATCTAAAGTTATGAGTTGCATTAGATGGGATTAATCCATTCTCCATGAAATCCAGTAAATGGTCAACATGGTCAGTGGTAGTCATAAACTACAATCTTCGGCCATATCTTAGCATTAAAAAGGAACATTTAATGCGTTCACTTTTAATCCGAGGCAAAAGATAAGTTAAAGATATGAATATATATCTTGCTTCTCTCATTGACGATCTCCAAGAGTTATGGAGAGGTATTAATGTCATTGATGTATCGAAAAGCATCAATGAAAGACATATTATGGTTCGTGGTATTGTGGCTTGGACTATTCACAATTTTCCAGGATATGGTGTTTGTTTAGGTATTGATGTAATTTTTTTATTCAATATGCATATAAATAAATGTGATGTAATCTTATTATATTTTTATCGTTTTCATGATGCAGGAATATCTACTGAGGGTTATAAAGCTTGTCCATATTGTGGTGATGATCAATCTATATTAAGAATCTCAACAAAAATATTTATCTTCGATATCGATGATTCTTTCCTGATGATCATCCATTAAGATCTAAAAGAGAAGCGATACATTTTCATGGAAAGCTTGAAATAGGTCAGTTTCCAAAACCTATGATGCCTATGGATTGGTATAAAAAATGGACATATGGACCTCTGATAGATCCAGAATCAGAAATCTTCAGTGATGATGAAGATAATGAGTATGTGAAGAGAGCTAAAGAAAAATTGGCACTCACAGAGAAGATATCAATATGGTATTCTTTGGAGTATTGGAAAGAGTTAAAAGTATGTCATCTTCTTGATCCTATGCATATATTCAAGAATATTGGTTATTCACTATGGCATCATCTTCTTGGACTAAAAGATACCATAGCATCAAGGAATGATTGGAAGATCAAAACTCAAGACCAAAGTTATGGCCAGTTTCTGATAGACATCGACAGGAAACAACTTATGCATCTACTCCTTGGGTACTTACAACAAAAGAGATACAGACTATCAACAATAGGATTCAATTGATTAGGACTCCTATAGGATATGGAGAATCTTTCCAAAACATGTTTACTATGGATGATAAGAGCTTATCTGAGTTAAAGACCCATGATTGGCATAACTTTTTGAAAGATATTTTACCTTTGGTTATCGATGGATGTACAACGAAAGGAGTACGAGATGTGATATATCATCTTGGATAGCTTATAAGGTAATTATGATACTTTTATATTTAATATGTATGAATATTGGATATATTTTATTTTTTAATTAACTTCTTTATAATTTTTTTAATGATATGTATAGGTGGATTACATCAAAAGATATTGATAAAAATTTGATCCCACAAAGAAAACATGAATGCAAAGAGCTACTATGTTTGATGGAGAAAGAGCTTCCTACTTCATTTTTTGATATTCAGGTTCATTTATTAGTCCATCTTGTAGATGAAATAGAGATTACATGTGTTGTCAACACTCGATGGATGTTTTGGGTCGAGCGATTTATGGGAATATTAAAAGCTTATGTGTGACAAAGAGTGAAACTAGAAGGATCCATGGCAAAGGGTTGGATACTTGAAGAGTGCATGTATTACATTAGTGAGTACCTTGAAAGAGTTCATGAGGAAGCTCCACGTGCATGGACCAACGAGTCTTCTTCAAAGATAACAGATGAGGTATTATCAAGTAAGGGAGTTCCATTTTTATTTACATTTCAAGAAAAAAATGATGGTTCTACTTTTGTAGCATATAATAGCAAATGCATGCAGACATTCCTTAGCGAGTACATACATGAACTTCAAAATCTCCAAAGTAAAAGGCACAGAAACAAAAGATATAGACGTAATCTCAATAATAATGAGATTATAAATATATCTTCTTTCACGGATTGGCTATATACTCATTTGCAACGTGCCAAAGCAAATAATGAAGAAATCTCAGATGAGTAGAGAGATTTAATGATAGGTTGTGAACAAAAGGTAATTTTGTTTTAATAATATTTTATTTTTTTCATACATGTATATTAGTTTCTATTTACTAACTTAATTTCTTTTGCAGGCCGCTCGAATGTTCACTAATATGTGGGCTTTTGGATAGCATATTAGAATCAAAGCCATTGATTCTTTACGTAAAACAGAGGATTCTAGTATTGTTGCTTCTTTCAAGCAACTATCATGTGCTAGCTCAAAAGACATGAACCTTATAGATGGCGAACTTGGTTACGTGGGAACTATTGTTGGTATCTATGAAATTTCATTTCGTACATTCAAACAGGTAGAAAAAGCTTTATATTTTTCATGATAGAGTTAGTTATTTTTTTAAGCACCTAATAATGGGTTTCTATTTTTATATACTTTGATAGGTCATTTTGAAGGTTGACTGGTTTTGAGCTGAGTATAAAGGTAGTAATTCCACATTAAGAAAGGAATTATCTAAGTTTTGGGCAATTGATTCTTCCAAGGTAATGTGATCTACTAAAGAACTATATATTCTTCCTAGGCATATTGAACTAGCATTTTTTTTATAAAAACCCAGATGCTCACCCTTGGTGGCAAGTCATTCTTGTTCAACCTAGAGGTAGGTCATTGTTTGAACCTTTTATTGTTAGAGAGATCGAAGAAAGTCCTCTTGATGATTCACCATCAGATAGTGATACATCAACATCTGAAACAGAAATTAGAATCATTATACGTGATAATGATACTAATCTTTTTTATGAAGAAGATAATACTCTACATGTTGATTCTACAGATGAGGAAGAGGAATTACCAAAAATCGATATTAATCCATCAATAGATGATGTGACTCATGAGAACACAGATTTAACGATAGAAGAAATAAATGAAATCAATAAGGATAATGAAGATGAGACTATATGGATGTCTTACCAAAATGATGGCAATAAGAAAAACATATGAGCAGATTAGATAGTAAATTGTACTCTAGTTATCGATCAATAACTTGAAGCTTCTGAATGGATATCATATAATAGATTCTTCATTCAACTTGAATATTGATGAATCCTACTAGAGAGATGAAATCATGTTCTTTTAAGTTAGAACGTGAAGCTGGGGGTATGCCTAATTATTTTATATATAGCTTTATCTTTGAGGAGCAAATTTTTATCATGTATGTATGCATATGTGTGTGTATTCATGTGTATTATATGTATATATGTGTTAGTATGCATATATATATATATATATATATATATATATATATATATATATATATATATATATATATATATATATATATATATATATATATATATATATATGTATTTCATGTATATGTATGTGTGTGATATATGTATAGATGTGTTAGTATGCATATGTGTATATATGCATATGCATTTGTGTAAAATATTCATGTGTTAATGTAATATATGCAAGTGTTTATAATTGTGTATGCATGTATAAGTATACATTTGTGCATGTAGGAATGTATATGTGATGTCTATATGTATATATGTATATGTATCTATGTGTAAATGTGTACATGTAAATATGTATGCATGTATATATATATTTATGTGTGCATTTAGGCATTTATGTGTGATGCATAATGTATCTACTCCATTTTATATTTATGTATGTGTATCTACATGATGTGTATATATCTTTATATATATTATGATCCTCGTTGATTCAAGTCGCTATATATAGAGGCATAAGGTTGGGAGGAGAGACATCTCTCTAGTAGGATGTCGGAGGAATAGATGCAATGTGTACATATACTTCAATCATATGGCTAAAGGCTAAATAGAGTTTCTAAATTAGGGGTTTTAAAACCCTAGTATCAAAATTAGTGTTTTTGAATTAGGATGATATATATATATATATATATATATATATATATATATATATATATATATATATATATAAGTATATATACATATATACATACATACATACATACACACACACACACACATATATATATATATATATATATATATATATATATATATATATATATATATATATATATATATATATATACATACATACATACATACATACATACATACATACATACATACATACATACATACATACATACATACATACATACATACATACATACATACATACATACATACATACATACATACATACATACATACATACATACATACATACATACATACATACATACATACATACATACATACATACATACATACATACATACATACATACATACATACATACATACATACATACATACATACATACATACATACATACATACATACATACATACATACATACATACATACATACATACATATATATATATATATATATATATATATATATATATGCATGTGTGTATATGTATGTGTATCTATATGTGTGTATGCATGTGTGTGTATGTATGTGTATCTATATGTGTGTATGCATGTGTTGTGTGTGTGTGTATGCATGTGTATTTGTATATATGCATGTAAATATGATTATGTTAGACTATGTGTGTGCACATATGATTATGTATGTGTATGTGCATGTGCATATGTGTATGTGTCTATGTGTATTCATTATATGTGTGTAACTGCATGCATGTGTATGTGTGTGTAAAAATGTGCATGTATGTGTGTGTATGTATAAATGCGCATGTATGTGTATATGTGTGTAAATGTGCTTGTATGATGTATATGTGTGTGTATGCATGTACTTGTACCTCTAGTCTCACTCTTTTCTCTCTTTCTCTCTCATATACATACATACATACATAAACACACATATTCATATCCACATATATAATATACATAAAAGCTTTGCGTACCATGCATTATCACGAGGATGAGCCATAAGTGTTCGCATCTCTTTTAGACACCACTTATGCGACCATCCTATCCCAAAATCTGTGTCAAGTGAAATAAGTACGTATTTTTTATCCTACGTAAGATATTTATCTCAATTTATATGTAAAATTTATACTAACTTCCATTTGTAAGTGGACAAGGCACAGGTAAGAGTCGCATAATGCTCGCATTCTTCTCTTGAACTCCAATCCATTCCCTATGTACACAATGTTCCCCTCTGGCTCTATATTGCACTCTAGCCCTAAGGTGCCTATGCATGTTCTCATATGCACCTTTGCTCTCCTATCATAATCTAGAGGTGGTATAGTTGTTGTGAAAATATAGATAAAAATAAACAAAAATATGTGTTATAATATCATTTAAAAAATTAATGAAAAAAAACATACCTATAAGCAGATAGCTGTCTTCCTCCATGTGGAGCCATAGAAGAGCCCTCCTCTGATCACTGGGTAAGCATCTAGATCGTATAATCGAGCTCATCATCAGACATCTCTGAGTACTCATGCATGATGATCCCTAGAGTATCAGGTGGAACTCTTGCTCTCATAAGACCTTTTATGAGAATGAGTTTCACCTTTCTCTCTCTACTACGATCCACAATACCTGTACATATAAAATAAAATGGGCTAGAAATCAATATATATACGTGTACATATGTATGTGTGTATATGTGTATGTAGGTATATATGTGAGTGTGTATTCATGTAAGCATGTATGTATGCATATGCATGTGCATTATGTATGCAAATGTATGCATGTGTGTGTATGCGTGTGTGAATGCATGTAAGTATGTATGTATGCATATGCATATGCATTATGTATGCATGCATGTGTATGTGTGTGTGTATGTTTCTCTATGTGTGTGTATGCATATATATATGTGTGTATGTCTCTATGTGTCTATCTATGCATATATATGTGTTTATGTGTCCATGTGTGTGTATGTGTGTGTGTCTATGTGTGTGTGTGTCTGTGTGTATATACATGTGTATCTGTATATATGTGTCTATGCATATGTATGTATGTGTGTAAATGTGTGTGGATGTGTGTATGTTTCTATGTAAGTGTGTATGTTTCAATGTGTGTATGTGTGTGTATATGTGTGTGTCTATGTGTGTATATATGTGTGTATCTGTATATATATGTCTATATGCATGTGTATGTGTGTGTGTAAATGTGTGCGGATGTGTGTATGTGTGTGTGTAAGTTTGTATGTGTTTATGTATGTATATGTTTATTTATATATGTGTGTGTGTATCTCTATGTGTGTAAGTTTGTATGTGTTTATGTGTGTGTGTCTATGTGTGTAAGTGTGTGTGTGTCTATGTGTGTATGTCTGTGTGTATGCATGTGTAAGTGTGTCTGTGTATGTGTGTGTGTGTCTATGTGTGTGTGTAAATCTATATTTATATGTGTGTATGTGGCCATGTGTGTGTATGTATCTATGCGTGTGTATGTGTGTTTGTGTATGCATGTAATCATATATCTATGCATATGCATGTGCATTATGTATCCATATGTGTGTGTGTATGTGTGTGTATATGTGTGTATATCTGTGTATGCATGTAGGTATGTATGTATGTATGCATATGCATATGCATATGCATTACGTATGCATATGTATGCATGTATGTGTATGTGTGTGTATGTCTCTTTATGTGTGTGTGTATGCATATATATGTGTGTCTCTCTCTCTATGTGTGTGTGTGTGTCGATGTGTGTATATGTATGTGTGTGTATGCATGTAAGCATGTATGTATGAATATGCATGTGCATTATGTATGCATATGTATGCATGTGTGTGTATGTGTGTGTGTATGTGTGTGTATGTCTCTCTACATGTGTATGTGTGTATGCATATGTATGCATGTGTGTGTATTTGTGTGTATGCATGTAATTATGTATGTATGCATATGCATATGCATTATGTGTGTATGTGTGTGTGTGTCTATGTGTGTGTGTGTCTATGTTTGTGTATGCATGTGTATGTGTGTGTAACTCTGTGTGTGTATGTGTGTGTATGTGCATGCATGTATCTATGCATATGCATGTGCATTGTATGCACATGTGTGTGTGTATGTGTATATGTGTGCGTATGTGTATGCATGTATCTATGCATATGCATGTGCATTATGTATGCATATGTGTGTGTGTATGCATGTAAGTATGTATGTATGCATATGCATATGCATTATGTATGCATGTATGTGTATGTGTGTGTATGTCTCTCTATGTGTGTGTATGCATATATGTGTGTGTATGTGTGTATGTATGTGTATGTGTGTGTGTGTGTCTATGTGTGTATGTGTATGTGTGTATGCCTGTGTATGCATGTAACATGCATATGCATGTGCATTATGTATGCATATGTGTGTGTGTATGCATGTAAGTATGTATGTATGCATATGCATATGCATTATGTATGCATTTGTATGCATATGCATATGCATTATGTATGCATATGTATGCATGTATGTGTATGTGTGTGTATGTCTCTCTATGTCTCTGTGTATGCATATATGTGTGTGTATGTGTGTATGTGTGTATGTATGTGTGTGTGTGTCTATGTGTGTATGTGTATGTGTGTATGCATGTGTATGCATGTAAGCATGTATGTATGCATATGCATGTATGTGTGTGTATCTATATATATGTGTCTATATGCAAGTGTATGTGTGTGGATGTGTGTGTGTGTGTCTATGTGCGTGTGCATGTGTATATGTGTGTATGTGTATGTGTGTGTATGTGTGCATGTGTGTGTGTCTATGTGTGTATATATGTATGTATCTATATATATGTGTTTGTATGCATGTGTATGTGTGTGTGTAAATGTGTCTGCATGTGTGTGTGTAAGTGTGTATGTGTCTATCAGTGTGTATGTGTTTATGTGTGTGTATGTGTCTATGTGTGTATGTGTATGCATGTATGTATGCATATGCATGTGCATTATGTATGCATATGTGTGTGTATGTGTGTGTATGCATTTAAGTATGTATGTATGCATATGCATTATGTGTGTATGTGTGTGTATGCATGTGTGCATATGTGGGTGTGTGTATATGTGTGCATGTGTGTGTATGCATGTGTATGTGTGTAAATCTGTGTGTATATGTGTGTGTGTCTATGTCTGTGTATGTGTATGCATGTATCTATGCATATGCATACATGTGTATGCGTATGTGTGTATGTGTGTGTATGCATGTAAGCATTTATGTATGCATATGCATGTGCATTATGTATGCATATGCATGTGCATTATGTATGCATATGCATGTGCATTATGTATGCATATGCATGTGCATTATGTATGCATGTGCATTATGTATGCATATGCATGTGCATTATGTATGCATATGCATGTGCATTATGTATGCATATGTATGCATGCGTGTGTATGTGTGTGTATGCATGTAAGTATGTATGTATGCATATGCATATGCATTATGTATGCATATGTATGCATGTATGTGTATGTCTCTCTACATGTGTGTGTATGCATATATATGTGTGTATCTGTATGTGTGTATGCGTGTGTATGTGTGTGTATGCATGTATGTATGCACATGTATAATTGTATGTGTATGTGTGTGTATGTATCTTTACGTGTGTGTGTATGCATATATATGTGAGTATGTGTATGTGTGTATGCATGTGTATGAATTTAAGCATGTATGTATGCATATGCATGTGCATTATGTATGCATATGTATGCATGTGTGTGTATGTGTGTGTATGCATGTGTATGTGTCTATATGTGTGTGTATGTGTGTGCATGTGTGTGTATGTGTGTGTCTATGTATGTATATACGTGTGTATCTATATACATGTGTCTGTATGCATGTGTATGTGTGTGTGTAAATGTGTGTGTGTGTGTATGTGTGTGTATGTGTATGTGTGTGTCTATGTGTGTATGTGTGTGTGTCTGTGTGTATGCATGTGTCTATGTGTGTATATATATGTGTGTGTGTATGCATGTGTATGTGTGTATGTAAATTAGTGTGTATATGCGTGTGTGTATGTGTGTGCATCTATGTGTGTATATGTGTGTATGTATGCATATGTATGTGTGTGTGTGTACCTGGCTTCACGGAGTGTGTCGATCTCTCTCTTGCTTTCTCTCTCTCTCTCTCTCTCTCTCTCTCTCTCTGTGTGTGTCGCACATCCAAATCCCGGCACAAATGTGCCGGGAGAAATCATAATTTTTTTTTAACATCCTAGAGCATCGCTTATGCAACACTCTAAAACACAGGACATCGCTTATGCGATGCTAAAGCATCACAGACAGTTTGCCAACGTCACAAAGAGCATCACTAACTAGTGATGCTATTTGCAATGCATAGTTTTATCGTTGCATAAGCGATGCTAACATTGCTTATGCGACGACAGGTCTTAAAAAGAAAATAGGGCCATCGCTTATGCAATGCTAGCATCGCATAAGCAACGGTTCTCGATTTTTTTTCAATTCGGGGGCGTTGCTACGCCCCCTTATTTCTAGTAGTGATTGATAGAATTGTTGAGAGAATATAGAGATATGTTTTGTTGGAGTTATAAGGACCTAAAAGAAGTGAATGTAGATATTGGCTCTCAGAGGATCGTGATGATGTTAGAAGCTAAGCCAACCAATCAAAATCCTTACATATATAATTATAACTATGTAGGCAAGATTAAAGAGGAAATTGATTTCTTGATAGAAATAGGATTCATCTATGAAATTGAGAATACCAAATGGATATCCCTATTGTCATAGTGCCCAAAGAGAATGGAAAGCTATGTGTTTGCATTAACTTGAAGAAATTTAATGGAGCCACAATAAGAGATAGCTATCTGCCTGCCATCACCAAATACCTATTAGAGCAAGTACTAGACAAGAAGTTCTATAGCTTGATGGATACTTGGGCTACAATCAAGTAGCCATTGCCCTGTAGATCAACATAAGTCAATGTTTTCCATAGAGTGGGGCATCTTTGTGTTTCATGTGATGCCATTTAGGCTCACCAATGCACCTACTACATTTCAATGGCTGATGTGTCATATGTTCAAGGACTTCTTGAGGAAAAACCTAGAGGTCTACGTGGATGACTTGTGTCCTCATTCAAACATTAGATAAACTCACGTTGAAGAGCTTAGATAGATCTTTGAAAAATGTAGAGAATATCACATATGCCTAAATTGGAAAAAATATGTTTTGATGGTTAGGCAAGGCAGGATTTTCGGACATTCATTGTCAAAGAATGGGATCTCAACATATGAAGATAAAGTAAGGGCTATAGCAGAGCTACGAAGGCCAAAGAGGATCAAGGAAGTTCAAGCTTTCATGGGATATTGTGGATACTACCAATGGCTCATTCACGTATATTCTATAGTTGCAAATCCTTTGTAAAACCTTTTGAATAACTTTGAGTGGAATGACAAATGCAAAAGATCTTTTAATGAGCTAAAAAGTTAATTGTGTTCAACACCAATCTTAACAATAGAAGATTGGAATAAGCCATTCCATGTTCAAGTGGATGCTTCCAATTATGCTATTGGATATGTGCTAGCACAACCCACAAGTGAAGGAAATATAGACCTCCCCATTGCTTATGCAAGAAGACAATTAAATGGGGTAGAAAGGAATTACACTACTATAAAAACAGAAGGATTAGGCATGGTCTATGTAGTTAAGAAGTTTAGACATTATTTTCTAGAAAATATGTTGAAATTCTTCATAGATCATGAGGTTCCACTTTATTTGGTGAATAAGCCTTGCAAGACAAGTTGATTAGTAAGGTAGTTTCTCTTACTAATGGAATATGATTTTGAAGTGATTGTAAGGAAAAGAAGGACTCACCTTAGGGCAGATCACCTTTCTAGATTCACTTCAAGAGAATCCTCGCAAGGAGTATCATATGAACTTTCTAGTGCTTATTTGTTCAACCTAGAAGTAGTGCCTTAGTGAGCTAAAAAAATTGTGCCTATTCTTACCTTTGGACCCAAAAACCCCATAGTAAGAACAAAGGATGAGGAGATTGTTAAATCTCAAAAATATCATATACTGGCGGGAAGCATATACAAGCAAAATGATCAAGGAATCTTAGCTTGTTGTGTGGAAGAAGAAGAGCATGAAAAATGGTTGCAATTAGCATATGTAGGTGAACTAGGGCAACACCATTCAAAACATTGAAGCCTATAGAATCTAAAAGGATTAGGCATATATTGGCTAAATATGGAAGTAGATGTCTAAAGGATGTGTAAGGATTATCCAATTTGCATTAACATACCACTTGTTGAACATGCAACTTTGTATCAAGTATCATTGATACCTTGCCAGAGTAGTCCATTAGTTGACTTTATAATGATGAAATCATTTACTCAAGAGATGATTTTGGCATGTCAAAGAAGTCTAGAGCAAGAAGCTCAAGACATTACACTCATAGGAGATAATTGATATAAACATGGACAAGTCGAATATCTCAGACTATGTGTGCATGAAAGTGAATACTTGAAGATCTTAGAGGACACTTTGGACTTGATTGAGTAATTAAGGCCAATTTCTTTTTGGGTCTATGGTGAAAGATCACATGGATGCACATACCTATGTTGTGAGAGGATGCAATATCCTATGTGAAAAGATGAGATGCCACTAATACCAAGGATCGGAGGACATGCATTCTTTAAGTGGAGAATAGACTTTGTAGGTCCAATTAATCCCCAAGCTAAGAGTTCACATGCCGAATATATAATCATTGCAATAGATTAACTAACCAAATGGGTAGAGGTGAGAGCAACTAAAAAGAAGGATGCACAAACAACATCTAAGTTCTTATTTGAGAACATATTCATGTGATATGGGCTACCAATAGAATTGGCAAGTGATCGTGGCACTCACTTCTTGAATGCGATCATAAAATATCTAAGTCTGCTCCTTATCACTTGCAAGAAAATGGACAAGCCAAGAGCATGAACAAGATCTTGTGTACAATTTTGACTAACTTATTAATAACAAACATTTTGATAGAGACAAACAACTTCATTATGTTGTTTAGGCATATCAAATTTCCTACAAAATGGTACTCAATGCCATTTCCTTTCACATGGTGTTTGGCCAAAATTCTATGTGTTGATGTATTTCAATAGTGATGTGTGTGAACACACTTAGGACTTTGGGCAATTTTTTTCCCTCTTTAGGAGGTTTTTTTTCCCCCAGCTTTTATATATCCATATAACCCTAAAGGGTTGCTTAACTTTGTACATTCACTTGGTAATGCATTTAGTATTTTGTGTTGTGCTCCAAGCTTTTTCTTCTTCCTTATGGTGTTCGTGTGCTTCTGTAGACCTCAAACTCCAAAAATTGGTATCAAAGCATGTCACCGGTTCATCTAGGGCATCATCGACATCTCTCCGATCACACTCTCACAATCATACAAAAATTGGTGAGCATACTCAGGGTGATTCTTTCACATATGCAAGTTATCATTTTTGACCATATACAATAAAGCAAATCAACTATGTAGGATTTGAAAAGGGGGTGCTAGTTTGGTTAATCCATAAGGTGGGTAAAACATTCCATTTCACCAAATATGAATATGTTGGAGTCCTTCTTATTCAATCTTTTGAATGTCTGGTGGATTGCAGCTACAATTTCTTGTTTTCTTCTACACAAGAGAATACTCCTCTTCAAGTTCAACATGGAGATGTTGTGTCTTTCTTTGATTGGATGTCTATTTGCTTATGGTCATTTCCAAGGTTTCTCTAATGTTTTTGTTATCCTCTTTTGGCTGTGGGTTTTTGGCTATCCTACTTTCATGAAACTTTTCGTAGTGGAATCTTTTTTTTTTGAGAGTACAATGAATTGGAAACACACACACACTCAAGTTCGTAAGAATCTTGGAGTGAACACCTAGAATGCAAGATTTGTATGTTACACTTCGATTACTTGGAGATGTGGACACGAAAGATCATGGAGATTAAAAAATTCATTCTTAGATTCGTGCACCATTGCAAATAGTATTACAATAATAGCCACGTTCCAAAAAAAGGGATAACAGTCATATGAGTATATATAATAAAGTGTTTAGTGTAAGATCCATAGAAACAATAAAATTATGTCTCAATTTATAAGATTTTATGCAAATGGAGGCCAAAGATGGGAAACAAATAGGAAATTCTTACAAGACCCAAAAGTGAGTTTGGAATTTCCCTAACGATAACCCTCGGTCATACTATGTAGATCTTATTACTATGTAGGGAGCCACCTTCAAAATTAGAATGAATGGGGGTAGATCTTATAGAGTTTAGATGGCATTACAAAGAAGGTTAATCACCCTCTCATTGCCCTCATGTGGAGCCCATTTGGGTTTAAGCTTGTTGATCAGAAGGAGAACTTTATGATGCCTGAAAGGGGGGGATTTTTTATAGTTGGCTATTCTTTTATTGAGGAGGAACAAGGATTTCTCAATTGACCACTCTTTGGGGGAGTCACCAAAGTTATAAGCACATCTTTCCCACTAGTTTCTCCAAAGGACCCCCCCCCCTCTAATGGCATTATTTGTTGAGCAGTCGATCACTTCTCCCAACAAAGCTTGTTTCTAGTTGATATGCTTCTGAAGTCTAATTTTCTTTTTGACCATCTGCTAGAGCCTATTGGATTTGGGACAAGTAAAGGAGATGTGAACAACATCTTCGATGGAGTGACAACAGTGCCTGCACCAAGGAGATAGCCCACAAATTTTGCTAGCCTTTAGGTTGGTTCAGATTCCTCAATGAAGAATTTGCCATAGGAGGACAATTTTTTTTTCTATGACAAGGTGCCAGATAGCCATGAACTTCATATCCCACCACAATCATGTCCATGACAAGCACCACTTCTTGTTGAGTTTGACCTGATAATCAATGTCTCCTTTGATATTCAGGATTTTTGTTACACAATTACCATTATGCCATCTGAGACTGAGCGAGCACGATGAGTCCTGTCCCATGAGAAGATGGGCTTTAGAGCAGTCTGAAGCGAGATATCTGCTTTGTAAAATATTCCATTCTTCGTAGATAATGCTGATGTTGGGATCAATATTGTCAAAGTTGATCCATTGATTAGTGTTTTGTTTCCAGAGATGTTTCCATTTTTTGAAGTTCTTTTTCCAAACCCTTCTAGCACTTTGAATGTTCCAAGATTCCACAGTCCTGATGCCATGGATTGGAAACCAGATAGAGTCATTTTGCCTGATGCCGGGCACCCACTTCTAGTCTTCACTGATTCTTATGAAGGGGGGTCCCGTGGGTGCTAATTCCCTTCACTTGTACTTTTCTTTTCCTTTTATTTAATACAAGTCCAAGAGAGTAGGCTAAGGCCAAACTTCCTTTATATTAAAAGAAACATTAGCATGAATGAAGATCCGATGGAAGTATGTACCTTAGGGAACGATGCCAACCCAGAATTCATCAACGTTTGTGTATGACTATCAGAATCTTTCAAAACTCAACTAATTGATCTTCTATTAAAGTTCAAGGACTAGAATGACATGCTAGGACTTGGCCCTTAATTCTATCAGCATAGAGTTCTTCTCAAACCTAATGCTCTCTCCGTATTATAGTACTAATATAGAACGAACATCAATTATGCCAATTTGGTGAAACAAGAATTAAACTACCTATTGAAGGTTGGATTCATCATTCCCATTAAAAATCTAGAATGAAAATCTTCTATCAACTTAGTCCTTATGAAGAACAAACAACTTTGAATCTGTGTCAATTACACAAAACTTAATGTGGCAACAATTCTCGAGCCTTTCCCTTTACCATTCTTAGATAGCATGCTATATGAGATAGCAAAAAAAGAAATGTGTTTGTTTGTGGATGAATTTAGTAGATATAACCACGTCTAAATGGCATATTATGAATAGCTAAAATGGCATTCATCACTAGTTGGGGGTCATACAGTTGCAAAGTAATATTGTTTGGACTTATGAATGCGGCCAATACATTTTAGTGGTGCAAATATGATATTTTTTCCCATATTTTATTCCTTCCTTACAAGTGTTTTTGGATGAATTTTCTATTTTTGGTTGCAAGAATGCCCATTTAAACCATCTACAACTATGTTTCAAATGATGCAGAATAGTGGGGCATGTTTGCTAAAATCTGATAAAATCAATAGTCGTAGCGAGCTCTAGAAAATTTTTATGTCACGTAATCTCAAGGCAATGAATTGTTGACCCCAATCCGGTTAAGGTAATCGAGGAAGCTTTTGCATCCAAGTACCCTAAAGAAATCCACCATTTCTTTAGACGAAATCCGATGGCATTGTAGACATCTGTGTCACCTTGTGCACATTGTTGAACCTATGGATCAATGATCTCATGTGCCTCCTAGCCAATTCAATTGGATTGAACTATGCACGATAGATTTTGAGAGATTAAAGTGGCTCCTCACATAGGCTCTCATACTTCAAGCTTTGAATTGGGATTAGCCTTTTCATGTATTTATGGATTCCTCTAAGTTGGCTATCAATATAAGTTGGCTATCAATAGTGAGCTTATGGAGAATATAGACACCAAATGGTACATATGAGTGTACTACGTTAGCAAGTGATTGTCACTAAAATAACGCAATCACTCACTGACTAAGAAAGAATGCCTTGGATTAATTTATTAGATAAAAACGTTTTGAGACGTGTTGCTAAGATGTGAGCCACCCCGTGAAGTGCTAGTAGTAATTCACAAAGCTCATGAGCAGCTTGTGGGAGGTTAGTTTTGTGCAGACTTAACTATCAAGAAAATTCTAGAATCCAGATTCTGGTGGCTAGCTATGCAAAAGGACATGCTTGTTGAGATATCAAGTTGAACATGTGATGATCTAGGATGACACATACCAGTTTTTCATTTCTCTGACATGTATAGTGGTCATGCCAGTACATGTCAGGGATACTTCGTTGAGCTTTATTAGATTTATCTACCGAGAGTGATGGCACATTTGTTCCTTGCCAGCTCACTCATTCACGGACATTAGGTTTTTCCTTATGTACTGATCTTTATATATTGCACTTGTTGTATTCTTGTTTTTAGGTCATTCTTGTACATTCCTTTTTATGTAATAGAAGAAGTCCTTTTTATGTAATAGAAGAAGAAGAAGAAGATCATTCTTCCTTGCCTCAATTTGCGTGTGTGCTTCTCCTTGAGAGTGAGAGTGTGTGTGTGAGCTCTCTTCCTTATCTCCTTCCTCGTGACATGGTATCAAAGCCAGCGTGGCTATAGAGAGCTCATGGAGAAGGCGATGGTGAAGAGTACATGGCAAGGCGTGGAGAAAACATGATTCACAAACGACCTCCATTTGCTATGAAAATCGGCGTGAAGGTAGAAGATCTCAAAATATTTTCAAGATTTATCCCTTTAGGGTCACTTGTTTTTGTCAGATGGAAGTTTTGGAGCCATCTCTACCTCCATTTCGAGCCCGCAAGGTGGGACCCATAGAAAACTAGATCAGTTTCAGAAACTGTAACTTGCATTGTGTTCGACAACACTCATATATTCGAGATCCAAAATTTCAAGTGATTCTGTGTACTATTGATACACGAAAACTATGCTTTTCTGAGATCAAACTGTCACGTCATAGTGCGACAGTGTTCAAGCAGAAGTGTTGCTTGTAGTGTTTTGCAGTGTTGTGAATTGCTGCAGAAATGGCAAACACAGATGGAATGAGTTAGCTTATGAGCGATAAGCTGGACAAGAATAACTTCCATGCTTGGAGATTCAGAATGACGAATTTCTTGATGGGAAAAGGCTACTGGAAATACATCAAAGGAGAGAATGAAAATGCTTCGCAGTTACTAGAAAGGAATCGGACTGCAGATTAGATAAGAGCATATGAGGAATGGAATCAAGGAGCACGAAAGGTAATGTACTGGATATCTGTTAGCATACAGGATAGCATGATTGGACACATACAGAATGCCAAGACTCCAAAAGAGGCTTGGAACAGTTTGGTCACATTGTATGAGACCAATACAAAGGCACGGCAATTGCAACTCAAGAACGAGCTGCATACATTGGAGAAGAAGAGCATGTCCGTAAGTGACTACACCTTGAAAATGAAAAGCATATTTGAATCACTTGCATCTATTGGCATGAATGTAGATGATGATTGTGGTAGCTGTAGATGCACTCATGGATCTGAAATTGCCGATGCAATACTTAATAGTAAAATAGATGAAATCACAACAGAGTACAACCAACTGCTTACCAGTTAGTTAGATACGCAAAGACAATATTTTGAAGGCCTACTTATGGAGGTCAAACAAGAGAGGGAATTGGCGATTTCCCAAGCTATGGATGAGGAGATGGCTACACTTTATGGAAATGATACATGGAAGCTGGTTCCATTACAGCAAGGAAAGAAACCCATAGTCTGCAAATGGGTTTACAAGGTAAAGCATAATGCTGATGGTAGCATAAGCAGGTATAAAGCACGATTGGTAGCTAAAGGATATGCACAAACATATGGCATTGATTATGAGGAAACATTCATCCCTCTAGCTAAAATCTCTACTGTCAGAACACTTGTTGCATTAGCTATAGCAAAAGGATGGACTTTGCATCAGATGGATGTGAAGAATGCTTTCCTACATGGTGGGTTATAGGAATAAGTATATATGGACCAGCCACAAGGATATGAAGATTCAAAGCATCCAGAATATGTTTGCATGTTGCAAAAGGCTTTGTATGGGTTGAAGCAAGCCCCTCGTGGATGGCATGTAAGGATTGCTAATTACTTAACCAGCATTGGGTTTTCTATGTGTGATGCAGATCACTCACCAAATGCAAGGAAGGCAGATGATGGCATCACTATTGTGGCTATTTATGTTGATGACCTGATTGTAGGTGGTGATAATGAAAGAAGCATCAAAGAGGTAAAGCAACTTCTTATGCAAGAATTTGACATGAAAGATCTTGGTGTGCTGCGTTGTTTCTTGGGAATTAAGTTTATACATACAGAAATAGGTATATGGATGTCACAAAGGCAATATGCCTTGAATATGCTGCAAAAGTATGGTATGGCTGATTGTAAGCCAATTTCTATGCCATTAGATCAGAATTTGAAGTTGGATACTACATCAGGTGAAGCATTGGGAAATGCTACTAGGTACAGGAAAATTGTGGGTATTCTTATATATCTCACAATTACAAGGCCTGATCTAAGTTATATTGTTGGACTTGAAAGTCAGTTTATGCAGGTTCCCAAAAAGCCACATTTGGATGCTGAGGTGCACTCTACGTTATGTGAGTGCTACTTTGGATTATGCATTGTTTTATGAGGTTGGTGTAGATTTGCAAGTTTATGGATACACCAATGCAGATTGGGTTGGTAGCATTCCAGATAGAAGATTTACTAGTGGTTTTCTATTCTCACTTGGGAGTGCAGATGTTACATGGAGCAGCAAGAAGCAACCCATTATTGCTTTGTCGAGTACAAAGGCTGAGTATAGAGGTGCTGCAATTGCAGCATGTGAGGCATTGTTGATAAAAGAGGAGCAATGGACCCTAACCACCTCACATGGAAGTGAGAAGCTTCTCCAAGTTGGGGCAAAGAATGAGAGGAGAGGTTCACCCACGCTCATGGAGCAATGGAAACAATGGCCAACATCACAAGGAGCAAGGAGAACATTCTCCCAACCATGCACACACACATGCAAATCCATACACCAAGACCAACACCATTGCACACAAGGATTTGGATGAAACCAAATGACACCTTCTTCCATTACCAAAATGGAGGCCAAGGCCATGGCCAAGGGACCCCCTTTTACAAGAAATGAGCCTCTATTTATAGGCTCAACACAATTCCCCCATGTGCTCCTTTTGACTAGTAAAAAAGGAGCACATGCCTAACTATCATATCTCAAAAAGATCTTTTCAAATGTTCTCTAACAACCAAATCTCAAAAGGAAAGAGAATACGTGCGTGTGGGGATTTTTCTAGACTTCTTCAAGAATGTGAGCATTTACAAGGCTCTAAAGCTTTACTTTAGGAGAAATATTAAAAAATGTCTAAGGGGGGTTTTTTATGTGAAATCCTAAGTAGATACAAAAAGAGATATTATTATGGTATAGGGAGGGTTCCTATGCACAATTGTGGGTGTGTGCATACCCTACAACCCAACACTCTCCCCTCCCTAGACTTTGTCGTCCTCGACAAAGCTAAGAAGAAAGGATCATACACAACTGAACTTTATCCAAGTTGAAATCTTCAGTTTCTTCAAAAAATCTGCAATTACTTCATTCAGCAAAAGTCCAAGCAGCAAGTCTTCAGTCTTTACTTCAAGCTGCAAATCTTCAATCTTCAAAGCGGGGTGACACAATCCCCTTAGGGGGCAGTCAGCCCAGCATGCATCCCATTGTGCAGTCCTTTGTAAGGCTGGAAATGCCTTCTTCAGCAGCTCCCAAACCTAAAATAAAATACAAAAAGCAAGTAGACTGCATCTAACAATAAAATAAACATTCACTCCAATTTTAGTTTCCACTTCAGGGGCATCCTCTTCTGCAAGACTTTTCTTCTAGAGAGACATCCTCTTGAAGATCTATCTTGCCATAGTGTGTATATCAGGTATAGCTACTCCTATATGGTAGTGATAGAAGTTATTATGAAGATCGTCATAATCCTGCAAAAAAGTAGCTCCAAAGAGTCCACAGCCTTCTAACTCTCAAATAAGCTTGCACTGGCCTATTTTCATACAAAGAAGTCAATTATCGTAGTATTTGAAGATGAAAATATGATGGCCATGCATATAGTAAACATATGATTCAATTCTCATGCACCGATGTCGAAAGAATAGAAAGCATCCAATTACTCTCTCCCAACTATGTGAACTACATGGCCAAAGTATGAATCCAAAACAACCACTGGTGATGATGTGGAGTAAAATTAACAAAGATCAAAAGTAAGATTGGTGTAGTCCTAGGCAGAATTCCAGTCACTTGGCCAATCTTACCTAATGTCATTCACCAGTAGTACTTGTACCTATATAGACGCAATCTTATTATGCATTGTAAATCGTGCAATAGATGTTGCGCTCATATTACATTTAGTGCATGTGTGATGGCATGTATTGTCATGTGAACATAATACCGAGGTGATATGATCGAGCAATCAGAGTATTATTCTAGCATCTAGGATGGAAAGCTTAGGGACCAAAATCCCATAGATCAACCCCTAGCATGTAAAAAAGCTTCAAACCTAGGCACATGTGTACAACAATTCTCTCAAGGAATGAACTCCAAAGAATCCCCCAATCTTAGCATCCAAATATTTTTATCTGCCAAATGCATATTGCAAATAACAAGTTACAAGATCTTATCGAGAAGAAAACTCAAAGGACCATCAACTCATCCTAAAGTATAAACCAAGAAACATCCCTTGGGAATTTCTAACCTTCTAGCCAGCAATGAGAATTTTTCCCATCTATGATGCCATCGATTATAAGACTTAAAGCATTTCCTTACTGAAGAACAATACACCTGGTGCATCTGAAAATAGATTCATAAGCACATCTCAAAGAAAATTATTTCAGAATTGGAAAAAAACATGTAGGCCATGTATCTACAAAAGAAGCGCTGTCAGCCATATGCCACTAATCGTACCAAGTTCTCCCAAAACCGGTATACACCAATCCGGTTCAGTTACAAGAATTCAAAATGATCATCAAATCTACGAGTATTAAAGAAACACATCATTCACAAGAGAGCATCTATCGGAGTCAAAAGGATCAAGGCTAAGTTCTGCATGTGTTGGCCTACACTGTATTAAGCGAGCATTGTAAAACCAGAGAATTTCTTCCCTGGCAAAAAACAAGCATTCGGATCTTTGTGATAGTGTTTCCAACTTTATTTGAACAAGATATTCTCCATATATTTTCTTGATAAAATTGAGTAGGCATTGTGTAACACAAAGGACAGTCAAGTCCTTATCAAAAGCAAGATAGAAAAATTCCGGTAGAAAACATGATGCAGATCAACCAATGCCGATGTTAAACTCCAAATCTTAGTTTCCTAAGAGTCACGGGCCTTTAAAAATCAGGAAAATGAAGATGTTCATAGTTCCAGATTGCATATCATATGTTACACCACAAGTGCTAGGATGCTTCTGACTCTAGCCCCTGTGCAAGCCATAATTAATAGATGCGTTGGTCTGTGGCCCTAGTCATGGACATTCAGAAGAAACCTACTTGCCATTTTCACTTAATAACAAGACATTATAAACCTATTCCCAAAGTTTCATATTCATGTGTTGCATCTAGGAATGTGTGAGGTCATCATATAATATAGCTCAAAAATTGAGCCATGGTGCCTAAGAGTGACACAAGAATGAACATTGAAGAAATGAGAAGTTACACCATCCCCCCCCCTCTGTGAAGATCATAGGGCCCCACCTCCTGAAAAACAAGTTCCCTTTTAGCAATGAGCATATAGGTTGTTTTGCACCTGCAAAGCTTTCAGTCATCTATGTAAAAGTTGAACAAGGTTCAAATGTGAATTATGTGAGCTTTGAGCATGTCAGATATTTGATAATTTTTGCTCTCCTTTGCATATATAACACCCAGGTCAAATTTGGAACCTTTAAGTCATGCAGGTCGAATAAGTTCAAGCCTTTATGTAAGTGAGTGGTGATTTACTGAGAGACTGACTTTGATTACCTCATCTAATGACAGTGAGTGTTGTTATGAAGCACACAATGGCAATGTGATTGTATCTTGCAATCTTTTACCTCTATGGAAAACAAAATATGAAGAGAGTATTACTCAGAGAAGCGAGTCATGATGTGTAACTCAAATCCTTATCCGATTATCGAGAAACTACTTAAAAAGAACCATGCATGTACCATCGTCTATTACACACAGCCAGCAAGTCAACGAATTGCCCCTCTTTGACATAGTTGTGTTATAACAACATTAAATCAGCATAACATATCAGACCAAAAAATGCACCAAAAAACGTGGACATAATCACTTTGAGGGCAATCACCCAACACATTCTTGCATCTTGAAAGGCATATCAAGAAGGAAACTGGTAGCCACACACATCTCATAACAATGAAAATTCACAAAAAATATACCTTGGCCAGCTTTCCAAGCTGAACAGGTCTTATGTAGATTTTTGTTAAAAGTTGGGCCCATAGAGAATGAGAGATTGTTAAGAGTCTGCTCAAAGGGCAGCTTCGAGATTCTTGCCTCTTGCAAATCCAAGTGAGATCTGCACAATTTTATGCATCAGATTGAGTAAAACCAATTGAGTAGTAAAAAATGTAAAGGCATGAAACACCAAGGCTTGGCTTAATCCCTAGCTCGAGTAATGGAAGCACCACAACAGTCAGGAAAAGAGTACTACAACGGAAGTGCAACTCTATCCTCAGCATATGTTCAAGGCCCAGAAAACAATCGATCATGTAGTAACCCCCGAGAGAACAACAAATAGTGCAAAACACCGCCATCAACACTCCATCCAAGATCTTGAGGGATGTCAAAAACTTCTTGGTGAGGAGGCCGAAAAAAGGGTATTCCGTTGATTGGAGAAGATCATGTGTCCTGCAAAAGAGCGGTCGATGGAAGCATAGGCATACAGAGCCTAGCCATAGCCTTCAGAGGTGCTCAAGCTCTACAGGTTGCAGGCATGACTACAACATAATGGAAGAGTAGGGGAAACTAAGCAATCTTCACACTAGAATGAGGACTCAGCTGGATAAGAGTGTTTCCCAACATATTGTATTTGGGTGCAGCCCTTGAGTGCCACATTGTCTTTAATCATGACGAGTAACTTGCAACCCTGCACTCAAAATAACTTGCAACGACAATCTCGACAGCAACACTGGACATGACTGACCAAGCATGGATATTTCAGAAGAAGGCATAGATTAGCCCTTATCTTGGACACACAGTCTTTTATATCATTCGTAGGTTCTGCAATTACCTCAGCTGTGCAAAAAATAAATCAAGATCACGAGTTATGAAGCAAGACAAGGTCATCCACGCAGAGGCTCACATAGATTCAGCTTGTATTGCACATAGTCCTTAAAGACATACATCATAATTCTTACACATGGATAAATAACTCATTCATCAACAACCTACAAAGCTCTGTGTATGAAGCCCTATATGGTGCAGGAAATCGAGCGCCTAACCAAATATGAAGCATTAGAGAGTCTCTCCTGGCACAACCGAGATCTCATCAAAACAAGCGAAAAAAGGTCCTAAGGTTTTCATCCTTCACCTCAGTAGAGAGAGGCCTCATTTAGGGCGTAATTCTTCAGATGCTGCTCGTAACAGTCATCCACAAGGAATGGTTCCTGCATTCAGCAACAGATTCCATTGAAGTCGGAGGTGTAAAATCACAACAGTAAAAGAGGGTGGAGAAAAATGCATTATTCAATCCCCCACATAGTGAGTTTTGCATTGCGCAGGGAGATGAAATCTTTACACACAATAGGCTTCGACTCTTCGTCTCGGGGAGTAAATCAAGGAGCACAGGAATCTCAACCTCTAGTAAGAGAAACCTGGCGGGAAGATGCTCGACCTGTTACTCAATTAAAGTGGAGTGAAAAGACATGCAAATGGGAGATCTTGGTAGAGCTCGATCCCATTAGCAGGTTGAGAAACAGAGAGTCCAGCTTGGCAAAGAAGGAGGAAAAGCCGGTGGCTAAACTCCCAGTACAAAGAAGCTCGAATCACCCAACTTGCTGGAGCACAGAGAATGTCTGAGAGAAAATGCTAGTCCGCCTTCTGTGCCTCCCCCATAGACAGAAGCCAACTGCAACCCTTCACCACCTAGCCTTGGAAGCCTCAGCGTGCATGCAGGTGGGGAGAGAGGAGCTCAACCCGCCATGGTAGTTTTGAAGCAATGGGGGAGCTCACGCAGAGCTCAACCCCAGTGGCATGAGAAAGGAAGAAATTTGCATGACGCGAATATGGTGGAGTTAGAGTAAGGTAGGGAGAAGATGATGTTACCCCCAAACACCCTGACGTGCAGAATAAAGAGAGGGAAGGTGAATTATCTTTCCCTCCACGTCTATATCAAAGGGAAAAGTACTGACCACAATAAATAATCAAGGAGAGAGATAATGCTCGTGTCCTACGCTCCTCAGCCAAACTAAAAAATTCTTATTTAAATGCATCAACAAAATAAAAGTCCTTTCATGTAAAATTGGAGGCCATCCAATGATGATACTTTTTTGCTTGGGTTTATCTTGAAATAGAAAAGAGGGAGGGTTAAGATAGATGACTACCCTTCCCCCAATCCAAGGCAAACACCAATTTCAAGAAATGTCAGAGATGGATGGTGATGCCAAATGTGTGTGTGGAAATGTGTGTATGTGAGAGAGAGAGATAAGGGGGTTAGCGGGTGTTTCTATGCATCAAACAAAAATAAAGATCTAAACTACTCAAAAATTGAGAAATAAGGGGTACCCTTAACCAACCGAAGGCCACACATATTCATCCTCCTCCAAGTGTCAAGGTGCATCTCACAAAGAATGGACATGCAAACTTGGAAAAACAAACGGCTAAAGGCCGATGTCCCCGACAGCGGTGCCAAAATGTTGATAAAAGGGGAGCAACGGACCCTGACCGCCTCACATGGAAGTGAGAAGCTTCTCCAAGTTGGGACAAAGAATGAGAGGAGAGGTTCACCCACGCTCATGGAGCAATGGCAACAATGGCCAACATCACAAGGAGCAAGGGGAACATCCTCCCAACCATGTACACACACATGCAAATCCATACACCAAGACCAACGCCATTGCACACAAGGATTTAGATGAAACCAAATGACACCTTCTTTCGTTACCAAAATGGAGGCCAAGGCCATGGCCAAGGGACCCCCTTTTACAAGAAATGAGCCTCTATTTATAGGCTCAGCACAATTCCCCCATGTGCTCCTTTTGACTAGTCAAAAAGGATCACGTGCCTAACTATCATATCTCAAAAAGATCTTTTCAAATGTTCTCTAACAACCAAATATCAAAAGGAAAGAGAATACGTGTGCGTGGGGATTTTTCTAGACTTCTTCAAGAATGTGAGCATTTACAAGGCTCCAAAGCTTTACTTTAGGAGAAATATTAAAAAGTGTCTAAGGGGGGGTTTTATGTGAAATCCTAAGTAGATACAAAAAGAGATATTATTATGGTCTAGGGAGGGTTCCTATGCACAATTGTGGGTGTGTGCATACCCTACAATCCAACATGCGTCATGGCTAGAGATGCTACTTGCAGATTTAGGTGTGGAAGTGGGAAAGCCTATCACTATTTATTGTGATAATCTTAGCAGCATACAGTTAGCACAGAACCCTGTTTTCCATGCTAGAACAAAGCATATCGAGGTACATTATCACTTCATCATAGAGAAGGTATTAGCAGGTGATACTGATCTTGTTTATGTGAGAACAGATGAGTAGGTTGATGATATTTTCACCAAAGCACTTGGAGCTAAGAAGTTGAAGACGTTTCCGGAGATGCTTGGATTATAGGATATGGCATTCAGCTTGAGGGGGAGTGTTGAGATATCAAGCTCAACATGTGATGATCCAGGATGACACGTACCAGTTTTTCATTTCTTTGACATGTATAGTGGTCATGCCGGTATATGTCAGGGATACTTCATTGAGCTTTATTAGATTTATCTATCGAAAGTGATGGCACATTTGTTCCTTGCCATCTCACTCATTCGTGGACATTAGGTTTTTCCTTATGTTTGATCTTTATATATTCCACTTGTTGTATTCTTGTTTTCAGGTCATTCTTGCACATTCCTTTTTATGTAATAGAAGAAGAAGAAGAAGAAGATGATCATTCTTCCTTGCCTCAATCTGTGTGTGCTTCTCCTTGAGAGTGAGAGTGTGTGTGAGCTCTCTTCCTTATCTCCTTCCTCGTGATAGTTCTTTCCATAATCACCATATGTTATATCAGTAAAAGAATGGGAGGGTCTCTACTTTGACATATGTTATGGTTGTTGCCTATTTTTCTACTATAAACTTTTCAAAAATGGGTCTTAGATTTAATTGGTTTGATTTCCCAGACTAGCAACTATCACAAGACAGTCCTACATACCGAGTTTCACAAATTATGCCACTAGAGGAGCTGAAGCTTCGGCTGTTAAGCAAGCTAATGCCCTCATAGTAGCTCAAATTTTACTTAAGGACTTCTTCCCTGATTTTGATTTACGACTTGAGCATGCATGATAGAGGTACACATTTTATGAATAAATTAATTCAAGGCATCATAGATATATTTAACATAAAACATAAATTGAGTTCCATGTATTTAGCTCAATCCATTGATAAGGTGTTAATAAAGACTTTGTAGAAGTTATTCCTACAACACTCTTTGGATTGGGAGTAGTATCTACCTATAACTCTCTAGGCTTACAAAACCACCTACAAATTAGTAATTGGGTTCACTCCTTTCAAATTCCTCTAGAAGTTATTTTGTGATCATAAATAACAATATGAAGCCTCAAGATAGGAGTAAAACATTGTTTGCTTTGAGAAGAGTATCTAGAAGATCAAATATAAAACCTAAAAAATTTACAAGAACATCAATATGAGATTTTTCTTCTGTTACAGAAAATGCAATAAAAATAGAACGTGTCATGTTTGAAATCCCCAATTTTAAAATTTGAATATATGATCCTCTTTTATTATTAAAAAGGAAGGATTGGAAATTTAAAATTCAATGGATAGGTCCCTTTTATATTGATATTGAAATTAATAGAGCTACTTTCACATTACAAACTCTTACCATTCTATCCACCCTACTATAGTGAATAGAACTAAGTAGCACATATACCGAGAGTAATGCCACACTATCCCACCTTTTGTATATTCCGTCTCTAACAACAACTGCTGTCTTGAGCCATGAAAGTCACAATCACGTTTTCTCTCCCATCTACTCACATATGTAACTCAAGTTTGCCATAACTTCTTGATTTTGTGGCACTCCTCAATAGCCATGGTGAATTATCTAGCATACCAAGAAGTCCTTAGACTTGCTCTTCCTCATATGGTGTGCGGAAACGTAGACAATTTTGGCCTACTCCAATTTTCCCTTATCAACTTGTTTCATGTACTAGCTCATCCCAATGCTTTAGAAATCATAAGTCAAGTCTGGTAACACTACATAAGCTCAAGAAATATGGACCATCCACTTAAATGCAAACCATTTACAAGTTATGCCAGAAACCATTGCAAGCATATTGAAATACAACTACTAGACTTACTACGCAATAGAAGCTTTCAAACAAAGAGATGAAAGAAGACTTTGGCAATGCCAATAATCATCAGTATTTTTTGTCCAACAAAGGAGGTTGGGAAGCATATTTACTGAAGTTCTTCCTTGAGATACTCAACTTAGTAGGAAAAAATTTTCATGATTAGCTAGACCTTCTCTAGCTATTTGTGTGTGGGTAAGAGGCAAAGTATTGGTGAGTGCAAGTTTTTGTGATTTTTGTGACCTCTGTGTGACACATAGGCCTCAATGCTAAAATTAAAGTTCCCACCAAAAATCTCAAGAAAAATGCAATTCTATGGTGAAAATCGCAATTTTGTGAAAAATTCAATTTTTTTGAAAATCGTGATTTTCTTAGTTTTGGAATTTCTTGCCTAAAAGCATTCTAAAAAAACACGATTTTGAGGTCATTCTCATAATAATGATTCTTTTTCTACACTACTACATATTCCATCCACATTTTTTGCACCATCCTTTTTGAAATGTACTTCAAAACAATGATCTATTATGGAAGAAAATAAAATTATATTTCTTTTTGGTGTATGAATATACAAAACATGAGAGAGTTTTGTCTAAACAGTAGTACTAAAAACAAAAGATATGGTTCATGTTCCTTCACCTAGACATTCGGAGCCATTTCGAACCACTACATTGATGGGTTCCTCTAGTGGCATTAAGGAACTATACCATTCCTTCTTGTTGGTCATGTGGCAAGATGCACCACTATCTAATATCCAAGGCTCATCCACACAAGCTTGGATAGATGTACATACCTCCTCTATGGCAATGCATAGTTGAAGTTTTGTACTATTTCAAGATTCCTTATTCTTCCTTGTGGATCGAAGAGTATTGTGTCTCCCATATGCTTACTTCTTCTTGCAATCCTTAATGGCATGGATCCTTCTTTCCAAAATAGAAAGAACTTTTTGTGAACTTATTCTTTGGATTGTTCTTTGAACTACAAAGGAATCTTTGCCCTTTGCATTTGCTAAAAATATTGCATGATTTCAACCTTTCCTATTCTTCGAGTATATTTTTTGCTCTAGAAGCATTGCAAAAACCTCCTTAAAGATAAGAGGGAAGGGTTTAACCTAAGTTTTAAAGATAGTTGCCATCCTATCATATTTTTAAAAGAAGAATTAAAAAATACTTGTGATCGAGCTCTTCATATGTTATTAGAGCACTAATAGTAGCCAATTGATTTTGAAATTGAACCCTAGTGTGATTCTTGATCTCATATTGGCAAGCCAATATATTTGAAGCTTCATGCACTTTAGTGGTGTATTAGACTAGAGTAAGCATAGAATCCTTTACACTCATAACAATGACACATAGTGCATCTGCATTCTCCCTCTTCTAAGATCGAAGAAGATCTATATCAGGCTTGTTCTCACTAGAGGATTTGATGGTTCTTCCATCCCAATTGGCTTTGGATCAAGTTGTATTGGCCCCATGACATTATCCACCAACTCATAAGAGTCCAACATTATAGAAATTTTGAACTTTCAAAGTGTCTAATTTGTTCCATCAAGCTTCCCTTCAGTAAATTTGGGTGGATGAATGTGAATCGGTGAAACAGAAACAATATCAAATGCACCAAAACCCAAACATGAATCCATCACTCATGTAGAATGATACTTACAAAAATATACTTGTAGATTTAGAATGTAATCCTCTGTACTAATAGATAACCTATAGCTTTGATACTGTGTAAGAAAGTGGTTACATAAGAGAATGTAGGAGCAATAATAGAGAAGAGAAAAAATATAGTAGAGTTTCAAAGAATTCACTAATAATAGCGAGCACAAAGATGATGGTTTTGTCCATCTGTGCGCTCTTAAGGTGGAGGTTAAATGATGATCTAGACAATAATAGATAGGGAGTTACAAGGTAGAGGTACACTAGCTCAATTGGATGTCAAGGCTAGTGCAGTTGTCATGTATATGTAAGCCAATGGAGAGGTATGGACTTCCATGGATGGAAAAACAGGGGTGGTGAAACATGGGCGAGTACCGCATATGTAATCCCTATATGCGACTGAAGTAGACTCAATCAACCTAATCAATATGAGTGAGTTTTGAGATTCTGATATAGAATATTCCATGGAATAATCCTTTATCATCATGATCCATGGCTGCTTACTGCTACCTAGACCCCTCAGTTGGGGACCATAATCACTCCCTTTCTTATAATATCTTAGATGGTCGAATTTGACCTTAATCTAACATGAAAGTTGGGATTCTCATCAACTATGGAATGTACAATTGGCTTCTCTTGATAATAGAGGCCTTATAAAATGTACAATACAAGATGCAATCATGAGGAATAACCATTGGTCACATACTAACAACTGTGTCTAGTGATTGCTAAGTAATCAATCTCTCCAATATGAGATTTCACGCATACATTAAAACAAGGGTGAACTGATAAGGACCACCAAAGCAACTCGCAATCCATTGAGGGTCCTGACACTACAACATATCAGCCGTATACCGAGGCTTTTACCTAGGAAATTGAACGCGTGTATTTTAGCCCTGACATCAGTGTAAGTGTCGGTATACGCATCGGAACTAAAACACCGAATTAGGCATTGGCATAAGCATCAAAAATACCGACGCTCATACTGATGCCTATACCGGTGCCTGTTGGGTGTACTGTCATGCATACTGATGACCGTGCTAGGAGTACCGTTGCTTATACTGACAACCATATTTGCAAATTTTTTTTGGGCAGAGTGTGTTGTCTTTTGCTAAAAAAAACATTACCATGGTGTTTTTTAGCAAAGGACGATACACTGCCAAAAAAAACTGAGTACATGTGATGTGTACTCTAATGGCAATCGAAATATGATTCAATAAAGCAAAATACTATCGGACATAAAAGTAATAATCAGAATAAACCATGAACCATGAAGCATGTACAAAAAAAGTTATATATTTCATAAATGAAGCATGTATAAGGGTGTGGTAAACCACTGTCATATATAAGGCAAATACAAAATTTGGCAAAGCACTACCATATAAGAATCAAATACAAAATTATGGTGCACCATTGCCATATATGAGCCAAATACAAAATTATGGCACACCACTATCATACACATGCACAAGTAAAAACCAAGTTTATAAATTCATCACCTCATTGCAAATGCTCCCATGAAACGATCGCACTGCGTCCTTCCAAGTCCTCCAATAGTACAATCAATCCATGATGATATCCATAAGCCTCCTCCATTCGTGTTGGAGGAAGACCCATTGCCAGCTCTTGCAGCAAATATACAAAACATTCGAGGAACGCACATGACAAGATTAACACAAACAAATTCAATAAACCGAATGGTACTTACAAATTTGTGATGCATAGTGTCATATCTGCCGCTACCCAAATGTGACGGTCCAACCGTATCTAAATGTGTGGCTACAACATTTTTCTATTGGCAATATTGGTCAGGAGTCTATATTGCTGCTCATCGCGAATCATATCCCACTCCTTAGCATCTAACCATATAGGCTTTGGTAAGCCTACTCTAAAAGCATCATGAGCCTCGGATTGTCGATGGAACATAACTTCATGTGCAGTGTGTAGAATCCACTCTGAACTAATAAGAGGATGCCCATGTGTTGGCCAAAATTCCTGATAAATCATCTCTGTGATTTAATTTTTTCGATCTTTATCTTATTCACTCCATTTCAACATGATAGATGTCCAAACTATATGGAGCAAAGCTGTCGTATACACTGATGAATGGCCTTTCTGACCACATCCATCATCGGAGCTCCATCATGGATACTATACACTTTGGAATCATCATGGTTATGAGCACCCAATGTGTACGTAGTGTTCCATGTGGCGTACCTACATATGAGGTACTCACTCTAGGAGTACAAGTGGGCAACACAATGTCCGTTGCACTACCTCCACAATAGTTGCCTCCTCTAGACCTACCTATAGATCCACTCCTAGAACCTCATGCTCTAGAGTGTGACCTCAACCTACGAGATGGGCCAGCACTTGTATCATGCTAAGGTGTTGAATGCACACATCTACTACTAGAGCTAGTGGGGGATGGATGAGAAGATGGTCGTGGTGAGGTCATAAAGCTAGGAGACATACGTCTGACGGAGTAGCCCCACCCACAAGAGTGATGCCGGTAGTAGTGACATTAGTGGGAGTGAGGCCGGCAAGAGTGAGACCGGTAGGAGTGAGGCCGGTAGAAGTGAGGCCGGGGGGAGTGCTACCACGAGCGATCCAGTACTGTGATGCAGCGGCCATATACAAAGGGAGGTACCTGATATATGAACTCTAAGAACTGATCCTCTATCATGGAATGTGGAGTGACTAGAGGAATGTTTGGAGATCCGATGCATAGAGAATATCTATCTCTATATTGGCGACCTCTAAATCACTTGGTATGCTAAAATCTTCTTGATAATCATCTATTGCTTCATCCCATATCTCGTCTTCTTCAAGGACCTCTTCTTCTCGAACAATGATCTCTTCCTCCTCGACTATCAAATGAATCTTAGAGTCCACTACAGATGGACTTTCTTCTACATCTATGTTCTCATGAATTTTTCTACTACGTGGGAGACTTGTAAAACAAATACCCACTCTAGTTCTTTTGAATCTGGTATAAAAACAACTTGCTCACAGTGTTCGGGAAGTACAAATGTATCTCTTTCATCCGTCCATAATTTTGTGGAGTCGACTTGAAGCAAACGACTTTTATCCCACCTCACTATTGTGTTTCTTCTATAGGTGACTACTTTGAACCATTTCACATAAAAAACAAAGTAATCAAACTTCCTAAAGGATAGCTTCAAGATATCTTGAATCACTCCATAATAATCTAGCTGGCCTTCTTGAGAATTATCATTTCTTGCACTCGCTCTACTTTTTTGCAAAAAGTTCACCATCACCCTACTATCAAAAGTAGACCTATTTTCATCAATTCATGCCATCGGAAAGTGTCTTTCATGAGACCATAGTGCACCGTATTTAGAATACTCCCAATCACATCCCTTTGCAAGTTCTTCTTCTTCTTCAGAGATATCTTCACCCGTTGCCTTTGCTTGTGAAACCACTGTATCTAGCCATCTGCTCATTGGAAAGGGTGGAAGAGGTCAAAGACTTTCTAGAAGGGGTAAAAATCGAGAGGAACGATTCCTTCGAAACTGAGCTCTTTCCTTTGCATTTGTCTCCTTGGCAAGCTCATACTTTTCTAACCACTTGCATAGGCTCCAAGTTAACAATGCAAAACTTCATCGCCTTCTTTATGAAAGCTACATCCATTTCTCTTTGCAACCCTTTACCTTGTTGTTCATCACCTATGAGACGAACATCTTCATCATCGCTCCATAAGCGAGGCATTTTTGGATCCGACATACGTAGAAACTCAGTTATGAATACAAGAGACTCTTGTACGAGCCATCCCTCTGCCATGCTACCCTTTGGATGTGCTCTCCATTGAACAAACCCTTTTAATGTCTTCATAAAGCGCTCTAAGAAGAACATCCATCGACTATGGACAGTTCCTGCTCTTGCAACTTCATCTACCACATGAACTAGTAAATAAAGCTGAATAGTGAAAATACTTGTGGGAAAGTATTTCTCTACCATACAAACAACCTCGATAGCATTGAGGTTTGCACTCTCTATGCTATCTCTATTTATCTCTTTAGAAGAGATCTACCATACCAAGGAACTAATTTTATAAATGTTCATTCGCACATCCTCCAAAAGACAATCTTTTAGAGCTATAGGGAGCACACACTATAAAAACTTGTGCCAATCATGAGACTTGAGCCGTCCAAGGTTATCCTTTTGTGTGAAAGCAGTCTTTAGACACCTCATGCATCTAGTAGATGTCCGAAACTCTGAAATTATTTTCTTCACTTGTTGCTCTTCCATCCAGTAAAACACCCAAGGAGCTCTTAGTAAGGATACTGTTCCGTTGGGTTTAGTAATTGCCCACAACTCTTGCATACGACCTCACTCTCCTAAGTCCTCTCTTTGTGCTTTGTTTTCTTTCTTTTCGATCAAAGTCTTCAAGAGAATCTCTCCCATATTCTTAAAAATATGCATCGGGTCTACCAAATGATTGATCAATAACTCGCTCCAATAAAGGAGTTCATGAAAGATCGATAATCATTTCATGCCAGTGAATGGAGTTTTTGAATCCCATAGTTGTTTCCAATCGCTAGCTTTCATTTGGTGTTACGCTTGTTTGACCAATTTGTGCTTCACGCGTAAAACATGTCCATCAGGTAAATATCTGTGGTGTCCTTCATAGATAGTTTTACGCAGTGATGCTAACTTGCAATGTTTGGAAGGGCATCTCATCATTTTCAAATATCAAAAGCTTATTTTTCAATAGAAATTACTATTTGCTTATGACAAGGTGCCATGGGAATGACTCCTTATGAAGCCACTACTGAAGGGATTCAAGTAGAGGGTTATGGCTAAATAGTTCTCCGATGAGGCATATGTTCTTAGCTTCATCTTGCTTCTACACAATGTTCACACATGCGAGAATGGATGAGCTAATGCCCCTTTCCTTTGTAGTTGGACCTACATTGCTATCTATTAGCGAGAGGGTGGCATCCACCATGCGAGGAAGTGAGAGAAAAGAGGGAAGACTAAGACTAGGAAATTGAGAAGACCAAAGAGAAAGGGAGATAGAAAAAAGAAAGGGGGAGAAAACGGACTAACTTGAAGAGATATAAATAGGGGAGAGAGAGAGAGAGAGGGAGGCGAAAAGATAATGCCTAGTGGCATACTCAAATGTGTGTGGAAATAGACCTCAGCAGGCCTCTCCCCTTGAAGATTATTGTAGATTTGGGCGAAGGGGAATCTTGGGTTCAGGAGATCTCATATAAAAATCTACCCAATGCATTCTTTCAATGTGGTCAACAAGGCCATCGAATAAAATATTGCCCCTTGAAGCAGAAGAATAAGCAAGAAGCAGCCAACAAAGCCCAAACACTCAAGGGGAAACAGGTCGGCCCATCAGTTGAAGAGAAAGACAAGGATGACCGAATCCCAGAAATTGACTCAGAAGGGTTTACAGAGGTTAGAAGAAGAAGGAAAGCTAGCCCTAAGAGAAGCACAAGCCCAAGGAGACTTTTACAGAAGTCCCAAATGCCAAAAAAGTCACTCAATAACTTATACTGCAACCTCGAGGAGGTTAATGAGCTTGATTATTCGGGTGGGACCCGAGACCTAGCAAGCACAAGTAACTTACCCTTGGAGTGGCCCCCCTCCAATGCGGTCAATCAAGAGGATTACACAACTAGCAAAGAAGTTGGATTCACCACAAGTAATGAGGAGAATATGGACAGTGAAAGTTCCATCATTGGAACAACAATACCGGAAACGGCCTCTCCTTCTCCCCCATAGGAGGCTTCCCGCAAGGGAAAACATTTGGTAGGCCCCCTCAAATCGAAGACGCATGGTCGGGACCATCCCCCCTCAAGAAAGAAAGAAGACTCCAAGAGGAAAAAAGAGAAGTCACACCCTCGGAATGAGGGAAGTGCAAGAAAATGATCATCGCTTCACTAAACACTAGGGGGCTAACTGACCCCACAAGAGCCACCATTATTGGTCAATGGCTCCATGAAGTTTAAACTCGGATTTCATCTATCTTCAGGAGATTAAAATTGAAGGAGAATACCTTTAGAAAAGACTTAAGGGCGTCTCTCAGTCCCATGTGTGGTTTTCCACAACCCATCTGCGTGGTTCTCGTGGAACTGCCATTGGTATCCATCACCTCTGGGCTAATAAACTTGACTACACGAGCAAAGATAGAAACCATAGGTGGTTGGCGGCTACATTCAGCACCCCCTTTCAATTCTCCCTGATTTCTATGTATGCTCCAAACAAGGATGCTGCAAGGATCGATACTTGGTCCTCCTTGGACTCGTTTTCTCATAATGTCATGATTTGCGGTGACTTCAATATGGTGGAGGACCCCTCTGATAGGTGGAAAAACACGGGCCGTATCATTGATGGCCAAGAGAAAGACACATGCGACCAAACCAAATTGTTTTTGGATCTGGTCGAAGTCAAGGACCCGAACGGCTTTTCTTGGTCCATCCTTCAATTGGGTGAGGATTTGAGGAAAGCGAGACTTGACAGAAGCTATATTTCGCACAATCTCATCGATCAATGGGGTGCTCCCACCCTAACGCAACGTATCGACCTCACCGTCTCAGATCATTACCCAATGGTGCTCACCTTCCCCCCTCCTTCTAAAAGTCGCAAGGCACCTTGGTTTCACGCCAGCCCGTTTGTGTTTTCGCTCCCCTCTACCCGCCATGAAATCACTAACGCGTGGCTTGAGGCCTTTGTCGTCTGCACCTCTCCAACCAAGTGTTGGAGAAATGCGGTGGAAAAGTCTCATCAGATCTTGATTAGGACCACGAAGGCTCTCAAAACCATCCGCCGAAGACGGAGAGAAAACCTATACCGCCGGCTCCGGAGACTCGAAGAAGAAGTTAATAAAGGGAAGAGTCAATCTCAGAAGGGACTCCAAAATATCAGAGGAAGATTAAGATACGAGGAGGAGATCAAAAGGAGAAATCTTCAAATTTATTTTAAGGAGTGGTGGGTTGGTAAGGCAGACAAACCTTCCAAAGAGATGTGCAATATTCTCAGAAGAAAACAAATTAGAGAGGAGATCCCACTCCTGCTTGACAAGGATGGGGCAAAATGTAAAACAGTGGAAGAAAACATTGGCATTATAGAAGCACATTTCACGAGTCTCTTTGGGTAGTGCTTGTACCCTCTCCCCCCATAGGCAGGACTGCATGGCCACCATCTCTCGGACTTCCCTGCATAGAATCCCATGCAATTTGAGCGCTCTGCTTGACGCCTCCATTTCCGAACAAGAGATCTTGGAAGTTATCGATTTGCTTTTGAATGGCAAGAGCCCGGGGCCTGATGGGCTCACTAATGAGTTCTTTAAATCATTCAAATATGTGGTGGCCACCCCCTTGCGTCTTGTTTGGCTTGAGGCACTCGATTTCGGTGCCCTTCCCACTTGTCTTAACAACGGCATCATCAAACTTATACATAAAAAAGGGGAAAGGAACAAAATCGAGAACTGGAGACCTATCACAATGCTTCAAACCGGATATAAGATTCTTGCTAAATTCATTGGCAATAGGATATCTTGTCACCAGTGGCTTAGCAAAGACCAAAAAGGCTTCATTAAGGGAAGGTCAATATTGGAAGCCATCATTGATATCTGGGAAGGTCTGAACTACGCTGAAGAAACAAATCAGGATATTGTCTTTCTCAAGATTGACTTTGACAAAGCCTATGACATATTGGAATGGGACTATATTTTACAAAAAAGACCTCGAGTGTAGTCGGAGATTCCTCAGGATGATCTCCACTCTCCTAGGCTATGCTTCGACCAAAGTCAATGCCGACTTGTGGAACAACAGATGGAGCTTGGTCACATAAGAGGCATCACTTTGCCACATAACTCTGGGCAAACGACCATGAGGCTTTTTGCGGATGACACAAATGCCTTTGTTCATAATGATGACACCAGCTTGGAAACCTTTTGGTGGTGCCTCGACAAGTTTTGTGAAGCCTCTAGATTGAGAATTAACCATACCAAGACTGCATTCAGGGCTATCAAAGGGAATCAACCCAATCCCCTCACTGTGCAAGGATGCCAAAGCATTCAATCAGGTCAGGTCATTCGTATTCTTGGTATCCCCTTGGGATTCGGTGTTACTCTGGAACAAAGGTGGGCTTGGGTCTTCGCTAGACTTAATAATAAACTTAACTACTGGAGGGGTTTGCAAATCAATCTTGCTGGCCGGGCCATGGTGATCAACACGTTCCTCATATCCTCAATCATATACTTTCTCTCTTGCTGGAGACCGAAGAAACAAGATTTAGCCAAATTAGAAAGTACTTGTAGGAACTTTCTTTGGATCGGGGACCGTAATAGGACGGGGGTGCCTAACACCAAATGGTCCATATGCACTAGCCAAAAGGAGAATGGAGGTCTGGGTATTATGGACATTGGCAGCATGGCCAATAAACTTGCAGCTAAATGGATGATTAAGGCATGGTGCAATAGAGATTCCTATTGGGCCACATTAATTTTCAAAAACACAAATGCAATTACTTTGGTAGGCTACCCTGGATGGAAAAGACTTGACATCTTCACCTTCCTATTCTCTCCGATTCCGGTCTCACCCAAAGGATTGATCCTGGTTAGATCCTTGTGGATGAGTTGGAACACATTCAAACTGCACATGAGAATCAATGAAGATTGGAAGTGGGCTACAGGTATAAGACAAAACGACTCTATTTGGTTCCCCATCCAAGGCATGAGAAACGTGGAGCCTTGGAATGTCTTGAGTAACAAGAGACTCTAGAATAAGGGAATCAAACAATGGAAGCACCTCTGGAAACAGGACAAGAATAGATGGGTGGACTTTGAGGATCTTGGCCCTACTATTGCGGTCACATACGAGGAATGGAATGTTTTACTGAGCAGATGCCACGCTTGGGACTGATCTAAAATCCGACTACTTATGGGACAGGACTCTCCGAACCCAATGGGCCTTAAATGGTATAATGGTAATCGCCTCTCCAAGCTTCCATATGTCAAAGCTTGCAATGACATTCACATCAGTCTCAACAAGAAATGGTGTCTCAGCTGGACGCGACTTCGATGGGATATGAAATTTATGTCTATCTGGCATCCTCTCATTGAAAACAAAAAGTCGGTTCTCCTATGGCAAATCCTACACCGTGGAATATGGACCAATGCAAAAGCTAACAAGATCTGTGGGGTTCCGCCCTGGTGCAAGAGATGTTGCCGTAGCAAAGAGGATATTGGTCACCTGTTCTTTGCTTGCCCTAAATCCCTTCGGTTATGGAGGGTCCTTGGTCGTTCTTTGGGACTCCAAGAACAAATCAATTGGAAGCAAGCCCTCATTGGTGAAGCGATCGGTTGCTCTGCAGCGTTGTGGAATGCAATTAGGGGAGAGATCCTTTGGAAGATTTGGCGAGAAAGATGTGCTCAAAACTTTGGCAATACCCCCAAGGAGTGGTCGATCGAGAAGTCCCTTTTCCTTCTCGGCAAAAGAATTGCTAATTGTAAGAAAACTCCCCCCTTCAGACATCACAAATAGCTACATGATGCCAACAATAAGCTTAAAACCAAGTGGGCTCCACACAATGGGGATGCGAGGTTTATCAACCTCCTCTATAACTCCATGTAAGCCTTGTAAGGCCTAGCCCAAAGGCTATGGCAGATCATCGAAATGAAAACTAGTCATCAGAAATATATTAGTTGGAAGCTAGCTTTGGTGGGAGAAGCGAGTGGTCATGTTGTGACTCTCCCGAACACTCAAAACTCTGGTCGTCTGAGTATTCAATGTTCCTCCTAGGTAAAAGGGGTGCTAATTGTAAGAAACCCCTCTTTACTTTTAGGAGTCATGAAGTTTTCCGTTTCATCAAGAACACACTTCACCCATGTGGACCGCGCATGAGGGAGATGAGTGGGTGATTAACCCTATTCTTGTAAAGCCACCTACACTCTGTAAAAGCTTCCCCTGCTCTGTGGGATTTGGGGGATCCCGTGGGCGCTAGTCCCCTTCTTTTGTATTTTTTCTTTATTTAATTCAAGTCCAGGAGAGTAGGCTAAGGCGGAACTTCCTTTATTTAGGAAACACCCAATACCTGAAAGGATGGTGGCCACAAAACCATCTGAGAAAACCCCTTATCGACATGAGTAATTTTCCAAGAGAACTAACCTAGGCACCCACACAGAGATGATCACCTTGGGCAACCACATGCCAACAACAAACCGTAAGAGATTGAACAACCGCAAGAAGGTCTGCCATAGAAAAAGACTCACTATAACGAAGACAAATGCCCCTCAAACGATCGCTACTGACTGCCCACTCCGACTTCCAACTGCTGTAGACTCCCCAACGACATCTCTGAAATCTAAGGCTAGGTTCACACAGCCAGGCGGCATGCTATGCTTCTCCAAATGGCAACAGTTCATTTGATAAAAAAAAAGAGCAAAAATTTTGGGTCCAGCATTTTGTGAGATGAGCTTCCCCCCTCAGAACAACTTTGTACCGCTCTGACACAGCTTTCTCATTGGCTATCTCCATTATACTGTTGCACATATATTCCTTTTTTGACGTGCTTCTGCCACCATGTGTGAATTAGAGATGGCGGCACTCATTCCTGATGGGAAAAACTGTGCCACCTTATTTGAATGCAGCCTAACACTCGAACGAAAGAGCGACAGTCAAAGACATGCTACCGAAATCACATGCCTCTCCAATGACAGCTCCAAACACTAACTTTCTATAGTTAGAAAGTCTAAGGACCACACAATAGACTTCTTGAGAGGGTCTATCAAAAGTTTTTAGAGTAGGGCTCTTTCCAAATATTCTAGAGGACCTCACTTCTCATCACGTTCCAATGGGCCTCCCCTAGTGGGGCTTGTTTCTAGTCTATAGATGGATCGATCAGACTTAAGATGCTCTTTAATCCTCCTCTTGAGAGGGATACTTTTAGGGCATAAGAAGAAGAGGTGAGTGAGGTCTTCGTACCTCGGATGCCATCTTTTACACTAGGGTATAACTCCATAGATTTTTGTAGCTTTCACATTGGTCGAGATATCCTTTTGGAAAAATCTTCATAAGAGGGGAGACTTCTTACACTCCATTAGATGGTATCAAAAGATCATTGAATTTGAGATTCTGTTGAATCCAGGACCTCCTTCACCACCTCTCTAACCTCATCTAAAACAATGAAGACTCACCTCTCCAAGGCCATATGCATATCTTCCCTACATTGTGGGATTTGGGGGTCCCATGGGCTCTATGCCCCTTTGTATTGTAGGATTTGTTGGGGGATTGTTGTGTAGAAAGGGACTTGAGTGTTTTTCGGAGAAGGAAGAAGGACAAGAAGTGAAATATGACACTGGAAGCTTCTGTATATAGATTATAAAGAAAGATACAATGATGATATATAGCACAAAGCCAAATGCTCTCTCTGCAAAATGCATTATCCCAAAGAGTACACAATCAAAACAAGATACCCAAGTTCTTTATGTTGCCAACCTTCTCTGCACCAGACCTCCACCTTCTCCAAGAGCTTGCACTTGTGCAGGCCTTGCAATCAAGCTTCCACAATAGGATAGGAGGGATGGACACCTTCTATCGACACACACATTGCTTCAATGGGACCTTGTGCCACCTTGATTGCTTTTGCTTAGCACTCCTCTGCACACACACCTTGAGTCACACTTCTTGCACACCTTACCTCACACTTTCCTCTCTGTGTCGCACACTGCCTGAGTGTCTCTTACTCTTCTCTCCTAGTGTAGATTATGCTCACCTTGCGTAGTCTAACCAAGAATAATGCATGCCTTGAGTTGAGTGTCGATTCACCTACGTCCCGCTCCTAACTGATAGCATATCTTGGTGCTCACTTTGATGTCCCAAGAATGTCTCAATCTATGTGTAGTTAATGACTCCCTACTTTGTCCTGTAGTGACTTAGGAGTAAAACAAAAATTTTAAATGGGGGGTCATACTTTCACTTTTCTGTACCGCTTCCACTTCACATAACTTCATGTTTGCCTTCATTTCTTCAACATGTGTACCTAAGGGAGGGTTCACCTGAACCTTCCACCTTTAAAACCCTTGAAACTTACAAAAAGACAATCTACAACTTGCATCCACTTTCTACAAAACATAACCATCGTGAACAAATTGATTGTACACTACCCGTGCACCTTGACCAACTTGACTTTGACCACCTTGACCTTAATCATCTTGAATTTTTCTAGTATGACTTTGATCATGTTGACTTTGACCAGATTGACTTTGACCAATATGACCTTGATGGGTTCAATAGGATTCAAGGGGTCCAAAGAGTTCTATGCCCCTTCAGTGTATTAGTGTGTTGTTTTATTAACTCAAGCAAGAGAGACTAGGCCTTGATTGAACTTCTATTTAATAATAATAATAAATAAATAAATAAATAAATAGTATAATCTTGATTTGGTATGATTGAATATATTCAAGAGGATGTATGAATCTATGTTTGTATGTATGTATGCATGAATTTACGTAGTATGTATGTATGCATGATATGTATGTAGGTATGTGTGCATACATATATATCTATGTATGCATGTATCTATATATGCATGCATGTATCAATGTATTCATACATGCATGTATCGATGTATCTGTGCATGTATGCATGTATGTTTGTATGTATGTATGCATCTATGTATGCATGCATGTATGCATGTATGTGTGTATGTTTGTTTGAATGTATGTATATATGTATACAAATATATAGTCATATATGTATCTACGAACATATAGATATACATATATGCACTCTCATACATTAACTCATTCATTGGCATCAAAATTTTGATATGAGGTTATTTTGACTGTCGAATGCACTACCACAATGATTGTGCAAGAAACTTTTTCCTTTTGTGCCAATTGACTTCAAATGATCATACCACACGATTGAAACATCCAATTCCAATGAAAATTTGTGAGCATATAATAGACTTAGAGAGCTAACTTTACCAAGTTGAATCATTGAAAATGATGCACCAAGCTCAAAGAAATCATCTCTGCAATCTGACTAAGAAAATTGAGAGATATGGCAATGAATAGTACACAAGAACATGAAAATATGAACTCAAATGATCATGAAAATGAACGTATATTGATTGTAAAAATACAATGGACTTATTGATATATATGTATGCCTTGAAACCACACCTTGATATGGCATAAAGCTCAACTCATGGAGGTCTTCTCTTTTCCACGACTAAAACCACCATGTATTTATAGTTGATCTTGGGAGCCTAACTTCCTACAATCACTCTCCAATCTATTAGTGATTGATTTGATCTTCCAACTAACTTCAATCACGAAATCATGGCTTTTCTTTCATTTGTTGATCAAGTGGACTCAACCAATTTAGATGCTTTCACTTTTACATCAAGTAAGGACTTCAAATAGTTACAAGAGGTAGTTCACAAGTAAACTTTACATTGTATTCACTTTAAGGCTTCTTCTATCACTTTGTGAGACTCAAGCCAATACTTAGGCTTGTCATCGAATTGCTCCAACACCTCCGCCTCAAGCCAAGTATTCTTGAGGTCTTTAATCTTCCAAGATTACCTGCAAACCAATCATGGCTTTGAATTTGCAAAGCTTTGTACCACCCAATGCTTTGGTTAGAATATCTGCACATTGTTGATGAGTGGACACATATGATATTTGAATCTCCTTGCTCACAATCTTCTCTCTTACATAGTGATAATGAACTTCAATATGTTTAGTTCTTGCATGAAAAATTGGATTAGCAGCTAAGTGAATAGAGCTCATATTGTCACCAAAAATATTTGGAGTTCCAATCTCCAAACCAAGATCTGTGAATAATGTCTTCATCCACATAGCTTCTTGAGTAGCTATGGCAATAACTCTATATTTAGCTTCAGTAGAAGAGAGACCAACTATGGGTTTCTTCTTGGATGACCATGAAACAAGTTTTGAACCTGCAAAGGTAAGATAACCTAAGGTGCTCCTTCTGTCTTCCTTGGAGCCAGCCCAATCTGCATCAGAGAACAATTTCAAACTTAAATCAGATACATAAGGGTAATATAGCCCCTCATTCATGGTCCCTTTGAGATATCTAAGTAAACTCTTGGTAGCCTCCATGTGAGGTTTCCTAGGTGTTTGCATAAATTGACTTAGCACACTCACACTATAACATATATCAACCCTTATCAATGTGGCATAGTTCAAACTACCCACAAGGCTTTGATGACCTGTCACATCTTTTATGAGTTCACCTTCATGTGAGCTCAATTTATGATTAACCTCCATTGGAGTACCAGCAATCCTACAATCTTGCAGCTTGAATTTTGCCAACATGTCTTTAATGTACTTCTTTGAGTAAGAAACAAACCATGATCTTTGTAGACAACTTCCAATCCTAGGAAGTAGGTAAGTGAACCCAAATCACTTATCTTGAATTCTTCTCTCATCTGTTCTTTGATTCTCTTCATGCCATATATATCATTTCCTGTAAGTATAATATCATCTACATACACACACAAATAGATGACTTCAGAATTACTCCTTTTTATGAATAGTGATGGATCCACCTTGCTAGGTTGAAATCCTTTGTCATGCAAGAATGAGACAAGCCTGTGATTCCAAGCCCTTGGGGCTTGTTTGAGTCCATATAAATCTTTATTAAGTTTACACACATAATCAGGATATATGTGATTCTCAAAACGAGGTGGTTGTGCCATATATACCTCTTCTGTTATCGATCCATTAAGAAATGCATTTTTTACATCCAATTGAAGTATCTTCCAATTCTTGGAAGAGGCAATACTAAGCAAAACCCTAATAGTAGGCATCTTTGCCATGGGAAAAAAGGTCTCCTCATAATTGATTCCCTCAGTTTGTGCAAAGCCTTTTACCACAAGCCTTGCCTTATACATGTTAATGGAGCCATCTGAATTCTTCTTCAATTTGTAGATCCACCTTGAGCCTATCACTTTCATTGATGGAGACTTGGGAACTATCTCCCAAGTATTATTCTTCTCAAGAGCTTCAATTTCTTCTTCCATTGCATGACTCCATTCTGATTTCTTCTTTGCTTCCTCAAATGTTGAAGGTTCCTCTTTATTTATGTCCTGTGCTAGATAGATTGAATGTTTAGTGAATAGAGAAGTATCAAAAACTCAGACCTTTCTGGCTTTCTTTTCTCCCTCATGGACCTTCTTAGGCCATGATGTGATGATTCTTCCTCTTGTCCAAGTTCCTGCATTTTTTCTTTATCTTTAGACTTCCACATTTTGATTTTTTCATACTGAGTTGCTTCATCATCTTCTGAGGTATCCTGCTCTTCAAATTTAGAAGAATTATCCTTAACAAGTTTTGGAAAATCTTCTTCAAGATCATAAGGTAGGTTGACCTTTCTACATGAATCTTCATACCAAGAACTATTCTCATCAAATACTACATCTCTACTCACCAAGAATCCTTTGGTTGTTGGATTGTATAATCTGTGGTCCTTTTGATTGTTGTCATATCCAATGGATACACACCTTTCTGCTTTGGGATCCATCTTGCCTCTAGCCTGTGAAGGAACATGAGCAAAAGCAACACATCCAAAAATCTTACAATGATCCAAGCTTTGTCTTCTTCGATTCCAAGCCTCATATGATGTCATGCCATCAAGTGATTTTGAAGGTAACCTCTTAATCAAATAAGTGGCTGTGGATACAGCCTTAGCCCATAAGTAATTAGGTAAGTGCTTTTCATTTAGCATAGACCTTGCAGCTTCAACAATTGTCCTATTCCTTCTTTTTGCCACTCCATTTTGCTCAGGAGTGTCCCTTGTAGTGATCTCTCTTTTGATTCCTCTTTCTTGAAGAAAGGAGTTAAATTCATGGGAGAAGTACTCTTCCCCTCCATCTGACCTTAGCCTTTGTAGTGTTTTACCTATTTGATTCTCCACAAGAGCCAAATATCTTTTGAAGCATGAAAAGACTTCATCTTTGTGTTTCATAAAGTATAATATAGTCCACCTACTGTAATCATCAATAAAGGAGACATAATTCCTTGATCCAAATATTGAAGCATCCTTGCTAGGTCCCCATACATCTGTATGAACCAACTCAAAGAGATCTCCATGCATATATCCTTTCTTCATGAATGGTAACTTGCGAGACTTTCCAAATTGACATGCACTACACTTATAAATCATGTGTTGTTTTGACAAGTTAGGGAGTCCAAGTACACTTTGGTCCCTGCAAATTTGCTTTAATGATCTTTCACCAATATGTGCTAAGCTTTTGTGCCATACTTCCAATTCTGTGAGTGTCTAACTACCATAGTTAAAGAGAGCAATGTTTCTAGTGTCTTGTAATTCAAATGTGAACAATCTACCTATCTTTTCACCTTTTGCAATTCTCCTGAATCCTTGACATGGATCTTCAACAAATGCTCCTGCTTTTGTGAACCTGACTTGCAACCCTTTCTCTACTATCTGCCCAACACTTATCAAATTCTTTGTAATGGTAGGGACATAAAGTACCTTAGTAAGTAAGTTGATGTTTCCATCAGGTGCTTTGAAATTTCCTATTTTCTCCACAAGGTGTCTTGTATCATCTCTTGTTTGTAACTCATGCTTGTTCCTTGGATCTTCTAAATCTGATAGGAGGGCCACATTTCTTGCCACATGATTTGAACAACCTGAATCTATGTAGAAAACATGCTCATCAGATTTACCTTGTGGCATGCCCATATTCATGATTAGCAATGAGTCCTCTTGATTTTAGTCTTTTGTGTAGTACCCCTATTGCCTCCTTGATAGTCTGAATGGTTGTAGTCGTTGTGGTTGCCATGGTAATTGTTGAACGTTCCTCTTGGGTAGCCATAACTTCCTCTATTGTAGCCTCTGCCTCTTTGATTCCTGGAATTCCTAAAGCAATTTTTATTTGTATGAATAGTTAATCCACAAATAGAGCATGAATTAGAGTCTTGGGATCTCCCCCTGCCTTTTCTTCCTCCTCTGCCTCTACCTCTACCATGTCTTCCTCTACCTCCATAGTTAGCTTGATGTGTACTTGCTTCATCATCCACTTTCTTTCCTCTTCATTTATTTTCTTTCGACTTGCTTTTATCACTATACAAAGCTGAAGATTGATTACCTTTGGAGCTTTCTCCATTCTTGATAAGCTTGGCCTCTTGAGTAAGTAGTTGTCCTATGAGTGTGTTGAAATCTAGTACATGCATATCCATGTACAGATCCATAGTTGTGGTGAATGCTTCCCACTTTTCATCTACCTTCAAGCCATTGATGACCTGCCTTACAATTTTTTCTTCATCTATTACCTCTCCAATGCTTCCCAATGGATCTACTATGTCCTTGAGCCTTGTGACAAAATTAGTCACATTTTGTTTGGGAGCTTTCTTGATAGATTTGAAGTCTAGCCATAGTTGATGCTTCCTGGCCTTTGTACTTGAAGAGAAGAAGGCTTCAAGTGCATTCCACACTTCCTAAGATATTTTACAACTTCAAATATGAGGCAACAAAAAATCTGAGATAGAGTTGAGGAGATATGACCTTGCAAGTGCATCCTAGGAGCACCATGTCCTCAATCTTTCTTGCTCTTCTTGTGTTGGTTGACCTTTGTTCCTGAAACTTGCCATAACTTCATCTCCAGCTATATAACCATATAAATTCCTTACTTGAAGATAAGCTTCCATCCTTAATGACCAGGCTGAGTAGTTACCTCTATCCAATTTGTCAATTGATGAAGGAAATCCATCAACCATGTTGTCCAACCTTGCTCTGATACCACTGTGAACTTTGAAGAGATGGATTTGTAGTTGATGAAGATGAAGTGGTGCTACAAAAACTTTGCACTACACTAGCCAAATGGACTCTAGAGATATATGTTGGGCCCTTTTATCTTGCCAAAGGATGTATTAGACACCCTATGTACCTTGGAAGATCACTCTCAAAAATTTGAATCAAAACAGATAAGTTGGAGTAGATTCAAGAGCCAAATCCTTGCTATTTATGTTCATACACCTATCCAACGTTTTCAACCATTCTCTGGCCATAGCAACAATTAACTTAATTCATTTTGGGAAACTCTTATTAGCTTATTAAGCTAACAATCAAGAGTTATTTCAACAAAAATAATGGACTACACAAGGAGAAAGATGTTTAGCAAGTGGTAGCATGACCCCAATTTTCTTTGGCTGTAATAGTACTCAGACCTATGAGTAGAAAAATGAAAATAACTCAAAATTCAAGAATCCAATGCTCATGAACTTTTGTAACCATATAATAGACAATAGGAGGATTCTAACAAGATTTGAATCATGGAAAATTCTGAAGTACACACTGAGAAAAAGCTCTGACAAAATGACTGTTCTGAGAGAGTGCTGACAAAGAAGTAGAAAATGAGGTCACATACTTGACTTCAAATGATCATACTACATGATTGAAACATCCAATTGCAATGAAAATATATGCGCATATAGTAGACTTAGAGAGCTAACTTTACCAAGTTGAATCACTAAACATGATGTACCAAGCATAGAGAAATCATCTCTGCAATCTGACTGAGAAAACTGAGAGATATGGCAGTGAACAGTACACTTCACAAGAACATGAAAATATAAACTCAAATGATCATGAAAATGCAAGTATATTGATTGTAAAATACAATGAACTTACTGATACATATGGGTGCCTTGAAACCAGACGTTGATATGGCATAAAGCTCAACTCATGGAGGTATCCTCTTTTCCATGACTAAAACTACCATGTATTTATAGTTGATCTTGGGAGCCTAACTTCCTACAATCACTCTCCAATCTATTAGTGATTGATTTGATCTTCCAACTACCTTCAATCACGAATTCCTTGCTTTTCTTTCCTTTTTTGATCAAGTGGACTCAACCACTTTAGATGCTTTCACTTTTACATCAAGTAAAGACTTCAAAAAGTTACAAGAGGTAGTTCACAAGTGAACTTTACATTGTCTTCACTTTAAGGCTTCTTCTATCACTTTGTGAGACTCAAGCCAATACTGAGGCTTTTCATAGACTTGCTCCAACACATATGGCACATGGACATGAGCCTGGAGCTCTCCTACCTTGTCTTTCTCCTCTACCTCTTCCTCTTGAGCCTCTACCTCTACCGGTAAAGTTTGCTTGAGAGGTGCTACCTTCATCATAAAACTTCTTACCTTTACCTTTGCTATCTTTGTTATTATTCTTATCTATATAGACATTAGCGGATTGATTACCTTTTGAGTTTTCTCCATTCTTCATAAGCTTTGCCTCATGTGTGAACAATTATTCCATGAGAGTGTTCAGGTTAGGAGACATGTAGAGGTCCATGGCTATGATGAAAGATTCCCATTTTTCATCACCCTTTATTCCATTGATTACTTGTCTTACTATTTGCTCTTCATCAAAGAATTCTCCAATGCTTCAAGTTAGTCTACTATGTCCATTTTGGTGACAAAATCAGTCATACTCTATAGGCCTCTTCCTGAGTGTGGTGAATTCTATCCAGAGTTGATTCTTCCTTGCCTTGGTACTTGATGAGAAGAATTCCTCAAGAGCATTCCAAGTTTCTTGTGAATTCTTGTAGCTCCTAATGTGTGGAAGTAAAACATAAGATATTGTGTTAAGAATGTATGACCTTGCTAAAGTATCCTTTGATCACCATGTATTCGATCTCTCTTGTTCTTCTTCTATTGGTCAAACCTTGCTTCTGAGGGTTTGCATCATTGCATCTCAAGATATGTAACCATAGAGGTTTCTCCATTGAAGATAAGCTTCCATATTGAGTGACCAAGCTGAATAGTTGCCTCCATTTAATTTGTATATGGATGAAGAAAATCAATCTCCCACGTTGACTAGTTGCTCTGATACCATTGTGAGAAGATGATGTGTTGATTCGAAAGATGAGGTGGTGCTCCAAAAACTTGCTTCACACCTACCAATCTAACTTTAGAAATGCTTATTATACTTCCTTAGCTTCACTACGGTGCATATAGAGCCACAAAGTCCTTTGGAGCATCGCTCTTAAATGTTTGCATCAAAATAGATAACTTCTATATGCATGAAATGTGAAGAACCTTCTATTTTTGGAAGAGAATGTCTCAATCGTTATCCTATATGAAGCGAGGACCTTCTTTGATACCAATAGTTGGAGTTTGAGGTCTGCGGAAGCACATGAACAACACAAGGAAGAAGAAGAAGCTTGTTGGAAGAGAATGTCTCAATCGTTATCCTAGATGAAGCGAGGACCTTCTCTGATACTAATAGTTGGAGTTTGAGGTCTATGGAAGCACACGAACAACACAAGGAAGAAGAAGAAGCTTGGAGCACAACACACAATACTGAATGTATTACCACTAGAATGTATAAAGATAAGTGATATGTTAGGATTATAAGCCTATATACGAGCCGAGGGGAAAAACATCCTAAAGAGAGAAAAAGTACCTCGGTAGTCTTAGTGTATCCACACATATCACTACATAAATATATCAATAATTAATCAATTATTTGGTAGACTCGATGCATATTTTGAAGAATGTGGAAGAGATACTTTGGAAGATATTGATCGAACAGAAAAAAATTAAAGCACAAAGAGAGGGGTCGAAAGAGCGAGGTCATATGCAAGAGTTATGGGTAATTACCAAGCCCAACAGAACAGTGTCGCTACGAAGAGCTCCATGGGTTCTCCACAAGATGGAAGAGTAACAAGTGAAGAAGGTGATTTCAAAGTTTCCGATACCTACTAGGTGCATGAGGTGTCTAAAGAATACCTTTACATAAAACAACGATCTTTGAGGGCTCAAGTTTCATGATTGGCACAAGTTTTTATAGTGTCTGCTCCTTGTAGCTCTAAAAGATTCCCTTTTGGAGAATATGCAAACAACCATTTATAAAATCAGTTCCTTAGTATGGTGGATCTCTTCTAAAAAGATAAGGAGAGATCGCATAGAGAGTGCAAAATGCAATGCTGTAGAGGCTATTTGTATGGTTGAGAAATATTTTTTCATAAATATTCTCATAATTCAACTTCATTTACTAGTTCATTTGGTTGATGAAGTTGCAATAATAGGAACTATCCATAGTCGATGGATGTTCTTGTTAGAGTGCTTCACGAAGATATTAAAAGAGTTTGTTTGTCATAGAGCATGACCAAAGGGCATCATTGTAGAGGGGTGGCTTGTACAAGAGTCTCTTGTATTCATAATATAGTTTCTACGCATGCCAGATCTAGAAATACCTCGCTTATGGAGCGGTGAAGAAGATATTCATCTCATAGGCGATGAACCTCGAGGTAAAGGGATGCAAAGAAAAATAGTTTTAGCTTTTAGAAAGAAGACAATGAAGTTTGGAATCATTAACTCTGAGCCTATGCAAAAGTGACTGGAGAGATATGAACTTGCCAAGAAGACAAATGCAAAGGAAAGATCTCAATTTCAAAAGAATCATTCCACTTGTTTTTTGCCCCTTTCAAAAAGTCTTCGATCTCTTCCACCCTTTCCAACGAGCAGATAGCTAGATATAGCCATTTCACAAGCAAACATAGTGGGTGAGGATATATCTGAAGAAGAGAAGGAACTCACAAAGGGATGTGATTGGAGCATTCTAAATATGATGTACTATGGACTCATGGAAGACACTGTTAGATTGCACGAACCAACAAAAATAGGTCTACTTTTAATAGTGGGATGATGATGAACTTTTTCCAAAAAAGTAGATATCATATGATATTCATTGGGTGTGGATCACCTTTTGAAGAAGGATGCCACATGGCATCACAAGGGTATTTATACAATTTGGTAGAAGAGACATAAAGAGTCTCTTATAGAGAGAGATTCATTGATGATAGCTCTCATGTAAGACAAAAGCTCAAAGGTTGGGAGGCCAACCAAGGAATATCTCTGTCTGACGAGTGATGCAACCGTGAATGACAATAGAGAGCAGCAAAAGAGGGCTCATTATGAGGAAACATTACACTCGTATCAGAGCATAAGATCCATGCCTAGCTTTTGTGCATAGAAGATGGGATTTGATCTCTCACCACTGAGATGTAAGGCGCATGCCTTATCCAAGCTCCCTTAGATCTATAGATTCCATATTCTCTGTGCAAATATTATTGAGACAGCGTTTGCCAACTACCCCATATCATCTGAGATTGCATCATTTTAGAGTAGATATTCTCACACACGAAGTACTAATTGTTGAAGTAAGATTGAAATGAAGCATTAATACAATCATAGAGATCTTCCGATATTGAATTAGCCATGCGACGATCCAAGAAAGACTTCAGCAACTTCTTCCATACACGAATGTGAAAGGGGGAAGACAATCAGTTAGGTATCGAGTAGTAGTAGTAGAAGATGATGCTCTTCTCTATGAAAGATAAGGACCTTTATGGCCTCCTACGTGATTCTAGTAAGAAGGAGTTATGACCGCAAGTTTCGGATTTAAGTATTTTTTAACTTTTGTAGAATCTTTATTTTTGAGAAGGGCAAAGAAGGGTTTTCGGCCAAGCTCTTCAAGGAAAATCACATGTATAGAGAGTTTGAGATATATACTCTCATTTTAAGTCGAGGATTCCCTCAAAAATATAACAAAGCATAAGTTGTAAGTAACTCCAAAGTAGTCTACTTTCATGATTTTTCATATAAATTTCAAAGGCTATTTTTGATAAGTAGCCATTTTGGGAAAGGGAAATGAAGCAGGGTGATGGGAGTTTGAAGCTCCATAAAATCCCCTTCCATCACTGTTTGAGAAAAAAATTCAGCACCTGAATCTAAGAAATTCCTAGTTTAGAAGAGGAAAAAAGAGGTGCACTAGCTATGGATGGATAGGAAAACATATATATATTGAGAGTATGATATATGGACTTGATAATGGATCATTAGATTCATCAAAATAATAAGTAAGGGAGGAATCTTACTCCCTCAAATATCCCCTTCCCGCACTTTTTAGAAAAATTTCAGATGTTAATTTGTTGTCAAGCTCCACTTTTGGTAGTAAGAAAAGAGACTATTTAAGAGGCTTCCCATGGACTAGTGCATCCATACATGAACTATGATGTATATATTACCGTGCAGAATAAGAAAATCCAAGAAAAATCCGTATTAGAAGTGGTTTAGAAGCTTGTTATGATCTCCCATTTAATTTTTTGCGTGAAGGTAAAAATCTTGATTTAGGCCTCTTTTGGGGAGCAAATTAGCATGCACTAAGGGAGGATTTGGAAAGGCAAAAATAGGCCCAAGCATCTTCACATACTACTCTCTATGGTTATGAAGAGAATTTTAGGATTCGCTTGATAGAAGAATGCTTTTGGGCACTCAAAAAATCACATTTTCACACTTTTTCCAACCCCTCTAACAATCCACTAGTTTGGCATGTCCCGCTTGGAAAGGCCATATCTTGGGCCCAACTCCAAATCAGATGTGCTATGGCTCGTTTCAAAGATCACAAGGTCTACTTTCATATTACAATGGAAATTATGTATTTTTGCAAGTCTATACATGTTTGCAAAGTCTAAATAGTTTTTGGTCATGATATATAACTCATTTTATGATTATTTGCAGGTACTTAAAAAGTTTTTGCAAGTCTAAAGAGGGATTACAAATGCATTTTTTAGATAAATTTACATTATTTTGCAATCATTTGATCATGCTTTATATTTTGGGAAGCGATCTAATGTTTTTGGGCACTTCAAAGTTTATATTAAGACTTGAGGAGGAAGATGCAAAGGTATCAAAGCTCGTCGAAAAGGATTGGATGCATTCAATTCCAATATCAAATCATCCAGGGATGTATGCTTTATATTTTCAGGCATTTTACTTTATGTTATGGCATGTTCTGTATGTACATGCATCAATTGGAATGCACAAATCAAAGTTGATCATTGTTTTAATCTTAAAAGTATGGATCAACATGCTCGGATTACACTTTTTTATTGTTTGTGGGAAAGATGATTGCAGGAACTACATGGTTATGCAATAAAGAGATTATTGCTGGCGTTTGTTTTCATGTTTTTGCAGGTTATGGAGTCCATGTATGAGTTTATGGCATGCATGCCATGGGCTTGCCAAGCCCTATGTTGTTTGATGGTCTATGTGCCATTGAGTTTATGGTTAAAATTTTTTGGGACTCCATTTCTCGAGCAAATGCTGTCGAAATTTTTCCCACCTCATGGTGTTATATACATACTTGCCTTTAGGTAAGAATGTTATGGCATGATAATATGCCTTTTCTACAAACATCAATATAATGTAGGCATGCTTATAAGCATGTATTTGATGGACTTAGGACCATCATAGTAGTCTAGATGAGGCAACTTCAATCGTAATAGGATCCCTACACATAATCCTTATGGATTTTAGACCAAAGGATTCCTAAGGGGAAGGAGCTATATCTTCACCGTTAGGAATGTGCACAAGCAATCCTATAGGTTATAGGAAGTTGCATAGAGACACAGGAGATACATTTACGATAATCTCCAAAGTAGTGAAGATTTATCTATCTTCATAAGACTCTTATAGTATTATTAGGAGACTATGGGGCATCATGATGAATACCCAAAGAGTGACTAGTTTCACTCATACATGTTGGAACATCAAGCTTACACTATGCTTGAGGTGGATTTGATCTACATCAAAGGCTATCACGTCGAAAGAATATCCGTTGGAGAGTTCTTTTTCATATGCTCATTTATTGTATTTTTTTGAGAGATTTTTGATGGTTCATTTACCATTGTAAAGGCCTTGAGCTTTACACATATAAAGGTAGTGGACACAACTTCAACAATAACAATAGAATCTATAATAGAAGGGACTACAACAATTATTCAGAAGATCAACCACATAAAGACTCATTTCTTCTTATGAATATAAGCCACAAAGAAGGTAAAGAAGATGATCATTTGTTCTACATAGATTCAGGATAACCGAATCATGTTGCAGGCAACATTGCTCTTCTATCTGATTTGGAAAGTCCAAAGCATAGACATGAAGTGCAAACAGGGGATGACACGAAGCACAATGTGGAGAAGATTGGTAATGTCAAAGCTTTCAATGGTAGGATAAACATTCTAAGTAAGGTTCTCTATGTACCCACTATCACTAAAAACCTAATAAGTGTAGGCCAAATAGTTGAAAAAGGCTTGCAAGTTAGGTTCACCCAACATGGAGCTTTTGTGGAAGATCCGTGTCAAGGTTTCAAGAAGATAGCCCGAGGTGAGAAGCATGGTAGGCTCTTTACTTTTGAAGTAGGAGAAACCAGGAACATAACTTTATTAAACTTTGGGTCTCAAACCCTAAGTGAGCTTGAAGTGTGGCATAAGAGACTTGCTCATGTGAATGAAAGAACCTTGAAGGATATATGCAAGGATCAAAGTGTTCCAGGACTACCGAACATATCAAAGCAACACATGATCAACAGGTGTGATGCATGTCAGATTGGTAAGGCACAAAGACAACCATTCAACCACAAAAGCTACATCCACAACTTATTGGACTTTAGTACATACAGATGTATGGGGACCAAGTCAAGAACCTTCATTGGCAGGATCAAGGTATTATGTCTCATTTATTGACGACCATAGTAGATGGACTATTCTATACTTTATCAAGAGTAAGAATGAAGTGTTTGATTACTTCAAGAAGTATCTTGCACATGTGGAGAATCATACACGTAGATCACTAAAGAAGCTCAGATCTGATGGAGGGGGAGAATACTTCTCCAAAGAATTTGATGAATTCTTGCAGGAAAAAGGTATCAAAAGGGAAGTGACTACTAGGTACTCTCCTCAACTAAATGAAATTGCAGAGAGGAGAAACAAGACATTGGTTGGATCAGTCCGAACAATGCTTGAAGAGAAGAAGTTGCCATATTATCTATGGGCAGAAGCTATTTCAACTGCTATGTACCTTGTCAATAGACTACCATCCAAATCACTTCAAGGTATGACTCCTTATGAAGCATGGCATGGAAGAAAATCTGGTCTTGGACATTGCAAGGTTTTTGGTTGTTTAGCTTATGTTCATGTACCATCACAAATAAGAGGTAAGCTAGATAAAAGGGCAACAAAGGCAGTGTTTATTGGATATGATTCAACTCAGATAGGTTATAGGTTCTTCAATCCTTCAACCAAGCAATTCACTACAAGTAGAGATGTTGTGTTTGAAGAACACAGGTCTTGGTATGATGAAGACAAACAAAAGGTAACACTACCATATGATCTTGATTCTGACTTTCATCAATTAGGAAGCAAGCATGATACACAGGTCCAGGATCCAAGAAGTGATACAGACGATGACCAAGATGAAAGAGAAACGGATTACAAGCTATGGAAGTCAAGAGGCAAAGCAAAGATGCAAGAGGTTGGAGAATGCTCCAAACAAGCACCTAAAAGATTAGCAAGAGAGAAGAAACAACCAGAAAAGTATGGATATGATTCCACATTTGTTACGAAGCATTCAATATACTTGGCAAAAGACTCTATTTCAGAGGAACCCTCAACCTATGAAGAGACAAAGGGAAACCCTAATTGGGAAAAGGACATGAAAGAAGAGATAGATGCATTGAAGGAAATGGACACTTGGGATTTGGTTCCAATGTCATCGAATCAAAAGGTAATTGGTTGCAGATGGGTATATAAAGTCAAAGAAAAATCAGATGGATCAATTTGCAAGTATAAGGCAAGATTAGTTGCCAAAGGATGCTCACAAACTCATGGTATAGACTATGAGGAAATATTCTCACCAGTTGCAAAGACTATAAGTTCTATTTGAGTCTCCATATGCTCAAGGGCTGGTCTTGTGCCGGTTGGCTTGACCAAACTTCATTGCTTCGAAACACACTTTTCTATCTTCTATAAGCTTCTCCAAGTTTTTTCAATACACATCAATTGAGAAAGTAGTGAAGCATTTCTGATTCAGTACTAAGAAAACCAATTAGATGGGATCACAGAGATGGGTTTCATGAGACAGCATTGACGGGTGCTTATGTGATTCGAGTGATGGTTAGGAAGGCCACAGGCATGGTACTAGCTCTATGACTTAGAGCATAGATCCCTTAGTCAAGAATAGTTGTGATACCCAATACATATATGTATGGTGGGATCTGCAAAGAGGTATTTAGACCTAGTCTTGGTACCTAGGAACAAGTTGGTTTGGAACAGAAAGGGATATCCATTATCACATATTGACTAGAACCAAACTAACTAGTTCGAGGACATGGAACTCATTTGAGTCCACTAACATGAGTTGAGGATATGGGATTCATTAGAGTCCACCTATATATTCCATTACATATATATGGAATATATCTTCGATTTAGTGTATGTATGACACCGTGAATTGGAAGAAATTTTCACTGGTATAGGACGATAGAAATGACTTCCCTTTAAGCACTTTTCTTCTATGGCCAGAGAGAAAAGGACTCATCATTCATGGCGTCATGTCTCACTGGATCAGAGGAGAGTTCTTAGTAGACATCTCCTTAGGATTGGGAGTTATCCTACATAGTTAGGGAAGATTTATTCTTCTAGAAGAGAATGTGATGGGCGATTTTATCACCATTGATATCACATACTCATTTTCAAGTTTCTAGGAAGGATAATTCCATTACCTCGATTGGATCATATAGATCCATACACAGAGGATGGTTGACAGAGATAGCCCTTTAGTATGGATACACATATGTTCATAGTATGATATCATATCATGGTTGTCCATTTTAGTAGAGGGCTTTGACTCTTATAAAGAATTTATTTTCTCCACTCTTCACTACATACACCTTCATTAGTTAAGGGAGATTTGTTCTCCATCTTCATAGGAATATATGTAATGAGGGATTATGCATTAGTTATGGAAGAGAGGACTAAATAAATTCATGGGTTTCTCTTTTAAGGAAAGGAGAAAGTGGGAATCAGCTCAAAGATCGATGAGAGATCTCACTTTAACTCAGAGATCTCACTTTACCTCCTGTTCCTTGAGAGAGAGAGAAGGAAATGAAAATATGATTTCTTCATAGGAGAAGAATACAACATGTTTTCCTTTATAGGCATTTAGAAAACATCTCTTAGTCTATATTTCAAAAGGAATTCATTTCCTCTACTTTTTAATGTAATTTTCCTTCATATGGGAGTATGATTCTCCACTATTTAGAAAGGGAAAAAACGTGGAGAACTTATATCCATGTTCTCAGCTATGGATGAGTAGAGAAATTTGATTCACTAGAATCTCTTTCAAAGGGAAAGGGAAAGGGAAAGAGGAATAGACTCGACTACTAGAGCTCTTTTTCTTAGAGGAGATTATAGAGAGAGAAAGAGAGAGAGTTTTACTTTCTCACTTCTAGATTTTCTTTTTAGGAGTAGCACTCTTCTAGCAAAGACAACAGGGAGATCAATCAATCATGATGGTTAGATTGAGTCTCACGTGGACACTCTTGAGAGAAGTGGTTATATTTATTTCTAGTGATGGTCTCTGACTAGATAAAGTGATCTAGTTATTGACATAAGTGAGACTGGGAGTTGAGTATGACTCTCCTCTTTAGGGTTTCTAGGATATAAGAGAGATATCAAACCTATAGGAGCACCAAACTCTTAATTGGTGTTACATCATGTGGATGATGAGTGAGCATAAATTAGGAGGAATAGAGTTTGCATTAGTGCCAATAGATGTTCTTCCAATAGAACTTAGTCCAATGGTAATGGATAACAAACCAAAGACTTCTTGGTTGGTGGAATGTAGAGATTGCATTTTACTACCAAGAAATTCTTATGTATGAACTAGATGATAGATTTGTATAGTTCACAAGGTAGTTTAGATTAAACTATTACTTGTGATTACACTCAAGGCTAGGAAGACCTAGAGTGGTATGAGGGCAGTCTATCATTTAGCCTTAGATGGGTTTGGAGTCAATTGTTATGCGATTTTGTTCTATATTTCAAAGGATTCTATGGTTTATTATATCCACTATTATATGATAGAGCCAATAAGCTTGACACTTTGCACTTGCTTTTCATATTATTACTCCATAGAGGATACATCATATGGACTTAGGTCATTTTGGTGATGTTATATGTTATGGGAGTGATAATTTGGAAGTTGAGTGTATATCGGAGATAATCGGTACTACTCAGATGGTTTTCCATCTTTGAGATGATCTCATATGAGACTTCTTAAAGGGAAGGATATGGAAAAACAACAAATGCAGAGATGACCATGTACATAGAGTACATGGATTCAAGGGGATCCAAGCATTTACTTCTACCATTACGGATATTTCATCTAAATTTTTGAGGAAGAAAATGTTTTCCAGGGGAAGGAAATGTCATATGATATTCATTAGATGTGGATCATCTTTTGGAGAAGGATGCCACATGGCATCACAAGGGTATTTATAAAATTTGGTAGAAGAGATATAAAAAGTCTCTTATAGAAAGAGAGTCGTGGATGATAGCTCTCATGCAAGACAAAAGCTCGACGGTTGGGAGGTAAACCAAGGAATATCTCTGTGTGTGATGAGCGTGGATGATGGAGCCGTGAATGATAATAGACAGTAGCAAAAGAGGGTTCATTATGAGGAGACCTTACAGTAGAGCTAGTGCAAGAGATGACAATGCTCAAGAAGTTCAGCTTGAGTATTGTGGAGTATCCGATGAAGTAATAGACGATATGTTGTATGAGGATGATGATCAAGAAGGAGCATCCATACCAAGGGATCTAAAAGTGGCCAATGTAGAGATAAATATCCTCTACATATCAGATCTCCAAGAGGATGCTAGAATAGAGGATTTATGAAGCAAACACGTGTATGTACTAATTTGTATTTATTTATTTTCTTATGTTTTTTATATAATACTATTTATTATTATCATATTCTAATTGTTTGAGTTTTCTTTTGTAGAGCATGATGGAAGACAGTCCACCGATCACTTTGCACTCTGTAAAAGAGGAGCAGTTTATGAAGTTTATATCTCATACATCTCTTGCTTATATGGCTAGAGTGTCACAGTACTAGATCACTCACGGTAGCATCCCCCGGCCTTACTCCCACCAGCAGCACTCCTGTCGGTACTACTCCCTTTGGTGGGACTACTCCTACCAAAGGTACTCCCTTTGACGAGACTACTCCGATCAGAGATACTCCCTTTGGCGAGACTACTCCCATCAAAGGTACTCTTGGCTTTACAACTCCACTATGACCAGTCTCTCAGCCATCCTATAGTAGCTCCAGTAGTCGACATATGTATTCGATACCACAACGTGATACAGGTATTGGCATGTCATCCGTCCCATCGATCGAGGTCATGCTCTAGAGGAGCAGGATCTAGAGGTGGATCTACAAGTGACTCTAGAGAATTTCGATATTATAGAGATAGTCAACAAACGTGTCTCTCACTTCTACTCATAGATCAAGTATCTTAGATGTAGGTACACCATATAGTACACTATGTATAGCTTGGGATGCTCATGACTATGATGACTCCAAGGTATATCGTATAAGTGATGGATGCAACCGAAAAGGCAATGCATTAATGCATATGGAAGCTGTTCTCCATACAGTTTGGATACTTTATCATGGAAAAATGGAGTGAATATAATAAGGATAAAAAAAATTACATCACAGAGTTAATCTATCACGAGTATCCACCAACATCTGGACATCCTATTATCAGCTTAGATTGGATTCAACATACAACATGTGAGATAATATCCCATCGACGGTCAGAGACTCATGACGCTTTCATAGTAAGCTTATTGAAGCCTGTATAGTTAGATACTGAGTGGGATATGATATGTGATGAGCAGCAACAGACTCCTAACCGATATCATTAGTAGCAAGATGCGGTGGCCAAACATCTAGATACGATTGAAGCATCATATTTGGATAGCACGCGATATAGCACTATGCATCACAAGTTTATAAGTATTATTTTGATGATTAAATTTGCTTGCGTTAAGCATGTCATGTATATTCATATAGCATATTGCATATTTATTACAGGAGTTGGCAGTGGATCATCCTCCGACACCAACAAAGGAGGCTTACGGATATTGTCATAGATTAGTTATATCGTTGGAGGACTTGGAGGGACACGATACAATTATTTCATGGGAGCATCTACGATGAGATGAGCTTATAAAGTTAGTTTAGTATTTTTTAGTTATTGTTTATAAATATTATACCAATTTATCTCATTCATGAATGTACTTTATTGCAGGACTACAAATATAGATGCTTTAATCCCTTTAGGCATATGTATAGTATAGATGCTTTAATCCCTTTAGGCATATGTATAGCAGTGGTGTATCATAACTTTATATTTGACTCATATATGGCAATGGTGCACCATAAATTTATATTTGATTCCTATATAGGACTGGTTTGGCATATTTTATATTTGACTCATATATGGCAGTGGTCTACCACACTTTTGTACATGATTTATTTATGGAATATATATCTCTTTTATACATAGTTCATTCATAAAATATCTCTTTTGTACATGGTTCATGCTTCATTCTACTCGTCTGTGTTATGTTCATGTGTTTTGCTTTATCAAATCATGTTTTAGTTGTCGGTCATGTAAACCCTAAATTGGAAATCACTAGAGTACATATCATATATACTCGGGTTCTTTTTTATAGAGTGTATTGTCTTTTGCTACACGACAATATGGTAATGTTGTTATGGCAAGAGACAACATAGTCTAACAGAAAAAAATTGCAGATATAGTCATCAATATGGGTGATAGTATAAGCTTCGATATGTCTAAGGACATACCAATGCCTATATCGATTCTTTTACCCAGGGACATACCGACGCTTATACTGATGATTTTGATACTGATGAGCATATCTTTGATTATATTGTCGATTATACCATCAGTTTATAGATACATACTAGTATCTATACCGATAAAAATTTATCGATGTATATACCAAGGCTAATAACGATACTACTTAGGGATTATCGATGCATATACCAATGTCTATATTGATACTTATACTGAACTATTATATTGATATGCATACCAGCACTTATATCGACGTTGGGATAAAAATGCACCTATGTATTTGCACCAATGTAGGATCTGGTATGCCCCTCATATATTATAGTGATTTATTTTGTGGCATATAGTTATCACATAATCCTATTTTTTATGCCAAAATAAAGCATGTTGAGGTATATTATCATTTTATCACGTAAAATATATTAGCAAGTGATATTGTTCTATTTTATGTGAGGATATATGGGGAGGTTGTTAATATTTTTACTAAAGCACTTGGAGCAGAGAAGTTGAAGAAGTTTTGAAAGATGCTTGGATAAATGGATATAATATTGAGGTTGAGGAGGAGTGTTGAGATATCAGGCTCAACATATGATGATCAGGGATGATATGTATCACTTTTTTATTTCTCTGATATGTATAATGATCATGCTGGTATATGGCCAAGATACGTTAGTGACCTTTACTAGATTTATCTACCGATAGGGATAACATATTTGTTTCTTGCTAGCTCACTCATTCGGAGATATTAGGATTTGTCTTATGTACTTATTGCACTAAAGGCCTATTCAGGAAAAATGGGAATTACACAAGATTTTGACACAGTTCGTTGTGTCCCAATTTTTTAGTAATTGACTCATTCACACTACAACATGTTGTTATCTCTTGATTGGAATATATTAAATTGATACTTTAATATAAAGGATAATTTTATTATAAATGCGGTATCAAGGTTGGGGTCAAACTTAAGAAGTTAACATAGTAAGTAATATAAATGGGACTTGAATAATTCCCAAATTTCTTGGATAGGCCTTACTAGTTGTATTATTATTTTAGGTCATTCTTGTATATTCATTTTATATAATAGAAGAAGAAGAAGAAGATATTTCTTCCTTTTCTCACTCTGTGTATGCTCCTTTTTTAGTGTGAGAGTGTATAATTGAGCCCTTTTTCTTATCTCCTTTTCCTTGATAATATCTAGGATAGTTTATAATAGATTTCTTGGATGCTATTTTGATCTATAGTAGATCAAAATAGGAATATTGGGAATACGTGAGAAAAGTATTCTAAGTGCTATTGGAAAATTTACTCTTTGCAAAGGAATCAAGATCTGAATTTTTAAAATACAGGCTAAATATTTTGGGTATATAGTCTTTCAAGATAGAATCCACATGGATCCTGATAAAGTATGGACTATTATGGAATCGCAATATCCCAAGAACCTAGAAGAGCTTCATATCTGCCTAGGTTTATCAAGTTTCTATCAAAGATTGATTAATAATTATACCAAAATTATTATCTCGATGGCATAATAACTTAAATAAAAAGAAAAAAACTTTTCATTGGGGAGAGAAATAGAACGAGAGTATGAAATGGTGAAGATGGCAATTATTACAACTCCATTTTTATATATAATAGATCCCAATAAACCCTTTGTGATTGACACTAATACGAGTGATTTTAGTTTAGGATGGTTGACTGATGGCTTTTGATAGCAAAAAGCTAGAACTGGCTCGGAATCATTACTCTACCTACGAGGATTTGTATGTAATTGTTCATGCTTTCAAAAAAAGTGATATCATTACTTATGTGGTGATAATGTTACGATATTATTTGATCAAGAAAGCACTAAGTTTCTCTCTAACCAAACAGAACTTAAAGATCGTAACTCCTATTGGATAGAGATCCTTTAGGTATTTGATTATGAGCTTAGATATAGGAAGAAAAAGTCTAATGTGGTAGCTGATTCACTTAACTGCATGCCTATGCTCAATGGACTGAGTTTTACTCAAATCACTAGTGCATTACTTGAGTCCATTAGAGAAAAATGTAGGCTTGATCTTACATACATCGAGATTTGGGAAGTTATAGAGAAAGGGGATCTTGATATACAGGTTTCTAGTGAGGCTATAGTATTGATGAATTCGAAAAGGATTCAAGTAGAAGAATTACAGTATTCATTATGGATATTTGTTATATAAAGGTAAGATTTTTGTTCCTAGAAATGTTTAGATGAGACTACATATATTGCATAAGTGTCATGACATGCCTAGTGCAAAACAAACATCAAGATGTAATGCCATTTTGTTGAACATCAAGATGTAATGCCATTCTCTTGAACATTAAGATATACTACCATTCCATTTAAGAAAATATTCTTGTTATTGAGATTGACTTGGCACATCTTACTACACATAAGCATGTTTTACAGCTTTCACAAATATCTTAGTTGCAAAGAATCTACATAGGTTTAAGGACATGATTATACTATAGAACGGATATAAGCTTAAAGGAGAGCTCTAGAATGTCAAATTGAATACATGACTTATCTACATGACGAGTCATCTTTATTGAAGCCAAAATGGTGTATGACCTTTTCATTAATTCCTCTTATTAGTAGTATACGAACTTTTCTACGATTCATTGTTATGATTACACCTACCTTTTTTTTATTGGATTTATGATTTGCTTATAGGTTCAATCATTCTTGTTCTATACATATATACGTGTGTATGTGGACGTGCGCAATGTACGCACACATGCACATACATAAATGTGCCTTCACTATTTTGTTTGGGTTCACTATTTTGTTTGCTACCCTGATTTGAGGAATGTAGTACGAAAGAGAAGATGTGAAGTCTACCTTAAGTGTGAGAGAAGAGAGAAACCTTCTTGTGTTTGCGTGAAGAGAGAAAGACAATAAGAAAAAACGCATAGTACATACACGTGTGTACATACATGTGCAATTGTTTGTGTGTCTGTGCATGTAAATGTGTGTTTGTGTACTGTTCAGATCTGCCATATCCTACAATGCATAAGCATAATCATTATCATAGTTTAGAACAAGATGCTTTTTATAGGGAAAAAGCAAAGTTCAATACACTTTATTGTGTGTGTGGAGAGAAGAGAGTTCTCATTCCACAAGACATATAAGCACGTGAATATACTATTAAACAAAAGGAAAAGTGGGAATGATGAGGATTGAGGGAGGCTTACCATTGTCGCCAAAGGTGAGATAAAGTCGCATGTGCCCTCGTACCCTAAGTCAACGTAAAGAGTTGGCAACTCTTGGTGGTATCTGCAATTCTTTACACAGAAGTTTCCATGTTCTTCTCGTAGGTGGATGCTAGCTCTTCCATCTAGAATTTCACAGCCAAGCAGCTCAAGCTTTGTTAATGGCTTTTCGCTTCTCGTAGTCTGTGTCTGGCTGAGGGTACGTGGCGAAAGAAGATGGCGAAGAAAACAGCAGCTCAAGCTTTGTCAATGGCTTTTCGCTTCTCATAATCTGTATCTGGCTGACGGTACGTGGAAAAGGAGGATGGGGTAGAAAACAAGGCACATTTCAGGTGATGTCATGCAAAAAGGTAATGGTCTATAAATAGATTAAAAAAATAGAAAAATAAAACACACACACATACATATATATATATATATATATATATATATATATATATATTAAAGAGCGATTATAGGTTTTGCTTGGTAGTAAAGGGAACGATCACCGAGTACCTGTAGGCTGTAAGCAATCCCCGAAGCGGAGGAGAGGGGTGGGCAGTGGTCCCGAGTTCCAGGCCAGTCAAAGCAGCCCACGTGGCAATGCGTGTGAAAGGGGCCAATGAACTGCGCTGGTCCTCGTCCGGAACCCGAAACCCCCTTCTTAACGGATGCTATCTCAAAATATCGCCGTATGAACGCCGCAAATGGCCACCTCCCGCGCTGCGCCGCTCACCTCCTTCGACATTGACGCCATACCCGACGAGGTTCTGCAGGTCTGCTTCGCCCGTCTCCCCCCCAGGAGCGTCGGTGTCCTCAGGACTGTCTGCAAGCGCTGGCTCGCACTCTGTAATGGTCTGGACATCTACCGCCTACGGGCGCGTCAGCGCCTCACAACGCCGCTGCTCATCACTATCGCCCCGGTGCACGACCAAGGTCGCTGCGCCGGGTTGCAAATAACGAGTTACGCCATGGATGCTCCCTTTCGGCACCAGACTCCCCTTGCAATTTTACCTGGCCCTACACGTTTGCAGTTTTCTGCCGCCGTCTCTCCCGACAGCCGCTTCATTTACATCGTTGGCGGACGCTCCCACATCCTTCCTCGGCCCCCAGGGCCGATGACAGTGGATGCTCGCACCGACGCATACGACGTTGTGACAGGAGAGTGCCGCTCCGTTTGCCCCATGAGAGAGGCCAGGTATGCGTTCGCGATGGCCGCATTTGTGCATCCGCTGGATGCAAGGCCGAAGCTGATTGTTGCAGGCGGCTACGATGCGCAAGGCTGTGGCCTCGCATCTGCAGAAATCTATGATATCGCTTCCGACAGATGGCACTGCCTGCCGAGAATGGAGCGGCTCAGCGGGGCCTGCAAGGGCAAGTTCGCGGACGGCATCTTCTACGTGAAGATGGCCAACAACGGCCCGCTTGCTTTAGAAGCCTTTGATCCTGTCCTTCTGCGGTGGAGCTCTCCCCTCGCCATACTCGCGCATGGACGCCATATCCGCCTTCCCTCTCCGTCCATCGAAGGCGACGATGCTGATCCAGAGGCGTTTGCCATCTCTCGATTCGCAGGCAAGCTTCCTGATTTCGACGCCACCTCCTCCACCACAGTCATTTCTTATTTGTGACCATACACGCTCCTGATTTTCACTCGACATGTCAGAAAACACACCCAAAATTTTGAAACAAATCTTTGTATACTCACAGAGTCACAATTTTCTTGATTCCAAGTTTTAGTTCACCAAAAACAAACATTTTACGCCCTCTTAAAAAGTGCACCTTACTAACTTACACTTAAATCTCCATGAGATTTAATGGCTGCTCTAGGACCCTTCAAGTGCTAAATGAGGTTATTTTTTTAAGAGGAAGTTTGACCAAGCATAATCTCCCTTGCTTGAATAGATTGAAAGTTTCAGGTGAATGGAATGGGTATAATACCCATGGGACCCCCGTATCTCACAAAGCAGAGCTGAATGGAGATAATACCCATGGGATCCCTCGTATCCCGCAAAGCAAGGCTAAACCAGATTTTGTATACTTAAGAACTTGATTGGATTGAATTGATTTTGTATACTTAAGACCTTGATTGGATTGAATTGAGAAACTTGAATCTGCAATGGTACCCCCTTATCGCACAAAATAGATTAAATTCGTCCTTTGTAAGCAACTTGACCCCAAGTATCGATATCTAGGGCCGACACTTCTACATGTGAAGCTACACCTTTTTTACTTTGTCATAAATTTTATTGAATGCATTCTTGAGATCATCTTAGAAAACGAAAGGTAAGCATACCTAATGAGAAATTAGTAATTTTATTAAGTGCATCCTTAATGTTTTAACAAACGTAATACACCCATGCCCAATAGTAAATTAATGACTTTGACCACATGACTTTTATGGGCTCAACAGGTGGCATAGATGCCACATGGCATCATATGGGTATTATATACCATTTGGTAGAAAAGACATGAGGAGATCTCATATGATATAGTATCTAGTTGAGACATCGATCTCTTTATGAAAGTGTGGTCGCTTGGCGGTTGGGAGGAAGAACCAAATCGCAGACTGTGTGTGTTAGGAGTTCGATGAAGGACTAGAGCTGCGACCGAAATCGGCATCCAAAAGGAGGTTTCGCGACAGTAGATTCTCAATTGATGATGCAATAGTTAACATTAGATGAGAGAAATCATTATCTTGAAATCATTAACATCGATCTCTTTATGAAAGTGTGGTCGCTTGGCGGTTGGGAGGAAGAACCAAATCGCAGACTGTGTATGTTAGGAGTTCGATGAAGGACTAGAGCTGCGATCGAAATCGGCATCCAAAAGGAGGTTTCGCGACAGTAGATTCTCAATTGATGATGCAATAGTTAACATTAGATGAGAGAAATCATTATCTTGCATAAGTTGCCTGCCACCAAGGGTGATTAAGTTCCAACCTTTAAGATTGTAAAAAGTTAACCCTGACATTCTTACATAATATATCTTCCTCTAATAGAAGCTTCTATTGATACTTCCATTGAATTTTCTTTGTAGGATGGTGACAAAGAATGTGTCTTAAATTATGAATTTTAAATGTCTATATTCATATTTGCAATTTTTAATTTACTTTCAAGATTTTGATGAGGTTCTTATTATACAATGATAAGAATATAAACCAAGACATTCTTAGATATTTTTTAGGTCCTTTATTTCATATTTCCATTGATTTTTATTTGCAGGAGTGAATTGATGACTTCAATTATCCCCCTTCATCTAAACTCATATTGGCATTTTTTTGTTTAATTTTAACATTCTGATGAGGTTCCAACTAAGAAATAATTATACAAGAACTTGCATAAGTTAATTCTAGATGAACAAGAGATCTAGAATTCAATATCTAATTTCAATTTAATTATTATAGTCTATCAAAGGTGCACATTAGTGTCAATTAAATAATTTGATTCTATCCAACTTTTCTATCCTCAAGTAATGCAAGAGAAATTATCATGGTACACATAACAAGTAATATAAGAGAGGGTGGAGAACCTGGTGCAAATTCCAATCCAAGGTTTGGTATTTCAAAATTAGAAGAGCATGACTTAAGGCATAAAACAGAGGAGGCGAGATAAGAGAAGACGACCGATGCAAGCGACTAGTGCAATCTGAACTTGTCGGATGGCCCTTACTGCTTAGATTAGTCGTGTTAGCAAACTACCGCGAGAGACTTCAACAAGTGACCTTGCATAAAGATTTGACTCATGAGTATAAAAACAACTAGCAACAGCGATGAAATGGATAATACGACCGATGCAAGCGATAGGGGCAATCCAAAATTCTCCGATTCCCCGTATCGCTTGTATCGGTCGTGTCCTCTTAATTCTTTATATCCTTCTGTATCTTCTCCAATTTAAACTTTCCAATAGGAATGAAGTAAGAAACCCACAATGCATTCATATTTGTGACACGAACAAATTTAATTGGACCATGCAATGAACTTTTGTTTAACTCTCAAGAGGTCCAATACAACTGTATATTTCTCAAGGCATATAAATATTATAAAGGCAAATAAATATGGTTACAATGACCATCTTCCAGATGAAGATTGGCATAAGTACATACAATTTGTACATAAATAAATCTTCCAACCTATGTTGGTTTTACAATATATTTCAATCTAAGACTCAAAAATGATTCAACCCTTTCTATCCTTTTTGGAGCGTTGTTTTCTCTGTTGCTTCTGTCCCTCTTTGAAGCTTTCAGCTTGACTCTTTTTGTTGTTCCCATGCTTTAATGGTGAGTGAAGGGGAAGCCCTTTCTTTTTATCTTCAGACTTTTTTTCATCAGGTGGAGGGGGTGGAGGTGAGTTTGGATCATTGGGGCAGATTGCATGTTTCATGATGCCATTTATTGCTCTCTCTCTGATCAAAATGATCCATGCATCTGGGTAGTCTGATAAATTCAATTCAGGATTGTAAAACCTTCTTTCCAAGAATCTTACTGCATTTGCAATCACTCTCCAGCGACATGATGTTGAGTCTCTCTGCAATGGCACATGAATTTGTATGTATCCAAATTGCTTTTGTTCATTCATTTTAGCAATTCCAAGAAAATTCTGATCAATATGCATCTTGAGAAGCTTTGCAGCACTGCATTGTAAAGTGAAAATCAGAATGGATGGCATGGCTTTAAAATAGAGAACAACAAAATGTATAGCAACTTACACTTTGCAATTCCCATGTTGTGATTGAAGAGAATTGAGGAAAAGAGCTTGATATGCATTGAAGTCAACAATAATCAAACTCCAATGGCCCCTGTCAATGAGTTGCATGTAAATATACCTTCTTAAATGAAACAAATATCTTTCCAAAATGAAGATGAATACTTACTTTTCAATATATCGGTAGATAACACATTCTACCTCTTCTATAAAATCCTGTAGAAAGGACTTGGCATCTCCATGTTTATGCAAAAAACAATGTGTCACCAGAGGATCTAAAATAAATACTTTTCTTTGAACCGCTTCCTCACATTGTTGAAGAAGAACCCTACAAATCAAGAAATAAAAATTCAGTTAAGGAACTAGAAAATTAAGCAAAACAAAAGCATTTTAAGGCCTCTAGATATACCTAAGTGAAATGTTGACCACACTATCTGATATTTCAACATGAAGCTCCCTCAACATTTTGTTGTCTTCAGATCTAATGTCAAGAAACCAATCTTTTTGCCATGGCATTGCAACATTAACTATTGTCTGCCCATCTCCTTTCTTAAGGAGCTCTTTATTTGCTTTCTGCAACTTTTGAATCTGGGTTAAGATGACACTTTCCTCTGTAAATAATCCTTGCTTTTTCCTCTCCTCCTCACTATTTGCTGCAGTTCTAGTTTCATGATCATGAGTGACCTAAGGGTTGATCTCTTCAATGACAACTGTTGTTTTGGGTGCTTGAGCTAGAGGTATATTTAAAATATCGAAGAATTTTTTATCAGGGTGATCAATAGGAACCAGAGCTTTATCAAATTTATATCTTATTCTTGAAACAATAACATAATCCTTTGCCATTAGTGTTACCCTATGAGAATGAGCAACACATAAATAGGCATCATTCATAAAATCAATAGCAAATTCCTCTGCAGCTTCTTGCAGACATAGTAGTGCTTGAGTTTGCCACCTCACATTGACAAAGGATGAGGTCTTCATCAAAGAACAGAGGTTGGCTGAGATCTGCTTGACAACTCTCATAAATGGAAGTCTAGGGATCAACAATCCCATAGACTTTTGAGCTCTTCTAATTTCCCTCAAGGACTTTACATGGTACTTGACCCTTTTTTTTGAAGGCTTGTCTGGCACATTGGCTTGAACCTTCTCGGGATTTTGCTCCTAGACATTTTGCCCCTGGTCATTTTGTTCCTGGGCATTTTGGTCCTGACCCTCAAGGTACAACTTCCTTGCTGTCTTTTTGGTCCTAGCCATACTCTGCACAAAATCAGAGTCTTTAGGCAAGGAATTAGGAAAAGTGAAAACTTACTCTCAAAAAGCTATGATCAATGACTCTTTCCACTGTCAAAAAATTATGATCAATGACTCTTTCCATTGTCAAAACTTACTCTCAAAAAGCTATTATCAGTGACTCTTCCCACTATCAGAGACATGACCGATGTAAGCGATAGGAGTCATCCAGAAATGCTCGGATGTCCCTGATCGCTTGCATCGGTCGTCCTTGAATTCATCATCAAATATCAATCAAATATATCTTACAATGCAAAATACTCTACTATCACTAAGAAAAGCATAATTTGAAAGCTACGATCAATGACTCTTTCCACTGTCAGAGACACGACCGATCCAAGCGATAAAAGTCATCTGTAAATGCCCAGATGTCCCTAATCACTTGCATCAATCATCCATGAATTCATCATCATATTTCAATAAATACAAGTTAAAATATAGGTAACAATGCATAATACTCAAGCATCACTAAGGAAACCAAAAGTTGCAAGCTATGATCAAGGACTCTATGTCATTTAAGAAACATGACCGATCCAAGCGATTAGGGTTATCCAAAAATATCGGATGTACTATGATCGCTTGGATCGGTCGTGTCCATATTACCTAATGCAGAGAGCGCTCTCTATAGAAATTGTGAAGAAGCAACTTAAAAACTTGGTGGCGATGGAACCTGGACGCTTGGCAAGTGTTGACAAAAAAAATGAAAGAAATGAATAGGGAAGCTTAAATAGGTCCCAGAATTGAGTTGACCGTTGGTGCCATGTGGCATGCCACGATTGGTCCATGTCATATAGCCGTTGCAAATTCCAACGTCTTTTGCCACGTGGGATGATTTGATTGGTCCACATCATCTATCCATTGAATCGGCCAACGTACACTTTGCCACGTGGCACTCGGTGATTCGTCCATGTCATTCGATTGTTACTTCTTCCCTCCTCACCTATAAATAGCTACTTCCTTCACAAACTCAAATTTTGAACCTTCAGAGAATTTGTCTCATTTACGTGCGTATTTTTCTTTCATCCCCAACACGACCGATACAAGCAATTTTCCCCGTTTGACCTATGTTGACTCACTTTAGTCGCTTGCATCGGTTGTGTTCTCCTAATAGACATACAGGAGAAGTTGCAGCTAAGATGGAGGGAATGAATGAGATCTTTAGTGTCTCTCCATCAGAGAAGCTTCTTGATTTCATGGTTCAAGAGGGTTTAATTGTAGATTATTTTCCTGATGCAATGACGATATTCAACCCCAAAATTGATTTTGAAAAACTCCTAGAGAAATCGAAAAGTTTTCTTAAGGATGAGTGGGAGATTTTCTTGGGGTTGATCAATGGAAGGATCCTTTCTATTTCTCAGAAAACCTATGTCCATCCTCACATCTTTGGGAAGGATCCAATAGATAGGGCTAAAATCACAAGAAAATGCAAAAGGATATCCCCTTTGCCAGGGAAGCTTGATTTATGCCCAAAGCATGAAAAGGACTGCTGCTTGCTCCCTTTAAACATTGCCTTCTTGATATGGCTTGATCATATCTCAGTTGAAAAGGAGGAAAATGTTCATGTTGAAGACGAGCCTTTCTTAGAGCTGACACTTGAGGGAAGCTCCAAAACTATGAAAGGTGTCATGCAGATTGGTGAGGAGATCAATCTCCAAGTAGAAGAAGAGCAGTTCAAAGGTTTTGATGTGGCCACTTTTAAAGCAGAAACTGCAATAAGGGAGCCAACTGAAGAAGTTCAAGTGTCTGAGAAGTCCCTACTTCTCCCAAATCTATCTTTTTACTTTATCTCTGAAAAAGAGTTTATACCTCTATTTTACATTCAAGAACTTTTCAATCTAAGGGAGGACTACTGCCTTGCAGCTTTTGCTGAGTCAGAAGAAGTTGCAAGGAGATTCATCAATAAGAAAGGAGAAAGAAAAGAAGAATTTTTGCATCTTGATTTGGATTTTTCTAATGAAGAATTCAAAGATTCATCACAAGCTCTTTCAAAATGCTTTGAGAAAGCTATCTCACAGAAGCCAAGACTTGCTGATGAAGAGTTTGATGAGCATCAGAAGCAACTTGGAACATACTCGTTTGGGCACAGCTATTCATTCTTGGATGTTGCTGAGGACAAAGGAACAATTTGTATTGACTCAAAAGAGCTCATTGAGGAGGAAGATGAGGTCAAGGTATGTTGTTTAATATATTCTTATGAATTAAAGGTTTTGTCCGAGATCTCCATTTTTAGTGAGAAATTGACCACGACCGATGCAAGCGATAAGGTCCATCGGATAATTTCCGTTGGGCCTTATCGCTTGCATCGGTCGTGTTCGGACTTGAAGAGGAAGATGATGTCAAGGTATGTAGTAAAATATATTCTCATGATTTTAAGGCTAAGGAGATGAGATGCCACAATCGGTTTTCTCCAAGGTCTCCATTTAGACTGAGAAGTCGATCACGACCGATGCAAGCGATAAGGCCCATCGGATATTTTCCGTTGGGCCTTATCGCTTGCATCGGTCGTGTTTGGACCTGAGGAAGATGACGTCAAGGTATACAGTTAACTATATTGTCAAGAATTTTAGGTTAAGGATATGAGATGGGACCGATGCAAAATCTCTAGCTTGTATCAGATTTGTCCAAGTTCTCCATTAGAAGTGTCAGAAATCGATCACGACCAATGCAAGCGATAAGGCCCATCGGATATTTTCCATTTGGGCCTTATCGCTTGTATTGGTCGTGTCTAGGAGTTGCATGCAGCATTGATAATAGATATCTGGCTTGTAAGAATTCCCCTCATTCATCAAATATTACATGTTTCTAGGTAGTTTGCAAAGAGATATTGATGACGACCGATGCAAGCGATAACGATTGTCTGAATTTCTCTGAAGACCCTTATCGCTTGCATCAGTCGTGTCTCTTGCTTTTTTTCTAATTGTTTCAAGTTACTTCTCATGACTCCTAAAGTGTGCTTGCACTTCATCTAACCTTGTTTTTCATTTTTACCACAGTTAACTTTATTGGATGAAGACAATTACCTTGGCAGGGGCAAGGGAACAAGAAAAGCCATAGAAGAGAAAGGAAAAGCAAAGGTGTATATTCATTCTATTATCCACTATCTTCCAAACTTGAACCCATACACTTTTTGTGTTATTCACAAGCACTATAGTGAGGAGCCAGACTTTGCATTGTTCTGCTTGAGGAAATACATGGGTTTTACTCCAATACCCTTTAATGCTTTCAGAGTTTTGCTGCTTGAAAGAGTAGCTGCATTCAGAATTTTTGGATATGCCCCAGGACTCAATGCTTCAAGGGCAGGGTACTTTCTTTGTTATTCAAGCTATGCAATGGTTGCAGTTGATACATGATGATTTTGTCTGGTGATAGCCATATCCTTCTGATTATATTTGGCATGAGGTCCTTTGTAATTGTCTTCTAAAGAACCAATCAAAAAGCTCTCTGAAGGCATTGCTCTTTGTTACTCCTCCTCCTCCTTTCCTTGTACACCTAAAGAAGCTTGTCCTTGCTTGATAATGAGATTTTTCCATGCCTTGGGTGTTCCACATGGCAAGTGGTTCTTTTTCTGCAAAGAATGCACCATGCACAAGAAGAATATGCTAGAAGAGCAGAAGAATCTCATTAGATCTTTATTTCAATTAAAAATAAATAAATTGAATAAAATATCTTTGGAACTCACCAAGTAGTATGTTATGTCTTTGGCACCCCATGCCTCTATGATGGTTTCTATAAGCTCTGTGGTCACCTTTCTGAAATCTGTCACATAACTTTTTGATGTTACCTGCTGCCTCATGATCTTAAAAAGATTATCTAGTTTGACCCACACCTCCATTCTCTTTTTTGCTATTTCTGGTTTGCTTTTTACATTAGTCGTGACCTCACAATTTTTTTTCCAACAATTCCACATGGCATTTAGTTGTTTGTCATCATGGTTGCTGAAGAATCTCCTTGCTTTTGCACCTCCCATTGAGACATCTCGTAGTACATCACCTGTATTTTGTGAAAGCTTTGGATCTTTTCTTAGATGAACATCACCACCATGAAATCCCATTTATGAAAGAAGACATTCATATTTTTTTATGCATTCATTTGCAAGAGTTGTAGGCTTGATAGAATATGCATAATCCAAGTGAAGACGGACCAACTTGTCAATTATTCTTAACTCTGCATGTAGTGTACATATGTGTACATTTGTCAATGCTATTGGAAGTATGGAATCCCAAATCATTGAAGAAAATGAATTGTTATGAAGAATAACATTTTGTTTGGAAGGAGCCTCTTGAGCCTCAACTCTAGCAATCCATCCATTTGTGCATGGGCTTTGCATGCAGTACAAGCAAGGGTACTTAGAATTTGCTCCCCCACTTATACCAAACATGCATTTGAGTGTCTTTAGGTCTCCACTCAAATGCCACTCAACTTGAAATTTTCTGAAGTCTTTGACATTCAACAACTCTCCTGCATGATGCCTTTGGATAAAATTTGGAATGTTTGTGTGTGAGAATAACCATTTAAGTGTTTTATGGCTCTTACATGGAACTTGAGCATAGCCAACCCACCATAACTCCATTTCTGATTGTACTTTGAGAGATGGAGTATCCAATTTCCCAAGGCTATAGTCCAAAGCTTTGTTCATCAGTGCAATACTTATTCTCTCCATCTTTTGATGTTTTTAAGCTCAACTTCATCAAGTTTGATTACAAATTTCAATAGACCAAAACATTCATGTTCTTTTATATTATAGAACTAAACCATGTATGTTTGAAGTTTTATAATATCTATCCATATGTTGTTAAATGCATTGTAAGTGAAATGTAACTTTTGTTTTCCTACTTCGTAAGGCATGTTACCATGAATATGTTTATATTCACCAAATACTGATGTGATCTTCTTATTCAAGCAGAGCCGAAACTTTCCTACATGATGGGGTCTCGGCAATCCAAAACTTCTAACTTTGTTAAATTTTAAAAATTCACACCAAACTTTTGAATCTATAACCTTTCCTACTCACTCCGACACTATCACAAATCTTCTGAATTTGAGATGGTTCTAGTAACAGATTCATTTCTGTCATGAGTTTTTGAAAAACAAAGCATTTCAAGCATGTATTTTCATTCAGTTTCAATAGTCTTAAAACATCATTTTGACTCAAAATTTCATTACAGAAATGTACGCGCTCAAAATTGCTCAACATATTGAAACCTAGCACATTTGTCACATGATCTCTAACAATTTTTCATTCTTTTCTTTTTTTGGCTAGATTTTTCAGTCAAATCTAAAAAAGGTTTTACTCGTTTTGACTACATTCTTAAACCTATAGGAGTTTCTTTCATTTTTTTTAAGACTCTAACTGAGAAGATAAAGTGGATAATTTGTTTTCTAGCTCCCTCATATGTAAATCCTTCTGGTGTAGTGTGTTTTGTAAACAGTTTATGTATTGTACATAATTCCTTGAAATATCCCAGAGCCTTGAACGATAGCCTCGTAAACCATATGTCGATATGTTTCTTGCCTTCCTTTCGCAATCCATCCACTTCAAGAGGATGAAGAGCCCTTTGGAATACTTTTCTTGTCGTCGCATACTCCTGACTAACTGCAATGTTGATATGGAACTTTTCACAATGATTTTGATTGTTTGAAAGCTCAGCAAGAGTATTTGGGTTAACGTTCTCCATGGTCTGCTATGAAAAATGACCGGCAATTGTCTAAAATGACGTGAAAGAGAGAAACATGCATACTATGAAAAGTAGAGTAAAAAAGCGCAAAACGTCATCAGCACACATTATATAGGTCCGTGAACAAGAGGAAAATTTGAATTTTGATGCATAAGATACGTTTTAAATGAACTTACACGGAATTTCTTAAAGGATTTGACAACTTTAATCCAGATTAAGCACAACTAATTGAAATCCTTACACGACCCTTTTTGGGCCGTTTTTCGCCCTAATGATATATATACACACATACACACACACACGCATATATATATATATATATATATATATATATATATATATATATATATATATATATATATATATATATATATATATATATATATATATATATATATATATATATATATATATATATATATACACACACACACACATACACTAAACTCAAGAACTTTTTACAACTATAAAGGAAAATATCATATCCCCATATTGCGTAGATTCAAAACATGTTCTCAAATGTAGTAGATTCAAAACAAGTGGATAGAAGATGAATTAGAATCCTATCATTCACACTTCATGTCTATGTGCAAAGTTAAACTTATGCAAAAAATAGGGCTTGAGATTGATGTCTCTAAATTGAAATGGCTTCCTTTCATTAGAAGCAATTAGACTCTTAGCCCTTAGTGGAGCCATCTCTACACTTGCATTGGTGTGGTAGTGGTGGTATAAGATACTAACCCTTGTGATGATGGCTCCATACTTAGCTGCAAGCTACTAGGCTCGGGGCTGAGCCTATTTAATTCTACAATTGGAAGATGAGTTTAATGCTTGACATTCTATGTTTGTGAGTAAATCTTGTGTTTTCTCATGTTTGCATATAGGATCTTGGAAAATTGATAATGTTAGTAGCAAAGAATTTCTCTTATCTTGGAATCAACCAAGTCAACATGCACTAATCATTAGCAATTATGGAGCTAGTATGGCTTACCTTCATAAGTTGTTTACCCTCTTGCTAGGAGTGGTATGAAGTACAACTAGTAAGAGACGAGAGAGGGGGGGCTAGACACAAGTCAATTGTTGGATATGTAGAAAGGTTCTCCTCTTATTTTCGTTTTCAACTCAATAGGTAGCAATATCCATCTTTCAAAAACTCATCAACATTATGGAAGAGAATTTGTACATGGTCTTAAAAATGCATTATTCAAACGTCCTTTTTTTACTGCATTTCAGTAAATGTTAGGTGTTCGTTGCCCAAAATATATTGAAGATCTAATTTTCCTTCCTTGTCTCTCACGTATGCATTTGATCAAGAAGCTTCTTACAATTATATCAATGAAAATCATGCAACTAGTAATTGTGAAATAGTACGTGTGAGAGCAGAACAAGATGGGCCCTACTATGCTGACGTTCTTTCTTCCACGTGCATTTAGATCAGAAAATTTTCTTTCTAGACCTATATATTTGCCTTATACTCTTTTCACCTATTGATAGCTGGTATGTATCTTTTAATTATAATGTACTATAAGGGCAAAAGTGTTAGACTGGAGAAATGACGAGTAGGAGATAGTTGAATCACACTTTAAGAGGGAGGATTAGGAAGTAATCCTCAACAATGGCTTTTGGGGCAAGTGGTTTATCGTACTCCTAACCGGTAGGTCATGAGTTCGATTCCCACAATTGGTATCAAAGCCTAGGAAGAAGACTTGGGTTGTCGATGGAAGGCATGTGTGTCACTTTCAAAGATGAGCCCATCAAAGATTAGAGTGTATATCCCAATCCATAGGCGGGATTTAGACATGTAATACACCATTGGAAAGCTTTCAAAATGAGTGTCCCAATGACAGCATTAGATTAAGGACCCAAGATACCTTGCAATTGTGAGAACTAGGTTCAAAAGACCAAGCTAGAAGGCAAGTAAAGTCCATAGGCTAGTGGCCAAGATGCAGAAAGGCAAGCTCCAAGATACCAACGTTGAGACTAAGGAAAGTCTATAGGCAAGTGGCCAAGAAGTGAAAAGGCAAGGCTCAAGACACCAAGATTGAGAGTAAGGCAATTCCATAGGCAAGTGGCCAAGAAGCGGAAAGGCAAGGTTCAAGAGACCAAGGTTGAGAAAAAGAAGGTTCAAAAGACTATGCAAGCACAAGGACATAGGACATCAATTCAAGGGGACATGAAGAATTGATCATTGACGAAAATGATCTCTAAAAGGGGAAGAGAGTCAAACTCAAGAAATGATGAGCAAGAGATGGTTGAATGGCACCTTAAGAGGGAGGATTAGGTTTTATTAATCCTCAACCATGGCTTTTGGAGCAAATGATTAGCCTCTCTCTCTCTCTCTCTCTCTCTCTCTCTCTCTCTCTCTCTCTCTCCCTCTCTCTCTCTCTCCCTGCACCCCTCTCTCCCTGCCCCTCTCTCTCTCTCTCTCTTTGGTCCTCTCCTTCCTCCCCTCCTCTCTCTCTCTCTCTATCTCTCTCCCCTTGTTCTCATTTCTCTCTCTCTCCATCTCTCTATCCCTCCTTCCTCTCTCCCCCTTTCCTTTCTCTCTCTCTCTCTCCATTTCTCTCTCCATCTCTTCCTCTCATCCTCTCTCTCTCTCACTCTCTCTCTCTCTCTCTCTCTCTCTCTCTCTCTCTCTCTCTCTCTCTCTCTCCCCCCTCCTCCTCCTCTTTCCTTCACACTCATGGTTAGGTTATCCTATTCATGGTTATTGTATTGACATCATGACAAATATGGTGGCCCCTTCCCTAGTGAGCAACATTATTCCCATGCTCTAGAAAAGGAAGCGGTGAGTCTTTCCCTCTTTTTGGAATCAAACAATTGTTGATTTCTCTTCCAAAGGAAGATGTTTTGAGAAAGCAAGACGAATTGAAGAAGACATGCCTTATTGGAAAGCTTTTTTTTTTGAGAGCACAATGAATGAATTGGGAAGACACACACCCAACCTCGTAAGGTAGAGGCACCCATCATGGGGAACTTTGAAGCATGCAACCCTAGGCGAGACTTGAACCCTGGCCATCTGCCTAGGAGTACAAGGCACATCCACTAAACCACGCCCGCTAGATATATTGGAAAGCTTTTTGGTCGGTGACCATCATTGAAATCTTTCAAAAAGCAGCTTTGTAAGGAATGGTTCCCTCATGGACTTATCATGAAATCAGCCCTATCACATGAACCTTGAAGAAAGAACCTACTGTTACACTTTTATCCATGAAGGTTGAATATAGGGGAGAAGCAATTTACACATGTGAAGAAATGTGGATTAAGAATCTTTTGCTTGATCTTGTAGTGCAAGTTGGAACCATTCTATATATGGAGACAACATGTCAAGTATTTACTTGGCAAGAAATCCATGTTTCATGCAAGGAGTAATCACATAGAGGTACACTACCATTATGTGAGAGAGAAGATAATGAGAAAATATTTGTGGATAAAGTTCATTAACACCAAAAAAGAGGTTGTAGACATAGAGGTTTGGGTGATAGAGGGGTGGTAGGAAATTCACAAGAGCTACAAAGAGTTTATCAGAGTTCTTCATAGCACCAAATATTGGCATGGAGTTTTTGAGAAGTTAATGCAGTTTCCTCTTTGGTTTGAACTTAGCAAAGGCCACAGAATTCTAGTAGACAACACGACTATGCTTGATGATGGATTCATGATGAGCTTGAAGGTTGATACATTGTTTTTTGTCTAAGACGAGGGCAATTCAGGTTGTATCAAGAGTTAGTGCACCCATAAAAAATTGCAAGAGCTTCTTTGAGTGTGAATCATGTGTTGTGGTTGTTTTTCTCTGTAGCGACATCCGCTTGTGACACATCTTCTAGTCTATCATGGGCACGTGGCATATCACATGTTTGACTGTGTCGCGACTTGATGGCTATCCGTTGTTGGTGCAGGGCAATCAAAAATTGAAGTTTTGGGTGCAGAATTGAAGTCAAGGACTGAAGAAAAGACCAAGTCATGAAGCATGAAGGAAATGCATATCCAAAAGATAAAGATGTGTATACATATGTACATTATTTTAGAGTCAGTTCATCATATACTTTTGTATGGTCATGAGCTTGTAAAAATTTGCCTATATATACAAAGCAAATGTTGGGGCAAAGTAAAGAGATTATGTGAGAACAAGATTTGAGAACAACTAGATGTCATTAGACTTTTAGAAGTGAGTAGAATCTCTCTCATTACTCAGATGTAAGAATTTCTCAAAAATGAAAAATGTTGCACCCGATCTTTCTGTGTATTCTCCTTCTGTGCTTGATCATTTCAAGAATCCTTTTGTAGATGTCTAAGTCCATAGTTAATGAGTCTATGGTTAAACTTTGAGATCCTAATTGTAAACAAGCTCTGAGAATTATGAGTAGGAACATTCATATGTGAAAAAGTGTTCACTGGTTCTTGAAACAGGCGCAAAATTTGATGTTAATGTTTTGGTCAATTCTCCTTCCACAGTGTAAAGTTTTGAGCAAGCAAGCACTCAATCTTTAAGTTGGAAGGTAAGCTACTTGTGGCTAAAAGCATTCTCATAAACGGATTCTAGATTAAGAGAACCAAGTGTTAGAAGTTACAGGTGTCTAAATCGACTTCTCAGAAGAACAATTTTAGACATAGGTGATTTGTTAAGATCATTTCTCAAGATCTACTGAGTCTTTTGGAATGATAAACTTTGAGGTGTGCAGTCCATCAGTGGTATCACAACAGGAAGCATCAGAATTGAAGAAAGGAGGATCCCGACTGCTGCAATCATAAAGAATTCAACATTTGAAGGTTCAAAAGGTGAAAGCTTGAGGGAAAAGCTTGAGAAGGAGGTCATACGACATCAAGGAAGACAAAAGGAACATTAGTCGAAGTAAAGGTACATCTATTACTCATAAAGTTTGAAGAATTCAATATACAGGTGAAGAAAGGATGGGAGATTCTCTTCAGATAGAGAAGTTGGATAGAGAGAACTATCCAGCATAGTCAATGAGGATGGAAGCTCATCTTATGAGCAAAGACTTGATAGCTTATATTACAGGTGAAGAAGAAAAGCCTCAGTTCAAAGATCCTAGTGTTCCAACTAGGGAGGAATTATCAGAATTGAAGAATTGGATGAAGAAAGATGCTCAAGCTAGGAGCATTATCTATATGGCAGTCAATGATTACTTGCTACCTCACATTAGAGGTCTTGAAAGTGCAAGTGATATATGGAATGCTTTGGAGGAGCATTTTCAAAACACCACAAAGTCAAGGAAGGCATCCTTGTGGGCAGAATCTACCACTTTCAAGAAGAAGGCCTCTCAATCCATCTCAGATTATGTAACAAGGATGAAGGACATTGCAGATGCATTAAGAGCAGTTGATGAAGACATTGAGGAGGATAAATTGGTAAGGCAAATCCTCCCAGGTTTGAGAGGTGATGACAAATGGAAGCCATTCATTTTGTCTACTGAATTATCACTTGATCATTTTACTCCTGACTTAAATCAATTGCTAGGACATATGTTAACCTTTGAGCAGGATGTCAAAGGTGAAGGTGAAAAGAGTACAGGTCATGCAATTTATTCAAAGGATAAGAAGAAGAATATCAAAGGAAAGCAACAAGCAAATGAGGATGAAGGTACAATTAGCCAAGCTAACTTCCTAAGAGGAAGAGGAGGTGGCAAAGGTAGAGTAAGAGGCAGGAGTAATAAAGATGGAGTCAAAGCTTGCTCGATTTGTGGTAAGACAAATCACTTAGCTAATGATTGTTGGCATAATACTCAGAGTAATGGTGGATATAATCAGAATTTTAATTCAAGAGGAAGAGGTGGCAGAAATGAAAGAGGTAATTTCTGTTGGGTGTGTGTAGAAGTGCGAGAGACACACAAGAAGCACACACAAGGAGCACAAACGCAACAATACACACGGAGAAGACGATGGCTGGAATAGCTCTCTCTATTGATCGATGAACTGAACTGAAGTAAGAGCTGAATAATATCCCTAAGTACAAAGTACCACCACATATGAGAGTATCAAGTATGTGGTAACATGGGGAAAAAACCTCTAGCCAGCACTAGAGTAAAAAGTGCCCATGTATAGGGAAAAGGTTCACATCAAAGCTACTCGAGGAACATATAAGTGTAACAAACCCCCTTGGAGCGAATGATGTGAACACATACAGGGAGTGACAGATCAGCCCCCACAAGGTAATAAGCCTAAAGCTTTGCGAAAAGCGTCAAACTTTTCCCGTGGAAGAGCTTTGGTGAATATGTCTGCCACATTATCTTGTGTAGGCACATATACCAAATCAATATCTCCTGCATGAAGGTGCTCTCTCACATAGTGATAATGCACCTCAATATGTTTGGTCCGTGCATGAAACACTGGGTTTCGTGCAACAGCCAAAGTACTCTGACTATCAGTGAGAATATGCGTAGCAGCATCAATCTCCATGCAAAGATCCATCAATAGGCGTCTCAACCATATACACTCCACTGTAGCTGTGAAAACTGCCCTGTACTCAGCTTTATAACTCGATGTCGCCACTGTAGGTTGCTTCTTACTCAACCAAGATATGCATGAGTCTCCAAGGAAAAAGCAATTACCACTAGTGGACACGTGAGTATCATAACAACCAGCCCAATCACTATCTGTAAAAGCATGCAAGCATGGCTGAACATCTCTGCCATAAAAGAGACCTAAGCTCAAAGTGCCTCGAAGATATCTAAACACACGTTTCACCGCTTGCCAATGCTTAGTGCCAGGGCTATGCATGAATCGACTCAACTGGGAAACTGCATATTGTATATCCGGCCTTGTGTTGCATGCATATATAAGACATCCCACAGCCTGCTGATAAAGAGAAGTGTCAAATGCATCACTGGAATCCTCAACTGAGAATCTAAATCCTGTCTCAACTGGTGTGGAAACTGGCTTGCAGTCCTCAAAGTCAAAACGCTGAAGTAGTTTTTCAACATACTTTCCTTGATGCATAACAATTTCCCCCTCAACGGATACAAACTGGATGCCAAGATAGTAGCTCAAAAGACCAAGATAAGTGATATCAAAAGTATGCTACAAATCAACCATAAGAATGTCAAGTTTTGCATTACATGACCCAGTCAAGAGTATGTCATCGACATAAAGAACAAGCACTATAAGATCAGCCCCATTTTTGCGTACATAGAGTGTGCTTTCAATCGGACAACATGTGAAGCCAAGAGCAATCAAGTGCTTATGTATTTTATCATACCATGCACGTGGAGCTTGCTTGAGACCATACAAGGCTTTATGCAAGCGACAAACCATATGCTCTTTCCCTTTCATAGCAAATCCAGGAGGTTGCTTCACATAGACCTCTTCTTGCAAATCTCCATTCAAGAAGGCTGTTTTTATGTCCAATTGATGCACTTTCCAACCTCGATGGGCAGCCAATGCAACCACGGTACGAATGGTAGTCATGCGTGAAGTAGGTGCAAAAGTTTCCTCATAGTCAATGCCATATTGTTGCGCATATCCTTTGGCAACCAATCTAGCTTTGTAGCGATCAATGCTACCATCGGATTTTCTCTTAATCTTGTAAACCCACTTTGTACCAATGGCATTCTTTCCTTTTGGTAATTCACATAACTCCCAAGTACCATTCCTATGTATGGAATCCATTTCTGATTGCATAGCACTCATCCATTGTGGATCGTCACATGCATCTTCAAAAGAAAGTGGCTCTTCATTACATGTTGTAGCAATAAGAGAATAATCCACAAAATTACTTGATGCATGGTGAGAGCTTGACCTTGTTCTACCAAGTAAAGGTGCACTCAATTTGCTGTCCTGCAAAGTTTGTTTCAGCCACTTTGGCATAGATTGTGCACTCTTGATAGACATGCGTTCTTTATGTAAAACATCTTCAATCTGTACATCATGCGTGGGCTGAATTTCATGCTCAGTTTCAGCCATATTTTGTCGCATATGTTCAACCATATGTGGCTGGAAATTTCCAGCAGTTTTGACATTTTTTGGCTGAATTTTTTCAGCCATGTTTGGCTGAAAATTATCCACATTTTCAGCCGTATTTGGCTGGAATTTTTCAGCCCTTTGAACCTCAGTTGGCTGGTCTACATGGCCATAGTCAAGCGCACCATTTTGGAACAAAGGCATGAGTGTATCGAACACATCTTGTGAGCTAACTGTTGGAAGTTTTTTGCATTCAAGTAGAGGGAAAACTGAATTTTCAGCAAATACCACATCTCGACTCACAATAATTGTGTTCGTCAATGGATGGTACAACCAATATCCCTTACTTTCAGCACTATAACCAACAAATATACATTTCTTTGCCTTTTCATCAAGTTTGTGACGTTGTTGTGATGGCACAAGAGCATATGCCAAACAACCAAACACACGCATATGACTAACCATAGGCTTATGACCATTCCAAGCCTCATAAGGAGTGATGACTCTCAATGCTTTTGTAGGGCAGCGATTCAACACATAATATGCACACATGACCGCTTCCATCCAAAACTTATGAGGAAGATGCTTTCCTTTAACCATACATCGTGCCATTTCAAGTAAAGTTCTATTTTTACGCTCGGCAACACCATTTTGTTGAGGTGTATATGGCACCGTACATTGGTGTGAAATACCTCTTTCACGAAGAAAAGCATTAAACTCATGTGACATGTATTCACCACCACGATCCGTGCATAGAGTCAAAAGCTTTTGTGAAGAAAAATTTTCAGCCATAGCTAAAAATGCTTTGAAGCAAGAAAATACCTCATTCTTTGCTTTCATAGGATACACCCATGTATGGCGAGTAGGCATCATCAATGAAGGTAACAAAATATACATGTCTTCCCAAAAGATGGAGTCTTGACCGGACCACATACATCACTATGAACAAGTTGCAATTTTCTTGTAGTGTGTGTGTGTGACTATCTTTTGGAAAAGAAGCACGATGCATTTTTCCAAGAATGCAACCTTCACATGCATGCTTTTCAATGGACTCAAGTGTAGGCAAGCCAATAACCATGTCCTTCTTTTGCAAGTAGAGCAAACTATTGAAGTTTAAATGACCAAAACGAGCATGCCAAAGCTCCATTTCAGCCATAGAAGAAGTATGAGCAACCAAGGCATTCGAGGCAGCCCTCTTGTATGTATCCATGCGATACAAACCATCACATAATGTAGCGGACATCACGATAACATCGCCATTGCTGAAATCATGAACCATACACTTATCATCAACAAAGTGTACATGAAGTCCTGCTTTGGCAATCAACGGAACTAAAATTAAGTTCTTCTTGATACCGGGCACATACAATGCATTTTTCAAGAGAATCACACCTCCATTTGCAGCCGTAAGCTCAATTTCTCCTACTCCAATGATAGGATAAGAGGCATTGTTTGCACACACCACATGTCCTCCTTTAGGTGCATCTTTCAAAGAGGCAAAAAATCTTTTGCATGATGTTATGTGCTTTGAAGCACCACTATCAAAGAACCAATCCAAATCAGCCTCACTCACAACCATGCATTTAGAATGTAAAGAAGCATCATAATGACATGTAACAACACATGCCCAAAAATCTTGAGCCATGTTAGCTTCATCATTCTTTGCATTTGCTGAATTTTCAGCAATAGACATGCCGGATTCCTTCTTCTTTTCATTGCGTTTAGCAAGCTTTCTACACTCATCAATAGTATGACCAGCCTTCCGGAAATATTTGCATCTCTTCTTCTTTTGAAAATCACCATCATTAGAGGAATTAGTGGAAGAGGAAGCTTGAGGCTTTGGTTTTGATGAACCAAAAGCTGAACCATACTTGCTTTTTCCCTTTTGTGAGATAGCAAGTGCTTGCGTTCCCTCAATCAAACCACTCCTATTCACTCTAGATTGCTCTTCTTGCAAAAGAAGAGACACAACCTCATCAAATGCATACATATTAGGATTTCCTTTTGCAACCAAACGGAGTGTAGTAGCAAAGCTTTGAAAAGATTCCGGTAATCCTTTCAACAATGTAGAAATGAGTGATGCATCCAGAATGATCTCATCTATGTTTGCCAATTGCTCTTTCAAGTCCTTGATGCGTGTCACATACACATCCACTGACTCATTTTCAGCCATACATACATCCTCAAGTTGCTTCCTCAAGTATGCAACACGTGCTTCATTACGCACGGCATACAAAGAAGCAAGAGTGTCCCATGCCTGTCGTGATGTAGAACATGACCGAATGTGTGGAACTATATGACGCTTCACTGAAAGCGCAATCAAAGCATGAGCTTGAGCATCTTTTCCATCCCATCTAAGCTACTCCTGTGTAGGTGGAGAAGGAGAAACCACTGTACTCGAAGAAGAAGCTCCATCTATGACAGTAGACTATGAAGTAGAAGCACCTTCCGGTCTTCGATCTACATCTGCCACTATGTTCCAAAGTTGTTTTGCAACAAGAACATGCTTCATCATGTAAGAACACATCGGATAGTTGGTCCCATCAAGCTTATCTTCAGCTTGAAGCATGCCAAACAAGTCATTGCTGCCCGCCATTTCACTAAGGAACAAGAATGTGACAAAATCTTCACTTTGATGAAAGCTGAAATGAGTGCTGAAATTTCAGCTCACAAACCGTCACTCTGATGGCGATTCTGACTGCATGAATGGCTTTGAAATGGGGGTAAAACCCCAGCGCACCTGATGGAAATGTTTCCGGGCTGCTGAAATTCACACTTCTATGCTCTGAAGTCGATTTGCACTGTTAAAGTGCGCGCGCGCCGCGACGCGAAAAACCGAAACTTGAGAAGAAGCTGAACCTGCTCTGATACCACTGTTGGGTGTGTGTAGAAGTGCGAGAGACACACAAGAAGCACACACAAGGAGCACAAATGCATCAATACACACGGAGAAGACGATGGCTGGAATAGCTCTCTCTATTGATCGATGAACTGAACTGAAGTAAGAGCTGAATAATATCCCTAAGTACAAAGTACCACCACATATGAGAGTATCAAGTATGTGGTAACATGGGGAAAAAACCTCTAGCCAGCACTAGAGTAAAAAGTGCCCATGTATAGGGAAAAGGTTCACATCAAAGCTACTCGAGGAACATATAAGTGTAATAATTTCAGAGGTAGAGGTTACTTTGGAAGAAATGCAGGTAGAGGATTCCATAGTCAACAATACAATAATACCTACTACAATTATGCTTCAGATCAGAAGGAGGATTCAACATTGATAATGAATGCAACTTGTCAAAGGCAAAGTGAAGACCAAAGAGTCTTCTACATTGACTCAGGGTGTAGCAATCACCTGAGTGGTAACATAGCTTTGATGACTTATTTGGAAAATAAGGTAACTAATCATGTAGTTCAAACAGGTGACAATACAAAGCATAATGTGAAGTCAATTGGATCAGTGAAGGCCAAGGATGGAAGTACTCTCTTGAGTAAGGTCTTGTATGTTCCTACAATTCCTAAGAATCTGATAAGTGTAGGACAAATTGTTGAAAAAGGTTATGAAGTTAGGTTCACTAATGAAGGAGTGTTTGTGGAAGACCCTAGCAATGGGTATAAACAGATTGTTTTAGGGAAGAAAGAAAGAAGATTGTTCACATTGAAGATCCAAGGTAATGTTGGTCATGCCTTGTTCACTTATGGAGGACATAAGATCTTTGAGTTAGATCTTTGGCACAAGAGGCTTGGACATTTCAATGAAAGGGGTATCAAAGATATGGTTAATAATGGTTCAGTGCTTGGATTGCCTAATATTGCAGGTCAACATATGACATACAGATGTGAGGCATGTCAATTAGGTAAGGCTCATAAGCAATCTTATTCCAAGCATGGTTTTATGTATTCAGAAAAGCTTGAGTTGGTACACAGAGATGTGTGGGGACCATCAAAAGATTTTACTATCAATGGTTCAAGGTACTATGTGATTTATGTTGATGATGCTACCAAATGGATCACTATCTATGTGCTCAAAGATAAGTTAGAGGTATTCAATACATTCAAACATTATCATGTGTATGCAGAGATAATTACAGGTCATAAGTTGAAGAGACTAAGGTCAGATGGAGGGGGAGAGTATTTCTCTAATGAATTCAGTGATTACTTGTGGAATGCAGGTATAAAAAGGGAAATTACTTGCAGGTACTCTCCTCAACAAAATGGTGTAGCAGAGAGAAGAAATAGAACTCTTGTTGAGTTTGCAAGGTCAATGATGAAGGAGAAAAATTGCCCTAATTATTTGTGGGCTGAAGCTGTAAACACAGCTACTTATTTGGTCAATAGGTTACCATGTAAAGCTTTGCAGGGTATGACACCATATGAGGCATGGTGGTGTAAGAGACCTACTCTAGATCATTGCAAAGTATTTGGATGTTTGGCATATGCATATGTGCCATCACAATTGAGGCATAAATTGGAACCTAAAGCTGAGAAGTATGTATTCATTGGATATGATGATAAGCATATGGGATGTAGGTTGTGGAGTCCATCCACAAAACAATTCCTTGTGTCTAAGGATGTTGCATTTGATGAGCAAGGTACTTGGTATGCAGGTATAATCAATATTTATGCAGGTGATGAAGAAATTGTGAATCAAAAGAAAGGTAAATCAAAGGTTCAGATATTTGATGAAGAGGAGAACAATGAAGTGCAGGTTGAAGTTGAAGAAGTTCCAAGGTTTGATCCAGAGTGTGATGAACCAGAAACTTCAAGAAGTGGAGAACTCAGAAGGTCAACAAGACACAAATGGCAACCTACAAGGTATAGCTATGACACTTCTTTTTTGGCTACCAAAGGTTATGCTTATATGATAAAGGAAGATGAAGAACCTTCTACATATGAAGAGGCAAAAGGTAAGGAGAATTGGGAGAAAGCTATGCAGGAGGGGTATGATGCATTGATGGAGAATCAGACATGGGAGTTGGTTCCTAAACCAAATAGCCAAAAGATCATTGGATGCAAATGGGTCTACAAGACAGAGGTATGTAGATGGAAGTGTGTCTAGATATAAAGCTAGACTTGTTGTGAAGGGTTTTGCTCAGACTTATGGTATAGATTATGATGAGACCTATAGTCCTGTGGCAAAGATGACAATCATCAGGATACTCATAGCTATTGCTGCATGTAAAGGTTGGAAATTATGTCAATTAGATGTGAAGAATGCTTTTTTGAATGGTTATATTTCAGATGATGTTTTCATGGAGCAACCCCAAGGATTCAGAGATGAAAGGTATCCAGAGTATGTATGCAAGCTCAAGAGAGCTTTGTATGGTTTGAAGCAGGCCCCAAGGGCATGGAACTATAGACTTGTGAAGTTCTTGAAAGAACTTGGATTTCAAGTATCAAAGGTAGATAGTAGCTTGCTTGTTAAAGCAAGTGATGATGGATTCATTTACATGTGCATATATGTTGATGATATAATTCTTACAGGTAGAGATGAGAAAGGCATTCAAAGCCCAAAGAAGCAAATGGAGAAAGAATTCAAGATCAGTGATTTGGGAGACTTGTCATATTTCTTGGGCATGGAGATCTCATACACTCAACATGGAGTGTATGTAACTCAAGAAAGGTATTTGAAGAACTTGTTGATCAAGTTTAAAATGGATGATTGCAGGGTAGCACCTACTCCAATGGAGTGAATCACAAGTTAAGCAGATATGGAGGAGAAGAGTTCAAAGACATGAAGCTATATCAAAGTTTGGCTGGTAGTCTGATTTATGCTACTTTAACTAGACCTGACTTGTCATATGCAATTGGAGTTTTGTCTCAATTCATGCATTGTCCTAGGAAAGAACATTGGATTGTACGACAAAGAGTGTTGAGGTGCATTAAGGGTACACTCAAAGAGGGTTTGTATTATGGTTTTACATCAGATACAAACATCAAGTTATATAGTGATGCAGATTGGGCAGGTAATCCTGATGATAGGAGATCAACTTATGGATACTTGTGTTATGTGGGAGATAAGTTAATTTCCTGGTGTTCAAAGAAGCAACACACAGTTGCTTTGTCATCTACAGAAGCAGAGTACAAAGGTATGGTTGAAGCTGCAAAGGAAGTGATATGGCTTAAGACTCTGATGAAGAGTTTCGACATCATTCAGAGTACACCCACTATTCATGAAGATAACATGAGTTCATTGTATTTAGCTGCTAACCCTGTGTTTCATGCCAGGACTAAACACATTGAGATTCAGTATCACTTTCTAAGAGAGAAGGTGATGGATAAAGAGATTGAAGTCACATATACTTCAACAAAAGATCAGATAGCTCATATGCTAACCAAAAGCTTGGATGGACCAAAGCTATAGAGATTCAAAGACATGGCAGGCATAAAAAAGATAGATAAAACCTCAATTGATGATTGAGGGGGAGCTGTTGGTGTAGGGCAATCAAGAATTGAAGTTTTGGGTGAAGAATTGAAGTCAAGGACCGAAGAAAAGACCAAGTCATGAAGCATGAAGGAAATGCATATCTAGGAGATAAAGATGTGTATACATATGTACATTATTTTAGAGTCAGTTCATCATATACTTTTGTATGGTCATGAGCTTGTAAAAATTTGCCTATATATACAAAGAAAATGTCGGGGCAAAGTAGAGAGATTATGTGAGAACAAGATCTGAGGAGAATTAGATGTCATTAGACTTTTAGAAGTGAGTAGAATCTCTCTCATTACTCAGATGTAAGAATTTCTCAAAAATGAAAAATGTTACGCCCGATCTTTCTATGTATTCTCCTTCTGTGCTTGATCATTTCAAGAATCCTTTTGTAGATGTCTAAGGCCATAGTTAATGAGTCTATGGTTAAATTTTGAGAGCCTAATTGTAAACAGGCTTTGAGAATTATGAGTAGGAACATTCATATGTGAAAAAGTGTTCACTGGTTCCTGCCAACCTTGTGCTAAGAGTTGAAGTAATTCGATGGCAATGCACCACAATGCACTCTCCTTCTCGAGATCTACAGGACGATATCCTCAAAGTAGAAAATTAAGCTCCTAGGGCTGCACACGGTACTCCGCACAAAGGCTACACAATATGCAAGAAAAACACAGTACACAAGGAGCACAAAGACAGAATTCTTAGGTCTTACAAATGCGATCGAACTTATAGTCTGTGGCTGACCAGACCACTATATGTTTTATTAAAGAACATATACAAAGAAGTGTCCGATGGCCATTTGGCCTTTCACATGGACAAAAACGGTAACAATCTCCCAATAAAGGCCAATATGGCCAAAGTAACTATGGGAGAAAAATAAAGAATGATAAAGAATACCTGAGTGTAAGTATACAAACTATACCTCCCACTTGATGGGCAAGTTACACAGTATACAAGTGACTGTGTAAGATCATGAATCAAGTAACCCCCATCAAGTGACAGCAGTATCAAAAGCTATCCTGTGGTGGAGCTTTAGTCAAAGCATCTGTAGCATTATCTCGAGTGTGAACCTTCTCAAGAATAATGCGCTCAGTGGCTAAGCAACCTCTAATGAAGTGATACCTCACCTCAATGTGCTTGGTGTTTGCATGATAGACCAAATTCTTAGCCAAAGCAATGGCACTCTGACTGTCATTGAGCAAACAAGGTATATGCTGAGGTAAACCCATATCACAAGCAAGACTAGAAAGCCACAATGCTTCCTTACATGCCTCACTTGCTGCAACATACTTTGTATCTATGGTGGAAACAGTTGTACATTCTTGAAGACGAGATCTCCAAGAGATAGCACCCCCAGCAAAATGAAAAATGTACCCTGATGTAGACTTACGATTGTCTACACAACCAGCATAGTCAGAATTTGTGTAACCAATAATGGATGCTTTCCCTCTACCTAAGCATTGACACTTGTCCTTACTACCACTGAGATATCTCAAAATCATCTTGACTGCTTCCCAATGTTTCTTGCCAAGATTAGACATATATCTGCTCACAACTCGCACTGCAAATGCAATGTCTGGTCTTGTAGTTACTATAGCATACATTAGACTACCAACAATAGATTGATAGGGAATTTTGATCATGAATTCCTTTTCCTCATCTGATTTGGAGCAATCATCCTTGCTCAATTTCACATATGTGGGTAAGGCTGTACTCAATGCCTTTCCACCATGCGTATTGAACCTATGAAGTACTTTGGATATGTACTAACTTTGAGACAACTATATGCATCTTTTACTCCTAGCACGAGTAATGTGCATGCCAAGAATATGTTTGGCATCCCCCAAATCCTTCATATCAAATGTCTGACTCAACTTCTTTTTGAGAATTGACAAGTCATAAGACGACTTCCTAGCAATCAACATAACATCGACATAAAGTATCAAACATATCAAGCTGCCATCTGAGCATCTCTTTGTGTAGAGACAATGATCCTCATTGCTTCGAGAATAGCCTTGAGACTTCATAAAAGCATCAAAAGTTTGGTACCATTTTCTAGGGGAGCGTTTAAGCCCATACAAGTTCTAGGTGATAAAAATCTCGGCAATACCAGTTTCTTGCTAGATCTCTACACAATACCTGCACTTTGCAAATGGATTTTTTGGATGTGGGTTTTGGTGTTAGCCATCGACCAAGATCAATGATATCTAAGAAATGCAAATTTTTGGTTGTTAAGGGTTTTGAGTGTCCTAACCTACTAAAATGCTACTTTTTCTAAGTCCTAAAATCTAACATTTCCACCTCTTTGCCTAATCCTAAAAACGTGTTACAAACACACACATACACACACACACTAGGTGTATGAGAAAACAGGTGCAAGTGATCAATGACTTGTCTAAGTTTGCTCTTAATTTTTAAGAGGCCAACTTGAGATTCCACTCTCCCTTTGTTGATCTCTTCATCTAACCTCATGATTCTAGCAAAGAGATCCTCCATCACTACAACATATGAGGGGCATACTGATGTTGCCCATACCGAATCACCCCTCAGTATCGGTATGACCATTGAAAATGCTTGAAAAACCACGGATGCAATACTGACGGCCAGTTAATCGTCGGTATACATGGCATCGATATGAGCGCCGATATAGGCATCGGTACTTTACTGTAAGTTATCGACACTTATACCGATGCTTATACCGACGCTCATACCGATGCTTATACCGAGGCAATTTTTAACCCGGCCCGAGAGCAAAAATTCGACATCTGCTTGCATTTTGAACCAAAGTTTTCTACTATCGAGTTTGCGCGTGCGAACTACATTCCGAACCTATTGTGTACACACATCTCTCTCTTGCTCTCTCTTTCTCTCTCTTTCTCTCTCTCTCTCTCTCTCTCTCTCTCTCTCTCTTTCTCTACATCTCTGTTTCTCTATATCTGAAATTTTGGTAAGAATTGCACATACTGTAGCACCCTTTCTCTTTCTTTGTGTTTTCCCTTTTCTAATTTCTCTTCTCTTTCATTTTGCAGGAGCTTTTTGGCATCAAATCTTTGGAATTCGATGAAGGGCAACATTAAGTGGACCTTGATGACAACGCTCCAAACAATAACATCGATGTAAGTGATTGTTTTGTTTTCGATTGATATAGAGTCAGATAGAGAGAGAGAGATGAAAGAAAGAGAGAGATCTTGAGAAACATGGAGAGAGAGAGAGAGAGAAAGAAAGAGAGAGATATGAAAGAGAAAGATAGAGAGAGAGTGAAAGAGAGAGAGAGATGAAATAGAAAGAGAATGCGATAGAGAGAGAGATGCATACATACATACACACACATATTCACATACATATTACATACGCACATGCATATTACATACACACTCACATACATATTGCATACACACATGCATATACATACACATACATATTACATACTCACATGCACACACACATATACATACATACATGCATATTACATACAAACATGCATATTACATACACACATGCATATTAGATATACACATGCATATACATACACACACATATTCATTCTCATACTCACATACATACATACATGTATACACACATATACATACACACATGTACACACACACATGTATACATACACATATGCATATGCATACATGCATACACACATATTTGCATGTACACACACACATACATACATACACACATGCATATTACATACACACTCACATATGTATACACACACATATGTGCATACACACATGCATATGCATACATACATACACACACATATGCATGTACACACACATACATACATACACACATGCATATTACATACACACACACATATATACACACTCACATATGTATACACACTCACATATGTATACACACACATGCATACATGCACATACACATACACACCCATCACATATACATACACACATACACACATATACATGTTTTAGGGTTAGTGTTTTAGGCTTAGGGTTTATGAATTTCTCTTTTCTTTTGTTTTGCAGGAGATTTTTGGCATTAGTTCTTTGGAATTCGACGAAGGAAAACATTAAGTGGACTTTGACGACAACGCTCCAAACAATTACATCGATGTAAGTGATTGTTTTGTTTTCGATTGATATAGAGTGAGATAGAGAGATGAAAGAAAGAGAGAGATACATACACACATATTTGCATGTATACACACACATATGCATGTACACACACACATACATACACACATGCATATTACATACACACACATATTAATACACACTCACAACACACACATGCATACATGCACATACACATACACACACATCACATATACATACACACATACACACATATACATGTTTTAGGGTTAGGGTTTTAGGAAAAGGTTTTTGAATTTCTCTTTTCTTTTGTTTTGCAGGAGATTTTTGGCATTGATTCTTTGGAATTTGACAAGAGACGATGTCAATTGGGTTTTGATGAGAGCGTTCAAAAGAATTACATCAATGTAAGTGATTGTTTTGTTCTTTATTATAAATAGAGATAGAGAGAGATAGAGAGAGAGAGAGAATAAGAGAGAGAGAGAGAAAGAGGGAGAGAGAGAGATGAAAGAGAGAGAGAGAGAGATAAAGAGAGAGATATAGATAGAGAGAAAGAGAGAGACATAGAGATACATACACACATATGCATACATATTACATACAGATATGCATATGCAAAGAGAGAGACATAGAGATACATACACACAGATGCATACATATTACATACACAAATGCATATGCATATGCATATGCATATGCATACATACACACACACATATACATGCACACACGTGTACACACACATGCATACATGCACATACACATACACACCCATCACATATACATCCACACAAACACACATATAAACACATAATACATATACACATACACATATATATACACATATACACACATATACATGTTTTCGGTCTAGGTCTTCAGAATTAGGGTTTTAGGATTTTTACATAGATACACATATGCATACACACACATACACATATATATATTCACCTACACATATATACACAACCATAACATTTAGTATTGTGTGTTGTGCTCAGGGCTTCGTCTTCTTCCTTGTGCTCTTTGTGTGCTTTTATAGACCTCAAACTCCAACAATTGGTATTAGAGTAGGTTTCCATTTCATCTAGGGCATTGTCGACACCCCTCCATTCACAATCTCAAAATCATACGAAATTCAGTGAGCATACTCAAGGTGATTAGCAGATTAAAACAGCTTTGTTGTGTGGTGGCAAAATCGTGATCTAAGTTTGTTTCGGCCTCCGAACACACTATCATAATGCTTGTGTAGGCTATTTCATCTTTTTGTGCCAAAGATATATATAGGTTTTGGTTCCCTAGTATAAGCATCTCGAAGACTGCTACAGGTTTGGCAAAACTCAATAGGGTAGTTCTATTCAACTCTTTGAGATACAACCAATTTTCTGCATCAGGGTATTTTAGTTAGTGGCCATGGATAAAAGGAGTGATGTATTCCATATGTTGGCTGTTGAGGATAAGTTGGATGGTATGAACTACCCATTATGGGCGTATATGATGCGTCATGTATTGGTCGCAAAGGGATTGTGGAATATTATGCAGAGTGTTGAAAAATAGCCTATTTCACCTACAAATATAGGTAGTGAAGCTGATGCAGATGGTGTTAAAGATGGTGATATTCTCTAGATTCCTATTTGTGTTGCCTTTTTTGCTGCACCTACTGCAGAACAAATTCGTTGGGATGGCAAAGAAGCTCAGATACATGCACTGATAGCCTTGTCTATCAACAGATAGCTCACTTGTGCAGACAGTTTTGAATGGTCTTCCTGTTTCATATCAGAGTTTTGCTTCTACTCTTTGTTTGATGATGAAAGGCAATCCAAATGCCTTGACATTTGAGTTGTAGGAAGATCAGTCTAGGCAGAAGAGGTCCCTTATGCATGTTAGATCAAGATTTCTTGGCTAGTCAGAAGGGCAAATGTAAATGGAGCTCATCTACAAGTAAGGAGAAATCTACAAATGCACATTTGAAGAAGGAAGAAAAAGATAAGAAGAAATCAAAAAAGCAGAAATTGTTTTGTAAGTATTGTAAAGGAAATGATCACATCATAAAGAACTGTCCAAAACTGGCTACAAAAGAGGCAAAGAAAAAAGAGGCTGGAATGGTTGTTGCAATGCCACAGCAACATTCCCATGCTATTGTGTAGCAAAAGACAATCCACTGTGCCCAAGAAAAACCCAACTACATGTGACATGTATGACAGGAAACAAAAAAATGATTTGATAAAGCAAAACATACTGTCAAATACAAAAGACATGAGCAAAATGAATCATGAATCGTGTACAAAGAAATGGGACACATAGACATTTTAACACTAGAATGTACAAAGATAAGTAACCCATGAGGGCAATAGGCGTATATACAAGCCGAGGGAAAAAACTCCTAAAGAGGGAAAAAAGTGCCCCAATGGTCCTAGAGTGTTCACACACATCACTACCTAAGTATATCAACACATTCACTTGGTAACTCATTTAGTATTGTGTGTTGTGATCCAAGCTTCTTCTTCTTCCTTATGTTGATTGTGTGTTTCCGCAAACCTCAAACTCCAACAATTGGTATCAAAGGAGGTCACCGCTTCATCTAGGACATCGTCAACACCCCTTATGTCATAGTCTTAGAATCGCACAAAAGTTGGTGAGATCTTTTTGGCCTTTGTTTGCACATGAAAGTGCCTTTATAGAAAACTTTGTCCTTTTATGTAAAAAATATATCCAAGTTTTGGTTCACCAATACAAGCAAAGCCGGTTAGAGATCTAGTAGAGCTCGACAAGGTAGTTTTGTTCAACTTTTTGAGATACAATCATTTTCTTGCATCAAGGTATTTTAGTGAGTGGCCATAGCTGAAAGCAATGACGTATTTTATGGCTATTGAGGATAGATTGTATGGTACTAATTACCCATTATGGGCATATGTGATGTGTCATGTATTGATTACAAAAGGACTATGGAATATTGTGTAGGATGTTGAAAATGACTTACTACACCTACAAATACAGTCATTGACGGTGATGCAGATGGCATTGAAGATGAGAATCTTCAAATTCCTATTCGTGTTGTAGTTCCTGCTACACCTACTATAGAGAACCTTCATTTCGATGGCAGAGATACTCAAGCACATGCATTGATAGTTTTGTCTATCAAATGTGTCGTTACCCCTCACATCCGCTCTTGCAAAATAGCTACGGATGCTTGGGATACACTTACCACTTTATACCAGGCAAGAAATAAGGCTCATGTTGCTTACCTTTGAAATAGTTGGAGAGTGAGCACATGAATGAAGGAGACTCCATGGATAATTTTTTGAAAAAGATCAAAGATTTAAAGGAGCAATTGATTTCTGTTGATGAAGTCTTGCTAGATAGTTCAGTTGTGTAGTCTATTCTGAATGGTCTTCCAATTTCATATCAAAGTTTTACTTCTACTCTTCTATTGATGATGAAAGGCAATCCAAATGCCATGACATTTGAGGAGTTAGTCTCTATTTTATTGCAAGAAGATTATTCCAAGCAAAATAGTTCCATTATGTGTGTTTCAAATCAAGCCTTCCTAGCTAGTCCGAAGCGAAGGTTAAATAGGGTTCATCTACTAGTATGCAAAAAAAGGAAGACAAGATGACAAGAAATCAAAAAAGCAGAAATTAGTTTGCAAATATTATAAAGGAAATGATCATGTTATTAAGACTTGCCCAAAACCCATTGCAAAAGAGGCAAAGAGAAATGAGTTTGGAATGGTCATTGTAGAGGCCTCTACACCTAAAATTGAGTTTGCAAACGTTGTGGAGAATGAAGAATGGGCATTTACTGTTGTTTGCATTTATGACCCATCTTCTCATGAACAATGTATTTTTGCAATAGACTCACATGTTTGGTACTTTAACAGTGGGGCAACCAAACATATTACCTCATAGTGAAGTTTCTTCAGTTCACTTGAGCTTGCTCGTATAGGGAATACTCTCACATGTGCTAACAAATCCTCTTATCCCATAATGGATGTTGGTAAAATCATTCTAACTACTACATATGGTAGTTCTTTAACATTGTTAGATGCTTTGTTTGTGCCAAGGATCAAGAAAAATCTGCTATCAATTTCAACATTAGCGAAGATTGGCTTGGTTGTGAAATGTGTTGATGCCAGAAGTACCATTCATGATCTATCAAATGGAAATGTTATTATTGCTTCTAGAATTTTATGTCATGGGATGTGTAAGCTCATAAATTATGCACAATTTATCAATGATTCAACATGTGCAGTTCAAGATTTTTAGGCTATCTCAGATGTCCTCTTTACCCAAATTTGAGGCACCTAGTATGCATATTTGTGAAGGCTATATTTTGGGCAAAATACAATGTTTCTTGTTCCCAAAAGATGGTTCATTTTGAGCTACACAAAAATTGGAGCTCGTTCACAGTGATGTTTGTGGTCCTATGTAGACACCCTCTTTTGGGAACTACCTTTACTTTGTGACTCTTATTGATGATTTCTCAAGGCATTCATGGGTGGATCCACTGAAAGCAAGGTTCGAAGTGTTTATGTATAGCACACTGTTTTTGGTTTTGGTTGAAAACCTTTCAGCATGTAAAATGGGCACCCTCCATTCTAATTAAGAGGGTGAATACATGTCTTTTGATTTAGTGCATTTTTTACTAAATGTGGGATAAAACATCAGTGTATAGTGCCATATACACCTCAAAAAGGAGTTGCTAAAAGAAAGAACAGGCAACTCATGTATATGTGTACTTGGAATCCAATGCACACGTATATCCATAGACACATAAATTGCACCACATATATTGCGGCTCTTTCTTTGATTTCGGTGTGGAAGAAAGCTACTAAACAAGTGACTCTTCTTGACCAAGTCAATGTAGGTATTACACACACATAAAACAGGTTCTAGGAGTTGATTAATTGGAAATCAATACTTGATAATATCTATCATCTAATAAAAAATTGTTTTGTTCTTCTCTAGCTTTTTGACATATTTAGCATACATGCCAATACGTTGTGCAAATGTTATTCTAAAAAACACATAGATTACATGCTTTTATGCATCCATATATATTGCATGCATACATCTATACTTGTACATCTACATTGATGCAGAGTACACATAGGTGTACATTTTCACTATGCTACAACCCAACACAAAGGAAAATAATGTTCGCTCTCTTGGATTGGTTTTATTTTTTGGGATAATCTCATTTGTCCTCTGCCTACCTAAACTTTTGAAAGTATACTTGTTTGCAAAATATGTTCATCTTGGAGTTAAGTAAAGATTTTATTTTCTTGTGATAAGATACTGCACACTTGATCCCTAATTTGTTTATAGGACTCATTCTCGACCAGGCGGTTGTCTTTCGAATAGTGATGGAAAGTTCTGTATATATGTCTATGCATGTATGTGTGCATGTATGAATGCATCTATCCATTGACTTGGGGAAAAAATCTTCCGCTCTAGTTCTTTTGGCAAAGGAGGTTTTCTTTAAAATAAAAAGTGTTGGTTAAGACAAGATAAGGAAAGGAATCTAGGAAACATACCACGTTGTGCAATCGGGTTTTCTTGACCGCTTGGCTAGGTTTAGTCAAAATGGGCCTTTAAAATCTCTCTCTCTAAGAAAAATTGTCAAACAAGAATAGGGTAAAACGTCCAAGCTTGTGTAGGCTAGTGATTGACGCTTTGAGTTTGTGGGAGGAAGTCTCGAGTTTGAATCTTGACTAGACATATCCTTGAGTTCCTCAAGATGGGTGCCTCTATCTTACGAGATCAGGTGTGTGTCTTCAATTCATTGTACTCTCAGAAGAAAGAAAAAAAGAAAGAATAGGGTGCAAAACAAGACATGTCCTTATAAAACTTCAATAGTGGCAAAGGCCATACGTCTTTTCAAAGAATAATTAAATAAAAAGAGAGAGTACAACTTTGTCGTGCAAAGAGGTCATACTTTCAAAAGAATAATTAAAATCTCATATTCAAAGGAATAATTCACTGAAGATGCAAAGTACAGCTTTGCTTTCAAGTAAAGGAAGGCAAGAAACAGCGGAAAAGTGAGACAAGAATTAACGAGTCCACTCTTGTCTTCTTTTCTCTCTCTCTATATATATATATATATAGAGAGAGAGACTCTCTCTCTCTCTCTATATATATATATATATCTCTCTCTCTCTCTCTCTCTATATATATATATATATATATATATATATAGAGAGAGAGAGAGAGAGAGGCAAGAAGATGTGTTGAAAACCTTTGTGGCAGAGATGTGTTGTATTTTAAAGCTTTCAAAATTCATCTGATGTTGTTTTAACCGAATTTGTTCATTGAATAGTGATCACTCCTACGTGTGAATCCTTTCCATACTCCTCTTATTTATTGTTTACTTTATAGTACATTGAATTTGGAATAGAGTCATCTAGGTTTGGTAGAAGAAGGCCAATATTCCACATGGGTAATGGCAAAACATATGATCTTAAAGGCTAATAAATTTCATGTATTCATATTTCAGAGCTCTTATAATAATAACACATGATATATTTTTGCACCCTAGCTAGCTTTTTCCTTGATTTTATGATTGCAAAAGAAATGGGCCTTTATTTTTTTGAAGTTGCGAACATAAAACCAATCGGAACGCAACTAACATGGTATATTGTAGGTGTTCATATGACGTCTTAGCAGCCTCCCTTTTAGAGTTTGACACTACTCTAGTATCAAGGGAATCGTATAATGAAAACATGCTCCATAATATGTTAACTCATGAATATGTGCACTTGGAATCCAATGCACACGTATAGATATCCACAAATACATACATTGAACCACATATATTGTGGCTCTTTCTTTGATTTCGGTGTGGAAGAAATCTACTAAAAAAGTGACTCTTCTTGCCCAAGTCAATATAGGTATTAGACACACACACAAACATGCACATACACACACATATAATGGGTCCTAGGATTTGACTAGTTGGAGATCCACACTCGATAATATCTATCATCTAATACAAAATTTGTTTTCTTCTTCTCTAGCTTTGTGACATATTTAGCGTACATGCCAATACGTTGTGCAAATGTTATCCTAAAAACACATAAAATACATGTTTTTATGCATCTATATATATATATATATATATATATATATATATATATATTGCATGCATACATCTATACTTGTACATCTACATTCATGCACAGTACACATACATGTACATTTTCACTATGCCACAACCCAACACAAATGAAAATAATTCTCGCATTTTGCAATCGGGTTTTCTTGAGCACTTGGCTAGGTTTAGTCAACATGGGCCTTTAAAATCTCTCTTTCTAAGGAGAAGTGCTACAAAGTCCAAGCTTGCATAGCTTAGTGGTTCACACTTTGAGTCTGTGGGAGAAAGTCCCGAATTCAAATCCTAGCTTGACGTATCCTTGAGTTCGTCAAGATGAGTGCATCTACCTTAAGAGGTCACATGTGTGTCTTCAATTCATTGTACTCTCAAAAGAAAAAGAAAAGAATAGGGTGCAAAACAAGGGATGCCCTTATAAAACTTCAATAGCGTCAAGCACAAAGGTCATACGTCTTTTCAAAGAATAATCAAATAAAGAGGGCGAGTACAACTTTGTCGTGCAAAGAGGTCATACTTTCAAAAGAATAGTTAAGAAGTCATATTCAAAGGAATAATTCGCTCTTGGGTTTCGAGGGCGACAGTTTAACCTCCACAAACATCATCTAATGGACATGTTTAACATGGAAAGCTGTATTTTGCGATTGATGTGCCATTGTTTGTCTTCTTCCGCGGTAGTTATGACCGTAGTTTAACCCAACTATGTAAACCCTTGTTCTTGTGAGATAAGGGGGTCTCATGGGCATTATGCCTTTCCTTGTAGAGTTGCAATTTCAAAGTTAAAGGCCAGAGGAGTAGGCCTCGCCCGAACGTCCATTTAAAAAAAAATTAAAAATTTAAAAATTAAAAAAAAGTACAACTTTGCTTTCAAGTAAAGGAAGGCAAAAAAGAGCGGAAAAGCAAGAGAAGAATCAACGAATCCACTCTCAGCTGCGTTCTTCCATGGAGGGGCAAGCGACCATCTCCTGCCGACGCCGACCGCCTCCTCCGACTTCGATACGATGTCCGACGATATTCGGCAGGTCTGTTTCGCCCATCCTTCACGTACGAGCGTCGGCGTCCTAAGAATGGTCTGTACGCGCTGGCTTCCTTTCTCCAATGCCCTTCATATCCACTGTCTACGCATGCAAATGCCTCACGACGCCGCCCCTCCTCACCACCACCCCACTGCACGACTAGACCCGTTGCGCCGGGTTACAGAGAAACAGCCACGCCTTGGACGATCCCTACCGCCACCATACGCCCCGTGCACTTTTACGGAGTCCTGTACTCTGTGAGTTTTCTCTACCAGCTCTCCCGAAGGCCGCTTAATGATGAAGTATTGGCGGCCGCTCTTAAATCTATCCTCGTGGATTGTCCCACGACCGATGTCGTGACGGGAAAGCGCTGTTGAGTGTGCTCCATGAAGGAGGTCAGGTAGCCAGCATCCTGTGAATGGAAGGCCGCAATTGATCGTTGGAGGCAGCTACGAATGAGGTATTATCTTCCGACAGACGGTGCTACTTTCACAGAGGAGCCTGCAAGTGTAAGTTCATGGACGGCATCTTTCACGTGAAGATGACCAACAACGACCTCCTTGCTCTTGTGCGGTGGAGCTCTCCAGTCCCTGGGTGGTGACATAGAGGGGTTTTCCATCTCTAGTGCTGAGTCCTAAGTGGCGTGACAATTGGCGAAATGTTTGCTATATCTCGAAGCTCTATGTGTCCATGTGTGTGTGTGTGTGTGAGAGAGAGAGAGAGGAGAGAGAGAGAGAGAGAGAGAGAGAGAGAGAGAGATTCATGAAAATTTCAATGTACTTCTTCTATATGCAAGCCTTGCTAAAGGTTATAACACCATAATGATATTCCTAACGTGTTTTTTGCTCATGCATCTAACAACTCAATCTTTTAAAGGGTTTGCTTAATCGATTTTTGTATGAAACCCAAACGTATGATTTCTGGTTTCCTGATGCATATTTATCGTAATCATTGTTCAGAAATAGAATACATATTGAGGGTGAATGAGATAAACAAAGAGGAAGAATGGAGTTTGAGTATATGTATGCTTGCATGCACATATATAAACCATTTTATCAACGCACAGAATTGGTGTATGCTTGCATGTGTGTACGTTTATTTAAACACTTTGATGTGCAAGATGTGTATAATCGTGAAAATGTATACAAGAATATGATTGTGAGAATACAAGAGTGTGTGCATATGTCTATGTTTGCAAGCATAGGCATGTATGAATGTTGTATGTGTACATTTTTGTGTGTGTGACTTTGCATGACTATGAGAATGCAAGTCTGTGTTCTTTTTGTGCAAGAAAATGCATGTGATGTAAAATTATGTACATTTTTTGGAAGACGTTCAAACAGTACTTAGAAAGATCCCACAATATTGGGCACCATATAGGCCACAACCAGTCCTAGGAAATCAACCACCAGCTCTTACCAATGTGATTCCAGTTAAGTATACATGGTAGAGGAAAACCCTAATAGATCATTGGTGCTACTAACCCCATTGATCTCAGAAAATGACTCTCATGCTCATAGCTCACACTATTCCCATGAAGGTAGTCCACAAGCTTATTACACAAAGTCACCTGAGCATAGTGAGGCTTATTCTTATCAATACACGCTTATGGAAAAAAATTGGGAGCCAGAATACTCCAATGTCATGTATGCGAATCCTAACTTGAGGCCCGAAAAATGAGACCACAAGCCCCTAGAGGACCATGTTTTAGATGTCAGGGCGACCATTTCATTCGTGAATGTCCCCACTCACTAACTCCAGGACATAGACAAAACATCACAATACAAGGCTTTTGTCCTGAGTGCGGCGAAGAACATCTTTCGAGAGATTGTCTAAGGAACCCCTCTAGTGCACCAAAGGTTACACCCATTAATGTGGTAGGCTTAGTGGTGGATTCAAGTTCAAGTAGCAGTAATGTGGCTCCTATACAGGTAGTTACTAGGCCACAAGCCGTACAACAAGCAAAACCAGTTGATCAATCAGAGTCAAGTGAATCAGGAGAGCATAGTAGAAGGAAAACAAGAACTTGGAAGGATACCAGGGAGAGAGCCAATCGCAAGTGGAATAGGAAGTTATTCAAACTAGAAGAAATCCTAAAAGATGCAAAGATCAAAATAGAAGAAATTGCCTCTCAAATCCCCTCGCATGCTAAAGCTCCATCCACTCCACCTCATCCCACCCCACCACCCACTCTAAATAAGCCACAACCAGGGTCTATTCTTGCAGATCCAACCCCAAAAGGCTTAGACATGATGTTCAAGGCCTACCAGGCTCGACTTCAAGAAGGGCCAATAGCTGCAAACCTAGACAAGAGTTACCCTAGAGCAGATTTAGAGATTGGACGGGCAAAAATGTGCATGAAAATGGTAAAGCTAGCTCAGGCTATGCTCGAGACTAGTCAATCACTCAATCAGACAAACTTTGTCAAATCGGATTAGCATTTTCAGGGCTTATTAGAAAGATTAGAGTAGTTGGTGAACAAGCCGCAGGTTTCATTACCTCCACATGCTCAACCATTCATTGAAAGAGAAAGCTCACCACTAGTGAAAGTTAATGTTCCTGATTCCATAGATGAGGGAGCACCTCTTTCAGTTCAACAGTACTCTCAAGAGTTCTTGTGGGAAATACAAGAAGAGATATGGGCCAAGGAGAAGGGTAATCCCCCTCCTATTCCTGAGATTGATGACCTTCATGATCAATTTCCCCAAGACATTCTGTCTATCAATTCAAAGAAGCACTATCTAGAAGATGTAGGAGTGTTGACCCAAAAAGAAGAAGAACCTCTCACAAGCATCAAAATGATAAATTCAAAGGATGGCAGTGAAGGTGGTCAAAAGAAAAAGAAAAGAAAAGCAATAAAACAAGAAGAGGAGGAATCATTGTTCGAAGTACCAGAGAATTTCAAGAAATATGAAGTTGAGTTTCGAAACGTTTCGGTACGAATGCCTAAGATAGAGGCCATCATAGGAGAAGCATATGATAATAAAGAAAAGACCAAAAAAATTGTAGTAACCATTGAAGGGAACAAAGAGTGATGTACATATATAGGAGAAGACCTAAGTGCAGAAGAAGAAGCAAAGCGGGTAGATTTATTAAGGGATATAGGGATATGTTTGCATGGCACTAAAGAGACTTGAAGGGGGTAGATCCAAAAAATTGCTCTCATAAGATCCCCATGATAGCTAATGTCAAGCCCACCAAACAGAAGCCCTACACATAATGACACTTATACAACTAAAATAAAAGAAGAAATTGATAAGTTGATTGAAGCTGGATTTATCTATGAGATTGAGCATACTGAATAGGTGTCCCCCATTGTCATGGTGCCCAAGAAGAATGGAAACTTGTGAGTGTGTATTAACCTTAAAAAAGTGAATGCCACTACGACTAGAGATAGCTATCCACTTCCAATCACCAAAATTTTATTGGAGCGTGTTGCAGGCAAGGAAGTTTATACCTTCCTTGATGGATTTTTAGGCTACAACCAAGTAGCCATTACCCTAGAAGATCAACACAAAATAGCTTTCACCATAGAGTGGGGAATCTTTGCATTTTATGTTATGCCATTTGGGCTCACAAATGCACATGCAACTTTCCAAAGGCTCATGTGTCATGTCTTCAAAGAGTTATTGCGAAAGAGCTTAGAAGTATATGTGGACGATTTATGTGCACATTGCCAAGAAAGAAGATACCACATTCCTGAGCTCAGACAGATCTTCTTCAACAAGAGTAGACAATATCAAGTGTGTCTGAACCCACAATAGTGTGTGTTCATGGTATGTCAAGGTAAGATCTTAGGTCATATTGTTTCTAAGAATGGAATATCAACAAATGAGGATAAATTAAGAGCCATAGCAGAGTTGCCAAGGCCAAGGAACGTTAAAGAGGTACAAGCCTTTATGGGCCAGCTTATTGTAGGTTTATCCACATGTATGCAATCACAACTAAACCTCTTTATGCTCTCTTGACAAATTTTTGGAACGACGAATGTGAAAAATCCTTCAATGAGCTAAAAAGACATTTGTGCACAACACCCATATTGACCACTCATGATTGGAATAAACCATTCCATGTCCATGCGGATGCATCCAATCATGCAATAGGATGTGTGCTAGCACAACCAACAAGTGAAGGAAACCTAGATGTGCATATAGCATATGCTAGTAGGCTATTGAACACAACGGAATGAAATTATACTACAACGGAAAGAGAAGACTTAGGCATGGTATATGTTGTGAAGAAGTTTAGACACTATCTATTGGCTAAGTTCAAGTTTTTCACTGATCATCAAGCTTTACTATATCTGGTCAATACACCTTGCAACGCAGGACACTTAGTAAGATGGTTCCTCTTACTAATGGAATATGACTTTGAAGTGGTTGTTAGGAAAGGTAGGACCCACCTTAGAGTGGATCACCTTTTGCCCATCACTTCAGGGGAGGCACCGCAAGGAGTGTCTGATGAATTGCCCGATGCTTATCTGTTCAATTTAGAAGTTGTTCCTAAATGGGAAATAAGTTGCTACTTGTCCTAACCTTTGAGCTAGCAAATAAGAACGTAAAACCAAACAGAGAAGAAATTGTAAAATCACAAAGATATCAAATATTAGCCAAAATTATGTACAAACAAGATATAGAGGGTGTATTAGCTTGTTGTGTGGAGGATGATGAACATAGTAGTTGGTTGCAACAAGCACATGAAGGATTGATAGGAAATCACTATTCTAAACAACGAACATGGAGTGTATTGGAGTGTATTGGCCTAGCATGGACAAAGAAATACATGAGTGGATCAAGAATTGTCCAGTGTGTCGGGAGAGACCTCCTACTGGAGTGTTGGGGATTCTTGGACGAGAAGGAGTTTGAGGGTTTGTAGGAGAAAAAGAAAAGAACAAGAGAGGAAATAATCTTGACAAACTTCTGCAGAAGCACCCTTGAATCTTGAGTTTTAATTACAGTAGAACAATTACATTGTTTAGTACAATCCGAGTTAATACTTCTGGGCACAACTACAGAGAATGCTCAATCACAAAAGACCAATTATCCCAAAGTCTTCCAGCAGCCGGTCTCTTCTGCACCAATCCTTCACTTGCTTCAAGCTTCTCCTTGTGCACACCTTGCACCAAGCTTCCACCAAGCTGAGGGATGAATACCTTTTCGGCTTAATCACGGTAAGAGACCTTGTGATCTGTGGGGTCTAGCTTCGCACTCCTTGCACCCTTCCTTAGCCACCCTTCTTGCACTCTTCACTTCCACTTCCTACTGTCGTCGCACACCAGTGACTCTCCACTTCTCCTTCTTGCTTCCTCTTGAAACTCCTCTTTGCTTACTCTCCATGTGTAGAATAGCCTTTGCTTTCCTTCTTGAAGTGTGTTGGTCCTGTACGCTCCTAACTGCACTAGACTCTTGGCCTTCCTTTGATGTCCCCAAGATTGTCTTGTTAGGAGGCGGCCAACGACTCACTACTTTGTCCTGTAGTGACTTTAGACCAAAACAAAAATTTGATTGGGCGGCCATATTTCCACATGTGCATACAAACCGCTTCACATGCCTTTATTTTTTCCTTTTAATTCGTCACTTTTGCCCCAAAGAGGGGTTCACCTGGACCTTCCCGATTACTTTGAACACCCTTTGACCTTAAGGGGATTAGCAAAAATACTTCTGCAATACCTCTTGTCTGTGAACAATCAAAAGTTACCCTTTATATGGACAATTGAAGGTGCACTACCTGTGCACTTTGACCCTTGAATTTTAACACTTCATTCTTGCTTATGCATAACTGTGACCTTGACTTTGCTGGTTTCAACCTGCCAAGGCTCAACGGATGCCCACCACCTAATGTGCTCGCCATCCCGGAGAGACAGCAGCAACACGATACAGGGAGAACTCAAGAACAGAGTGGAACAGCAGAAGAAACACAGAGGGAACTGAGGCATGAAAATAGATAAGGATTGATATTATTGATTAAGCAAGAAAACCCGATAAATCACGCTACAAATATTTATTATCCCTGATCATGACAAAATCAGAAGGATGAGAGTTTTATTTGCAAATCTATAAGGGAAACTGAAGCCGATAGCAATTGATTGAGAAGTTGGCTTGCAAATTATTGAGAAGGTGGATTGAGGCCCGCAGCGGGGGGTTGTGGAGAGGAGGGCAGAGGAGCAGAAGCTTGCTCAATCATATGCTGGAGAGAACTAAGGCACTGCCTAAGGTGGTCCCGTTCGCGTTTGATACGACGGCACGTAGCATTATCACAGAGCCCTAAGGTAGAGCGATTTTGAATATCTGATAAGGCCTTCAACGCAGAATCGGCCATATCTCGATAATGATCCCGCTCTTCTTTGAGTAAGCGAGCCGTTTCATTGAGCGATTGCCATTGAGAAGTGGCCATGCGGTTGATGTTGTCGATGGTAGAGATATACTGCTGCTGAACAGAAGCTGCGGCCGAGACAGAATCCAATGACACTTTGGAGGCGTGAGCACTACCAAGAGCAACTGCACTTGCGTCGCGGAGCAATTGTAAAAAGGAAGGGGCAGAAGGGAGGTCACCTGGCGGAGCAGGGGCTACAGGCGGAATGGGAGGATGAGTTGGAGCGGTAGAGGGAGTGGGATGTGTAGGAATGTTTGAGGGAAGGGGTTGGCTGAGGGGAACATCAATGATAGGGGGCGAATTGGAAACCGGAGGACGAGGGGTTGTACATGTGGGGTTGTGGGGGTTGAGCTGCGTTTGAACGAGCGGCCTGAAAGCTGATGAGGGAGAAGGTCTAGGAACAAGGTTAGGAGTAGGAATTGTCGCAGTAATGGTAGATGCGGGCGGAGGAAGGGAAGTGATATCAGGGGGGGCGGAGGTCGCTGTGGAAGCGGAAGCTGAGTCAATTGAGATTGGAGGGGAGGGAGGAGATTGTGAGATGAAAGGTATCCCGGGATGGTTAGGCGGGTGGCTAACAGGGTTGTGAGGGAGAATAGCGAGATTATTTGCAGATTGCGCTGGTATTTGATAGATCCAAACAAGGAATGGTGCAGAATATATGGAAAATGTATGAGAGCCCCAAGTGATAGCTTCACGAAGGCGTCGAGATCGTAAAGTTAAGGAACTATAGATGAGGGCTTCACTTTCGTGGCCTTGTTTCTTACTCTAAAAGCATTTGTCGGCGTAAGGGTATGGCCGACTATTGAGGAAGCAAAAAAGGGGATCCGCAATTCGAATATCAGACCATGGGAGTGAAGCTGTGGGACTACAAAGCAAAAAGAAAAAAATAAATGAATTAAGGATGGATATCATGCGGATGGAAAAACGGGCATTATTTTCAAAGCGATCTCTACAAAAGGCAATGGTGGCAGAGGCTGACACTCCAGAATATAAGAAAGGAGGACTACTGAAGTGGATTAGGGAGGAGCCAATACTAGCAGCAAGATCTGAGATGGAGAGAGTTCCTGTGCGAAAAGTAGGAAAGAGACGGAGAGTTTCATAGACCTCAGTATAATTTGAGGGATCATTGAAGAAAACGTTGGCCAAGCCCCAAAGACCCGCCTGCTGAAGATTTTCGACAGAAAATAGATGACGAAGTTCAATGGTTGGGAGGGATAAATGAATACGAATCTGCAGATCTAAATCAGGTGGAAGAAAAAGGCGCATATAATCTCCTGAAGGCGAGTTTAAGGTAAGAGAAGCAGACAGGGAAGGAGAAGGAGGGCGAGGGAGGGAAGGTGGAGAATATATGTCGGTGGACTCAGATTGAATTGAATAAGTAGGAATAGTAAGAATTGCAGGAGGAAGAGGTGAAGGCGATGCATTTGGTGGGTTAATGGGTGCGGGCACTGTCGGGATCTGGTAGATGAGGCTGGGAAGCTGTTGTGCAGGCGTGCTTTCCGAATTATCTTCCGGCGCGGAGGGATCGGCCATCGAGGGTATGGATTCGATTTTTGTGTTGTTTCTGGCGAAGAACTTAATGGTGCTGAACTTGATTTTTGTGAATTCCTTGGAGGGGGGGCTGTTGAAGTGGCGGGTGTGGCGGAAGGGGTAGGGGGTGGGGGGTTCGGCTGGAGAGATGAAGGGGAAGGGTGAGGGGGATAGCGCGTGGGTGGGGTAAATATGGAGGGGAAGGGTTCGGCAGGGTGAGATGGAGGGGGAGGGAGAGGGGGTTGGCGGGGGGAGATGGAGGGGGAGGGAGAGGGGGCTGTCGGCCGGAGATGGAGGGGGAGGGAGAGGGTGCTGCCGGCGGGAGATGGAGGGGGAGGGAGAGGGGGCTGTCGGCGGTGGGGGTTTGTGCGGGGGGAGATGGAGGGGGAGGGGGAGGGGGTAGGCGGGGGGAGATGGAGGGGGAGGGAGAGGGTGTTGGCAGGGGGAGATGGAGGGGGAGGGAGAGGGGGCTGTCGGCGGTGGGGGGTGGAGGGGGTTTATGCGGGGGAGATGGAGGGGGAGGGAGAGGGGGCTGTCGGCGGTGGGGGGTTGTGCAGGGGGAGATGGAGGGGAAGGGGGAGGGGGTAGGTGGGGGGAGATGGAGGGGGAGGGAGAGGGGGCTGGCGGGGGGAGATGGAGGGGGAGGGAGAGGGGGCTGTCGGCGGTGGGGGGTGGAGGGGGTTTGTGCGGGGGGAGATGGAGGGGGAGGGAGAGGGGGCTGTCGGCGGTGGGGGGTGGAGGGGGGTTGTGCGGAGGGAGATGGAGGGGGAGGGGGTAGGCGGGGGGAGATGGAGGGGGAGGGAGAGGGGGCTGGCGGGGGGAGATGGAGGGGGAGGGAGAGGGCGCTGGCGGGGGTAGATGGAGGGGGAGGGAGAGGGGGCTGTCGGCGGTGGGGGGTGGAGGGGGTTTGTGCGGGGGGTGATGGAGGGGGAGGGGGTATGCGGGGGGAGATGGAGGGAGAGGGAGAGGGGGCTGGCGGGGGGAGATGGAGGGGGAGGGAGAGGGCGCTGGCAGGGGTAGATGGAGGGGGAGGGAGAGGGGGCTGGCGGGGGGAGATGGAGGGGGAGGGAGAGGTGGCTGGCGGGGGGAGATGGAGGGGGAGGGAGAGGGCGCTGGCGGGGGTAGATGGAGGGGGAGGGAGAGGGGGCTATCAGCGGTGGGGGGTGCAGGGGGTTTGTGCGGGGGGAGATGGAGGGGGAGGGGGAGGGGGTATGCGGGGGGAGATGGAGGTGGAGGGAGAGGGGGCTGGCGGGGGGAGATGGAGGGGGAGGGAGAGGGCGCTGGCGGGGGTAGATGGAGGGGGAGGGAGAGGGGGCTGTCGGCGGTGGGGGGTGGAGGGGGTTTTAGCGGGGGGAGATGGAGGGGGAGGGGGAGGGGGTATGCGGGGGGAGATGGAGGGGGAGGGAGAGGGGGCTGGCGGGGGGAGATGGAGGGGGAGGGAGAGGGCGCTGGCGGGGGTAGATGGAGGGGGAGGGAGAGGGGGCTGTCGGCAGTGGGGGGTGGAGGGGGTTTGTGTGGGGGGAGATGGAGGGGGAGGGAGAGGGGGCTGTCGGCGGTGGGGGGTGGAGGGGGGTTGTGCGTGGGGAGATGGAGGGGGAGGGGGTATGCGGGGGGAGATGGAGGGGGAGGGAGAGAAGGAGGGTAGGGTTGCGGTATGAAGAGGATGAGAAGGAGAATTAATGCTCGAAAATTTTTGCTTCATTTCCTGTCGAAGAAGATGCTGGAGATCTACTCTGCATGTCAGCAACAGAGTTCCTCTGGGCTAAAACTCGGCCTGAGCATTGATGATGATATTGTTGGAGTGGATATCGATGAGGATATTGAGGGGTGGTGTTGCTGAAGCTAAGGTTAGCAAGAATGAATGAGAGGTCTCATTATATAGCAAGGAGGAATGTGAGATTACCTCACAGAAAGGGATGGTTCAGCTTAAAAGAGTGCTCAAAAGAGAGGAGAAGCAAACTTCAATCTCATTCATCCAATAGATAAACAAAGAAAGGGTTCTCATTTAAAGATGTTGAGTAGAATCAGAGCCATGAAAAAAAATTGACGCCTAATTTCCATTTAGTGATTGTTTATTGAATTGAGTGCTTAATGAAAAAAAGAAAAATGTCGCCCTAAATGCGTTAGCATTTATAGTTATGCTATTTTATTATTTTTAATTAAAAGAAAACCAAAACTATTAGGAAACAAAATTTATGAAAATGCGATTGTTATGACATTTTATGATAAGCTTTGAGTCTGGAAATATTTACTAATGGCAGGGTGTCGCCATTGAGTGTTTCTAACAGCACAACACCCCACTGCAGCATCTTCGTAATGCGAAAAGGTCCTTCCTAGTGAGGGATGCATTTTCCTTTGGTTTGAGTAGAAATCTGTGGTCTGTGTAGTAGAGCTAAATCACTAGGCTTCAAGTTGATGTGCCATAAATTTTTGTCATGAGTCTCCTTTCTTTGTATCTGAATCTTCTCTAACTGTTTGGAGGCTAAAATCCTTGATTCTTCCAGTTTATGCAAAGCAGTTAATCGGGCTGGAACTTCTATCCCATTTTTCTCAACTCCTTCTGTTCGGATAGAGCCCTTGATGAACTCAAATGGTTCAATGGGAACAAGGCCATAAACTAGTTGAAAGGGAGAATACCCCGTCTCTTTATAGGCCAATCGGTATGCCCATAATGAACCAAGATAAGCCTGTCCCCAAGAAGTAGGCTGTAACATACATTCCTTTCTTAGCATTGAAATCAATACTTTGTTGGTTGATTCGGCTTGACCATTAGCTCGTGGGTAGTATGCACAAGAAGTCCTATGTAAAATTCGATACCTGTTGGAAATTTCCTGCAGTACTTTGTTGACAAAATGAGTACCCTGGTCGGTACATATTTCAAGTGGACATCCAAACCTGCAAATGATGTTACTGTATAAGAAATCAGCCACAGTTTGTGCAGTGCAGTCCGTGGATGCAATAGCTTCAGCCCATTTTGTCGCGTAGTCGGTGGCTATCAGTAAGTACTTTTCTCTTTTAGGAACCGCCACGGGGTATATAGGCCCGACAAAGTCTAATCCCCACTTCTCAAATGGTTGCCAAGAAGTGGAAACAATCAACGGATTATGCCTCTGCTTGGTGGGCTTAGGGCCACACCGCTGGCATACATCACATGTTCTTCTCCATTCATCTGCGTCTTTAAATAGTGTAGGCCACCATAGACCAGCATCCAGTATTCTCTGGCTCATGATATGCCCTGGAAGGTGCCCACCACCTGTTCCTTCATGTGCAGAGTGCAGTACTTCCGTCACTTCATCTTCTTCCAAGCATTTCCTAACCCTGTCATCCTTGCCCTGTCTATATAATTTATCTTTAATGAAGGTATATGGTCTACTCTTGATTAGCAGTCTCTTCCTTTGTACAGCACTAGCCTTTTCTGGATACAGCCCAGTCTTAATGAACTGCTTAATATCATCATACCAACCTTGAGCTTGTACAGCAAACAGATGAGCATCGGGAAAATCATCATTGATTCCACTGGTTTGATCCATCATACTTATTCTGGACAGGTGATCCGCCATAACATTCTCTCTACCTGGTTTATGAATTACCAAGAAATCAAACTCCTGGAATAACAATAACCACCTCCATATTCTACCAGTGGCTTGTGGTTTGTTGAGTAAGTACTTTAGAGGTTGGTGATCAGTTATAATAACAAATTTCACTCCCAATAAGTAATGCCGAAATTTTTGGACAGCAAAAACCATGGCTAAGGCTTCTCTTTCTGTAGTGCTGTAGTTCCTTTCAGCCTTAGACAAAATTCTGCTGGCATATTGAATCGGTCTGTCCATCTTAAATTCTTCACTAGGTTGTGTTAGAACTGCCCCTACTGCATATGCACTGGCATCCACATGTAAATGAAATATTTTTGACCACTCAGGTGTGATCAAAATGGGAGAAGACACTAACCTTGACCGTAGTGTTTGATATGCTTTTTCCTCCTCTTGATCCCATTTAAAAGGAACCTCCTTGCCTGTGAGCCTAGCCAAAGGTCTGGCTATATCTGCATACATTTTAATAAATTTGCGGTGGTATCCTGTATGGCCTAGAAAACTTTGAATCTCCTTTGAAGATTTAGGCCTAGGTAATTTTAATATAGCTCTGATTTTGTCTGGATCAGGTGCCATACCTTTGGAAGATACCATATGCCCTAACAAAGTACCTTCGGTCACCAAAAAGTGGCATTTGTTTGGATTCAGTTTCAGCTTCATTTCTCTACACCTCTCAAAAACTTGTTTTAATTGAAGCAGATGCTTCTCTAAACAGTCCAATGGAGTTTCTTTAAGAGTACCTGAAAAAGATGAAAAGTCATCCATGAAGATTCTTAACGACTCTAGTAGCAATGGTCCAAAAATGAGATTAATTGTTCGGTTGAAGGTAGCTGGAGCATTTCTTAACCCAAAGGGCATCTTCACATATACATAAGTTCCCCAAGGAGTAATGAATGCTGTCTTCTCCCGATCCCCAGGGTGAATGGATATCTGATTGTATCCACAGAATCCATCCATGAAGCTATAAATGGAATGACCGGCTACTTCTTCTATGACCTGCTCAGCAAATGGCATTGGAAATCCGTCTGGAATCGTGACCTTGTTCAATGCCCTAAAATCCACACAGATTTTGATCTTGTTAGTGTTTTTCTTTGGCACTATCACCATGGGAGATAGCCACTCCGAATGTTCTACAGGAATGATAATGCCTGCATCTTCCATTTTCTGAATTTCGGAATAGACAGCTTCAGCATACTTGGGATTCAACCTATAACTTTTCCCTCTCACCGGCTTTGCTCCTTCTATCAAAGGAATTCTGTGTTCTCCATAACTTGGTGGTACTCCTTCTAGATCCTTATAATGCCATGCAAAAACATCTGTGTAGTGGTTCAAGAATGTTCTGACCTTTTCTAGAAGCCCTGGGTAGTTCCACAACCAGGTGGCCACCAAAACTGGTCGGTTATTGTTTTGAGTATCTAAATGTATTTCTTTGACAGGATCTCTCTCTACCATACTCTCTTTGTGCTCAGTTCCTTCCTTGTCTTCTTCCACTAGTCTTCTGTGCATTGCTTCATAAGCAGGTGTCTCCTGAATTTCAATGTGTTCCTCTTTTTCCTGCATCCATCCTGCAGGTATTTCTTGAATAGGAAAAGAGTATTCTTCACTAGAGTCCGTTACCTTGCCTTTAGCCTTGGCATCTGCCTTATTTGTAGATTTGATATCCTCCTCTGAGTTGTAGTTGAGGGGTGTCTTTGTGCCCCTTCTGTGGTCCGTGATAGGCTCTCCCAATCCATCAACCTGGACTTTTTTGTCACCTTCATCATAATCTTCAGTTGTGCAAGAATTATTGAGAAAAATTCCAAAACAAGAAGAAGAGTTGCCTGCATGCAGCCACTTTAGAATATCCTCTTCTTCCTCAAAATCTATGTGGGGTTGATCTTCTGGTTCTGGTTCCACGCAAATGCCAACCTTTTGCATCATGCTGGTGTTTCCTTGATTATCCGGGCCTTCTTCCAAGTGAAGCTGCGTCAGCTCTTGCTCTTTCTTTTGTACCCACATAGTGTCCTTGCCCCAATCATGGATGACACTTGCGTGTCTCAACCATGGTCTCCCAATTAAGAGGGGAAATCCTCCTTCAACCTGGGGTAATCTTAAAACAACAAAATCCAATATGAACACATTACCTTGTATTTCAAGTGTGACTTTTGGAATCACTCCGACAGGCCTTACTTTGCTCTGATCTGCCAGGGTAACGGTGAAATTTGCACGCCTGGAAGGGTGGAGTCCAATCTTTTCCATTGTATGTTCAGGCATCAAGTTGATGCCAGAACCACCATCCACAATAACTCCCTGAAATTCATGATCTTTAATAGATACTGTCAGTCGAGGACTTTTATAATCTGTAAGGGGTGCGTCCCCTATAATTATCCCTTTATGTAAAACAGCAGTCTTGGCCACTAAACTTGTAGTAGAAGCCTCATCAATTATCTACAATAACTCTGACCTGAATTTTCCATCCATCTTTATTAGATCAAAAATACTAACCTCCTTCTTCATAGACTTGAGTAGTTTTGAAGCTTCCGACTCTTTAAAGGAATGGGCTCCACTTGACTTATCCAACTCTTCCTGAGCCCTGATGAAAGCATGCCCAATGACATCACTGGTGCCTATGAAGTTTTCCTTTTGTTTTGGGTCTGCGCCTGTGGTTGCTTTGTCTTCAGCTGCAACTTTGTCTTTGTTGAATCCCCTAATCATTGATTCTTGACTCTCCACTTGAGCCTTCCCCTTGCTTCTTGTCTGCACTGTAAAAGATTCAAGTTCTTCTAATTGTACCACCCTGGTAGACGGTGAGGGCTCATTGACCTGAGGTAATGTTTCCTCCTTGTATACAGACATCATTTGGAGATGGGGTCCGGAAGTAGAGGCTTGATTCTTAGGACAACAGTTTGTATAGTGATCCCTGGCCTCTGGACAGTTCCTGCAAGGAGGGGCATTTTCTGGGAGAGTGCACCTAGATTGGTAGTGCCCGCACTCTCCACATCTGAAACAAATGATGGGCCTTCTAGGCCCATTTGCAAAATTATTCCTTGGTCTAGGATTATAGTTGTTACCTTGATTTGCTACGGCCGCCATTACATTTGCTGGTGGCAGAGGTCCTCCCTGTGTCCAGTATGTCGTTGCAGGCATTCCCCTGGATTGGCATTAATGGGCCTCATGGCCAACTTTCCTGCATAATTGACAAGTCACGTTTAGCAGAGGACATTCACTTACTATGTGCCCTTGCTTGCTGCACATGGAGCACCAGAGTCCACTCTTGATACTGCCTCCTTTGAGTTCTTGCAATTCCTGTCTCAGCTGAGCTAATTCTTCTGCTTGGGCCTCCTCTTCCTTTTGGAGCTTGAGTGCTTCAATCTCCCTTCTCAGCTGAGCCACAACAGTCTCCTCCTCTGTGTAGGGCTTATTCCTTTTCAAGCCCTCCAGCTCCCTTCTTAACTGGATCACTGGGTCCTCCAGTTCTGTACCATAGGTTGGTTGGGAAGAAGTTGCACCATACTGGTGCCTTATCTGCTCCAAGTGTGTGGCCGTATTGATGAACTCCTCAACAGAGGCGGTAGGTAACACTAACTCTTTTATTTTGCATTGGGTGACCACAGGTAGGGGTTTGGCTAACCACTTCTTGACAAAGAAATCATGTGGTGGATCTGGTAGTTTAGCCATTAGTGCTTTGGCCCTGGTCACAAACTCTGGGAACTTTTCTCCTGGACCCAATCTCAAGTTTTCTAGCTCTTCTATAATGATCTCCGCAGTGTTGCCATGCTGAAACTGATTTTTGAAGGCCTCTTTCATCAAATCCCAAGAGGTAAAGTGGTTTTCAGCAAACTGGCTAAACCACTTGTCTGCCAATCCTTCCAATGTGGCAGGGAAGAGTATCAAGAAGGCATCTTCCCTACCCATTAGGCCTCTAGTCTTGCATAATGCCAGAAATCTTTGAATGTGCTCATCTGGATCCTCATGAGCTAAACCTCTGAAAGAGGGAAATTTTATGTTTAATCTGGAGAGTAAGGTTTCTAGGTCTACCTGTCCTGCCATGCTTCTTACCGATGAAGTTGATGAAAGTGAACTCGATGATCTTCTGACCGCCTTTCTTCTTGTCTGCTTGCACGTGACCCTCAAGGTTTGTGACCGGGTCGCGGTCATGAGCTGTTCATAGTCCACTTAATATGAGACACTTGATATAATTATGTACCTCTTTAGTCAACTGGAGCATTACTGTCGACACTGGAATATTGTTCTCCAATTGCAATAGATCTTCTCCTATGCTCAAATCTCCTTGGATGTCCCACCGTGCGTGCCAAATTTGTTGGGGATTCTTGGACGAGAAGGAGTTTGAGGGTTTGTAGGAGAAAAAGAAAAGAACAAGAGAGGAAATAATCTTGACAAACTTCTGCAGAAGCACCCTTGAATCTTGAGTTTTAATTACAGTAGAACAATTACACTGTTTAGTACAATCCGAGTTAATACTTCTGGGCACAACTACAGAGAATGCTCAATCACAAAAGACCAATTATCCCAAAGTCTTCCAGTAGCCGTTCTCTTCTGCACCAGTCCTTCACTTGCTTCAAGCTTCTCCTTGTGCACACCTTGCACCAAGCTTCCACCAAGCTAAGGGATGAATACCTTTTCGGCCTGATCACGGTAAGAGACCTTGTGATCTGTGGGGTCTAGCTTCGCACTCCTTGCACCCTTCCTTAGCCACCCTTCTTGCACTCTTCACTTCCACTTCCTAGTGTCGTCGCACACCAGTGACTCTCCACTTCTCCTTCTTGCTTCCTCTTGAAACTCCTCTTTTCTTACTCTCCATGTGTAGAATAGCCTTTGCTTTCCTTCTTGAAGTGTGTTGGTCCCGTACGCTCCTAACTGCACTAGACTCTTGGCCTTCCTTTGATGTCCCCAAGATTGTCTTGTTAGGAGGCGGCCAACGACTCACTACTTTGTCCTGTAGTGACTTTAGACCAAAACAAAAATTTGATTGGGCGGCCATATTTCCACATGTGCGTACACAGCCGCTTCACATGCCTTTATTTTTTCCTTTTAATTCGTCACTTTTGCCCCAAAGAGGGGTTCACCTGGACCTTCCCGATTACTTTGAACACCCTTTGACCTTAAGGGAATTAGCAAAAATACTTCTGCAATACCTCTTGTCTGTGAACAATCAAAAGTTACCCTTTATATGGACAATTGAAGGTGCACTACCTGTGCACTTTGACCCTTGAATTTTAACACTTCATTCTTGCTTATGCATAACTGTGACCTTGACTTTGCTGGTTTCAACCTGCCAGGGCTCAACATGGAGCATGCTACACTTTATCATGTGTCGTTAATTCCAGATTGGAGCACTCCATTGGTAGAATTTATGAGATCGGGAACACTACCCAACGAGGCTAGTGTAGCAAGAAGACGAAGCATGGAGCAAGAGGCTCAAGACTATGCCTTAATAGGAGACAACCTATATCAAAGTGGTAAGGATGGTTACTTAAGATTGTGCATTCATGAATCAGACTATTTGAAAGTCTTAAAAACTGCACACAGTGGTGTTGCAGGTGGACACTTTGGGCCTGATAGAGTAATCAAGAACATTCTATTCCCATGACTTTGGTGGCCCACTCTTCATATGGATGCACATACTTATGTGAAGAAATATGACACATGCCAACATGCACAATATCCAATAAGAAAAGATGAGATGCCTTTGAGACCAATGATGGGAGGACATGCATTCTCAAAGTGGGGTATAGACTTCGTTGGTCCCATTAACCCCCTAGCTAGAAACTCCCATGCAAAATACATTATTGTAGCCACTGATTACCTTACCAAGTGGGTAGAAGTTAAATACACAACAAAGAATGATGCTCAAACGATGGCTAAGTTTCTATTTGAGAACGTGTTTACCTGATATGGATTACCAATAGAGTTATTCAGTGACAGAGGTACACACTTCTTGAACGAAGTCATTGAAAATCTCCATCAAGAATTCATGGTGATACATAAGACGTCTGCCTATCATCCACAAGCTAACGGACAAGCCGAGAGTACAAATAAGGTCCTATGCAATGTATTGACCAAACTCATAAATAATAAACGCTCTGATTGGGACAAACAACTCCATCATGTTGTTTGGGCTTATCGAGTTGCCTATAAAATGGTACTCAATGCGACCCCATTTTAGATAGTCTTCGGATAGAATGTTGTGCTACCATTGGACTTCCTAATCCCATCCTTGAAAGTAGCACAAGAATACGAGTGGAACAGACATGAGTTGTCCTCTAGTATCTTTGATCTAGAATGCTTAGGTGAGACAAGGCTACGAGTGGCAGCAAGCATCTATGCTACAAAGAAAAGACAAATGGCATACTTCGATGCACCCATCAAGGATAAGGGATTGAAAGAAGGAGATCTAGTGTTGGTTTATACACTAAAGCAACATGCCCGTAAATTGGAAAATCGAGGATATGGACCCATGATCATTAATAAATTTCCACTAGCGAGGCCGTTCAATTGGCCACTTTGGAAGGTGACATCATGCCAAACTATATTAGTGGATGCTGAGTCAAACTATATCAAGAACCTCTTACAGAGGATATGTTAAGCAGACTCAACACGGCTAAGAAGCGAAAAGAAGAAGAGTTGAGAGTTAGAGAAGAAGCATAGGTAGAAGCTACAGAGCGCATTAGGCAAAATAAGTTAAGGCGACTAGGCCTAGATGTCAATCTGAAAGCCTCAAAATATCACATGCACATGTGCCAAATATTGGGCATAATTACTTATTGAATAATCGACCGACGCCCCTTTGTGACTGTAGAGGTAGGACAAGGAAAGAATGTAAGGAGTGTGAGAGCATTGGTTGACTCAGGTGCAGCAACTTGTGCAGTCAGACTTTCATACTGCCAAGACCTGCTATTGAACATCAAGCCCATAGAAGCCTATCTCATAGGGTTGGGAGGTGCGGAAACCCCTTGTTTGGGTGAGGTGGAGCTTCTCATTTACCTTCAAGATGTTCCATTGAAAGTCAAAATGCTAGTATGTCATGATGAAGACCTTACAGAGCCATTTATCTTGGGTGAAGATTGGATTTACGGCCAAGCAGTCAACTTGAACTTAAGAAATCAACTTCTTCAAGTTTGGGTCCAGGAACAATGCATTACATTAGAATTAGAGAATGGCATGCTCACAAATCTAGATGTCACACCTTCTCGTAGTTTTTCTAGGGCTAATCTTAGCAAAAAAGATGTTGCATATGTCAAAAGCCATATGTTCCATAAGAACTCAATCATGGAAGAACAGGCTCAAAGACAAGCAGACTCCTCCTCTTGTGCAAGGACTAATGTTTCCACAACAACTCAACCAAAAAGGCAAGCAAAACCATACATGACAACCTCTACATCAAAAAGACAAAGAGATTTCAAGAAGAAAGTAGTTCCGGGCATGAAGCAGATCTAGGTACGAAAAGAAGAGAAACCACCAGCCTTGCCAATACAATTCCAACTCAAACAAGCCAACCATGCGAAGACTAGAACCAAGCAACTAGGATCAGCTCAACAAGAAGGTCTACGACCAATTTGGGTGCCTAAGAAATTAGTTGCAGCTCAACAAGGGCGATTACACATGTGGTTTCCCAAAAGACTCTTCCATGCACAAAGGCCTATGCTCTCCACCATGCAAAAGGTCTCAACAAAGAAGCCAAAGAGAGAAAAGCATAAGAACCGAGCACAGAGAACAAAAGAAGATGAACTCACCCCTTCGGCAAACGTAAGAAGACACTCATCAAGGATATGGGTTTGGAAGCCAAAATCATCAAAAGCACCCACAAAAACAAAGCGCCAACCACAAGGGATAAAAAATTCAAGCAGCTATCCACAGATGAAGAATCCAAAATTGATCTCTATGTAGCCGAACATTGTTCTCAAATGGATCCCTAAAGGGAGGAATGGTCAGTTGTCATTTCACCATCGACTGATCACATCATTTCAACATCCACTGGCTCCCTCCAACAAAGATGGCATCAACATCCACCAACAACAGTGACAGCCTCGATGAGCACCAGCCATGTGCCTTTGGCATAACCTTGTCTTTTGCACCATTCAGGTCATGCATTTCCAAAGTGTGCATTAATATAGGGCCACATTACACGGCGGTGCATAGACACAATTGATAATACAACACGAAGAAACGACTATTGATTGACCTTTCACCATGGTAAGAATTGTATGCTCCAACAATATAACCATGATAGATTAGGAAACCTCTTCGTCAGCATACCCTTGAGCACTTTGATCAAGACCCCATTTGTTTCACCATACTTCTTCCAATGCATCCCCCAAGTATGCATGCATAGGGCCACATTACAAGGCCGTGCACAAGGCACATATTTTGTTCAACCCATGCGCTAATGCACTTACCCATTATCCATTATGGGTTACAAGTACTTGGCATGAAGACTAGGAATGCCATCTTTGAAAGAACGAGAGGACATCAAATAGCAAGCGGAAGGAAGCAATCCTCCACTGAGAGCTGCTCACAATCAACATTGACAACTCTTTTGAGCAACTCATAATTTTTCAAAGCTCATAAAGATACCATCAAGCTAGAATACAAGGAAGAACTACATACAAAGGGACTACAAATTACAAAGGATAGTAGAGGCAACATGAAGAATAGGACAATAGATGGACACTACCTCTCAAGTACTACATGGAACAACCACTCCAACAAGGGTCTGTCAGGGATGACAGACTCGAGAGGGGGGAGTGTTGGCACTCAAGGTCAAGTGGAAGGTGTGAGAATGCATTAGAGAAGTGGACACACAAGCATAAGGAGCATATAGGGAGTCCAAGAAGCACATGTCAAATTTCAAGAAGACATCCCTATAAAAATAGTGATTTTCATCACTAAATAACATTGTAATTGCCATTTTCCATTTTGGAAATCCATTTTGTTCAATCCAAGGAGTCTTTGAGCTTGAGGAGTATTAGAAGTATCACCCTACCAATTTTCGTAATTTTTAGACTCCGTTTGAGCCCTCAAATAAGCCCTGGAACCTAATTTTTAACTAGGACAGACATTAGGTCTAGATAGGGCCAAAACCACTCAAAAAACTATAAAAAGAGCTAGAGAGCTCATTTTTGGGTTTTTTTTTTTTAGCTTGTAGATTTGAGCTTTGTAAGAGATTTCTTTTGTAATCGAAGCTCTCCGTTGTTCCACTCTTTGCTCTTACTTTGTGTGTGTGTGTGTGTGTGTGTATTTGTGTGCATGCTTGTGTGCTTTCACTCATGCACTTGTGACATCAGTTGCTCACAGTCTTTGTACTAGTCCTCACATCTCCATGGGTTGACACTTATGAGGTGCAACTCCTCACGTTGGTACTCACCATTGTGCTAGAGTGACAGTCCTCCTTGAGGTCATAAGGTAGGTTGATCCTCCTGCAAGAATCTTAAAACCATGATTTTTTCATAAAACACAACATCCCTACTTAGAATGAAACCTTTGTTCCTTGGACCGTACAACCTATAAACATTCTTATTAAGTCCATAGCCAATGAAGATGCACTTCTTTGCCTTAGGGTCCAATTTTTCTCTAATTTGTTAAGGTATGTGAGCTTATGCAATGCACCCAAAGATAGTGCAATGATCAAGGCTAGGTCTTCTTGCATTCCATGCCTCATATGGAGTCATGCAGACATGTCATTCAAACCCTTTGTTGGAAGTCTATTTACCAAAGATGTAGCTATTGATACTACCTTTTCACACAAGTAGTTGGGGAGTTTCTTTTCATTGAGCATTTAAGATGTCTTTCAATTCCTAATGTGAGGAAGTAAAAAATCAAAGATAGAGTTGAGGATGTATGACCTTGCCACAAAATCCTTTCAGCACCATGCATTTAACCTAATGAGATCATGCTAGTTTGTGGGATGCTTGGTGATCTCTTGTTGTTTTCTTGATGTGCTTGTGTACTTGTTCCTTTCTTGCTTCATGCTTGTGATATGTTATGTGTTGACAAGCGACATGATTATGTGTGTTTTTAAGCTTTTATGTGTTGTTAATGATGCTTTCATCTTATTCCATGCATAGATTGTTGTTCATTTCATGCTAACAAAGTACCATTCTGTCTTCTGAATGCTGCTACGTAACATTTGGGTCTCCTAAGATGCTCCTTGGTTTGACAAATATGAGTTGTGCTGCTACAATATCAACAACATGCGGGGTCATTTTTGGGGAGCGTTCTCTTGTCACTTATGTGATGGTTTATGGCACAAAAGTGACATGTATGCAAGCTTTTAATGATAATTTTTTATTTCTTCATTTAATTATGCTCTTGTAAACAATGGCAGTTTGCAAGATTGGAAACAACTTGTTGAAATGATCCACTTTTGTTATGATGAGGATCCCATTTTTGGGTGACTAGTCTACCATATGTGGTGATTCTTCAAGTCACAGAATAGGAGCACTTTCTTACAAATTTTGAGTGAGTTATGTTAAGTTCGTTTGTAACTTTGTTAATTACTTATCTAGTTATATGTAATTATTTTTGTTTTTGGGTTCTCCTAATGGTTTCAAAGAAGGCGTGGCTCTTCATCTTCATCAGCAAGATTGGGATAAAGTAGATGATGAGAGAGATGATAATAGATGATAGATTACTCAAGAGCACAACAGGCCCTCATCTAGGAATGACAGAGGTATTTCACAAGATGCAAGAGCCCAAGAATTTATTTTAATGTGCTTTGCATTGATTCGAAAGTCTTTGCAAAAGATAAGTCTTAATGTTTTCAAGGCTTTCGTGTATGACCTGACAATAGCCTATCTAGCTAGAACTTCAATAACTCATATGAGGAGTTAGTTTGTAGCTTCACGAGAGACTCTCGCTAGATCCTCAAAAGAACAAGATGAGTCTGAAGCTTCAGAACTATGGCTTCTCGAGTAGTTTTCCTACTGGATTGGTATGATATGAAGTTCCTTAGAACCTCGACTTGTCAAAACATGCATTCTTTGCCTCCATACCTAGTGGTCTCGATCGTCAGATTCTCTTGAGCTTGGATTGCTCTTATCAAACATCGTCAAGATTGTGTGTCCATAAATCCATTCAAGAGAATATCATTCCAGATTTTGAGAATGAACACTAGGTGTAAATGATGCTCACTCTTGAGGGGATTGAAGGGCCCACGTTTTTCCATCAAAGTTTAAGGACGACAACATGTCAAATATGCATGTTGACCATACTATTGAGACACAAGCTTTTGGGAAAGTCTTTCTTTGCCTTCCTTGGATCTTTTTCACATGTACATGATTGCCTCATCAGAAACATAGTCATAGTTCATCATTGATGTTTCAAGCAGAGGTCCCCTACTCCAAGATTAATGCAATGGAATAATGTAATAGACACACCACTACCTGAATGGTATGGAAGAGAGGGTATTCAGGTGTCTACTCTGAAGCCCAATGGGATTCATGGAATCTTCATACATGGGGGCAGCTACTATAGTACAATGTTTATAGGCATATTTTTTAAGTCACTACCAAATAACAAAAATATATACCATCCATCAAACCAATTAACTGGGGTGCATCTGGTGTTGTTTGTTTTGCCTATGATGTAGAGGCCAATGAGCAGGTTGCCATAAAAAAGATCACAAATGCTTTTGACAATGAATACATTGATGGGGCAACTTTTCACACATGAGACAAAGCTCAACAAGAATCGAGATACTTCTAGAGGTAATCAATCTTCCACCCTTTACACATATAAAAATAAGAGCAAAGATAAAGGCAAAGATAAGAGGAACAAAGAAGAGGCAAGTACCTCTCAAGTGAATTTCATAGGTAGAGGAAGAGGTACTAGAGGAAGAGGCAGAAGAGCAAAACAAGGCAGGGAGAGACCATACAACTCTTCACCTTGCAACATTTGTGGCTTAACCAATCATATCATAGATGAATGCTTCAGGAACACAAAGATTGGAAGAGGCTTCCATAGAGGAGGCGATGGGCAATCAAGAGCTAAGTTCAATAATGGACGAAACAACTACCATCACAATTACAACCAAGGCTACAACAATAACGATCAAGGAGGCTTCAGAGGAAGAAGAGACTACAACTATACAGATGATCAAGAGGATTCCCTACTACTCATGAATATGATAGCCAAGCAAGGTAAAGATGATGAGTACCTATTCTATATTGATTCTGGTTGCTCCAATCATGTAGCAAGAAATGTAGCATTGTTGTCTGATCTTGAAGAACCCAAAGAAAAGCATGAAGTCCAAACAGGTGATGGCACCAAGCACTCAGTAAATAAGATTCTAAATGTTAGAGAATTTGATGGTAAAGTGAACCTCCTAAGTAGGGTATTGTATGTGCCAAAAATAACAAAAAACCTAATCAGTGTTGGACAGATTGTTGAGAAGGGTTTACAGGTTAGATTCACAAGGCATGGAGCATATGTGGAGAACCCACAACAAGGCTTCAAGAGGATTGCAAAAGGTGAGAAATTTGGTAGACCTTTTACCTTTGAAGTTGAAGATACAAGAAATATTGCTCTCTTCAATTATAAGGACCAAACCCTATCTAATTTAGAGATATGGCATAAGAGACTAGGTCATATAGGTGAAAGGACAATTAAAGCAAATATGTGGGGATCAGACTGTGCTTGGTATTCCAAATATATCCAAGCAACACATGATTTACAAATGTGGAGCATGCCAATTTGGCAAATCACATAGGAAACCATTGAGCAAAAGAGGATACATGTATGAAGACTACTTGGAGCTTGTGCACATAGATGTGTGGGGTCCTAGTAGAGAACCATCAATTTCAGGGTCAAGGTATTATTTTTCATTCATAGATGACTATAGTAGATGGACAATACTTTATTTTATGAAGAATAAAGATGAAGTTTTCACATGTTTCAAGAAGTATTTGGCATTGGTTGAGAATCAAATAGGTAGAAGCTTGAAGAGGGTGAGATCTGATGGAGGTGGTGAGTATGTCTCACATGATTTTGACTCCTTACAGGAGAGAGGCATAAAGAGAGAGATTACAATAAGGTACACTCTTGAACTGCATGGTATGGTAGAGAGAAGAAATAGATTAATAGTAGAGGCAGTAAGATCAATCTTGAATGTAGAAAAACTTCCAAATTACTTATGGAGAGAGGCTGTTTCAACAGCCTCTTACCTAGTCAATAGATTTCCATCCAAGTCTCTTGATGGAATGACACCTTATAAGGCATGGAATGGCAGGAGACCTTCTTTAGATCATTGTAAGATCTTAGGATGCATTTCTTATGCACATATACCCTCATAGATTAGGGAAAAACTTGATCCAAAAGCTAAAAGATGCATATTCATTGGCTATGACCAAAATTAAAAATGATATAAGTTATATAATCCCACTAGCAAAGGAGTTACAGTTAGTTGGGATGTAGTATTTAATGAAAATAACTCTTGGTTGGAAGATGATTACAGAACTATAAAGCTACCCTATGATTTGGAAAATGATTTTCCAAATGTGAATCAAGAAGAACAACATATATCAGAGGATCTCAACTTAGAAGATGAAGAATAGATTGATTTCAAAGCTTGGAAATCCAAGGGTAAAATGGCTATTGTCATGGACAAAGGAAACCATCCTCAACCTTAGATTCCATGTGAATCCTATATCTCATGATTGGTTCAGAATTAAGAGAAACCAATGCTTTCATTGCCTTTGGAACGTGCCAAATTTCTAAGATCGACTCTCTATTTGCTAAATTCTGACATTCAAAGCTCATGTTCGGGTTGTTGACATCATCAGCTCGCAACTGCCCTTAGGAATGGCCCTTGAAATCCTATATAAGGAGGCCTTGGCCACATATATACTCAGTCTTGCCAATGCCAGTCTTGGGAGCTCAAGAAGTCCTGATCACCAAGTAAGTACTTTCAAGTTCCAGTTTGAGTTCTAGTCTTGTCTCTTGCTCTAGTCTTGTCTAGTCTTGTATCTTGGACATCTAGCCTTGTCCTATTGTAATCTTGTAGTATTAGATCTTTTCAAGTTCTTTCTTGTATCTAGTTCATCTCCTAGAGGGGAGTTCTTGTAATCCAAAGATCTTCCTCCATACTTACGATCTCGGGTTGTGGGATTTCCTATATCATCTCTAGCTGAGTTATCTGCACCCATTAGTCCTGGGTTGTGGGACTTCTTGTATCAGCTACATATTCTTGTATTATTTTTCCTAAGTGGGTATTATAGTAATTAGAAGCATATTTCTGAAATCTTTTCTACTCTAGTCAGAGAGCACATTCTAGTGCTCCCCTAACATTTTGGCAAGACGAGCTTCTATTCAAGACTAGGTGACATGGAGAATGCTTATGAACAGATTGTGGCATCACTTCAAAGTCTTCAACAACAAATGAAGGACCTAACTCATAGACAGGCACAAGTTGAGATGGAACATCTGGTGCATGTATGCACGCTCATCAAGAAACTGCAAGAACAAGTCAGGAATCTTCAAGCAAATCAAGGAAGCATTCAAGTGAACATTTCATCTTTAATGAAGGAACCCAAAATTTGCATTCAAGAAAAGTTTGATGGTGATTACAAAAAGTTCCAAGGGTTCCAGAATAAGTCAAATTGTACATCCGTATGCAGCCTGATAGATGCCATGATGATGCATCCAACGTCGGATTTATTGGAACCTTGCTCTATGGTTAAGCATTATCATGGTTTGCCCCAATCTTGGAGAAGGATATGGCAATACTTCATGACTATGAGGCGTCTCTTTGAGAACTCACTCCCACATTTGGAGATGCAGACATGAGTCGAGTGGTAGAAAAAAAACTCAAAAACCTACATCAGGTAATCGCCCTGCCTCTACTTATGCATCAGAATTTAGACAGTTGATGTGTGACCTCACATGGCATGAAGATTATTTCATAAGCCAATTTAGATGGGGTTTAAGAGATGATGTAAAGGATCTTATGCTCATGATGGCAGAGGTTAAGACATTGAATGAATGCATCAACCAAGCTATTTAATGTGATAATAGCCTTTTTGAAAGGGAACAAGAAAAACCAATACAAGGAAGACCTTGCCAATCGAAACCCTTCTAGCCCACTCTTAGAGATGAGTCTTTGCTGAACCTATGCAGATAGATGTAACTAGGTTCCAACCTCTAACACCATAAGAGAAACAGAGAAGGAAGGATAACACGTTATGCCTGTATTGTGGAAACCTTGGCCATATTATAGTTAATTATCCCAATAAGAGAACAAACTCCAGAGTCGCAGCCACCCTTGTAAAGCAGGGAAACGAGGAAGTCGAGTTGTAAAAGAGAAGTACAACCAGACCATGACATAAGAAAGGGTCTCATAATTCTAGCTACACCCATAGAAACATGTCTTGCACCTCTCTAGTTAATCATGGCCAAGAAGACCCTTTCCCTTACAACCGTAGTAGATTTAGGAGCCTCCTCATGTTTCATCGATGAAGGGTTGGTTAACAAAAAAGTAGTAGCTGAACTAGTAGATGGTCGACCTCTAACATTTGGGAAAATAACCATGGAAACCACACCATTAAGAGTACACCTTCGTGACCATGAATCACACATATGTTTCAACGTAGTATCGAGACTAGTACATCTAGTTATCATTGGAATGCCCTGGTTAAAGAAACATATCCAGACATTAATTGGGAAAAGAATAAAATAACCATCGACATATCCGGAAGAACCTGAAGAGCCAAAGCCTTCATACATGCAATAAGGAAGGAACCGACATATATGATCTATCTGATGCAAGCTCAAGAATCCAAGGGAGAGGATCCTGTGTAGCTAACTGATCAGTACAAAGGCTCTGAAGATGTTTTTGAAAAGAAGAATGGAGATATCCTCCCAAAGAATAGACCATATGATTGTACCATAGAAGTTCAAGAGGGACCACAACTGCCCTTTGGACCAATCTATAGACTATCCCCAAAGGAACTTATAGAACTACAAAAGGACATTGATGAGAATCTAACAAAGGGGTTTATCAAACACTCAAAGTCTCCAGTAGAAGCTCCTATTTTATTTGTAAAGTAGAAGGATGGGACTCTTCAGATGTGTGTGGACTATCATGGATTGAATAAAGTCATTATAAAGAACGGATACCCTCTATCACTCATATCAAAGCTCTTCGAATGCCTTGGAAGAGAAAAATTCTTCACGAAGATTGACCTTCGAGGAGCTTACAACCTTGTCAAGATCAGAGAAGGAGACGAATGGAAGATAGCATTTTGAAGAAGCTATGGCCATTTGAATATGTAGTTATGACATTTCATCTCACAAATGCTCTAGCTGTCTTCCAAAATATGATGAATGGCATCTTTTGAGAATATTTAGATGATTTTCTTGTAATATACCTTGACAATATCTTGATATTCTCCAAAAAACTATAGGATCATGAATGCCACGTAAAGGTAGTCCCAGAGAAACTAAGAGAAAAAGGATTATATGCAAAATTGGAGAAGTGCTCTTTCCATGAGACAGACGTGGAATTTTTAAGGTACACTATATCAAACAAAGGAATTTTTATGGACCTTAAGAATATTGAGACAATCCTTGATTGGGATTCACCTTCATGTGTTCGAGATCCACAATGTTTTCTAGGGTTTGCCAATTTCTACAAGATATTCATCAGAGCTTACTCCAAGATAGTGACACCTCTTACCAATTTTACAGGGAACTCCAAATTCTCATGGACCAAAGAAGTAGAAAAAACCTTTCAGACCTTCAAATCGGCATTCACTACTACTCCAATTCTAGTTCATTCTGATTCCTATAAGCCCTTCTTCCTAGAGACACATGCATCAGACTTTGCCTTAGGGGCCATTCTTTTCCAATATGGAGATGATGGACACCTACATCCAGTTGCATAACATTCAAGGAAATTTTCCCCTCCAAAAATTAATTATGAAATTCATGATAAAGAACTTCTTGCCATAGTAGACGCATTTGATGCATGGCATCACCATCTAGAAGGAGTAGCTCATAAAGTTATTGTGTATACAGATCACAAGAACCTAGAGTATTTTATGACCACCTGGATCCTCAATAGAAGGCAATCTTGATGGAGTAATTTTCTATCCACATTCAACTTTGTCATCACATAACGTCCAGGATGTCAACAATGTCAGTCAGATGCCCTTTCTAAAAGATCTTACCTTGCACCAAATAAGGGTGAAGAGGCTTTTGATCAACAAGAGAGTATATTACTCAAGCCTGAGCATCTCCAGTTAGCAGCTATCTCTTTAAGCCATCATGAAGATTCAGCCTTGAATCATTTGATTCGTGAGAATCTACCGCAAGATGAATTGTTTTGTAACATTAAGCAAAAAGATCAAGAAGGAAAAGTCCAAGAGGTAAACGAATTTCAGGAAAAGGATGGATCACTACTCTATAAGAACCTATTCTATGTCCCTCTGAGAAAGCCTAGGATCCAAGTACTTCAACAATGTCATGACAACCTTGCAGTAAGACATTTTGGAGTGAATAAAACAATAGAACTCATATCAAGGGATTGTTGGTGGCCTCAAATGTGGAAGGAAGTCAAAGAATATATCCAAACCTATGACACTTGCAATAGATCTAAGGTACCCCGACATAAACCTCATGGCCTCTTACAACCTTTGCCTATTCTAGAAAGGCCATGGGCTTCATTGTCTATGGATTTCATCACAAATCTACCAAAGTCAAATAAGTATGATGCCATTCTTGTTATTGTGGATAGACTTACAAAGATGGAACACTTCATTCCAACTACCAAGGCAATCACAAGTGCAGCCACTGCTAGACTTTTTCTCAGATACATCTTTAGGGCATTGATGACATCATCAGCTCACAATGCCCTTGGGAATTTCCCTTGAAATCCTATATATGGAGACCTTGGCCACATACATACTCAGTCTTCCCAATGCTAGTCTTGGGAGCTCAAGGAGTCCTAATCACCAAGTAAGTACTTTCAAGTTCCAGTTCGAGTTCTAGTCTTGTCTAGTCTTGTATCCTAGATATCTAGCCTTGTCCTATTATAATCTCATAGTACAAGATCTTGTTGAGCTCTTTCTTGTATCTCGTTCATCTCCTAGAGGCGAGTTCTCGTAATCTAGAGATCTTACTCCATACTTACGATCCCGGGTTGTGCGATTGCATGTATCATCTCTAGCTAAGTTATCTACACATATCAGTCTCGGGTTGTGGGACTTCTTGTATTAGCTACATATTCTTGTACTATTTTTCCTACGTGGGTATTCTTGTAATCAGAAGCATATTTCCGAAATCTTGTCTACTATAGTGAGATAGCACAATCTAGTGCTCTGCTAATAGTTATGGCACATCACTAGCAACCAAGCATTCTATATACATGGCTAACGATTCTATGTCAGAGGGGCCTTCTTCATTTGAAGAAGCCAACAAGAAAGAAGAGTGGAGAGAAGCTATGCAAGAGGAAATTGAAGCACTTCAAGAGAATAGTACTTGGGATTCGGTTCCCAAAAAACCATTCATGAAGGTAATAGGATCACGGTAGATTTACATAGTGAAAAAGAATTCAGATGGGACAATCAACAGGTATGAAGCAAGGCTAGTAGCAAAGGGGTTTGCTCAAACCCATGGGGTTTGCTCAAACCCATGGAGTGGATTATAAAGAGACCTTCTCACCTGTAGCTAAGATGCCAACTATCAGAGTTTTAGTAAGTATTGCTACTTCAAAGAATTGGAACTTATACGAATTAGATGTTAAAAATGCATTCCTTAATGGATGGATCTCTGAAGAGTTCTACATGGATCAACCACTAGCATATGAAGATAAAGACAAACATGACTATGTATGTAAATTAAGGAAAGCATTTGTATGGTTTAAAGCAAGCTCGTAAGGCTTGGAACCATAGGCTTGTCACATACTTGCAGGACCAAGGATTTGCTGCAAGCAAGACAGATTCTTCATTGTTCTTTAAGAAGACTAATTTAGAAGTTATCTATCTATGTGTTTATGTGGATGATATCATTATTACAAGGAATGACACCAATGGCATCAAGAAAATCAAAGCTCAAATGAAGGAAGAGTTCAAGATCAATGATCTTAGATTGCTTACACATTTTCTTGTTTTAGAGATTGTTTATACAGATTCTAGTGTTAGAAAGTATATCCATGGTATACTAGTTAAATTCAAAATGAAAAATGCAAAAATTGCAGGTATACCCATGGAATTGAACCACAAACTCAGTACTCATGAAGGAAAGCTTCTTGAAGACATTATAGGTTATCAAAGTCTTGTTGGGAATCTCAATTATGCAACCCTAACAAGAATGGAGATATGCTATGGAGTAAGAACATTGAGTCAATTCATGCATACAACCTCACATAGAAGCTACCAAAAGGATCTTAAAGTACTTGAAGGGTACCATAAATAAAGAGCTATTTTATTCATTCACATCTAACTTGGAATCAAGCTATACTCTGATGTAGATTGGGCTCGCTCAAAAGATGATAGGAGGAGCACCTCTGGCTACTTATCTTTTGCAAGATCAAAGTTGATTTCATGGTCATCAAAAAAACAACCAATTGTGCCATTGTCATCAACTGAAGCTGAATATGAAGGCCTAGCAAATGCAACATAAGAAGCAATGTGGTTAAAGCTACTCTACTCAGATTTGGTGCTACATACATACACTCCAATGATCTTTTGAGATAACACTAGCTCACTTCATTTGGTTGCTAATCTTGTATATCATGCAAGGACTAAGCACATTGAAGTGCATTATCATTATGTGAGAGAGAAGCTACTTAGCAAGGACATACAATTGTCCTATGTATTGACCAACTTGCAATGTGCAGATATGCTAACCAAATCTTTGGATGGAACTAAATCGAATAGATTCAAGATGATGATTGGATTGTAGAAGATTAAAGAAGATTGAAGCCCAAGCATATAACGCTTGAGAGGCAGATGTCAGTGCAATTACTCCAAGCCTAAATGCTTGAACATTTATCCTAAGGAACATATGTTCATTCATGTATTAGCACATGAATAATCTCTTGTAAAAGATAGATTTTTACTCCTTGTAAAAGTGCAAATATGGAATTACTTCAATCACGAGTTCTTAGGAGAATCTTTTCACGAATTATTGGTGAGGTAGATGGAGATTGAGATCCTAAAATCTAGAGATACTTTTTGGTAGAAGTTTGAATTTCAAATTCAAAAGAGCTCCAACTTGAGCTATAAAAGAGGACTTCAAAAGTTGCGTATGTACAGCCCGATTTGAAGAGATGTTCAGAGGGATTTTAAGTTGATATTGAGCTCACACCATAGTTCTATCATTTCCCTCACATTGTGCAATCATTAATTTCCAAGGTCAATGTAATTTATGTGCATTAATACATATACTTCTCTTATATCTCAACTCTTCTACTCTATCATGTATCACCTAGAATAGTGTACTTCTCTGATCTATTTCTCAATGTATACTTGATAAATTTTAGTAATTTACATTGATGTAGATTCAATATACTTTATATTTTATTGATAAAAGTTTCATATTTATTGCCTTAGCTAATTTGTAGTTATGAGCAAAACATTGCTCACTAGTCTACATATTGTTAGTACCCGAAAATATCAGGATGCATCTCTAACTTGCTAAGAATCATTCTGTGAGCATTGTCTATCATTTCATGTGAGATAACTTGCAAACGTTACCCATAAAAGTTAATTAGATATTCTTAAAAGGATTTTACTCAATTGCTAGCAGAAAAGGAGTACTCTTCATGTCTTTGAACAGGTGTAGTGACCAAAATAGCAAGTTTTGGTTTATAGTTGAAACTCCTACTCATCTATTTTGATCAAATGATTTGAGGACCATATTCCAAAGTACTTGTGTAGTTATATGTGCTTCCTAGAAATGTCTACAGGTCTACTTTGTAGTCCTCAACTCAATTTTTGCTGGTGAGAAGCACGAATTTGTAGCACCATCTCATCTCTGGAAGGTGTCCACCATCTCCTTCAACACATTTCATCCCACCCCACCACTCATTCATTGTAAATAGACCACAACTCGGGTGAGTTCTCAAAATTCCAACCCAAGAAGGCTTGGACATGATGTTCAAGGCCTACCATGCTCGACTTCAAGAAGAACCAACAACTGCAAGCCTAGACAAGAGTTACCCTAGAGCAGATTTCGAGATTGAATGGACAAAAATGTGCATGAAAATGGTAGAACTAGCTCAAGCTATGCTCGAGACCAGTCAATTATTTAATCAAACAAATTTTGTCAAACTGGGTTTGCATTTCCACGGCTTACTAGAAAGACTAGAGCAGTTGATAAACAAGCCACAAGTTTCTTTACCTCCACAAGCTCAACTAGCTATTGAAAGAGAAAGCTCAGCACCAATGAAAGTTTATGTTCCTGATTCCATGGATGTTGGAACACCTCTTTCAAATGAACAATACTCTCAAGAGTTCTTGCGGGAAATACAAGAAGAGAAATGGGCCAAGCAGAAGGGTAATTCCCCTCTTATTCTTAAAATTGATGATCTTGATGATCAATTTCCCCAAGATATTCCTTTGACTTATGGAGACCAATCAGAGCAACAAGAAGATGAAAGATTAGATTTTGAATCTCATCCTTTATGAGAGTTGTCACAATTCACATGCCCATGGGAATCTAAATGTAGTGTCATCTCACTTTAGAATAGCTGCTTAAAGTAAAACTTGAGTTTTGGAAACATGTGGCAAATCAAGTTCTAGAACTTGGTTCCAATGTGTCAAAAGTAGGCTCTAAGCAAAAAGTACCAGAGTACATGTAGGTAAAATAGGAGACATGAGTGAAGGTGAAGGAGTTAATACTTATCTTCCAATCACCTACCAAGGTTACACAACCAAAGCTATCTTAGATTCATGTGCTGGTGTTGCGATTGTGACCACCTCCTTGTGGAAGCAATGAGGCAAAATTGCATTGAGACCAACTAGAATGAAGCTTCAAATGACTGACGGCATGTTGAAAGACCTCTAGGATTTCTAAAAGGGATAACTCTAACCAGTTGTGGTGTAGAGTTTGAACACACCTTTGTTATATGTGACTTTGGGAAAGTTAATATATATGAAAGGATCCTAGGAAGACCCTTCCTTCGACAATTGTATATAGTACAAGATTAGGGAACCAACTTGTATTTGCAGCACTTTAAGGGTCACAATCAAGGTTAATCCTCCTATAGTGGAATCATATCCACAAGGTGCAAGAAGATTCAATCTGTGTGCATTCTGAAATTTCTTCTAATACATCTTGGATGCATGAAGATAATCACTTGTGGTTGTGTAAGGTTCCAGAGGAAAAGGAAAGATGCCTAAAATTGAAAGAAGAAGGAACTTCTCAAGGAGCCACATGAATTAGAGACGGAGCCTACACACCAAATATCTTTCTAGATGAGGAATTTGAGCTTCATGGTTGGGCATAAATCTTAGCCACCATGGACATCGTTGTCAATGAAGAATAGTGGACACCTCTTTGTGATGAGGAGGGTTATGATATCTCTATGTTCATGTTTGAATCGTTGCTAGAAGAGTGTGACTCTAATGAGGTCATAGAAGAAGAGAACGATAACGATCTAGAGTCCATTGTGATGGATAGTTGCTTTGACTCCAAGGAGCACTGTCTAGAAAATGTAGGAGTATTTACCTAAAAGGAAGAAGAACCTCTCACAATCATTAAGATTATAAATTCAAGGGAGGAAAGTAAAGGTAGTCAAAAGAAAAAGAAAAGAAAAGTAGTGAAACATGCAAAGGAGGAATCATTGTTCGAAGTACCACAAAATTTCAAAAAACTATGAAGTTGAAGACCATAAAATTTTGGTACGAATGCCTAAGAGAGAGGCCATCATAGGGGAAGCATATGATAATAAAGAAAAGACCAAAAAAATTATAGCCACCATTGAAGACAACAAAGAGCGATGTACGTACATAGGGGAAGACCTAAGTGTAGAATAAGAAGTAGAGCTTATACCTTTATTAAGGGAATATAGGGATGTGTTTGCATGGACCTATAGAGACTTGAAGGGAGTAGATCTAAAAATATGCTCTCATATGATCCCCATGATGTTTGATGCCAAGACCACCAAACAGAAGCCCTACACATATAATGATACTTATCTAGCCAAAATAAAAGAAGAAATTGATAGACAGATTGAAGCTTGATTTATCTATGAGATTGAGCATACTGAATGGGTGTCCCCATTGTAGTGGTGCCCAAGACGAACAAAAAATTGCGGGTGTGTATTAACCTTAAAAAAGTTAATGCCACTATGATTAGAGATAGCTATCCGCTTCCAATCACCTAACGTTTTTTGGAGTGTGTTGTAGGCAAGGAAGTTTATAGCTTCCTTCATGGATTTTTAGGTTACAACCAAGTAGCCATTGCCCTAGAAGATCAACACAAAATGGCCTTTACCACGGAGTGGGGCATCTTTGCATTTGGTGTGATGCTATTTGGACTCACTGATGCACCTACCACATTCCAAAGCCTCATGTGTCATGTCTTCAAAGAGTTCTTGCAAAAGATCTTATAATTATATGTGGATGATTTATGTGCTCATTCCCAAGAAAGAAGACACCACATCCTAGTTCTCAGACAGATCTTCAACAAGTGTAGAGAATATCAAGCTTTTTTTAACCAAGAAAAGTGCATGCTCATGGTATGTCAAGGTAAAATCTTAGTTCATATTATTTCTAAGAACAAAATATTAACAAATGAGGACAAAGTAAGAGCCATATCAGAGTTGCAGAGTCCAAGGAATGTTAAAGAGGTACAAGACTTTATGGGCCATTGTGGATATTATCGCAGGTTTATCCACATGTGTGTAATCATCACTAAACCTCTTTATGCTTTGCTGACAAATTTTGAGTGAAACGATGAATGCAAAAATTCCTTCAATGAGGTGAAGAGATATTTGTGCACAGCACCAATACTGACCACTGTTGATTGGAATAAACCATTCCATGTCCATGTAGATGCATCCAATTATGCAATAGGATGTGCGCTTGCACAACCCACAAGTGAAGGAAATCTAGATTTGTCTATAGCATATGCAAGCAGACAACTAAATGCAGCTGAACAAAACTATACAACAACCCAAAGAGAAGGCTTAGGCATGGTATATGTTTTGAAGAAGTTTACACTATTTATTGGCCAATAAGTTCGAATTTTTCACTCATCGTCAAGCTTTATTATATTTGGTCAATAAACCTTGCAATTCAAGATGCTTAGCAAGATGGTTCCTCTCACTAATGGAATACAAATTTGAAGTTATTTTTAGCAAATGTAGGACCCACCTCAAGGTAAATCACCTTTTTTGCATCACTTCAGGAGAGTCACCACAAGGTGTCTAATGAACTGCTTGACACTTATCTATTGAATTTAGAAGTTGTTCTTAAATGGGAAAATAATTTGGTACCTATGCTAGCCTTTAAAAGTCGGATCGTCGTCTGCCCCTCTCTTCATGTGTGCTATCAGTAGCCATGTGGAGCAGAGGAGCATCAAAACATTCTTTCACTCAATCTCTCCCTCTCTCTCCTCTATCCATTCATGTCTATAGTAGTCGATCCTTGGTGTGCACAACCAATCGGGAGGGTCTCCTCTCTCTCTCTCTCTCTCTCTCTCTCTCTCTCTCTCTCTCTCTCTCTCTCTCTCTCTCTCTCTCCATCTGAGATCTTCTCTAGGTCGTCCAGAGTAGCCCCAAGTCTCCATCTCTCTCTCTCTCTCTCTCTCTCTCTCTCTCTCTATCTCTCTCTCTCTCTCTCTCTCTCTCTCTCTCTCCATCTGAGATCTTCTCTAGGTCGTCCAGAGTAGCCCCAAGTCTCCATCTCTCTCTCTCTCTCTCTCTCTCTCTCCATGTGTGTGTGTTCCTATGTCATTGAAATTCTAGAGCTAGGAGGGGGAGAAGAAGGTCTCTCTCTCTCTCTCTCTCTCTCTCTCTCAATCTTTATGCCTACGCCACTAAAATTCTGCAATCGAGAGGTGGGGAGAAAGGTCTCTCTCTCTCTAGGGCTCCATACCTAAAAAACCATTAGGAAAAAAACACATAACAACCACATATTTATATACATATAGCACTCACACGTGCGGTCACTCTCTCTTTAGTAAACATACACAGATCATCACACATTTGTCATACATAGTATATTCACACACACAGATCTATAAGTAGTTACACACACGTATACTCACACCTCACACACGCACACACACTTATTATACGTATGCACTTACTTAATTTAGTACTTAACTATATATGAATTATCCATATATTAAATCAAATATATACTATTTATTAGTTATATTTATTAACCTAAATTAACTTATATTAAATTAAATAGATTAATTAATATTTGTATCTATTAATTTATATTATATATATATATATATATATATATATATATATATATATATTTATATATATAAAGTCAAATATATCCACATATATGAAATCACACACGCACACACACACACACATACACACATATATATATATATATATATATATATATATATATATATATATATATATATATATATATATATATATATATATATATATATATATATATATATATATATATATATATATATATATATACTTCACACATTTCAGACATACACTATATTCCTTATTCGGGCTAGAATCCATGAACGTACACAAACAAATACATACACATAGTACACATCCATAGAACACATAGATTTATACACATGATCACAAACACATATACATATACTTTCCTTCACATACACACATATACCTTTACTCATAGCACTTTAGCCACACTCATTAATACACATATATATACAAAAACACATAACACGTTATACACATGCACGCTCACAACACATACATAAACAACACTTACACATTCACAAAAACATATAATTTCACACATATTGATACACATGTATAGATTCAGAAACACACACATTCTCAACCACAACGAAGACAAACACTCAATCACAAATTGATACAAACATATAGACGCATAGCCACACATATATCACAATACACTTGCATCCAACACCAATGCACATGCATACACATGGGCACATGCTCAAACATACCCATGCATATACATACATAAGCAAGGTTAAATATACTTATTCTTAGGGTCTTGTACCCACATGTTTACATAGGATATCCTTCTCACAAACACTTAGGCACATGTAGGGTTTCAAAACACATTTAGGGTTACAGGTACCTAGACACATACATATTGAAGCGCTTGCATAAGTAAGGTTGCATGCACACATATACTTCAGGCACTTAGGGTAAATGCATAGGGTATCTCCCATATGCATAGGGTATCCCACATTCATTTGTTTCACAACATGTAAAACTAAAGGACTCAAATAAAGATGCAAATGGGCATTTAGTGGTAGGAGCAAACAACAAAAACCAAAACAAAATTGGAGGTTCATGTTTAATGCACATCTCCGTCTTCTTTTGCTTGCAAGTACTCAAGAGAGAGGTCAATCAAATTAGCAAATCACATAAAACATATTTTGAAGAGATTAGAGATCACCACTTTTGAAGGAGATTTTTAATTTTCCTAAATATCAAGCGGAGTGATGAAATCCTTCTGACGTCTGCTCCCACTAAACCTGTACATCGTCCCGATGGGTCAACCTTCAAATCAAGTTGGGAAACATAAATAATATATGTATACTTCATGCATATTTATGGAATTTAGTACAATCTTAGAGAATAAAGTAGATGCAAGTTTCACACTCATTCTATTATGTTACAACCACTACACTCAAACAAACAATCATATGAATGAATCATAATCTTCGTAGCTCTCCCATTCATTTAACATGTTCAGATCTAGCAGCTTATTCCATGCACTCGCATATGCTAATCTCTACTAGCTTAGTGTATAGAACTATATTTTGTTTCACCTATTTATGTCTTGCCACCCAAACTTTCCATCATATCTTATTATTTTCTTTACTTTTTATTTTTATTTTTCTTTTGCGCTTCATCCTACCTCAACTATTTTTCTTTTCTTTTATTTTTATTTACACAAGTCAACATATGCCAAAATTAGGTTTGACTCATGGACCTGTCCACCTAGCCAAGTTTACCCCACTTGTCTATCAATCGTACATAGCACATGACACACAACGCAACCCCCATATGAAATCGACATCAGCTCATGGCTCTAACCTCATGACTAGAGTGACTCCACCCGCTTATGGACCCATATAGAGGCATGAAAACATATAGGCCAGGCCATATGATGAAAATAGTATTAGCTCATGGCCCTGATCAGCCATCTAGGATAGCTCCATCCACTTACTAACCCATGGCAATGCATTGACAACAGATACACGTACATATATAGTTGGCTTGAGTATGAATGCTTGTTTGAATCATAATCTATCTAGAGGTAGGATCTCGCAAGGAATATATAGTAGGAATCGAACAATCCCACTCACCAAGTTTTCATGTTTAATAGCATATAGATGCACTTAGTATAAGTTTTACCATCACATTCCAAGGTTTTCACTCTTGAAAGTTCTAGTCTGCTAACTAATCCTACTCATATAATCTTTGGTCTTTCATGCATCATACATAATCATAATAGATGTATGACATTTTGAATCCACATAGGTTTCTTAAACTTGTACAATTTCCAACACATCTATCACATACATAATGTAATACATATTTACATACTTCTCTACAAAATTGAAGTTTGAGTGGAAGTGTTTCACCTGATTTTATATTTTCATCATTCTTCATCTGCATCATCCTCATCTAAGAATTATTTATCTATTTCATATTCACGACTCGACCTTCGTTTCAATATCTTGATTCTTTTTTGCAATCACATTTCTGAAGGGAGTCCCATCAAGTTCACGTAAAACATATGTACTTGTATCAAAAACAGAAACAACAACATAAGGACCAAACCATTGTTTAGTTTAATTTACCTCGTGCATCATATTGGGTATCAAAGGTATTGTCATAAACAAGTACCCAATCCCCAGACTCTATCGATTGTTGCATAAGACGATGTCTCTTATCAATATAAATCTTATTTTGTAGACATGACTCTTTTAACTTTTTAACAACTTCTTTCATATTTCCATTCCCTTTTTTTTTATTGTTTAATTCTTAAAGCTAATAAGCCTTCTTGTGACAAACTCTCTTTCCAATCTAAGCTTATCCAGTTTATTATCTTAGTATGAATAGGAAAAATCAGCTTTTGATAATACATGAGCTCAACTGGCATAAAATCAATCGATCTTGTATATGTCATCCGATTTGCCCATAAAGAAAATGTTAGATATCTTAGACATTGACCAATATCTCCATTGCATGCCTTCAAGATCACCTTCACTATAGAAGGATGACCTTGCTCAATCTTCCCATTTGCTTCTGGGTTATAGGCTATCATGAGAGATAAGAAATTTCCATGATGATCAAAGAATTCCCTCACATCTCTAGCATCTAACTCTCCTCCATTTTCTACTACCTTTATGACATATCCAAATCTAGATATAACTTCTTCCAAAAGTAATATGCATATATTACAAGTAGTATTAGATCGAAGTGCACAACCTTCCACATGATTTGTCAAGTCTTTACGTACAAGTACTATATATCTCATGCCATCATTGCTTTTAGGCATAGTCATAGCTTCAATTACCCACTTGTAATGAATACAAGGTGGATACATTGGGTATATGGGGTCTCTATGTTAGATCGAGGAATGCAACTCACATGTGGCACATGTGCTCATCATAAGCTTTCATGCATGGCTATCATAACTTGCACTTGAGGATTTCTTAAACCTAATACTCTTTGTGGATTTTTCACCTTCCCTCTAGCATGTCGCCAAAGATATCCATCTTTTAGAAAGAAGTTAAACAAATTCTTTCTTATGTTTCGAAATCGATTTGCTGACCAGCTTGGGATAAGCTTTAAGGTACTCAAATAATAGCCTATGTCTTTTCATTCTCCCTCATAATCCTCATCTCTAAATCATTCATAAGTAAAAGTAAATGGATAATAATTAATCAAGTTTATCCTTCTATCTGTTGCTTCTTCATCATCATCATCATCAAATCTTGCTTGTGAGAGCATATCATCAACAATATTGAGTTTTCCATCAATATGAACAAAGGCTAAATTAATAAACTTGATATATGCAATCCACCTCAACATTGCAATATCACGAGATGCGCAGTTAACAATCATTCCTATTAATGGAAGACAATCGGTTTCCACAATCACATTTTCTCCAATAAAAAAATATTTATCTTTTTCAAAGCAGTGACTAATCCCCATAACTCTCTCTTAATATGAGGATAATTCCGTTGAGTATCATGCAAAATTTTTTCACCAAAGCAAACTACATACCTTTATCCCTCATCATCATCATGTCCAATGACCCAACCTATATCAATGGGTCTAGTATAAATGGTTAGGATTGTTGTTTTATTTCTTGAATAATCAATCCTTTTCAAGATTGGAGCAGTGATAAGCAATTGCTTTAGTTTTCTCATAGTTTTACTATGTTTTTTTGTCTAGAAGAATTCTGTTTTCTTTCCTAATAGATCATATAATGGGTTTGCAACATGAGAAAAGTGAGGGATTGAGATTACATAGAAGACACAAGCTCCTAAGAATCTTCTCACTTCAGTAACATTGCAAAACACCTCTGAAATCCTACTTATGGCATTAACTTTTTGTGGATATTTCATACATCCAAAATGTCCACATAGATGTCCAACAATCAAAACTTCGTTGACACCAAAAGTGGATTTCTCTGAAGAGAAAGCCAATCCAACCTCTTTGAATCTATGAAAGATTCTTTCACAATTAGAAATGTGGCCGAACACAAACTTCCTACATCTGGATGAATCTATAGTTACAGCTTTCTCCCTTTCCACACAACCTTTTATCGGAATGTCATTGATAAAAGACATAGTCACTTTGGGAATGAAGTCATGTAAGACCAAGTTCATAGCATTCTGGTTAGTATTTGAGTTCAAGATCGATACTCAAGCTTAAGAAACCAATATGAAGCATTGATTAAAACCCGAGATAAAGATTATTGCATCTGAAGGATGGATACTTTTAAAGGGGTGGATGTCGTTGTGATTTGAAGCACACCTTTAGCAAAAAGTTATATCCTGGTGATCTCTGAACTATTCTATATGAATGCATGCATGGATTAACATGGCTTTAGATGTTTGTGCAATTTGGATCATTCTTTAACACTAGTTCTGTGCTAGGACGCTTGAGTGTCCTGGGACACTTAAGTGTCCTACTTTTACACCAAATTGATTGATTTTTCTTAAACACCCTTGATGCTTTGATGGCATACTCACTTGGATTTGATAGCCCACATCATGTATTTTTGGAGAAAAATATAATCTTTAACATTTTACAACTTCACATGGGTTATTAAATGAAGAAGAAAATGGGAATTTTAAAAAACTCAACTTTTAGCATAACTCAAAAAATAGCACAATTCAAACATTTTAACAAATTGGATATGTCTTAGGAAATGGAAAGTTATTCATGGACTTTGGCAGTGTAAAGCAAGTGTCGAGGGATCTCTGGAGAAGGTTGAACACTTCCATAAGTCATAAACATGGACTCAAAACTTGTCTTCTCTAGATCACTGCCATTTATCACACCTTTTAAAGAATGGCTCACTATAATTTGTGTGTAAGTTAGATTGTAGAGAATTGGCAGGTTATCAATGGATAACCTTCATACTAATTGAATGCATATTTTTCTTCAAAGTTAGAACGCCTCTGCTTTGAACTAGTAGCCATTGCATTTGGTGCTGACTTTCATGCTTAATTGGAAAAGCATATATTTCTATGTTCATGAAAAGAACATAGCTCCAAAGGTGGAATAAAAAATTGTGATGAAAAATAATAATTATTTAAATGCTATTCTAAGTATTAAACATTTCAAAATATGCTTTCATGCCATGTTTCATTCTTAATCTCATCAAATAATATGTGATCCGCAATGTTGATTGTCATAAGAATGAAAAAAATTGGCATTCATATTTCATTTGACAAAAAGAAGATGGCATCCATGATGGAAATAATGAAATGTTTTCAAATGATCCTGATCATTTGATGATATCAAAGATTATGTCAAAGACTTTTGAGTATTAATTTTAGTATGTGTTGATGTGTGCAAGGGATTGTGTGTCTATGCATATAACAACTATCAAAAAATTATTTTTACTAATTATGTTAGAATTATATATTCTTTTGATTCTATATGTACGTGACTCTCTATACGAACTTGTTTATTTTTTAGGATATCAAGCTAAATGTTTGTAATTTGGCATTATTCCAACTGGATGTTAATTTCTATGTGGATATATTGGTGGGTGTCCACACATATATCTACTTTGTTTCATGTACATAGATCTAAAAAACTTGGTTGTTTTTTAGAGATTGTTAGTTCCCTTATGTGTACACCTTGTTTGATGTCTTATTTTCTTTCTTCATGTGAAGAAACTGGATCTCTTCCATAACTGTACATGCGTTTTTATGTGTCCACTCTTAGTTGTGTCCAAAGACGTGAAAATTTTGGTGGATTTCAATAAATTATTTAGCCTCATATATGTAACCTTTGGTTTTTTATGTCACACATTTTCTACTCGGTAACTTGAATGTGTACATCTTGGATGATGTCCATAAATTCTTTTGAGTCATATCTGTAGGCTTTAGTTTTTTGTTTTTGGTGACTAGATTCATATGTGTATACCTTGGTTGTTGTCTTCATACCTTGTTTGATTGTTGGCATATTACTACACCTCTGTGGATTCGCATAAGTTTGTTTGAACCATGTTTAGAACTAGTTGTTGTTTTCGGTGTACAAAGTCAAAATAACTGACTTTATTTGAATTGAAATGATTTTTCTATGTGAGTTTGAGGTTCATACTATCTGATCTATATTTCAAGGAATGTGTATGATTTTTTCTTTCATATGATGATTTTTTTTCTTTTGATAAGAATACATTTGTTTAGGAAGTTTCATCATGTTCACTACCATAGCAACTTGAGAGGCTATTTACATGAACACAAAACATGGTTTATTGTGTTTTATAATTTTGGATTAACCTTTGAATTATATTTATTATGTGTGTTAAAGGATTTTCTCAAATTCTCTTTGTAGAAGTTGTGTGATATTTTGGAAAATTGTCAAAAAAGGACACTGAAGTGTCCTGTTTTGGTACCAAACTAGTGTTAATATTAATCTAATTTCATTGAACTTGTCTAGCATCTATTTTGATTGCTTCATTCGAGTAAGTACACGAAAATAGTTAAAGCGTGATTTCATATTTATTCATGAGGTATGTAATATTTGAGCGTGTCCAAGTATGTCTTTGCATGATTACATGTTGTTGAGAAAAGGGGAGCAACAAACCCTAACCGCCTCACATGGAAGTGAGAGGTTTCTCCAAGTTGGGGCAAAGAATGAGAGGAGAGGTTCACCCACGCTCATGGAGCAATGGCAACAATGGCCAACGTCACAAGGAGCAAAGGGGAACATCCTCCCAACCATGCACACACACATGCAAATCCATACACCAAGATCACCGCCTTGCTCACAAGGAAACAGGAGAGTAGCAAATGACACCTTCTTCCATTACCAAAATGGAGGCCAAGGCCATGGCCAAGGGACCTCCCTCTTTACAAAATGAGCTCCTCCTTATATAAGAGAGGAGGAGGAATCCGTTCAATACAAGTGGCCAAAGGCTTCATTAACTAAAGATGTTCTAAAAAAAGGTAGGTAGTTGGTAAAATCAAAAAAGAGAATCTTCCTAGAGAGAGAGCCTTTGCACGTATCCAAAAGTGAGCTCTCTTTTTGAAACTAAGGCAAGAATTCAAAAAAGGAGTCTTTTACAAAAAAGAAGGGAAAGGTTGAGTTTTTATGGGTTTTCTCACATAAATAAGTAAGCAGGAGTTCCTATGAAGAAACTTATTTACAAGAGGGAAAAGTGGGAAATTTGGGAGACTGTCACTCAAGGCCTTGAGTATTCAAGTATCCTTAACTCCAAGGTAGGCCTCCAAGTACTCCATAGCCTTCATAGCTTCATAGGCCTTTCATGCCTTCACGGTTCCAACACATGTACATATGAGCTTACGAGCACCTGAATGTATATATTGTTGTGCTAGAATGTGCTCATTGTGCATGTATATAAGTATGTGAGACTACTTCAATGTGTACTTAGGTAAGAGTGCATTAGTAAACACACAAATAAGTGCAAAAACGAAAAAAATATATAAGTAATAGATAAAATAAAGAAAGAGGAAATGTGGGTGCCTAATCTTTTTATTACTATTTTTCTTTGGGGGTATTCTGGAGGAGGCCCGAGGAAGAAAAATGTATGCAAGAGTGGATCAGCGAGGGCTTGAGGGAGAGAGATCATTGATGGATCCTTGGGACCAAAGCGGATAGGTGAGAGTATGGCGTGTTGTCGTCGCTTGCTACTCATCAGTCCATCACCATGCAATAATGTTTTAGCTTGCCATGTCTTGCTGCGCTAGGATAATAGCTAGTCAACCTGTTTTCATGGAGGATATGTATTGAAGAATAACTACGAAAGAGAATAAAGTTAAAAAAAAAAAAGGTTTCTCTATCCAGTGGGTGTGGTTTAGCGGATGTGCCTTGTACTCCTAGGCAGATGGCCAGGATTAAAGTCCCGTCTAGGGCTGGATGCCTCAGAGTTCTCCAAAATGGGTGCCTCTACCTTATGAGGTCGGGTGTATGTGTCTTTCCAATTCATTGTATTATAAAAAAAAAGGTTTCTCTAGAAGATTTTCCATCAGAAATGATTAGTGATGATCAGACTATCGGAAATGACTCCATGGATGTGATCCCTTATGAGAAGATCATCATACAATTGTTATGTGAAGATTAATAACTCTTGCACTTCATTTCATAACTCTTGCACTTCATTTCATGTTATGTGAAGATGATGAGCCGACTTCTCGAACCCATAAATTATGAATCTGACTAGAATAAAGTCAAAGCCGAACCTCTTTTTTTTTATGTTATGCTATAGTGATAGGGAGATTAACCAATAATGTACTCGGAATTGGGAGCTCTTTCACTATGAATGAGATGATCATTTGAGGGGTATCTCTTATCCCAATGCTTTCAATTCCTAGTATGTTGAAAAAAAATTGCTTTGTTGCACTAAGTGAATTAGCGCTGCTTGTCTTTCAACCTGTTTGATGCATATTCTTATTCTCTTGAATCTGCTGAAGAAATGTTTCATGAAATATTTTGTGGAGAGTTATGAGAACTTGAATTTTCAAAAACATTGTATAGGATTGGAAATTCAATGATTACTTTGTGTTAGCGATCGACACAATTTTGTTTTTCAAGGCACCTAATGTGTAGTCCATCTACATTCTTATTTCCACTTCTCCCTCCTTTTCATGAACCCCCCAACATACCTGGTGAACCCGATGTGAAAAGTAGGTGAGAAGTAGGACCCTTGAGCCTAGATATTGACTATAAAAGAAAAGCTAGTAAGAAGCATAAGTAGCATGTTATTAAGCAAAGTGGCTATTTTGATGGTAAAGATATCATGTGATTTTACAAGGAGTATGAGCTAGAAGCTCAGTACCTCGGGGCTAGGCTTACACCTATGAATGACTTAGAGCTTATTGAGAACTTTGTGCATGTGTCTAAATTGCACTTATGTGATTGACTGACAATGGAAGGTCAAACAAATTGGTCGCAGTACAAATCGGCACTCACAAAGATGTTTGTGCTTGAAGACGTTGACAAGGTAACTTAAACCAAATTCTTAAAATGGGTTCATAAGGCTAAGGACCAGTCCATCTTAGATATTAAGAGGGAATTTGATTGTCAGTTTGATGACTTGTCAAAATATGATAAGAAAGTTGTAAAGCATGAAAAGATGTCATTATTTTTATGAGCAATAGATATGAAAGCTCGTAAGGAACCTCTTCTGCAATTAGAAGACATGGAAACTAAGTTCGAGCTTACAAAAAAATGGGATGATGTTGAAGGAGCAGTAAAGAGGTATGTAGAGAAGCAAAGCACCATGGTGAAGTTTATGCAAGATTGGCATGAGATGAACAAATGCAAGCGGCGCATTAGCCTACTCCAAATCTTCAAGTTAACATGTCGGTTGTGAAAGATGTTGTGGCTCCTAATACTATGGAGGAAATGTTTAAGAAATCTAGTGATCTCACTATTCAAAGTGTTAAACAAATGATAGATTCCCTGTCTTCACAAGCAACAGTAAACAAAGTTCCAAAGGCTCTAAAAACTAAGAGATGTATCTGGTGTGACTCCTTCGAGCACAACAGGTACTCATGTGAAAGTTTTAAAGATGCATTCGCTAAGAATTCGGTCTTTATCAAAGAAAACATGATCTATGATGCAAAAACTAGGGAGAAGGTGAATATCAATTTTAATCAATGAGGTATGAAAGTGTTCTTCCCTCGCACTTCTAAAAACTTTGCCTCAACTTCTCACATGTCCACATATGCATGTCAAATAATTGATGTCCATGATGATTCAAAAGCATGGTCTAGGGTAATGAAATCCCTAGATCGAGGGGAAATGCATCAAGAGATTTAAAAACGGAAAGTAATGAAATCCAAGGCATAATTGGATGCCAAGATAATCTACGGTTTGACCTCTCCTAGTTTTCCCTCAAGTGGAGTTGAAGTCTTTAAATGCAAAAGTAAATTCAAGGAGCAAAGTGTTCCTCTTTGTCATGGATTTGGCGACCCACTCTCTTGTGAGAAGTAACCTGGCCCCTCCTCCCGGGGAGACCGATAACCTGGCCGCTTTGTTGGAGGGGGGCTCTTGTGCCGCCCTAGGGGCCTTCGAGAGTGCTGAACCCCCCTTGGTCTCCCTCAATAGATCCGCAATTTTTTCAACTCAGGAGGAGCTCAAGAAAGTTTGCCTCGTCGGCCAAATGTTCGGCCCTAAGCCCCCGCTCGAAACTGTGCGACAGTGGCTTCGCAACGAGTGGTTCCCCCGCGGGCTAGTTGTTTGTAAGTGTCAGTTCTTACCGGCAAGCCACTTGCTGCTAGTCTTTGAAAATGAAGATATGGCGTTTCGAGCCCTTAGTGTCGGAACTTGGCAACTCGGCCGGGCGACCCTGTGCCTATTCAGATGGTCCCCTGATTTTACTCCCGGCAAATCGAAATCGCTTCGGTACCCTCTCTGGGTTGAACTCCCTAACCTGCCATACTTCTTGTACAACTTCGTGTGGGACATCGTTTCTCCTATCGGCAAGCCATTGGCCTCACGCGAGGACATTGGTGGTCTCATTTATGAAGGTGCAAGACACTCGTTCAACGCTCGGTGGCACCCTCAAATCTGTGTCGAGGCTCACCTCAGTATGCCACTTCCATCGAAGATCAAACTGGACTTGGGCGAAGGGGAAGTATGGGAGCAAGACATCAGTTACAAAAACCTTCCCAACGCGTGCTTTCGCTGTGGCCAACAAGGTCACAGGATCAAAGACTGCCCTTTGAGGCGAAAAAGCAAGCAAAATCAAGAAGCCCCCAAAAATGCTCAAGATAGCAATGGAGCATTGAATCACTCGAAGAAAGAAGAGGAATTCAAGGGTCCCCTCAATCCAGAAGCTGATGCAGACGGGTTCATCGAAGTCAGAAGAAGAAGGAAAAGAAGCCCTAGGGCAACCTCTGAGCGAAACAACATGGTAGTTACCCCCTCCAGCAACTTGTATTGCAATCTGGAAAAGGAAATCAATGAGTTTGACTACCCAGGTGGGAACCAACTTGAGGTGGACACCGACGTCAAAGGCCTAGAGATCCCTGACAGTAAAGAAACCTTGCAGGAGGGGTACACTACAAGCAAAGAAGACGGCTTTACTACTAGCAACGAAGATAACATGGATAGTGAAAGCTCCATCATCGGATCGACTATTCCGGAAACGGCGCTGAAAACGGTGCCCAGTTCTTCCCAGCAGGAGGCATCCCGCAAAGAAAAACAACCTATGGAGTTATCGTGGAAAAGCCCCCACAAGAACCTAATGCTAACTCGGGATCCGATCCGAGCGAAAAAGAAAGATGAATCCAAGAAAAGGAAGGACAAAGCTCCCTCCCGCAAAGAGGGCTCACTACGACAATGATCATCATCTCTTTAAATGCTAGAGGGCTAACCGACCCCTCAAGAGCGATCATCATTGGTCAATGGCTTCGCGACATTAGCCTAAACCCAGATTTTATATGTATTCAAGAGATTAAAATTGACGGAGAAGACCTCCAGAAACGGCTTAGACATGTCTCCTCGACCCATGTTTGGATTTCAACGGCGCATCAGAGGGGGTCCGGTGGAACGGTAATCTGTATTAATCAACTCTGGTTTGAAAAGCTTGAGAACTCCTTTGAAGATGAATGCCATCGATGGATTGTTGTTTCTTTCGGTGCTCCCTTTTGCTTTACTTTAGTTTCCTTGTATGCCCCTAATGGGGAGTTAGAGAGACTTAACACTTGGGCCTCCTTGGACTCGCTCCCCCACAACGTGCTTATTTGTGGTGACTTCAACATGGTAGAGGACCCTATGGACAGATGGATGGGCAAGGGTAGGGTCATCGATAGTCGGGAGAAAGAAATGTGGGACAAAACTAAACTACACTTGGATTTGGTCGAATTCAAAGACTCGAATGGCTTTTCTTGGTCCAATCTCCAAGCAGGCGAGGACCTGAGGAAAGCTAGACTTGATAGATGCTACATTTCTCTGAGTCTTACTCATCAGTGGGGCCACCCTTCCCTCTCGCAACGCGCCGACCTCACCATCTCGCATCACTACCCGATAGTCATCACTTTTCAACCCCCCACCAAGATCCGTAAGGCTCCGTGGTTCCATGCCAGTGTGCCCTCCTTCTCTCTCCCCTCCGTCCATCAAGAAATTTCTGATGTGTGGAAGGAGGCTTTCGCCTCTGGCTTGCCCCCAGCCAAGTGTTGGAGAAGTGCGGTCGATAAGTCACGACAGATCATGATTAGATCCAGGAAGATGCTAGAGACTGTGCGGCGGGCTCGTAGAGAAGCTCTATATCATAGACTCTGGCGGCTTGAGGAGGAAGTAAACAAAGGAAAATCTCAAGCCCAGAAAGGACTTTGAAAAATCAGAGCGCTGCTGAGATACGAGGAAGAGATACAAAGGAAAAATTTGCAAATTTTCTTCAAGGAGTGGTGGGCTGGCAAAGCCGAAAAACCCACCAAAGAGATGTGTCGTATCCTCAAAAGGAAACACAACAGAGAATCGATCCCCTTATTGCTAGACGCAAATGGCAATGTATGCAATACGGAAGAAGATAATTTTGGGATCATTGAAGGGCACTTCATGAGACTCGTGGGGACCTCAAACCCCCTCTCCCACCATAGAAGGGACTGTATGGCAGCCATATCTAGGGTTTCCCCCCACAGGATACCACTCAACCTTCACTCTCTGCTTCATGCCTCTATCTCTGAAGCCGAAATCATTGAGGTCATTGATGCCCTCCCTTCAGGTAAAAGCCCGGGACCCGACGGGCTCACTAATGAGTTCTTTAAATCCTTCAAGTTGGTGGTTGCCACCCCTCTTCGTTTGGTTTGGCAAGAGGCACTCAAGTTTGGCGCGCTTCCTTCTTGTCTCAACAATGGCATTATCAAGCTAGTACACAAAAAAGGGGAAAAGAACAGAATAGAGAACTGGCGTCCCATTACAATGCTCCAAACAGGATACAAGATCATCGCCAAAGTCATCACCAACAGAATCTCTTGCCACTTGAGAGCGTGGTTAAGCGAGGACCAAAAAGGTTTCATCAAAGGCAGGTCAATTTTGGAAACCATTATAGATATCTGGGAAGGTCTTGAATTTGCAAATGAGTCTAAACAAGAAGTAGTTTTCCTCAAGATCGACTTTGATAAAGCCTACGACAGGCTAGAATGGGACTATATTTTACAGTCGCTACAAGATCTTGGGTGTAGTCAGAAATTCACCAAGATGATCGCGACCCTTCTCGGAAACGCATCGACCCAAATTAACATTAATGGAAAGCTTTCAAAGGTGATCAAACTTAGAAGATCTATCAGACAAGGGTGCTCTTTGGCTCCCCTTCTCTTTGCCATTGCCACGGAAGGGCTTAGCAGGCTGGTGGAGCATCAGGTGGAAGCTGGTAACATTAAAGGCCTTCGTTTGCCGCATGACCACAGTCAGATCACCATGAGACTTTTTGCCGATGATATGAACGCTTTTGTGCACAATGATAGCACCAGCCTAGAGACGTTCTGGAAGTGTCTTGCTACTTTTTGTGAAGCCTCTGGGTCCATAATCAACCACTCTAAGACCGCCTTTAGAGCTATTGGTGGGTCACAGCCCGACCTTCTCATTGATCATGGCTGTCAAATCATTCCGCAGGGCCAAATTTTTCGGCTTCTTGGGATTCCCTTGGGGTTTGGCGTCTCTATGGAACAGCGGTGGAACTGGGTGCTTGCCAAACTCGAAAACAAGCTTAACTATTGGAGAGGTATGCAAATCAATCTTGCTGGTCGTGCTATGGTTATCAACACGTTCCTCTTATCATCTACCATTTATTTCCTTTCTTGTTGGAGACCGAAAGAGCATGATCTGTCCAAACTGGATAGTATTTGTAGAAACTTCCTTTGGACGGGCGACCACAATAGGAGGGGGGTGCCTAAAATCAAATGGTCCATCTGCACCAGCCATAGAGATAGTGGGGGACTTGGTATCTTGGACATTGGGTGCATGGCTAACAAACTGTCGGCCAAATGGATGATTAAGGCTTGGTGCAACGGGGAGGCCTCGTGGGCCAAGCTAATCTTCAGAAACAAGAATGAGCTGGCGCTCATGGGTTTCCCAAATTGGAAGAATCTTGACATCTTGACCTTGCTATTTTCCCCGATCCCCGTCTTCCCGAAAGGCTCTAATCTGGTGTGCTCCCTTTGGAAGAGTTGGAATAAAGTCAAAAGCTTCACAAGAATAAGTGAAGACTGGAAGTGGGCTGCCGGTATCAGACAAAACGACTCTATCTGGTTTCCGATCCATGGCATCCGGAGTGTGGAATCTTGGAACATTCAAAATGCCAAGAAGCTATGGAACAAAGGCTTCAAAAAATGGAAACATCTCTGGAAACAAGACACCAACCGCTGGATCAACTTTGAGGATATTGACCCTAGCATCAACATTTCGCATGAAGAATGGAACACTTTGCAAAGCAGATGTCTCGCCTGGGACCGACACAAAGTTCGCCTTCTCATGGGACACGACATGTCGAGCTCGCTTGGGCTCAAATGGCACAATGGGAATAGCCTATCAAAAATCCCGAACATCAAAGAAACGATCGACTATCAGGTTAACCTCAACAAAAAGTGGTGCCTGCCATGGACGCGGCTTCGGTGGGACATGAAGTTCATGGCTATCCGGCACCCCCTCATAGAAATCAAAAATTCTGTCCTCTTATGGCAAATTCTTCATCATGGAATCTGGACCAACCTTAAGGCTAGCAAAATTTGTGGGATCCCTCCCTGGTGCAAACGCTGCTACCGGTCTATCGAAGATGTTTCACACATCTTCTTTACCTGCCCCAACTCCAACAGACTCTGGCAGGTGGTTGGAAAGAGAATGAGACTTCAAAAACGTCTCAGTTGGCAGCAAGCCCTGCTGGGAGAAGCTATCGGCTGCTCCGCGACTCTCTGGAACGCCATCAGAGGGGAGATCCTATGGAAAATCTGGCGGGAAAGATGTGCTTTCAACTTCGGTGACTCCCCCAAGGAGTGGTCAATTGAGAAATCTCTGTTCCTCCTTGGCAAAAGGATTGTCAACTGTAAAAAATCCCCCCCCTTTAGGCATCATCAAGTTCTCCTTTTGATCGATAACAAGCTTAAACCCAAGTGGGCCCCACATGAGGGTGATGAGAGGGTAATTAACCTTCTTTGTAATGTCATCTAAGCTCTGTAAAAGCTTCCCCTGCTTTGTGGGATCTGGGGGGTCCCGTGGGCACTAGTCCCCTTCTCTTGTACTTTTCTTTATCTAATTCAAGTCCAGGAGAGTAGGCTATTGCCGAACTTCCTTTATATTAAAAAAAAAAGGCATAATTGGATGGAAAGATCCAATAGATACAATCTTAGTGGTCACTTATTTATGATCTTCAATGGAGCATGAAGCAGTAGGCAAAGAGAAAAGAAGAAGGGTTAATGAAGGTGAGAAAGAGAAGAAGAGAACTAGGTGAAAAGTGGAAGCAATGCAAGACCAACCTCAACTACCAAACCAAAATCAATCGACACAAATAAATCAACCTACTCAAATTGTTCAACCATTCCAACGGACAATAAATCAACCAAATCAAATTCCAACTCAAGCTCAATATCCTACTTCTGTTGAGGCATCGATTCCTACACAAACTAATAATCTTCCTCAAGATCAAGAAATGATCCCACAAAAAGAGGCTAAGGTAAAGCAAAGAACCCATCATATATGTTGAAGTCGCACATTGAGAAAGCTACTCTTCTAAATCACGTTCTCAAGAAGGGATTACTTGATAGTGTGATTGAGTTTACACTAGGTAAGTTGTTAGGGATAGCCAAGCGAGAGTTTCTAGAAGTAAATATTGACCTCTTAAGAAGGAAATGGCAACCGATAGCTGATTCTCAAGAAGTTGAGAGGACGGATGAAGACTCACCTATTCAACTCTCGCAAGCTCAAGGGATGATACCATATGTACCATGGAATCTTTGACCAATTCCATTGTTGAAAGCTCATATTTTAGAGATAATTGATCTTTTCAATGAGAAAATTAGAGTGGGGATTCTTGAGCGATCAAGTGCTCCCTATTCTAATTGTTGGTTTACTATTTTGACAAGGAACGGGTCATTGAGGTTTATTCAGGATCTACAACCAGTCAATAAAGTGACAATTTGGAATATGGGAACTGGACCCATCATAGATGAATATGTGAAAGCTTTCTCATGGTGCATGTGTTTTCTATGTTGTATGGATTCCACATTTTGCACATGTAGCAGATCCACTCTATCAATTGCTACGAAAGGGGCAAATATTTCAGTGGAAGGAAATCCATACTCAAGCTATGAGGAAATTGAAAAAGACACACTTAGAAGCTCCATGGCTCAAAAAAGCCAATTAAAGTGACAATAATCCAATTTACATTACTATAGATACAAGCCCAACATGCATAGGATGGGCAATTGACCAAGAAGATGATCAAGGAAAAAGATGCTTCATTCGATTAGGAGCTAAGGTATTAAATGTTTGCCAAAGAGGCTATCCTCATATCAAACGAGAACTCTAGGGAATAGTGATTGCATTGAAAAGAAACAAGGAGTACGTAATTGGAGTGAATGTAGTAGTTGAAATCCACTATTTACCATTATTAGGAATTATCATGAATTGTTCCACTGCAGACATCGCTATGTTAAGATGGATACCATATATCAAGCCGCTAAACCCTGAGTTTCTCCATATAGCTAAGAGAAAATAATGTAGTGGTTGATATGTTGTCACAAGCTATATATGAAGGTGAAGGCTTGATGACCTCAAATGATGAAGATATAGTCTTAGACTTTTATGCTTTACATGTACATATCTTTAGTCTCGATGAAGCATGTGCAAGACCAAATGAAAATGAGCGTACTCATTAAATTGAGAAGTCAGAAGCTAATATCAAATCTTTGAGAAGAAAAAAACAAAATATTTTAGGAAGCAAAAAATAGAATAAGAAGGGAAATGAGAATATTTATGAGACTGAAATAGGAATAACAAAGAAATTTAATGAGAGTCAATATGAAAGCAAGTGAAAAGAGGTCGGAAAATATTTAAGCATTCTTGAAAGAATGTTTGCTCTAGAGATGTAAACCGGGAACGAGCAAAACTCCTCAGTAGGTTGTAGGTTTTAATGAAGCAAAAGACAAAATTATTTGTGAGATGCATAGTTCACTATGGTCCGGGTACAAAGGCTTTCAATCAACATACAAAAAGATAAAAGAAAGGTATTGGTGACCTGGAATGTATTGGACATTCAGAATTATGTGGCCACATGTAAGATTTGTTAAGTTCTCAAATGTAAAGCATAGAGATAATTGCATCCAAGGTATCATTTAAGCATCCATTATAAATGGGTTGTTGATTTGGTCACAATGCCTTTAGGGATACAACAGATGTGATATATTGTACTCGTGAGAGAAGATTTGAAAGATCATGTTGAAAGGAGAGTTATGAGGAAAAAACCACTAGTAATGTATGTTAGTTTCTACTAGAATCTGATGATGTATTTAGTAGATTTTCTTATGTTGAAAAAGTAGTTGCTGACAGAGGTGCGCTTGATGCTCAGTAAGCAAAGGATTTCTTTGAGACTTTTTCTTACCACAACATGCAATCGAGAAGCCAATGGAAAAATTGAATGTGGACATCCTCCAATTATTAAAGCCTTAGCTAAAGCCTGTGAGGGAAAAATCAAGAATTGGCCAAAGTATCTTTGCTTTGCCTTATGGGCAAATAGGATGACATGCATAAGAACTACTAGATACATGCCAACAGGACTAATGTACTATTAGAAACTTGTATTACCGATGGAGTCACATGCTCTAGCATGGACCTCATTACCGTGGGAAGATGAAATGTCAAGGGAGGATCTTCTAGCAGTATGAATCCTTCAATTTGAAAAAGGAAAGAACCTAATAGAAGATGTTGTTGTCAAACTTAGAGCATCAAGAGAAAAGAATAAGATAGTGTTTGACAAGTCCCATAGATTGAGGCCCAAAAAGTTAAATGAAGGTGATTGGGTGTTTGTCTATGATAGTTTGTTAGACACGCAGTATGAAGCCCAGTGTAAACTAGTAAAGAGGTGGTTCAAACCGTACATGATATGTACGGTGTTCAATAATGGCACATACTCACTCAGAGCATTAGATGGAACAAAGCTAAAAGGCTTGATTTTTGTGAAAAGGATCGAGCTTTTTAAAAGAAGAGAAAATAAAAATTTTGAAACATTAATAGATGAAGAAAAAGAAGAAGATGAAGAACTTGAGGAAATTATTGAGGAAGATAAAGATGGAGAAGAAAAATAAATGGAACTTGAGAACAAACAATTTGTACATGTATGCATGTAAATATTGATAAATGTGTACAAATAATAATGATGAGTATAATAACAAGAGATGTGATGTATTGAAAGAGTGATCAAAGTTTAAATATTGTGTATATGCAAAGGTTTGATTAAGTATGTGTTGATTAAAACAAGTACGTGTGCATGTATGCATGTTGTTGTATAAAAATAAGAATTGTATGTGTCTTTATTTTCCTAATGCTTCTTTTCTTGCAGGTACAACTATAGAGAAAGAGAGAGAGAGAGAGACAGAGACAGAGAGCTATGGTTTGATCATGTAACCATGGAGGCAAACTCTTCGGTTCACGTAGAAACATCATCTAGAATAGTTTTGAATCAAACTAGGAATAGAGCTTCAACTCGAGCTAGGAATATACCTTTAGATCAATCTTGTTAATTTAAAATCGAATTAGAACTACATATCCAAATCAACCTAGAGTTAGAGTTTCAAATCGAACTAGGAATATACCTTTAGATCAATCCTCAATTTATATTGTCTTGTCCACTTATTTGTTCCCCGTGCTTGTAGATATTCTAGAAGATAGAGAAATGACTGAAACAGAAGCACAAGTAGTCTTAAACCGAGGTGTGAATATTCCACTAGAAGAGGACATAATTGATGGTTTTGCTTCCTTTGCTAGAAACCCATGTAAGAACTTGTGTATATATGCATTCGTGAGAATTAAGCTGAATAAAACCAAAAGATTGCAGGCTTGAAAGTCAAAATTTTCTATTGTGCAAAAATAAAAGTGAGTAACTTCTTCTGACATTGTGATCTATCATGTGTATATTTGCATGTTATATGATCGTGCTTCATTTCACTCCAGAGTTCTAGAAAGAAGTTTTAAAGAAAGTTAATTAAAGTGAATAAGTTGTATATAGTGGGATAAAATGTCTCACAATATTCATTGAGGTTTTTTTAGAAGAAACAGGAATATCAGATTAGCAAATGAAGAATAAGGACTCAGAATGAAGAATTCAGAGGAGCTGCTCACTCCACGCAGGTGATATGTTTTTTGTTCCTGTTTTCCTTTTCTTTTATATATGTATGTATAAAGACTGCATACTACGAGCAAGTGAAATATGAAGAAACACATAAATGCTAAAGTAATTAAGTAGATTAAGGATTTCATACATCTATCATGATTTCTTGTGTTATATGAAAGAAGAAGATTATATGGGTAGGATTGGGAAGCAGACTAGAGCTTTGCGGAGCAAAGACATGGGGAAGTGAAGGTGAGACTTAAAACTGAGTACTTGTATATACTAGTATACGTGAATGCTTGATGAGTGGAACCCTTTGGATTCTACTTTTGATCCCTTATCTAATCCTACCTCCAGATAGATTATGATTTAGAAAGATCTTCATATACTAGCCTGCTATATATATGTAGGTGCATGTGTGGTGTATGGTCTCACCTTTATGTTGTCATGCACCTATATGGGTTGATAGGTGGGTGGAGTCACTCTAGCCAGGTGGTCAGAGCCATGAGCTAACGTCGATCTCGTATGGGACTGGTGTTGTGTGTCATGTGTTATGTCGGGCCAATAGACAAGTGGGGTGCACCTAGCCAGGTGGACAAGTCCATGAGTCACACCCGATTTCAACATAGGCCAACCTATGTAAATAAAAGAATAAATAAACAAATAAAAATAAAAGTAGAAAGTTTGAGCTGGGAAGAAGTGTAAGGAAAAATAAAAATAAAGTAAAAATAAAAGCAAATTAAGAAAAAGATCTGATGCGGGTATGGATGATGAGAGATCAACAGGGAAACCAAATTGTAATTCCATAAATCAAGTTAGTAGGGATCAGTATATGCATGTGCTTGGGATGAGCTACTGGATCTGAACAAGTTGAGTAAACAAAAGAGCTAAGAAGTTTACATTCCATTCATATGATTGATAGCCTGATTGTATCAGCTCTAACATGGTAGGTTGTATGTGATACTTGCATCTACTTTATTCTCTTAGTTTGTGCCAAGTTTAATATACTTTCATGAGAAATGCATGTGTTTAGTTCTAAATTTTTCTTCAAGTTGATTTACATCCACCTATGACTCTCGCTACTTGTTTATGTTTGTTGACATGTATCCAGGTTGGCACATCTAGAGGATGCACAAGTCGAGAGGGGGTGGATGTGGTCAAGATTTGAATTCAAGATCAATACTTAAGCATAAGAAACCAATATAAAGCACCGATTAAAACCCGTGATAAAGATTGTTGCATCCGAAGCATGGATAATTTTAGAGGGATGGATATCGTTGTGATTTGAAGCAAATCTTTAGCCAAAATTTATATCTTGGTGATCTCTAAATTTTTCTATATAGATGCATGTATGGATTAACATGTCTTGAGATGTGTGCAATCAGGATCATTCTTTAACGTTAATCTCATTTCATTGAACTTGTCTAGCATCTATTTTGATTGCTTTGCTCGAGTAAGTACATGCGAATAGTTCAAGTGTGATTTCATATTTATGCATGAGGTATGTAATATTCGAACATGTCCAAGTATGTCTTTGCATGATTACATGTACATATATGCTTACGAGCATCTGAAGGTGTATATTGGTGTGTTAGAATGTGCTCATTGATGCATGTATATAAGTATGTATGAGAGTAGTTTAATGTATATTTAGGTAAGAGTGCATTGGTAAACACACAAATAAATGCAAAAGCAAAAAAATATACAAGGAATAGATAAAATAAAGAAAGCGGAAATGTGGGCACCTAATCCTTTTGTTACTATTTTTCTTCGGAGGTATTCTAGAGGAGGCCCGAGGAAGAAAAACGTATGCAGGAGTGGATGAGTGAGGGCCTAAGGGAGAGAGAGATCGTTGGTGGATCTTCGGGAGGAAAGAGGAGAGGTGGGAGTATGGCATCATGGATCACGTGAAAGGAGGATTAAGAAGAAAGAGAGGGAATGGATCTTTCAGGGATGCAAAGAGGATGTCATGTGCTTATGTCAGAGGTAATATACCTATGTGTATATGTTGATGATATCATACTCATAGGTAATGATGTCAATGGCATCAAACAGATCAAGAATCAGATGATGCAGGAGTTCAAAATTAGTGACCTTAGATCACTAAAATATTTTCTTGGACTTGAGTTGGTCTATACTAACTCTGGAATTTATATGACGCAGAGAAAGTATATACAGAACATGTTGAAGAAATTTCATTTGCAGGATGCCAAGGTAGCAAGTACTCAAATGGAGGTAAACCAAAAATTAAGTGCTCATGAAGGTGATGTGCTTGAAAATATTGCAGGCTACCAAAGCATAGTGGGAAGCTTGAACTATGCTACATTGACAAGGATTGATATTGCTTATGGAGTAAGTGTTCTAAGTCAATTTATGCACAAACCTAGGACACCTCACTTGGAAGCTGCCAAGAGGATTTTGAAGTACCTTAAGGGCACTCAAAATCAAGGATTGTATTTTCCTTATACCTCAGACTTGGACATCAAGATATATTCAGATGCACATTGGTCAGGTTGCAAAGATGATAGGAGTACCTCAGGTTACCTATCATTTGTAGGTGACAAACCTATATCATGGTCTTCAAAGAAGCAACCTACTGTTGCTTTATCTTCTACAGAGGCAGAGTATAGAGGACTGGCCAATGCTACTCAAGAGGCCATATGGATCAGATTGTTGTATATAGATTTAGGTTTGCATACTACATCTCCAATGATTTTTGGAGATAATACAAGCTCATTACATCTTGCAGCAAATCCTATTTATCATGCTAGGACCAAGCATATAGAGGTCCACTATCATTATGTGAGAGAGAAGCTATTGAGCAAGGAGATTCAGTTGGCATATGTATCAACTAATATGCAATGTGCAGACTTGTTAACCAAAGTATTAGATGGTACAAAACTTTGCAGGTTTAAGGCAATGATTGGATTGCAGGACATTCATGAAGATTGAAGAAGAAGACCAAGCCAAAATGTTTGGCTTGAGGGGGACCTATTGGTGCAAATTTCAAGCCTACACATTTGGCTAGAGTTTATGATCAATAGAAGCTCCACATAAACCATTGCTAGGAAGTTTTTTATCCTTTATTATTTGTAAAAGTCATTTTTTGACTTGAAATTGTCCTTGAACTCAAGTTTTGCAATAGAAAACACATGTTCAAGGGACATAGTAACCTGACTTTTTAATAATATATCATTTAAAATTTCTTTAGCATCATTTTTTTCTTTTCAAGTTCTAAGATCATAATTTCTCTCGGAGTCTTTCTCACTTTCTTTTTTATCTTTTCTTCTCCTTGTTTCTTTTCTTTGTTCTGATCATTTTATTTTTTATTATTTTGATTTTTGTGTGTTTTATTATTTTCATTGATGGTTTCTTTCCCTCTTTAATAGCTTTTCTCTTTTCTTCCTCAGATGGGATTGTAGTATCTTCAAATTGCACTTTGTTTTCATTATTTGTATTTTCCTTATCATTTTTTCTAGATTGCCTACGAGTTACTCTTCTATCACCCTTGTATATCTCATCATGCATATCGTCCTGTCTTCATTTCTCTTTGACATTGGAAATGTGAGAATATATGTAGGATTGACCAAGAGGATATTGCCATGCAGATCTATGCATAATTTCATCCCTAGATCTTACGAATGCCTCAATAGAATAGGGACCCTAACTTGCAGCTGAATGAGCTCCTTCTTCTAATGTCTCTAATCTAGTTGCCAAAGTATTGTCAGATGCATTTGAGATAGTTAAGTTCTCATATAATTTTTTAATAACTCCTTTGTCCCGATTGATGACCAAAGGAAGTTGCATTCGAAAATCACATAATCTTCTATCTACTTCTACTACAAGCTGGTTATCTTTAGCTTGTTTTAGTTCTTCACATGGATAAGTAGCATGGTCTTTTTCGTCACACCAAACACATCCTTTACCACCAGTTCCTCATTTTTTAGTATTTCTTTGAAAAGTTGGATGAGCAGTAGACAAAGTAAGAGCGATTGGTTGAAAAGCTGGCTGAATTGTTGCATTACAGGCTACAATGTCAAGGACACATTAGCCTCTTCCATTCCACTACTTGTCCCACGATCATGCAAGCTTGTGGTAAAAACTTTGTTATTTAAATTTGCAACCTCTTTAGAAAGAGATGTTTGCATGCTCATCACGTTCTCCATTTTCTTGCATAAAATATCAAGCTGAAATTCAATTGGAGTTTTAGGGGCAACCGCAACATTGGACGTGGCTACAATTGTAGGTGTTGGCATGTTGGAATGCCCTATAATAGGTAACTCTCTAGGCTAGGCAAAAATTGGCTTTTCATATAATACGTATTGAAGTTGCTGAATTGGAGCAGCAGCCTCTACTTCACATTTAACATATTTCCAGTTATTTGTCAACCTGTATCTTTTACTAGGTTCTTTGATTCTATGTTATATCTCAGCTCTATCCTCTAGCCTTAAGATCTTTAAGAAATGGATAAAAATATGGGGTTTTAGCGCATTTTTGCCAGCTTCAAGAAGTTGAGAAAATTGTCTCATGAACTTGCCATGCAAATGAGTTAGAGATGCACTAAATTTTGGGGAGTTAACCAATCTTAAGAAACCTTCATAACTATGTTGTCTGAAGTCTTTAAGGAAGAACATCGTATAAAGTTCCTGAAGTCAACCCAAGGTTTAGTTGAATATTCATGGATGGTTTCTAAGATGGATCCAGAGACGACTCATTCGAAATACTATATTAGTACCTCGTCAAGTAATCCTTGGATCTACACTTGTTCCTCAAACACATCCAAGTATTCAGTTATATTTAGGCCAGTAGACTTTCATTTATCCTGCAAGATTGCTTGCACTTTATGTGCACCTTGATTCTCTATGATCATATCTCTAAACACCTCTTCCATTTTTTGTTCTTGATTCCTTCTAGAATGGAGTATTAAATCCATGACGATGGGTTCTAATATTTCCTTGAAAATATTTAAAATTCACTATATAAAAAAAAATCTTGATAAAAGCTTATCAAGTTCTTTTAGGCCTATATTTCCTATTACCTTACTTTTCTTCTTTTTCTTCTTTTTAGATTTTTCTTAGTTTCCTCTTATTTAAATCTCACTCTAAGAGAACTTTTACCTCTTTTTGGAGCTTTTCTATTTATTTTTACGTTTTTAACTTAATTATTCTTTTTGAAGTAAAGATTATATATTTAAAAGTTATCTCCTAATATAAAAAGTACAAATAGCGTAAATAAAACAAGAAACTTACAACCTACTATGCACAAAATGAAGAACTTTTCTAGTGCAAGTGATATGATTTTGCATACAAACTATAAACAATTCTTTTTATGTGTTTATGTAAATAAAACAAGTAAAGAAACTTGCAACCTAATTTGCATACAATGAACAACTTTTCTAGTGTAGGTGATATGATTTTGCATACAAACTATAAACCATTCTTTTTATGTGTTTGTGTAATTAAAACAAGTAAAGAAACTTGCAACCTAATTTGCATACAATGAACAACATTTCTAATGCAGGTGATATGAAAATAGTTCTTTTTGTTGAGAAAGATGGATGGATGCTCCAAGAAATTGAGTAGGTATTGCCAAACCTGCTTTGTACCAGCCCTCTTTTGCTTCAGACTTGATAAGTGGACCTCCTTAGCTTTCCAATGACACCATAAGATGGCCTATGTACTTTGGAAATGATCTGTGCAATGATTGAACCAAAACAAATAACTTTGAAACTCACAAACTCAAGAAAACCTTCTATTTAGGTCTTGACACCTACTGGGTATTTTGCTCAGTATGACCAGCACAGTAGGAATTGGAAAAATTCCTTTTAGAGGAATTTAATTAGCTCAGTAAGCTAACTATTCCAAGTCTAATGATGTAAAATGATAAACTATGCTAAGAGAAATCAATTTAGCAAGTTAAGTTATACCCCCAATTTTTTAGGATTGTAGTAGAAAATTGACCAGTGATCACCTCGATGCGAATTTCTCTGAACTGGCTGAATAGAATCTCTTAAAACTTTGGTAGTATGTAGACAACTTTGAGATGAATCCAACAAGCTTTGAATCACTGAATTTGATGGAGAAATGATTGAGATATGCACTTCACAAGTTGACAGACTTTTGAGTAGTATGACAGAGAACTCAAAAATGAACAAAGTGATTGTATGTATTAATGAACACTTGTATACAAATCCATTGGCATGAAAATCATTGCCTAATGGTGTATATAGGTGTAGGCTATAGTGTAGGCCTCACACACACTCAAAATGACTAATGAGAAGCTCGGGAATGATGAGTTCTGCCCGCGACTTTTCCATGTCCATTTTTATAGAAGATGTGTAAAAATTTGAATTCAAATTCAAACTTTTGGCTCCCTATGATCAAGCTCCTATATCCTAGGAGATATTCCTTCAATCAAAGAGTTAACGTTTTCCACGAATCCTTTTGGTAGGTGATTACAAAAGATTCCAAGTCAATTTGACTTTTACAAAGGGATAAAGTGGTAATAAACCACTAGCAATAGTTCCTATGCTTCTTCACATTGTGGGGTCTTCAAAATGTCTTTTAAGCCGAATCTTTAGGCTTGTGATTTACACCAACAGCTCCCCCTCAAGCCAAACATTTTGTCTTGGTCTTCATCTTCAATCTTCATGTATATCCTACAATCCAATCATTGCTTTGAACCTGATAAGTTTGGTTCCATCCAAAGCTTTAGTCAACAAATCTGCACACTGCGTGTTGGTTGATACATAGGTTAGTTGAATGTCTTTGCTTATCAAATTCTCTCTCACATAATGGTAATGGACCTCTATATGTTTGGTCCTGGCATGATAGATAGGATTAGCTGCAAGGTGAAGAGAACTTGTGTGGCATTAGCCAGCCCTCTATACTCTGCTTCTGTAGAAGACAATGCAACAGTTGGTTGTTCTTTGCAGACCAAGATATTGGCTTATCACCTGCAAAAGAAATATATCCAGAAGTGCTCGTCCTATCATCCTTGCATCCTGCCCAGTCTGCATCTGAATAGATCTTGATATCAATGTCTAAAGTATAAGGAAAATACAAACCATGGTTCTGTGTACCCTTGAGATACTTCAAGATTCTCTTGGCAACCTCTAAGTGAGGTATCCTTGGCTTGTGCATAAACTGACTTAGCACACTAACTCCATATGCAATATCTATCCTTGTTAAGGTAGCATAGTTCAAGCTACCCACCATACTTTGATAACCTATAATGTCATTTACTTCATCACCTTCATGGGCAGTCAGTTTTAGGTTTACCTCCATTGGAGTGCTTGCTACTTTGGCATCCTGCAAGTGAAACTTCTTCAACATATCGTGTATGTATTTTTTCTGAGTAATGTATATCCCTGCATTAGTGTAGACTAATTCAAGCCCAAGAAAATACTTCAATAGACCAAGATCATTGATCTTGAACTCCTTCATCATCTGGCTCTTGATTTGTCTGATTCCATTGACATCATTACCTGTAATTATGATGTCATCAACATAAACACAAAGGTATATTACCTCTGAATTACTTCTCTTGATGAATAGAGAAGTATCTGCCTTGCTCATAACAAATCCTTGGTCTTGGAGGTATGTAGTTAACCTGTAATTCCATGCCCTAGGTGCCTGCTTCAATCCATATAAAGCCTTTTTTAATTTGCAAACATATGTTACCTTCTTAGGATCTTCATAGCCAGGAGGTTGTGACATATATACCTCCTCTAAGATCCATCCATTCAAGAAAGCATTCTTGACATCCAATTGATACATATTCCAATTTTTTGATGTAGCCACACTAACCAACACTCTGATAGTTGGCATCTTGGCCACACGAGAGAATGTCTCTTCATAATCAATGCCTTAGGTTTGTGTAAAACCCTTGGCTACCAATCTGGCTTTGTACCTATTAATTGTGCCATCAGAATTTCTTTTAAGTTTATAGATCCATCTGGATCCTATTACCTTCATGGAGTCCTTCTTTGGTACTAACTCCCATGTATCACTTTCCTTGAGTGCTTCAATCTCCTCATTCATAGCTTTTTTCCATTTTGATTTGGTTATGGCTTCTTCATATGATCCTGGTTCTTCATTTGACAAATCTTTGGCAAGATAAACAGAATGTTTAGTAACAAGAGATATATCATACCCATATCTGATAGGTTTTTTGCTTTCTCTTTGTGATCTCCTGATTGATTGAGTTGAGAATTCAGGTATGTCTTCAAGCTTCTTCATCTTCATTTTTCCCTTGGACTTCCATGCCTTGAACTCTTCAAGATTGATAGTATCTTCATCCTCTAAACTTGAGTCTTCATTCTGAGTAGGTTCTTCCTTTGTAAGATTTGGAAATTCCTCTTCCAAATCATATGGTAGTTTAACCTTCCTGCATTCATTCTCATACCAAGAATCATTTTCATCAAAGACAACATCTCTGCTTACCATGAATCCCTTATTGGAAGGGTTATAAAACCTGTAACCTTTTTTATTTAGATCATATCCAATAAAGATGCAATTTTTCAGCCGTTGGGTCTAGTTTACCTCTTATCTGAGAAGGAATGTGTACATATGCTACACATCCAAATATCCTGCAATGGTCAAGTGAGGGTCTCTTACCATGCCATGCTTCATAGGGTGTCATGCCATCAAGAGACTTAGATGGTAACATGTTTATGAGATAAGTGGCACTAGAAACACTCTCTAGATAGTTAGGTAATTTTTTCTCATTCAACATAGATCTAGTTGTCTCAACAATTAACCTATTTCTTCTCTTAGCTACCCCATTCTGTTCAGGAGAATACCTTGTGGTTATTTCTCTTTTGATGCCTCTGTCCTGCAAGAAGTTTTCAAACTCATTGGAGAAGTACTCACCTCCTCCATCTGACCTTAGCCTCTTCAAATTCTTCCCTGTCTGATTTTCAACAAGTGCAAGATATTTTTTAAAGCAATTAAACACCTCATCCTTGTGCTTCATGAAGTATAATACAGTCCATCTGCTATAATCATCAATAAAAGATACATAGTACCTTGATCCTGAGACTGAAGGGTCTTCGCTTGGTCCCCATACATCTGTATGGACAAGTTCTAGGTAGTCTTCATGCATGTAACCTTTCCTTGAAAAGGGTAACCTGTGAGACTTCCCAAATTGACAAGCACCACACTTATAAATCATATGTTGCTTGGATACATTAGGTATTCCAAGCACACATTGGTCCCTGCATATTTGCTTCAAAGTTCTTTCTCCTATATGCCCTAATCTTTTGTGCCAAATCTCAAGCTTTGAAAGTGTTTGATCTTTATAGCTATATAGTGCAATATTTTTTGTGTCTTCTAACTCAAAAGTGAAAAGTCTACCTGATTTTTCTCATTTAGCTATCCTCTTGAACCCATGTCTTGGATCCTCCACAAATGCTCCATATTGGTTGAATCTAACCTGCAAACCTTTCTCCACAATCTGTCCAACACTCATCAAATTTTTGGTAATGGTTGGTACATAGAGTACCCTGCTCAACAAATTCTGATTTCCATCATAAGTCTTAACATTTCCAACTTTAACTACTGAGTGCTTGGTGTCATCACCTGTTTGGACTTGATGCTTACCTTTTGGTTCCTCAAGATCAGAGAGTAGTGCTACATTGCCAGCCACATGATTTGAGCATCCTGAGTCAATGTAAAATAGGTGGTCATCATTTGTACCTGATTTTGAACATAATCAGAAGAGAGTCATCCTGCTCCTCTCTGTAGTTGTTGTAGTCCTTTCTGGATTTGAATCCTCCTTGGTAGTTTCCATTGTAGTTATTGGTGTAATTGTTGTTGTAGTTGTTGTTGTAGCCTTGGTGATGATTAAATCTACCTCTTGACTGTGAGTATCCACCTCTTTGGTATCCTCTTCCTCTCTAATTCTTGTAATTCCTGAAACACTCATCTGTAGTATGATTTGATAAACCACAAATGTTGCATGGTGAGGAGTTATAGGATCTCCCCCTACCTTGCTTGCCTCCTCTGCCCCTTCCTCTTGATGATCTACCTCTTCCAGCATAGTTGGCTTGGGAGGTAGAGCCTTCATCTTCCACCTTCTTGCTCTTGCCTTTATCTTTAGACTTCTTATCAATGTATAGGGCAGAAGAGTTATTACCTTTGGATGTATCTCCATTCTTGTTGAGCTTTGCTTCATGCGTAAGCAATTCTCCCATGAGAGTTGTAAGATCTGGTATTTTCATGTCCATGTAAAGGTCCATGGCAGTGGTGAAGCTTTCCCATTTGTCATCATCCTTGATCCCATTGATCACTTGCCTCACAATCTGTTCTTCTTCAATCTCTTCTCCTATGCTTGCTAACTGATCTGCCTTCGTAAGCTAACTATTCCACATGGAATGATGTAAAATTATAAACTATGCTAAGAGAAATCAATTTAGCAAGTTAAGTTATACCCCCGATTTTTTAGGACTGTAGTAGAAATTGACCAGTGATCACCTGGATGCAACTTTCTCTGAAATGGTTGAATATAATCTCTTCAAACTTTGACCCTATGTAGAAAACTTTGAGATGAATCCAACAAGCTTTGAATCACTGAAGTTGATGGAGAAATGACTGAGATATGCACTTCACAAGTTGACAGACTTTTGAGTAGTATGACAGAGAACTCAGAAATGAACAAAGTGATTGTATGTATTAATGAACACTTGTATACAAATCCATTGGCATGCAAATCATTGCCTAATGGTGTAGATAGGTGTAGGCTATAGTGTAGGCCTCACACACACTCAAAATCACTAATGAGAATCTCGGGAATGATGAGTTCTGCCCGCGACTTTTCCATGTCCATTTTTATAGAAGATGTGTAAAAATTTGAATTCAAATTCAAACTTTTGGCTCCCTATGATCAAGCTCCTATATCCTAGGAGATATTCCTTTAATCAAAGAGTTAACTTTTTCCACGAATCCTTTTCGTAGGTGATTACAAAAGATTCCATGTCAATTTGACTTTTACAAAGGGATAAAGTGGTAATAAACCACTACCAATAGTTCCTATGCTTCTTCACATTGTAGGGTCTTCAAAATGTCTTTTAAGCCAAATGTTTAGGCTTGTGATTTACACCAACACTTTTTCTATGTTCATGTCAAAAATTGAAAGTGCAAGTGATATGAATTTTTATGTTTTTATGCAAAAATTTGAAAACCTTGAGAAAATTTTACCTTAGTTTTGCTGATGTAGAGGCTTTAAAATGGGCCATGTGAAAATATGTTTAGAATTTTTAATAATCAAGTCCTAAATACAGGAAACTAAAAAGTATTTCATGGAGTTGCAAACTTTGTTTGAGTTGATGGGGGAGAGTCGAGGATCCTCCAAAATGCTCCTTTCCCATGGAGGTGCTCAATTCCCTATGGAACAACCCTCAACAATGAGGGAAAAGGATAAGCATTATTAACATCTAGACTCATCATTGTGGTCGACTGGCCTCCTTTCTCAACACACCTGCAAACAAAAAATAGAAATATTAAAATGCAATCATCAATGAATCATGTTAAAAAGTCATAAGCACACAGTTGTCACATTTCACCTCAAGTTTCACCTTCACCTCAAGTTCACCAAGATGTCGGGGTGCAAATGGAGTGTTGGTGCATTTTACCCAAGCCTACATGCTTGATATAATTTGATTTATGTTCATTTATAATCATATGTGTAGACATATGAACACCTCTTGTAAAAGAGTACACTTTATCTCTTGTAATTGTAAAAGAAAGAATGGCTTAAGTCATCCATGATGTAAAAAGCAAATTCGTGACTCCAGCTACCTAAAACCACAAATCCATCAGCTCAGAGAGTATTTCCTAATTCTTAGCATCACTTTTAGGTGAAATCATTTGAATTCAAATTCAAAACTACCTCCAAAAGTAGTTATAAAAAGAGCAAGAAGGATTAAGTTGCCAAAGGAGAGCTTGATTCGTGCCTAATTCATGCTCATTTGTAGAGATTGAAGAGCTTACTCCATAGCTCTATCATTAGACTCCCATTGTGCAAGTATTCATTGGCAATGCAGTTGTAATCATATGTGAATCTATACATTCATCTTTTACTCCTTTGTTTTGTTCTCTGTTATACTCACTCAGAGTAATAACTTTAGAAGCTCATATCTTGGGCTATATGTAACCTTTTTCAGAGTTTTAAAGTGCATTAGATAGCTCTCTATGTTTAGTGTATGTTCGTCATTGGATTTTCCATTTGTGAGAAATTGGAATTTTTTGTCTCACTAGTCTATCTCTGCAAGGCCCCGAGAATGGCGAGGGTGTTCCAGATTTTGCTAAACCTTATTCTCACTATTCAATTGATGAATTGAAGTTTTTTAACTTGGATTAGCAAGCTATCTAAGTCTATTCACTATGTCCAAAAGGAATTGTTCTAATTTCTGCAAGGTTGAGAGCACTGTTCATTTTTTCGAGTAGGTGTATGTACAAAAATAGCATGTTTTGGGAGCTAGTCATTTTGCAACTAGTTTGTCTTGACTCAAACTTTTGAGATACATGTTCCAAAGCACTTGGGTGATTTTTTTGTGGACTTAGGAAGCTCAGAGGGTCTACTAACCAACTCTAAAGTCTCAGTTGGCTGATGTGATGCTGATTGTAGCAACAACAACTCATCTTTGGATTGCATACACCATCTCTCTCCACAATAGTATCAGAGCATAGCCAATCAACATGGGAGATGGATTTCCATCAACAATTGAAAAATTGGATAGCAACAACTACCCTGCATGGTCTTTAAGGATGGAGGCTTATCTTCAAGGGAGTAATCTATTTGGATACACATCTGGAGATGAAGCTATGCAAACCATGAGGAACAAAGGGCAACCATCACATGAAGAAGAGGAAAGACTTTCAAATTGGTGTTCAAAGGATGCAGGTGCAAGGTCCTACATTCTAAAATCAATCTCTGATTTTCTTTAACCTCATGTCAAGGCATGCAAGACATCAAGAGGGACTTGGAATGCACTTGCTTCTTTCTTCTCCTCCAACACTCGAGCAAGAAAGAACCAATTGTGGATGGAGTTCACAACAATGAAGAAAAGCCCCAAGAAAAGTGTGACTGATTATGTCACAAAGATGAAGGAGATTTCAAATCAACTTGGAAGCAATGGAGAGGTAATTGAAGAGGAACAAATCATTAGACAAATCATAAATGGAATCAAAGTAGATGACAAGTGGGATTCCTTCACAATAGCCATGGATTTGTACATGGATATGCATGTACCCAACCTCAACACACTCATGGGCCAACTCTTCACTCATGAAGCAAAGATTAGCAAAGTTGGTGAGTCCTCAAGAGGTAATCAAACTTCTACCTTATATTATAATAAAGCTAATGTCAAGGACAAGTCAAAGAATAAGAAGAATGAAGATGAAGATAGCTCTTTCCAAGGAAATTTTGCAGGTAGAGGAAGAGCTAGAGGAAGAGGTAGAGGTGGAAAGCAAGGTAGAGGGAGATTCCACTAATCTCGACCTTGCAATATATGTGGCTTATCTAATCATACCATTAAAGAATGTTTCAGGAACCCGAGGAACTCAAGAAGAAGAGGATTCAATAGAGGTGTTTATGGATCAAATAGAAAGAGATACAATGGAGGCTACAACAACAATTACAACAACAACAACTATCAAAGTGGCCATATACGAAGAAGAGATTACAATAACTATGCAAAGAACCAAAGTCAAGAAGATTCATTATTGATTATGAATCTATCAATGAAGAAGGGTAAGGATGATGATCACATCTTTTACACTAATTTGGGATGCTCAAATCATGTAGCAAGAAATGTGGCTTTACTTTCTGATTTGGAAGATCCTCACAACAAGCATGAAGTGCAAACAGGGGATGATACAAAGCACTCGGTGGAGAAGATAGGTAATGTGAAGACATCAGATGGAAATATGAACCTCTGAAGCAAAGTCTTGTACGTCCCTACAATTACCAAAAATTTAATAAGTGTTGGGCAGATTGTTGAAAAAGGATTGCAGGTTAGATTGAACCGATTTGCAGCATATGTTGAAGACCCAAGGCAAGGCTTTATAAGGATTGCCAAAGGAGAAAAGACAGGAAGGCTTTTCACTTTTGAAATGGAACATACAAAGAACATAGTGTTGAAGCTCAAGAAGCTCAAGGTCAAGAACAAGGCATGGAAGCACATCAAGGAAGTGGACACACAAGAAGAAGGAGCAAGTAGGGAGCTCCAAGAAGCACCTGTCAAATTTTCAGAAGAAATCCCTATAAAATAGTGACTTTTATCACTAAAAACCATTGTAAATACCATTTTTCATTTTTGTAACTCCATTATGTTCAAGGCGAGGAGTCCTCGAGCTTGAGGAGTATTAGAACTATCATCCTACCAATATTCATAATTTTTAGACTCCGTTTGAGCCCCCAAATAAGCCCTGAACCTATTTTTTAACTAGGTCGGACACTAGGTCTGGACAGGGCCAAAACCACTCAAAAAACTATAAAAAGAGCTGGAGAGCTCATTTTTGAGGTTAGCTTGTTGTAGATTTCAACCTTGTAAGAGATTTCTTTTGTAATCGAAGCTTTCCATTGTTCCACTCTTTGCTCTTGCCTTGGGCGCGTGTGTGTATGTGTGTGCATGCTTGTGTGCTTTCACTCACGCACTTGTGCCATCACTTGCTCATGATCTTCATACCGGTCCTCACGTCTCCATGGATTGACATTTATGAGGTGTATCTCCTCATGTTGGTACTCACCATTGTGCTAGAGTGACACCAAATTTGGCGTTGTTGATGGGGAGAGAGCTTGGAGGACGAGCCTGTGACGGTAAGACGTAGAGTAGTGACGTTGGAAGGTAAAAAAATCATTATTTTCATTTCAAATAATTGAGTTTTTCTTCTCCTTCATCTTCATCATCATCACCATCTCCACCCACCTTCATATTCTCAGTTTTTTCCATTTTTTAGAGTCCATTCACCTTGCTTTTTAGTTGTGGTTGTGAGAAAGAGCCTTACAAAGGGTGCAGAACTGAAATGTTGAAGAAATAGTACCAAAATAGCTGAAAATCAGAGTGAACATCCCCGGACGTGACATAACCTATGCCAAGTATCGTGAGTGCAATATCGCGGGTTTGAAGGGAGATTTGGCATCTACAGACACATAAGAGTGACAAGGAGGACACAAGGTACTCATATTTGCAGAAATTTTTGAATTTGGACACCGAAAAATCCAAGTATCGTGTTCTCCCGCAATTGAGTATCACGATATCTGGATATCGTGAACTCCTATGGTCGAGTATCACGATACTTAGGCTTGTGAGATATCGAGTATCGTTGAGGAAGTGCTCGTGATACTTGTCACACATCGTATATCGTGAAAGCTTCTTCCGCGATACTTGGGAGATATCATGTATCGTTGAGTATTTCTCCCGATACTTGGGGAATATCGTGTACCGTGGAGTTCTGAAAGCGATATTTGGCGAGTATCAAATATCGTGAGATTTTTCTTGGTTGAATATTGAGTATCGTCAAAGTTTTCTGCGACATTTGTTGAATATCGTGTATCGTGAATTTCTGTTCTTGATACTTGTTCCATACCGTGTATCGCTGAACTTTTCACGATACCTCAGAGATATCGAGTATCATTGATTTGGCTCTGGCGATACTTATGCAATATCATGTATCGTTGAATTTTACTCACGACACCTAGCGCATATCGTGTATCATGAGATTCTTCTCGCGACATCTATCAGATATCGAGTATCGTGGACCTACTCCTGTGTCAAGTGTCATGTATCATTTTAGTTGAGATATCATGTATCGTGGCAAGGCAAGTATCGTGCATCGTCTGCTTCCAAGTATCGCGATACTTGATAAGTATCGTGTATCTCCTGTTCTGTAGTAATCCCAGAGAAGTCCTATTTCCTTGTTTTAACCCCTAGAACCCTGAACTGGCATAACTTTCTCATACGAAATCCGTTTGTAGTGATTTTGGGTTTGTTGGAAAGCTCGTGGGGAGTACAACCAAAACTTCCACTGGTTACGGTAAAATTAATACGTGATTATTAGATATAGTATTTTGAAGTTGACCCTCAGGTGGACTAGGAAACCAAGGAGTTCCAAAGGATTTTGAGCAATACGAGGGGAAATTTTGGACTTATAGACAAAGCTTATGAACCTGAGATCTAGCAGATACTTAGGCAAGGATAGGCAAAGCATTAGATCATCTGAGGCTAGTGTCAACCATACAGCTAAGTCTTGGGCACAACAACTAAGTGGTTATCCCTACGTGCTAAGTTCTAGCATGGAAAGACCCACGCGTAGCTCAGGTACTTCCTATTTACAGACACCAGAAGGTCCTTATAAGACACAATTGGAATATATCAGGACCAACCAATTAGGTGCTCGCATCTATGAGGATGGTCTGAGATGATCAATGGTCCAGCTCAAAAATCCTTATCAACCCTTTGGACTTGAACACCCAGTGGTCAAGTTCGAAGAGGGTGCATATATTGATAAGGAAGGAACCATGTATGTGGTTACCAGCCTACCCAACAGGAGAGATGAGTTTGGAAACATCATTCTTGAGAATGAGCTAGAGATCTGGAGCAAGGAGATCTAGGACGAGAACCCAAGACCCCTAGAGGTAAGTCAGTTTTGACCAGAGTGATCACTCCAAAATGGATTTCCCAAGACAACAAAAGCATAGAGCTATTCTTGAATAGAGAAACGGAGGAAGCCTTTTGGAGATTCAAGCTAGATCAACCGAGCCCTATAGTCACCATCTATGAGTTTAAGGATCCGGAGACACCAGGGAAAGTTGTCTATCTAGATCACACATCTGAGAAAATGTTCTTGGTGACAGAGCAGGACAGGCATGTAGAAACTTGGCAAGATGAATCAATTTTCCCTCCACCAAGATCTAATGTTTCCCAGGGCCTCCAAGGAGCCGGATCATCCAAGGCTCATGAAACCCAGAGGGAAAGAACTAGAGAGAAACCTGAGGTAAGCTTTGCAAACACTGTGGGCAGAGACAGATTAGGATATGGAACGGAAAGACCTGAAAGGGAGGGACATAGAGTTCATAGGCATCAAAGAGATGATCATGATTTCCCATTGCCTAGACCACGAGAGCACTCAAAAACCCTTAGACCCTCTCAAGTGGTTAAGACAATGAAGAACTATTTTGATGGGTCAGGAGATCCTTATGATCATGTGGCCGAGTTCAAACAAGTGTTAAGAGCTGAACAGGTTGAGGACTTGTTCACCCAGTTTGAGGCATTTGGTTTGACTCTTAAGGGTACGGCCTTAGCTTGGTTTCAGCCCCTGAATAGTCACAACTATCGAGAGATAGGTCAACTGCTAGAAGAATTCATTGTAGAATTTTCCAAGAGTGGTATCAGGCATAACACATCATCCTTGATCCACAGCTTTAAGCAAACACCCCAAGAAACAGTGCGACTTGCAGGAAGAAGGTTTAGATAGTACTTAGAAAGATGCCCTGTTCCAGAGTTGCCCACACCAGCCAAACAAGTGGCCTTGTTTTTAGATGGTTTACTAAGCACAAAGTTAAGGTCATATGTGTACTTGAAAGAGCCTAGATCCATAGAAGAGTGTGTGCGGATGTGCATAGACATAGAAGACAACTTGGGTGAGGAGCTAGAATTGTCCAAACTCTATAAGGACTCTGACAGTTCTACTAGTCATACCTCTAGAACCTCCACGGAAATAGATGAGATAGCGGAGCAAGTTGCCAAAAAGCTAGGAGTTCAAAATAGACAAATGCCAAGGGTCAACCCATTGAAGCAATGTTATACATGTGGAGGAGACCACATGGCCAATGTTTGCCCAATGATGGCTCAGCCCCAAGAAAACCCTAATGCTCTATATTGCACTATTGAGAGAAAATACACGAACCATACGGCTCAAGATTGTCACTATAACAGGCAGGCTGTTAGACAAAATTATCAACAACCTTACCAGCACGTTAGGTATTAGAACTAGTACCAACAGCCATATTATAGGCCACAATAACAATATCAACCTCAATACCAGCACCAATATCAAGCTCCAAATAGGCCACAGCCAGTCCTGGGAAACCAGCCACCAACTCCTGCCAATGTGATCCCAGTTAAGTATACGATGGTGGAGGAGAACCCTAATAGAGCATTGGTGCCAGTAACCCCATTAGTCTTAGAAAATGACTCTCATGCTCATAGTTCAGAATACTCCCATGAAGGTAGTCCACATGCTTATTACACAAAATCACCTGAGCATAGTGAGACCTATTCTTATCAATATGAGACACCACCGATGGAACAAAATTGGGATTCAAAATACTCCAATGTTATGTACACAAATCCAAACCCCAGGCCCCAAGCGAGACAAGTGAGACCACAAGCCCCTAGAGGACCATGCTTTAGATGTCAGGGCGACCATTTCATTCGTGAATGTCCCCACCAACCAACTCTGGGACAAGTACAAAACATCACCATACAAGGCTTTTGTCTTGAATGTGGCAAGGAACATCTCCCGAGAGAGTGTCCCAGAAACCCCTCTAGTGCACCCAAGGTTACACCCATCAATGTGGTAGGCTTAGTGGCAGATTCAAGTTCAAGTAGCAGTAACGTGGCTCCCGTATAGGCAGTTACTAGGGCACAAGCATTAAAACATGATAAACCGACTGAGCAGCCAGAGCCAAGTGACCCATGAGAGTCAAGTAAGAGGAAACCAAGAACATGGAAGGATACCAGAGAGAAGGCTAATCGCAAGTGGAACAAAAAGATATCTGAACTAGAAGAAAGCCTAAGATACCAAAACAAAAATAGAAGACATTGCATCTCAAAGCCCCTCTCATGCCGAACCTCCATCCACACCACCTCATTCCACCCCACCACCCATTGTAAATAGACCGCAATCAGGGTCTGTTCTTGCATATCCAACCCCAGAAGGCTTGGACATGATGTTCAAGGCCTACCAGGCTCGCCTTCAAGAAGGGCTGACAACTACAAACCTGGACAAGAGTTACCCGAAAGCAGATTTAGAGATTGAACGGACAAAAATGTGCATGAAAATGGTAGAAGTAGCTCAAGCAATGCTCGAGATTACTCAAAAGTTCAATCAAACAAACTCTATCAAACCGGATTTGCATTTACAGGGCTTACTAGAAAGATTAGAGCAGTTGGTAAACAAGCCGCAGGTTTCCTTACCTCCACAAGCTCAACCAATTATTGAAAGAGAAAGCTTACCACCAAGGAAAGCTTATGTTCTTGATGCCGTGGATGAGGGAACACCTCTTTCAATGCAACAATACTCTCAAGAGTTCTTACGGGAAATACAAGAAGAAAAATGGGCTAAGGAGAAGGGTAACCCCCCTCCTATTCCTGAGATTGATGATCTTCATGACCAATTTCCCCAAGACATTCTGTCTATTTATGGAGACCAAGCAAAGCAACAAGAAGATGAAAGATTAGATTTCGAATCTAATTCTTTACAAGAGTTTCCACAATTTACAGGCCCATGGGAATCTGAATCTCTTCAGATCAGAGCTCCCACAATATTGGTAAGGAATGAAGACTCAATCGTTCCAAGAAACACTGACGTCGTGAAGAACACTAAGGTTCAGTGTCATCTCATTGTGGAAGAGCTGCTCAAAGCAAAACCCGAGCTATGGATTCATGTGAAGGATCAGGTTCCAGAACTTGATTCCAATATGCCAAAAGCACGCTCTAAGCAAAAAGTTCCAGAGATACCTCTTGATAAAATAGGAGACATGAGCGAAGGTGAAGAAGGTAATACTTATCTTCCGATCACATATCAAGGTTACACAACCAAAGCAATCATAGATTCAAGTGTTGGTGTTGCTATTGCAACCACCGCCTTGTGGAAGCAATGGGGCAAGCCCACATTAAGACCAACAAGAATGAAGCTTCAAATGGCAGATGGTCATTTTGAAAGACCTCTAGGATTGCTGGAAGGGATAACTCTAACCACTTGTGGTGTAGAGTTTGAACACACATTTGCTATATGTGACTTTGAGAAAAATAATGTCTACGAGATGATCCTAGGAAGACCCTTCCTATGACAATTGCAAATAGTACAGGATTGGGGAACCAACTCCTTGTACTTACAGCACTTAGGGGTCACCACCAAGGTCAATTTTGTTGGAGATTCACTCACTAATTAGACATGAAGACCTGAAGATGTATGAAGATAAAGAAAGACAAAGAGAAGCAGAAACAAAGCATTCAAAAAAATCAAAGCCTTAGTGAAGGGACAAATTCACGCCTGTAATATACAGCGTAGAAGTTTCCAGAATTACGAGTTTGTTGAAATCGGGATCAAAATGTATATAAGAGAGTTGAGAGAGCGAATAGAAAAAGTGAGATATAAGAGAGACAAGAAGTAGTAGACGCTAGAGATTGCGTATGTAGAGATGAATAATCGGACTTGAACAGTCGGGTATTCATCTGAGAGAGATGGTAAGGAATAACTACTCAGAGTAGGAGAGTTTTCCATAGCTATGAGAAAAGTGAGGCCAAGTTATTTTTGTACACATCTTCTCTAATAGAAAACGCATGTTCATGTGGAAAGATCTGAGCGCATTCTTCTTCTGTGAAGAAATCTAAGTGATTTCATGTTACTGTGAAAGTTAGTTAACAGTTACAGTTTTCTCAGTAAACTTTTTCCGGTACTTGTACAAGTTAGATCTCGCAACACAGTGTAAAGCTTTTCATGAGTGATAGCTTATTTTGAAGCTAGTAGTCTCTACTACAAACTGATCAAGGTGGTTTCGTGAAACGGGACATGTACACATGGTACTAGTCTGATCGTAAAGGCATTTAGAACTGATGAAGTTTTTCCTCAAACTTCAGATAGAGTTCATTTACTGAAGGAAGCTCAGGTATTACTTCCTTACTTTATCAATAATCATGTGAAGTAACTGTTGGAGTTAGACGTCTGCGGAAGCACGCGAACAGCACAAGGAAGAGGAAGAAGCTTGGAGCACAACACACAAGACTGAATGTATTACTAGAGAATGTACTAAGATAAGTAGCCCATTAGGGCAATAGGCGTATATACAAGCCGGGGGAAAAAAACCTCCTAAAGAGGGAAAAAAGTGCCCCGGCGGTCCTAGAGTGTTCACACACATCACTACCTAAATATATCAACAAATCCCCCTTGGGAGTGATGCGGTGAACAAGGAGCTGGCACTCATGTATAAGGAAGTGCCGAGCTATGTGGAAATCACTCCACAAAAGGAAGTAAGCCCAAAGCTTTGCGGAAAGCTTCAAACTTCTCCCTAGGCAGAGCCTTCGTGAAAAGGTCTGCAATGTTCTCCTGCGTGGGCACATATGCCAAGCTGATCTCCCCAGCAGAGAACCTCTCCCTGACATAGTGATAATGCACCTCAATGTGCTTAGTGCGAGCATGGAACACAGGGTTCCTCGCAACTGCCAATGCGCTCTGATTGTCAGTGAAGATGGTGGTGGCAGAAGACTGGCCAACACCCAAATCAGCCATAAGGCGTCTGAGCCACACACACTCAACAGTCGCTGTGAAAGCTGCCCTATACTCAGCCTCACAACTGGAAGTGGCCACAGTAGGCTGCTTCTTGCTCAACCAAGATATACATGAGCTACCAAGCATGAAGCAAAAACCACTGGTGGACACACGAGTGTCATAGCAACCAGCCCAATCGGAGTCAGAAAAAGCATGCAAATCTGGCGGTAGTGATCCCCCCTTGGGATAAAACAACCCAAGTAGCCGAGTACCACTCAAGTAGCGAAAGATGCGCTTAACCGCTTTCCGATGCGTGACTCCTGGGCAATGCATAAACCTGCTCATCTGTGAGACAGCAAACTGAATATCTGGCCGAGTAATGCATAAGTAAATCAAGCATCCAACAGCCTGCTGATAGAGAACAGCATCAAATGCATCTCCAGCATCATGAAGACTCAATCGTAAACCTGTCTCTATAGGAGTGGCAATAGGCTTACAGTCTTCAAGGCCAAAACGCTGCAATAATGTGTCAATATATTTCGTTTGACACAAAGCCATTCCACCATCAACTTGCATAAACTGAATGCCCAAATAGTGATGCAAATGCCCCAAATCAGACATCTCAAATGAGGCATGCAAATCAGCCTTGAAATCAGCAATATGCTTCTCAAGAGGACCAGTGAGCAGCATGTCGTCTACATAGACAACAATGATCAAAAGCACATCATTAGCACGCTTAACATATAAGGTGCTTTCAGTTGGACTGTTCTCAAAACCATGTGCAATCAGATAGGCATGTATTTTCTCATACCAAGCACGTGGTGCTTGCTTTAAACCATATAACGCCTTCTTTAACCTGCACACCTAGTTTTCATGCCCTTTCTGCACAAAGCCACGGGGCTGAAAAACATACACTTCTTCATGCAAGTCACCATTCAGAAATGCTGTTTTAATGTCCAACTGATGTACATTCCAACCATGATGGGCTGCAAGTGCACAAATGCTCCGAACAGTAGTCATACGACATGTAGGTGCAAAGGTCTCATCAAAATCAATGCCTCTTTCCTGCGCATAACCCTTTGCAAGAAGCCTAGCCTTATATCTGTCAATTGTACCATCAGGTTTACGCTTCAGCTTGTATACCCACTTAGTGCCAATGGCCTTCTTGCCAGGAGGCAAGTCACATAAAGACCATGTACCATTCTTCATTATAGCATCATATTCAGATTGCATAGCAGCCATCCAATTTTCTGAATTTTGTGCTTCATCAAAAGAAACAGGCTCATTCTCATCACAGAGACTAGATGCAGCCATAGCATAGCAATCTGATGCAAAGGAGGTACTATGAGAGCCTGAACGAGTACGATATGACAAAGGTGCATCTAATTTGCTGTCACGCAAAGTCTGCACCAGCCATTTTGGCATAGTTTTTGCCTGTTCAATATCAGCTCTCTCATCAACAAGTGCATCATGTAAATCTGCATCAGAAATGGCATGATCTGCATCATCATATGAAACCTGCAAAGGCTGAGAAGTTGCCTCATTAGGACCAGCGCTAGCCTGTCCACCTGTAAAAAGAGGCATCAAAGTATCATACATGTCTTTGGAGCTAACAGATGTCTCCTTAGTACATGAAAGCAATGGCTGAATAGCATCTTCCACAAAGACAACATCACGGCTAACCAGAATGCATTTAGTCTGTGGATGATACAGAAGATAGCCTTTACTTTCAGAACTGTACCCAACAAAAATACATTTTACTGCCTTATCATCCAATTTTCCGCGATGTTGTTCAGGCACTAATGCATATGCCAAACAACCAAAAACACGCAGATGAGCAACAGATGGCTTGCGGTCATGCCAAGCCTCATATGGAGTGATAGACTGCAACGCTTTCGTGGGACACCTGTTCAGTACATATGCTGCACACATGACAGCCTCAAGCCAGAAACTATGTGGTAAAGCCTGACTTTTGACCATGCACCTCGCCATCTCCATGAGTGACCTGTTCTTTCGTTCAGCAACTCCATTCTGTTGAGGTGTATACGGCACTGTACACTGGTGTTTTATCCCACGTTCAGCCAGAAATGCATTAAAATCTGAAGACATATATTCCCCCCCTCGATCAGAACGGAGGGTGCCCATTTTACATGCTGACAGATTTTCAGTCAAAACCAAAAACTGTTTGAAGCACATGAACACTTCGGACTTTGCTTTGAGTGGATATACCCATGCATGCCTGGAAAAATCATCAATGAAAGTCACGAAGTAAAGGTAATTTCCAAAAGAGGGTGTCTGCATAGGACCACAGACATCACTATGTACAAGCTGCAATTTCTGCATAGCCCGAACTGAACCATCTTTTGGAAAGGAGGAACGCTGCATTTTGCCCAAAATACAGCCTTCACAAACATGTTTTCAAGGTGCCTCAAGTTTGGGCAAAGAGGACACCATTTCAGATTTCTATAGGCGTAACAAACTAGCAAAATTCAGATGACCAAAGCGTGCATGCCAAAGCTTTGCATCTGACATAGCCTGAGAATCATGAACTGCACATGCCGAATCATTCACAGATTTTTCATAGTCTATGAGCTTATACAGCCCACGACATAAAATGCCAAAAGCAATAATCACATCGCCATTTGAGAGATCATGGACTGTACACCTGTCATCAACGAATTTCACAACCAAGCCAATCTTGGCTAATGCAGAAATTGATAACAGGTTCTTTTTGATCCCTGGCACAAATAAAGCATCTGACAAAGTGAAAGAACTACCATCAGCAGTAGTCAGAATGATCTTACCAACTCCCATAACAGGATAAGAGGAGTTATTGGCGCATGTGACAGTATTCCCTGTAGGGGCAGGCTCGAGTGAAGAGAAGAAACTGCGCTGCGAGGTAATATGTTTGGTTACCCCACTGTCAAAGTACCAAACATCTGAGTCTACTGCAGACATGCACTGATCATGAGAAGATGGGTCAAAACTGCAAACAGTAGTAAACGCCCATTCTTCTTCCTACACAAGGTTTGCAGACTCTGTTTTTGGTGTAGAGGCCTCTGCAACAACCATTCCAGCCTCTTTCTTCTTTGCCTCTTTAGCAGCCAGTTTTGGACAGTTCTTTATAATATGATCATTTCCTTTACAGTACTTGCAGAACAATTTCTGCTTTTCTGATTTCTTCTCATCTTTATCCTGGTTCTTCGATTGTGCAGCATTTGCAGATTTCTGCTTACTAGTAGAAGAGCTCCATTTTCCTTTGCCCTTCTGACTAGCCAGGAAAGCTTGATCTGCAACACGCATAATGGACCTGTTCTGCCTGAACTGATCTTCCTGCAATAGAACAGAGACTAATTCCTCAAATGACAAGGCATTCGGATTGCCTTTCATCATCAATCGAAGAGTAGATGCAAAACTCTTATATGAATCAGGAAGGCCATTCAGAACGGTCTGCACAAGTGAGCTATCTGGTATAACCTCATCAGCAGAAATCAATTGTTCCTTCAGGTCTTTGATCTTTGTAAGAAAACTGTCCATCGAATCACCTTCATTCATGTGCTCACTCTCCAACTGTTTTCGGAGGTAAGCAACACGAGCCTCATTCCTAGCCTGGTACAAAGTGGTAAGTGTATCCCAAGCATTCTTTGCTGTTCTGCAAGAGCGAATGTGAGGAATAATGGCACGTTTGACAGACAAAGCTATCAATGCATGTGCCTGGGCATCTCTGCCATCCCAACGAATCTGCTCTGTAGTAGGTGCAACAGAAATAGCAGCACGAACAGGAATCTGCGGAATATCATCTTCGACACCATCTTCATCAGCTCCAACACCTGTATTTGCAGTACCTGTCGTTACAGGTGTAACAGGACGTCTTTCAACACCCTACACAATGTTCCACAATCCTTTTGCAACCAGTACATGTCGCATCATATAAGCCCATAATGGGTAGTTGGTACCATCCAACTTATCCTCAACAGCCAACATACGGAATACATCACTGCTTTCAGCCATGGCCGGTGACTAAAATACCTTGATGCAGAAAATTGACTGTATCTCAAAAAGTTGAACAGAACTGCCCAGACGAGTTCTGCTAGACCTGTAGCAGACTTCGAGACGCTTAAACTGGCGAACAGAAACTGGTATATACCTTTGGCACAAAAGGACGAAATAGCCTGCACAAGCACTGTGATAGTGCGTTCAGAGGCCGAAACGAGCTCAGATCGCGATTTCGGCACCACAGAGCGAATCTGAGACTGTAAATCTGAGACTGCAAACGGAGGAGTGTCGACGGCGCCCTAGAAGAATCAACGACCTGCTCTGATACCAATTGTTGGAGTTAGACGTCTGCGGAAGCACGCGAACAGCACAAGGAAGAGGAAGAAGCTTGGAGCACAACACACAAGACTGAATGTATTACTAGAGAATGTACTAAGATAAGTAGCCCATTAGGGCAATAGGCGTATATAAAACCTCCTAAAGAGGGAAAAAAGTACCCCGGCGGTCCTAGAGTGTTCACACACATCACTACCTAAATATATCAACAGTAACTACAAACAGAATTGCAGTTGATTCTGGTAAGATTCCGGTAAGATTACGGTGACAGTCCGGTGTTCAAAACTCAATTTTGGCACAGTTAAGTGATGGAAAGATTCTCTGACTATAAACAAACACAGTAGTGTAAATTTTGAAGTAAATGAGATCAGAATTGAAGCCTGTAGGAAAGGCAAAGTTTTCTGTAAAGTGAATTTTCAGTTTTCACTAAATATAGTTATAAAGTTTTTAGTTTGAAAAGGTTGCTAAGCTATTGATGATTATAGAGGTGTTCTAACATCACTCTATCTTAGTTCTTGTTATGGTGCGGCGAGTTCCACAGCTAAGTTTCAGCTTTTGTCGCATCAACAAGTGGTATCAGAGCAAAAATATCAACAAGTAATATCAAAGCAGAAAGGTCCTCAAGAGTGAACGGAAGTGAAGATTCAAGAGAATTTGATGAATTCTCATAAAGAAAGGTGAAAGTTGAGGTGATCAGCAACAAGCGGCATCAAGAAGCATTCGGAAGTCATTCTCAAGGGTAAAGGTTTATGAAAGGTAAAACCTTTTAACATTATGCTCACCGGAAGTAACAGAAACAAGAAGATTATGGCAGATCTATCTCTATTGACAAATTGGATAGAGATAATTATCCCGCATGGGTAATGCGCATGGAAGCCTTACTTATGAGTAAGGACTTAATGATATATGTGACAAGAGAAGAAAAGAAGCCGACTTTTGGAGACGACGGTCAACCAAAGAAAGAAGAGTTAGAAGCCTTGAAGCTATGGTAGAAGAAAGATGCAATGGCAATCTACAATACCATTAGAGATCATCTACTACCACATATTAGAGGTCTAGAGAAAGCGAAAGACATATGGAGTGCATTGGAAGATCATTTCCAAAATACTACCAAAGCTAGGAAGGCTAGCTTATAATCAGAGTTCACAACGTTCAAGAAAAAGCAAAGTCAAAGCATTAGTGATTATGTCACTAAGATGAAGGACTTGGCAGATAGTCTTGGATCTATTGACGAAGATATCAAAGATCACAGGTTGATAGCACAAGTGCTTGCAGGACTGAGAGGAGATGAAAGGTGGAAACCTTTCGTACTCTCAATTGAACTTTCATTAAATCATTTTGTACGAGATTTAAATCAGTTGCTTGGACTAATGCTAACATTTGAGCAAGATTTGAAGACAGATGGAGAAAAAGGACATAGTTCAGCTATGTACGCAAAGTATAAGAAGAAAGGTGACAAAGGAAAAGAAAAAGATGAAGAAGAGATGTCTACTCAAGCAAATTATGCAAGAGGAAGAGGTAATGTCAGAAGTGAAAAGAGAGGTAATACAAAAGGAAGAGGTAATCAGAATAACAACAAGAAAACGTGTTGGATCTGTGGATTAAGCAATCATTTGGCTCATAATTGCTGGCATAATTCTCAAGGATCAATTCAGAATCAGAATAACAATAGCAGTGGCAGAAGCGGAAGATATCAAAGAGGAAGACAAAGCCAAAGAGGCAGATGGTAGAGGTGGAGCAAGAATTTGGGGACAGAATCAGTCTCACAACACTACCTACTACAACTATGCAAATGATACACAGAATGACAGTCATACAACGTTGATGATGAATTCGATAAGCGTGTCAGAGAATGAAGATCTCAAGGTATTCTATATTGACTCTGGTTGTTCAAATCATTTGTCTGGAAATATAGAATTGTTATCAGAATTGGAAGGAGATATTTCAAATCATACAGTACAAACAGGTGATATCACAAAACATAATGTAAGGTCAATTGGAAAAGTAAAGTGTAAGAATGGAGCTGACCTACTAACAAATGTTTTGTATGTTCCAACAATCCCAAAGAATCTGATCAGCGTGGGACAGATAGTAAAAAAAGGTTTTCAAGTCAGGTTTACAAATGAAGGAGTATTTGTTGAAGATCCAGAGAAAGGATACAAACAAATTGTCCATGGTAAAAAGGAAGGTAGACTTTTTACTCTTAAAGTACAAGGGAATGTTGGTCAAGCTTTAATCACACATGGTGAAAAAGCATTTACAGAATTAGACCTCTGGCATAAGAGATTAGGACATTTTAATGAAAAAGGAATCAAAACTATGGTGGAAAAACAATATGTACGAGGATTACCGAATATGAAGAATCAACATATGATTCACAAATGCGAAGCATGTCAGATGGGAAAAGCTCATAGGTTACCATTTCAGAAGAATGGTTACAAACATGATGGTTTGCTAGAACTCATACATACATATGTATGGGGACCGACAAAAGAAGGGTCTATAAGTGGCTCAAGGAAAGACTTACAAGACAGAAACTCAAAAGACTTAGGTCTGATGGAGAAGGAGAATATTTTTCTCCAGAGTTCAATGATTATCTGTGGAATGCAGGTATCAAAAGAGAAATAACTTGCAAGTATACACCGCAACAAAATGGAGTAGCAGAAAGAAGAAACCGAACTCTAGTTGAGTTTGCAAGAGCAATGCTAAAGGAGAAGAATTGTCCAAATTATCTTTGGGCTGAGGCTGTAAATACATCTACATATCTAGTAAATAGATTACCATGTATAGCTTTAAATGGAATGACCCCTTATGAAGCTTGGTGGGGTAAGAAACCAACACTTGATCATTGTAAAGTGTTTGGATCAGTTGCTTATGCTTATGTACCATCACAACTGAGACATAAGCTGGAACCAAAAGCTGAAAGATATGTGTTCATCGGATATGATGAAAAACAGATGGGTTATAGGTTATGGAGTCCTTTAACCAAACAATTTATTGTTTCCAGAGATGTGACATTTGATGAAGGAAAGAGCTGGTATACAGATAAAGAGCATAGTGTTGAAACACTTGAAGAAGAAATGAGAAGAATTGAAAAAGGTAATTCACATATGTAGGTGAATGAAGATGAAAATCATATGCAGGAAAGTACATCTAGAATTGGATCAGTTATGAGAAACGAAGATGAACCGAGATTTGATGAAGAAGCGTATTCAGATAGACATGAAGAGTATGAACCAAGAAGGTCAAACAGAGTAAGAAAACAACCAACAAGGTATTCCTATGATACTTCTTATTTGACTCAGGAAAACTATGCTTACTTAGTAAAGGAAGATGAAGAGCCTCAGAATTACAGTGAAGCAAAAGGTAAAGTAAATTGGGAAGAAGCAATGAAGGAAGAGTTCAATGCGCTGGAAGAGAACAAGACTTGGGAACTTGTTCCAAAACCAAATGGTAAGAAAGTAATTTGAAATAAATGGGATTACAAAGTTAAGAAGCTTTTAGATGGAAGAATAGCCAGATACAAAGCTAGACTGGTAGTCAAAGGCTATGCTCAGACGCATGGCATAGATTATGATGAGACATTTAGTCCGGTGGCAAAGATGTCAACCATAAGGACAGTGATTGCTATAGAAGCATCAAAAGGATGGAAGCTAAGTCAGTTGGATATCAAGAATGCATTTCTATATGGATATATATCAGATGAAGTCTACATGGAACAACCTGAAGGGTTTGTAAGTTCCAGTCATCCAAATCATGTTTGCAGATTAAGAAGAGCACTCTATGGATTGAAGCAAGCTCCAAGAGCTTGGAATTGCAGACTTGTGAGGTATCTTAATGAACTTGGATACCAAAGTTCAAAGGCAGATGCAAGTCTACTCATCAAGAGAATAGATGAAGGTATGACCTACATTTGTATTTATGTAGATGACATTATATGTAAGACAATAGTTACGCAATATAACACAGGAGCAATAGCAGAGAAGATAACAGATATAGGAGAATCTCAACAATTTTCTACTAGCAGCAAGTACAAAGATGATGGCGTTGTCCACCCGTGCGCTCTCAAGGTAGAGCTTAAATGGTGATCTAGACAACTCTAGATAGGGAGATACAAGGTAGAGGTATGCTGGCTCAACTCAATGTCTTAGGTAGTGCAGAAGTCATGTATATATAGGATCATGGGTGGCCTGCCATGGACGGCTATACATGGGCGGTAGAGCGTGGGCGGCCACCGCCCGCGTAATTGCCATACACGGCTTAGACTGGTTGAACCGACCTAACAAATATAAATGATTTCTGACTCCGACAGGGAATATTCCATGGAATATTCCCTTTACCGTCGCGCCGGGGGCGCTGCCCCCGGACCCCCACCAGGGGGCCCGCTGGCCCCCTGGGACCCCCCAGCCAGGGGGCCCGCTGGCCCCCTTGGACCCCCCAGCCGGGGCTGCTCACCGCTGCCCCGGACCCCACAATTGGGGACCCTGGTAACTCCCTTTCCTTATAATATCTTACATGGTCCAATATGACCTTCATCCAACATTCAAGTTGGGATTCCCATCAATTGGGTAATGCACGCTTGGCTTCTCCTCATAAAGGGGGCCTTACAAAATGTGCATACAATCATGAGGGGTAGACATTGATCATACTCTAACACCCCCCCTCAATGTTTACCGATGATAAATCAAGTAGGTCTCGGTCCTATGCCCATTTGTTGAAGATGCTTGTTGAGCTGCTCTCTTCCAAGTGCTTTAGTGAATATGTCAGCACAATTTGCCTCTGTTGGGCAATATTCTAGCTCCACAATTTCATCTTCAATTAGCTCACGAATGTAATGGTACTGTACTTCTATGTGCTTGGTGCGAGCATGAAATACTGGGTTCTTTGCAATAGCCATACAACTTTGATTATCACACTTGAGTACAATTGGCATATTTGATGGAAAGCCTATATCTGCAAGAATTCTCCTTAACCAGACTGCCTCACAAGAAGCAAAACAAGCTGCTTTGTACTCTGCTTCAGTGGAGGAGAGTGCGAGAGTTGGTTGCTTCCTACTTACCCAAGAAAATATTCCTGAACCAAGTGAGAAACAATATCCAGAAACTGATTTTCTAGAATCACAATCTCCAGCCCAATCTGAATCACAATATCCTTGGAGTGTATCACCTGTGGTATACAAAATACCAAAATCCAAGGTTCCTGCAATGTACCTTAGAATTCGCATTCCAACATTCCAGTGACTCTCCTTAGGTTTGTTGGAAAACCTGCTTAACACTCCAACAGCATAGCAAATGTCTGGTCTAGTGTTGCACAGAAAAATAAGACTTCCAACGAGCTTCCTATACTTCTTAGCATCTACATCAGGCATGTTATCATCCATAGATAGCTTATGATTTACCTCCATAGGTGTGCTAGTTGGTTTGCAGTCCATCATTCCAAATGCCTTGAGAATTTCTTTGGAATATTTTTGTTGTGAGATGAAAATGCCATCCTTCCTTTGCCATACTTCAATTCCCAGACAAAAATGGAGTAGACCTAAGTCTGTCATTTCAAACTCAGTTCCCAAGCTGATCCGAGTTTGATTGATGAGTTCCTGATGATCTCCTGTAATGATCAAATCATCTACATATACAATGACAACAACTAGCTTGCTATCCCTTTTCGTTACATACAAGTTAGCATCAGAAGTACTTCTTTCAAAACCCATATTTTTTAAAAAATGATCAATTCGTTGGTACCAAGCCCGTGGAGCTTGCTTAAGTCCATACAAAGCTTTCTTCAACCTGCAAACTTTATTTTCTGAATTGGGCACCTCAAAACCTGGTGGTTGAGATACATATACCTCCTCCTTGAGGTGACCATTCAAAAATGTAGATTTGACATCCATCTGGAAAATAGGCCAAGACTTTTGTGCAGCTACTGCAAGTACCGTCCGAATAGTTGTCATGCGTGCTGTTGGTGCAAAAGTTTCTTGAACATCAAATCCTTCAATCTGTGAAAAACCCTGTGCAACTAATCGTGCCTTATACTTTTCTAATGTTCCATCAGCTTTATACTTAGCTTTCCAAATCCATTTAGTACCTATTACCTTCTTCTTTGGCGGCAAGTCGACTAGATCCCATGTATCATTTTTGAGTATACTATCATACTCAGACTGCATTGCCGCTCTCCAATCTGGATCATCAATGGCTTCTTCAATGGTGGTAGGTTCCTTTATCGAACCCATGATATCTGCCATTAGAGCCATGTTAACAATGTGTTTTGAGGCTCTTCTTTGCTCCTCTATTCTCTTTGATCTTCGTAATCCATCCGATGATGATTCTGGTGCATCTACATGTGGATTGTGATCATCAAAGAGCTGTTGTGCCCACTTCGGTAGTGGCTTACGCTGTGCAGCTACAATTGGTTGGCTTTTTATTGAGGAAATTTCTCCATCAGATGTTTCCTCCTCCTCAACTTTAACCTGTCTTTTGATAGGCACAAGGTGAGATATTTCTCTGTTTGATGAGATAGTAGATTTACCTTTATCTTCTACTAAGTGTGGTCGTTCATCAAACACCACATCTCGGCTGACAAAAATCTTCCTTGCCTCAGGATCCCATAACCTGTATGCTTTAGACTCTTCACTATATCCTAGGAAGACACACTTTTTGCTTTTTGAATCCAACTTTGATCTTGTTGAATCAGGAATATGTGCATAACAGAAACAACCAAAAATTCTGAAATGCAAAACTGAAGGCTTTTTACCAGAATATGCTTCTTGAGGAGTCATCCCCTTCAGAGCTTTTATGTAGCTTCGATTGAGGATGTAGACTGCTGTATTGACTGCTTCTGCCCAGAATGAATCAGGCATGTCTTGAGCCTTTAACATACAACGAGCCATTTCAACTACTGTCCTGTTCCTGCGCTCAACAACGCCATTTTGTTGAGGTGTATGAGCTGTGGTAAGTTGCCTTTTCACACCATGCTCCTTACAGTAATTGTTGAATTCTGTTGACAAGAATTCACCTCCTCTATCTGTTCTAAATTTCTTCAGTTTCCTTCCTGATTCACTTTCTACATACTTATGCCACGCTTTAAATTTTTCAAAAGCATCAGCCTTCTCTCGAATGAAATAAACCCACATCTTTCTACTATAATCGTCGACTAACAGCAAGAAGTAGAAAGATCCTCCTAAAGCAGGTGTAGACATTTTACCGCAGAGATCAGCATGTACCAACTCTAGAGGAGCTTGAGATCGATTGCTGGTCTCTCTTGGAAATGCCTTTCGTTGTTGCTTGCCCATCATACAAGCTTCACAAGGTTCCTGCAACTCTGAAAATGCAGGCAAATGAGCAACCATCCCTGTTCGTTGCATCTCCTTCAAAACTGCAAATCCGAGATGCCCAAATCGTTGGTGCCATAACCTGCTTACATCTTTATCTTCTGTAGCAGTTAAAGCACTTAACTCATACAAGTTATCCCGTCGTGTGCCTTTACCTACAACATTACCTGATGAATCCATGATTTCCGCACCACTCTTATTGAAGTGAACTTCGAGTCCACGATCTGTTATTGCAGAAACTGACAACAAATTTCTTTTGAGTGTAGGTACATAGAGAACATCGGATAACTTTTTCTCAACACCTGGAGAAGTGATAAAAGAGATGGTTCCAGTTCCTTCAGCTGGACACTTGGAGTCGTTTCCCACCACTACATTGATGGATTCCCGTAGAGGCACTAGGGAACTATACCAATCCTTTTTACTAGTCATATGGCGAGAAGCTCCACTATCTAAAATCCATGGCTCATCAACACGAGCTTGAGCAGATGAACATACCTCTTCAATAGCTACCCAAAGTTCCAGCTCTGTGTTGTTTGCAGACTCTTTGTTCTTCCATGATGATTTTACAGTCCCATTCCGTTCATCAGCTTGCTTCTTTCTGCAATCCTTGATGGCATGGCCTTTTTTTTCACAATAGAAGCAACTTCCTGTGAACTTTTTCTTCTTTGGCTTCTTCTTTGATCCCTCTGAAGAGCCTTTACCTTTTGCATTTGCTGAGAATGCAGCATCAGTTGTACTTTGCCGATTCTTCAGCCGCATCTCTTCTTCTAAAAGCATGGCACAAAACTCTTCAAATGTAAGAGGAGTTGGCCTTACCTGAGTGTTAAGGGCTGTTACTAATCCATCATACTTTGCTGGAAGAACACGTACAGATCTTCGAGCTAGCTCTTCTGGTGTTATAACAACACCAACTGCAGCCAATTGATCTTGAAGATGCTTTATCCGTTTGATAAAATCTTCAGCCTTTTCAGAATCAGAATGCTTTTCATTTGCCAACTGATTTTCTAAATTCTGTATCCTAGTGTGGTTCTTGGTCTCATATTGTCGAGCCAATATGCCCCAAGCCTCATGTGCTTTAGTAGTATGTTGAACTAAAGTAAGCACAGAATCACTTACACTAGTGACAATCGCACATAATGCATCAGCATTCCGCCTCTTCCAAGCTCGTAGAAGATCTGGATCTGGCTGAATCATCAATCTTGAATTTGCTGGATCTTCAACTGGTATAGGCTCTAGATCCAATCCCATCGGTCCCATGACAGTGTCAAGTAATTCATAGGAGTCCAAAATTGCAGAAATTTTGAACTTCCAGAGTGTATAGTTGGTTCCATCCAGCTTCCCTTCAGTGAATGCAGGTGGACGAATTCGAATAGGTGCAGCATTAACATTAGGTGAAGCACCAAGACTAGTGTTCGACGATGAAGCCATCATGTAATCACTCGAATAATCTACTGATATTCTAGTCTGTTAGTAGGCTAAAATAATGATACTTCTCAAGCTATTCGAACCTTACACCTCTGATACCATGTAAGACAATAGTTACGCAATATAACACAGGAGCAATAGCAGAGAAGATAACAGATATAGGAGAATCTCAACAATTTTCTACTAGCAGCAAGTACAAAGATGATGGCGTTGTCCACCCGTGCGCTCTCAAGGTAGAGCTTAAATGGTGATCTAGACAACTCTAGATAGGGAGATACAAGGTAGAGGTATGCTGGCTCAACTCAATGTCTTAGGTAGTGCAGAAGTCATGTATATATAGGATCATGGGTGGCCTGCCATGGACGCCTATACATGGGCGGTAGAGCGTGGGCGGCCACCGCCCGCGTAATTGCCATACACGGCTTAGACTGGTTGAACCGACCTAACAAATATAAATGATTTCTGACTCCGACAGGGAATATTCCATGGAATATTCCCTTTACCGTCGCGCCGGGGGCAGCGGACCCCCACCAGGGGGCCCGCTGGCCCCCTGGGACCCCCCAGCCAGGGGGCCCGCTGGCCCCCTTGGACCCCCCAGCCGGGGCTGCTCACCGCTGCCCCGGACCCCACAATTGGGGACCCTGGTAACTCCCTTTCCTTATAATATCTTACATGGTCCAATATGACCTTCATCCAACATTCAAGTTGGGATTCCCATCAATTGGGTAATGCACGCTTGGCTTCTCCTCATAAAGGGGGCCTTACAAAATGTGCATACAATCATGAGGGGTAGACATTGATCATACTCTAACATTATAATCATAGGTACCTCAGATGAAGGAATCAAGGAGGTAAAGAGATTGCTTGAAAAAGAGTTCAAAATCAGTGATCTAGGAAAGTTATCATACTTTCTTGGAATGGAAGTTACATATACAGATCATGGTGTATATGTTTCGCAAGAAAGGTATCTCCTAAAGATACTGAAGAAGTTTAACATGGAGAATTGCAGAGAAGCTTCAACATCGCTTGAAGTCAATCATAAACTTATGGTGGTGCAGAGTTTAAAGATATGAGAAAGTACCAATCTTTAGTGGGAAGCTTGATTTATGCTACGCTAAAAAGACCAGATCTTAGTTATGCAGTAGGAGTTCTCTCACAGTTCATGCATTGTTCGAAGGATCAACATTGGGTTGCAGGACAAAGAGTTCTTAGATATATCAAAAGAACTATAAAGGAAGGATTATATTATCCTTTTACATCAGATATAAAGATGAGAGCATACAGTAATTCAGACTGGGCAGGAAGTCAAGATGACAGAAGGTCAACACATGGGTATATGATATACCTAGGAGATAAGCTTGTAAGCTGGTGTTCAAAGAAGCAACACACAGTGGCTTTATCATCAACAGAAGCAGAATATAAAGGACTTGTGGAAGCAACTAAAGAAGTGATATGGATGCAGACCTTGTTCAAAAGCATGGGTATTGATCAAGGTATACCTATCATACATGGAGATAATATGAGCTCGTTGTATCTTGCAGCAAATCCAGTATTTCATGCAAGAACAAAGCACATAGAGACTCAATATCATTTCCTGAGGGAAAAGGTAATGGAGAAGGAGATTGAAATAATATTCACTCCAACAAAAGATCAGATTGCAGATATTCTGACAAAGAGCTTGGATGGAGTAAAGACAAGCAGATTCAAAGAAATGGCAGGAATAAAAGAAAAGAATAATATGTGAAAGATCAGAGAATGCAAATTAGTGATTGAGGGGGAGCTGTTGGAGATTCGCTCACTAATTAGACATGAAGACCTGAAGATGTATGAAGATAAAGAAAGACAAAGAGAAGCAGAAACAAAGCATTCCGAAAAATCAAAGCCTTAGTGAATGGACAAATTCACGCGTGTAATATACAGCGTAGAAGTTTCTAGAATTACGAGTTTGTTGAAACCCGGATCAAAATGTATATAAAAGAGTTGAGAGAGCACATAGAAAAAGTGAGATATTGGAGAGACAAGAAGTAGTAGACGCTAGAGATTGCATATGTAGAGATGAATAATAGAACCTGAACAGTCGGGTATTCATCTCAGAGAGATGGTAAGGAATAACTACTTAGAGTAGGAGAGTTTTCCATAGCTATGAGCAAAGTGAGGCCAAGCTATTTTTGTACACATCTTCTCTAATAGAAAACACATGTTCATGTGGAAAAATCTGAGCGCATTCTTCTTGTGTGAAGAAATCTAAGTGATTTCATGTTACTGTGAAAGTTAGTTAACAGTTATAGTTTTCTCAGTAAACTTTTTCCGGTACTTGTACAAGTTAGATCTCGTAGCACAGTGTAAAGCTTTTCATGAGTGATAGCTTATTTTGAACCTAGTAGTCTCTACTACAAATTGATCAAGGTGGTTTAATGAAAGGGACATGTACACATGGTACTAGTCTGACAGTAAAGGCATTCAGAACTGATGAAGTTTTTCCTCAAACTTCAGATAGAGTTCATTTATTGAAGGAAGTTGAGGTATTACTTCCTTACTTTATCAATAATCATGTGAAGTAACTACAAACAGAATTGTAGTTGATTCCGGTAAGATTCCGGTAAGATTACGATGAGAGTCCGGTGAAGTTCCGATGAGATTTTCAGTGAGTTCAAAAATCAGTTTTGGCACAGTTAAGTGACGGAAAGATTCTCTAACTATAAACAAACATAGTATTGTAAATTCTGAAGTAAATGAGATCAGATTGAAGCCTGTAGGAAAGGTGAAATCTTCTGTAAGGTGAATTTTTAGTTTTCACTAAATACAGTTATAAAGTTTTTAGTTTGAAAAGGTTGCTAAGCTATTGATGATTATAGAGGTGTTCTAACATCATTCTAGCTTAGTTCTTGTTATGGTGCCGCGAGTTCCACGGCTAAGTTTCAGCTTTCGTCGCATCAACAAATTTGAAGGATTACACCTTCAGAGATGTACCACCCCTACAGTGGAATCCTATCCACAAAGCAAAAGAAGATTCTATCTCCGTGCATTCTGGAAGTTCACCTGATCCATCCTGGCTGCATGAAGATACTCACTTGTGGATGTGCAAGGTTGTAGAGGAAGAGGAAAAGCGCCTAAAAGCAAGAGAAGAAGGAACTCCCCTAGGAGATAGACCAATCAAAGACCCAACCTATACACCAACCTATTCCGCGTGATGCCATTTGGGCTCACTAATGCACCTGCAACATTTCAGAGACTCATGTGTCATGTTTTCAAGGAGTTCTTGCGAAAGAGCTTAGAAGTATACGTGGATGATTTATGCGCTCATTCCCAAGAAAGAGGATACCACATCCCTGAGCTCAAACAAATCTTCAACAAGTGTAGAGAATATCGAGTGTGTCTGAACCCAGAGAAGTGTGTGTTCATGGTACGGAAAGGTAAGATCTTAGGTCATATTGTTTCTAAAAATGGAATATCAACAGATGAGGACAAGGTAAGAGCCATAGCAGAGTTGCCACAGCCAAGGAACGTTAAAGAGGTACAAGCCTTTATGGGCCATTGGATTTACCGCAGGCTCATCCACATGTATGCCATCATTGCTAAACCTCTTTATGGATTGTTGACAAATTTTGAGTGGAATGATGAATGTGAAAAATCCTTCAATGAGCTAAAAAGACGCCTGTGCTCAGCACCAATACTGACCACTCCTGATTGGAGTAAACCATTCCATGTCCATGTGGATGCATCCAATCATGCAATAGGATGTGTGCTAGCACAACCTACAGGTGAAGGAAACCTAGATTTGCCGATAGCATATGCTAGTAGGCAATTAAATGCAGCTGAACGAAACTATACGACAATCGAAAGAGAAGTCTTAGGCATGGTATATGCCGTGAAGAAGTTTAGACACTATCTATTGGCCAATAAGTTCAAGTTTTTTACCGATCATCAAGCTTTACTATATTTGTTCAATAAACCTTGCAATACAGGCAGCTTAGTGAGATGGTTCCTCTTGCTAATGGAATACGACTTTGAAGTTGTTTTCAGGAAAGGTAGGACCCACCTTAGGGCACACCACCTTTCTCGCATCACTTTAGGCAAGTCACCGCAAGGAGTGTCTGATGAATTACCGGATGCTTATTTGTTCAATTTAGAAGTTGTTCCTAAATGGGCGAATAAGTTGGTACCTGTCCTAACCTTCGGGCCTGCAAATAAGAACGTAAAAACAAAACAAGGAAGAAATTGTACGATCACAACAATATCAAATCTTGGCAGGAAGCATGTACAAACAAGATACAGAGGGTGTATTAGCTTGTTGTGTCGAGGACGACGAATATAGTAGTTGGTTGCAACAAGCCCATGAAGGTTTGCTAGGAAATCACTATTCTAAACAACAAACATTGCAGAATCTAAAACGTTGAGAGGGGCATTAAGGAAATGTCCTCTAACACTTCCTCAATGCTCAAATCATAAACAAAGAATGGAATTGAAGATGAGGGACACCAGGCTCCTATAAAATCACTCACATGAAAAACACACACAACACTGCCAAAGCAGGGGTGGTCCGCGCCGCTTTGTCACACAAATACAATGGCACTCTTAGGGTGGGGGTGATCCACGCCGCCCTCTTAGTACACTTAGACACAATCAACACAAAAGTACTCTCAAGGCAGGGATGATCCGCATCGCCCCCTTAGCACCAACACACAAACATTACACAAGTACTCTTAAGCAGGGGTTGTCCACACCGCCCTCGTAGTACCAACACAGAAAATGTAAAACACTCACAAGAAAGAGATTCTCAATGACAAGAGGAGCCAAGTGATACCACAATCTTCAATGGGTTTTGGGAATGATGGAGAAGAGGGAAGGAATATGGAAGGAGTAGGAAATGAGAGAAGAAGAGAGGGTGTATTGGATAGAATAAGCAAGGGTTCAGGGTAATGGAAATGGAAGGAATTGGAGAAATGAACTTGATTGAAATAGAAAATATTACAAAGACATGGGGGACTTACAAATTAGGAGCTTGTATAGCTCTTTCAATACAATGACATAGGGTAGACTCCTCCTCCTAGGTTTGGAGTGCTCACTACATCCACAGCGTATACCTGCATACAACTCTTCTTGTTTTGAGGGCACCCAAGGGGGTCCTTTTATAGGCCTTTTGGGAAGATATTTGGAGATGATATTATTTGGGAGAATCTTCTAGATGTGACACTTGTGTGGTGGAAAATACAATATTGACAAAATCCTATAAGATTTTTGGCCATTTTAAGGTGTTCATCTTATCCCATATGGTCATATCTTTGATTTTTTCATGAAAAATCATAAAAATACTATAAATAGAACCTCCATTTCGTGGGAATGAGCCTCAAATCCGAGTTTGGGCGTTTGGAATATTTTATGCATGGTTTTGGGCTCAAAAAGTCAATCACATGTATCCCATTTGTCAAGAATCCTTGTGTAGGACTCAAAAGTCTATGGTGGGGCTTGAGTCTTTGAAAAGTTTTTTGGACTCTTTCAAAAGGGAGAGTGGGTCAAGCTTAAATATTTGAATTTTATAAAATTACTTGTCCCACTCCATATTTAGCTTGGGATTTGATTCTACCATTCACTGCAAGTAAGGGTAGCTACTTTACTAGGGTGGGGGCCACCTTATTCTTGGATTTTTATTTCCTTCAAATACATATATTTATGGTTTCCATGAAGGTTTGAAAATTGCAAATACTATAGGCGTACATACCTATACATAAGGTATTATTAAGGAGGGGTTTCAAAAAATATTTCCTCATACTTAGCCCTCCCCTTAGCTAGAGGCATTCATGTCTCTAGCCTTCAAAGAGTTTGTTGATGCTCCAAGGTGGGTCATCTTCTTGTACTACTGATATGTATTTCTCCCTTGATTGTTCCTGTTCTTCATTGCTTTCTTCTATCCTCTGCCAGCATTTCTTTAACATCCATCCATTGACCTTCGTCTTGTGCAGCTTCCCTGACATATCCATGAGTTGATAGCTTCCATTCTTGAACTTTGTCTTGATCAGAAATGGTCCTTCCCATCGTGGTTGGAACTTTGTATCATGCTTGTTATCAAAGCGATTATCATACCTTAAAACAAGAGTTCCTTATGTTAACCCTTTATCCTTTAGTTGTTTGTTAAATTCCTCCCTTCTTTTCTCTGCTTGATTGATGTAATGTTCCACTGCAAGCTCCCTTTTAATACTCAATCTTTGTAGATCTATAAGCCTCTTTTGAATGACCTCTTCTTCACTTTCTGCACTTTCTTTTAGCAGTATGTGCAGACTTGGGATTTCCACTTCTATTGGTAATAAGGCTTCTTCTCCGTACACTAAATGAAAAGGAGTGAATCCTAAGGATGCCTTGTAGGATGTGCGATATGCCCATAATGCAGCAGTGAGGTGCTTGTCCCATTCCTTAGGATGCTTCTTTACCTGCTTAGTGATGATTTTACAAAGAATTCCATTGGTCTTTTCAACAAGACCATTACATTGAGGATAATAGGGTGTGGAATATATGTGCCTTATGTTTAATCTAATCAATAGATCATTCAAAATAACTGATCTAAAACCTGGACCATGATCAGAGACTATCTCTAAAGGTATCCCAAATCTACAACATATGAAATCATAAATGAACTTCCCAATATCTTGTGCAGTTGTCCTTTTTGTGCTAGCTGCTTCTGCCCATCTAGTCATGTAGTCCACTGCCACAATGATGTACTCCTTCCCTGATCTTGTCCTTGGTAGGGGTCCAATTGCATCGATTCCCCATTTCTCGAATGGCCCATAAGATATGACTGGTGTCCTTGGTTCATACATAAGCCTCTTATTCCCTGTAATCTGACATTTATTACATGTTTTACACCAATATTGAACATCTTTATGAAGTGTAGTCCATGTATACCCTGCTTGAAGTACTTTAAACTTATCATTATCTCATGTGAGAAGTGTCCTCCACATGCATGACCATGACATGATTCCATAATGCTCTTTATTTCATCTAATATGGGGATCCTTCTAAGGATAAGATCCTTACCTAACTCATAGAGATGATCTCCTATGAGTTGGTACTGTAGAGCCTTCTTCGCTAATCTATGCTTTTGTACCTTGTTTAGGTGCTTGGGTGCTTCTCCAATTTCAAGAAACTCGATGTATCTTCTAATCCTTCTTGACCTACAAATCTGTTGTCTCCCAGCTTCATGGATGCTATGAAGCCATCAAATTGCTCATTTGCTAATGCATCTGCTTCCTTATTTTCAGTCCTTGGTACATGACATATTTGAGTGTTATGAAATTGTTTCAATAACACTCTTACTTTTTTCAACCATTCAAACAAATTTGGGCTTTTGCAACACCAAACATTTTGTAATTGCTTAATTATCAGCATTGAGTCTCCTTTGATGATCAACCTTTTGATACCATGTTGAACACATTCATGCAAGGCCTCACATAGTGCTGCATATTCTGCTTCATTATTTGAATGAGCATTAGGAAGAGCTATACCTTTCTTGAAGATGAGCTGTTTGTTTTGTTCGTATATCAGAAATCCTCTTGTTGCTTTGTCGACCTGCTTCTTATATGCACCATCAGAAAATAGAGTATGTGCATCTTCAATATCTTCTTCATGCAAGGTAGCTTCCCTCTCCCTCTCATTGGATATTTTCCTCTCCCACTTCCTGTAGGTGAGTATGTCTGCAAGACTTGCTCTTGTGCTTTCCTCTACTACAAAAGTATAGTTGTATTCTTGAAGTTCAAGAATCCATGTAGCTATTCTAGATGAGATGCTCATATGTTGTACCACATATGAAAATTCATGATCTATTGTAAGAATAATGAAAGGCCTAGCAAGAAGGTAAGACCGAAACTTCCTTACTCCAAACATAAGTGCATACATGAGTTTCTCTGCATCTGTGTATCTCTTCTCATTTTCTTTCATTACCTTGCTAGCAAAATAAATAGGATGCATCTGAGATATCTTTGTATCCTTCTGGAGTAAGACCACTCCGATTGCTTCTTCACCTGCACTTGGACACACATAGAAAGTCTCTCCCATATTTGGTGGCATCAATGTGGGTAGAGTGCTGAGTACTCTTTTGATTTCTTCAAAACATTCATTATGGATATCCTCCCATGCAAAGACACTATCTTGTGCAAGCTTTTGTAATGGAGATATGATTTCAGATAGAAGGTGGATGAACCGTGACATGTAGCATACCTTTTGTACAAAAGTGAGGGTCTGCTTTGTTGTTGTTGGAGGAGGTAGAGCCAATAAGGATTCCACTTTGGATGGATCAACTTGAATCCCCTTTTCTGATATGAGATGTCCAAGAAGAACTACTTCTTTCTCAGCAATATGACATTTATCAAGATTCAATTGACTCCCAAGCTCATACAATCTTTTCAAACCTTCTTCCACTTTTTGACAGTGCATGGCTCTAGTGCTATATATGCAAAAGTCATCCATGTACACCCTTATTGATGATCCAAAAAATGGTTGAAAAACATAGTTCATAAACCTTTGAAATGTTGCAGGTGCATTGGTTAGGCCAAAAGGCATTACCCGATAAGCAAAGCATCCCCATGGCGTCATGAATGTGGTCTCTCTTTGGTCCTCCTCAGCTATCCAGATTTGAAAGTATCCTGAGTATCCATCACATACAATGTACCTTTTATGAATTGCCACTTCATTCAGAATCTCATCTTGGAAGGGTAGTGGAAAATGATCTCTCTTTGTTGCTACATTTAAGGGTTTATACTCTACACACACCCTCCATTTACCATTCTTCTTTGGGGTAATTACTACTGGAGACACCCATTCTGAATTTGATACAGGGTAAATGAAACCAGCCTTTATGAGTCTATTTACCTCATTTAATAGAGCCTCTTGTTGAAGAGTTCCGATCCTTCTGAGCTTTTGCACAACTGGCTTTGCTTCTGGCTTGATTTCGATATGATGTTGAATAGCAGTTACACCTTGTATCTCATTATAATCTTTAATGAACAATTTGGGATACCTTTTGAGCATGTTGATGTATGTGGTCCTTTCCTCTAAGGTGAGATCTTTTGCTAGCATCTTTTGGAGATCCACTTCAGGCATGGAGTCCTCACTTTGTGGTTGTTTTAGATCATCCTCTTTGCCTCCATCTTCCTTTCCTTGAAAGGTCACGCCCATGACTTCGAGTGTTGATGAATCATTTTCGGTTGTCGATTCCTCACTGCTAGAATCACTATCATAGCAAGAACTTTCTTCATCTACTGTTGTTTCATACCTATGATCTTCCTTCTTTTGGTCCTTCAAATCATACGTAACTGACTTTGTTCTATCATTTGGTTTGAGAACTAGAAGGCCAGAACCCCATTTTTTATCTGCTTTCACTGCAATTAACCATGGACGTCCTATATGATAGGGTAGCCCTCCCCCTTGGTTGCAATGACATACATATCCAAAGCAACCTCTATATCACATACTGTGATTCTTAAATCTTCAATTACACCAACACATTTAACAACACTATTATTTGCCATTTTAGCTTGATACGCAGATGGTCTTGTCACATCCAAGCCTAACCTATGCATTGTTTTTTCTATCATCACACACATCTGTGCTCCGCCATCCACGTACACATTGGAAATCCTTTTCCCTTTTACATATGCATCCACTGTGGTTACCACATCATCACATGCATTGGCTCTTATAAGGTTAATTTCCTTGTTTTTA
>CM035410.1:114965957-114973457 GCA_020310875.1 Ceratopteris richardii
AAAAATAATGTTCTAGGTAATTCCTTGAATGAATTACTTTGATTTTCGCATGTAATATTACATTGTGTTACATTGTCATATAAAATTTGCTCCTTTAATACATCCATATGATGATAAAGTGCATCAGGCCACAACAAAGAATCAAATAGACTCTTTGTGTAATTCACACCAGAACTCTTCAATCCCAAATCTCCATACAACTGACTATCTTTTTTTTCTAAGTTTCTTAAACACATTGAAATAGATGCAATTGTGAAATTTGGATCACCGGGCCATAATCCTAAAGCAAAATGACCATAAGCACATTGTCCATGTCCATGAGTAAGCATTCCTGTTAAAGATATTGGTAATCTCTCAATGCCATTAAGAGATTTTGGAACTGGTCTAATCTGTGGTATAGCTGTTTTACTTTGATCCATTTTATCATGAATAATGCATAAATATTTATCTGGAAATAATTCTGAGGAAACTCTCCAAGCATAATATAGATTTCTACAACTCATTTGACGTAGCATATGAGATCTTCTTTGTGCTAAATATCTTGCACGTTCTTCATGGTTTTTAGTAGATTGTAACTTTGCTTTTATTCCTGTACAAAAGTCACATTTGGAGAACGTACTTGACTTTGATAAAGAAACTGTTCTAAATTCTGTATTCCACATTCTTGAAAATGTTGGTTGAGATAATTTATTATATCCCAAACTCTCTAATGTCATATTCACCTCTCGAAGAATATCCACTTGTTTATAATGTGATGGAAGCACTCTTTGTGTTTCACGAGAACCATCAGTACATGTTCTCAACTTGTGTGGCATTTGATCTGCATTATTATCAATGAAATCATGTATCAAAGCTTTTGCCATTTCTACATGTTTGATACTTTTTCTAAGTATTCCATTATTCCCATGAATGGATACCTTTTGACCAAGTAGAAACTTTTCTCGTAGCCTATAAAATGAGCTCTTTCCAATACCATGAATTAAATACCATGCCTTGATACATACTTCTTTTGCATCAAACATGAAATTAAAACTCGAGCGCTGACTTGAGTTCACAAAGTTACCTTTGTACACCATACTCATGCAATCCAATACATATTTGTATCTATCTGAATAGCATTGTCCCCAAAAGTTTAATCTTGCTTCCAGTATTTTAGCCCTACTAGCTACTTGACAACATCTCTGTTCACAACAATCATGCATTGAAACCATCTGAATTCTCTCAAATGAGCATCTCTTATTAGGAGCCAATGTAGTACTTTTTCTAACCTTGTGGATGTAACTTCTTTTTTTTTGGTTCACTTCAAAATATCCACAGTTACTATTTTCCATATGAAAATCCTCTTGTTGATCTGATTCCATTCGAAGAGGAGAAACAACTTGTATATCATTAAAACAATGTTGAATATCAATTGCATGAGAATAATTCTTATCAACATCTACATCCTCAATACCATTGCAATTATCATCATCGATGTTGTATGATGACGTAAAGCAAAAATTTGGATTCTCTCCAGCTTCAAGATCCACATCCTCAATACCATTGCAATGATCATCTTCAATGTCATACAGTGAGTTAAAGCCTAATTTTTGTATCATAGGCTCACCATCTTCTGTAATGATTTGGAGTATAGGCCAACTGACCAATTTCAAAGTTGAATCCAAAGTTGATGCATCCACAGTTTCATCCATAATAACACCTAGGCAACTTTCTCCCAACTCTTTGCAATTTATAGCATCCCATGGATTTACCAATAAAACAATAGCAGTTGCATATCTTTCATGCTTTTCATGATCCAACAAGATGACTCTCTTTCCTTTCCACTTGTCTCTTTCTTCAAGTTGACTAGATATAGTTTGCTTTGTTGCCATCTTGATTTTGCCTGTAAAGAATAAATGAGAAATTAACAATGCTATTCAATTGATCATTCTTTCAATAATTATTGTAAAAATAATCAATTGAATTAAAACTAGATACAACCATCATTTCTACAAAAAATAATCCATATTTGCATATACAGACATTCACTAATTGGACTTAACTTTGAGTCTAGTCAAAAATCAAGGAAACTTTGAGTCTGTACAAACTTAAGTTTGGGTTTCTCAAGTTTTCTGAAGTTCATATCATGTGATCCAACAATCCTGAACTTGATAAGGTTGGAAAAAGCTGAGAGGCTCAAACTCCTCTTTGTTCTTTTGCACATAACACACAACAATCCCAAACTTGATATGACTGGAAAAGCTCAGAGCCTCTTTGTTCTTTTCCTTATATCATGTGACCAAACAATAATAAACTTGATATGGTTGGAAAAGCTCAAAGGCTCGAACTTAATCTTTTGCACATAAGACACAACAATCCTAAACTTGATATGGCTGGAAAAGCTCAGAGACATGAACTTAAGTTCGAGCCTCTTTGCTCTTTTGCACATAAGACACAAGAAACATAAACTTGATATGACTGGAAAAGCTCAGAGGCTCGAACTTAAGTTCGAGCCTCTTTGTTCTTCTGTTCATATCATGTGATCCAACAATCCTGAACTTGATATGGTTGGAAAAGCTGAGAGGCTCGAACTTAAGTTCAAGCTTCTTTGTTCTTTCGCTTATATCACGTGACCCAACAATTCTAAACTTGATATGGTTGGAAAAGCTTAGAGGCTCGAACTCAGAACCTCTTTGTTCTTTTGCTCATATCATATAACCAAACAATCCTAAACTTGATATGGTTAGAAAAGCACAGAAACTCGAACTTAAGTTGGAAAAGCTCAGAGGCTCGAACTTAATTCTTTTGCACATCAGACACAACAATCCTAAACTTGATATGGCTGGAAAAGTTGAGGCTCATATCATGTGATCCAACAAATCCTGAACTTGATATGGTTGGAAAAGCTAAGAGGCCCGAACTTAAGTTCGAGTCTCTTTGTTCTTTTGCACATAAGACACAACAATCCTAAACTTGATATGGTTGGAAAAGCTGAGAGGCTCGAACTTAAGTTTAAGCCTCTTTGTTCTTTTGCTCATATCATGTGATCCAACAATTCTAAACTTGATATGGTTGGAAAAGCTCAGAGGCTCTAACTCCTCTTTGTTCTTTTGCTCATATCATGTGACCAAACAATCCTAAACTTGATATGGTTGGAAAAGCTCTTTGTTCTTTTGCTCATATCATGTGATCCAACAATCCTAAACTTGATATGGTTGGAAAAGCTCAGAGGCTCGAACTTAAGTTCGATCCTCTTTGTTCTTTTGCACATAAGACAACAACAATCCTAAACTTGATATGGTTGGAAAAGCTGAGGCTCATATCATGTGATCCAACAATCCTAAACTTGATATGGTTGGAAAATCTCAGAGGCTCGAACTTAAGTTCGAGCCTCTTTGTTCTTTTGCACATAAGACACAACAATGTTAAACTTGATATGGCTGGAAAAGCTGAAGCTCATATCATGGTGATACAACAAATCCTGAACTTGATATGGTTGGAAAAGTTCAAATTATGGCTCGAACTTAAGTTCGAGCCTCTTTGTTCTTTTGCACATAAGACACAACAATCCTAAACTTGATATGGTTGGAAAAGCTGAGAGGCTCGAACTTAAGTTTGGGCCTCTTTGTTCTTTAACTCATATCATGTGATCCAACAATCCTGAACTTGATATGGTTGGAAAAAGCTGAGAGGCTCGAACTCGTCTTTGTTGTTTTGCTTACAACAACTTTTGGAAAAGCTGAAAAAGTCTAAGCTTCATAACTCAGCTCATATGATTAAGAGGCTTAGCTTTTGTAGATGCAAGAAGATTTGAGTTAAAAATATTAATGTTTTTACTAGAAAACTTGAGAGGCTCGAACTTAAGTTGAAGCCTGTTTTTGCCGGAAAACTTGAGAGGCTCGAACTTAAGTTGGAGCCTCATATCATATGAGCCAACAATCCTAAACTTGATATAACTCACGGGCTCGAACTTGAGTTTGAATCTATAAGTCCTTTTGGATCCAAGAGAGTGTTGAACTTAACTCCAACAATCCCAAACACACAACAATCCCAAACTTGATATGACTGGAAAAGCTCAGAGGCTCGAACTTAAATTCGAGCCTCTTTGTTCTTTTCCTCATATCATGTGACCAAACAATACTAAACTTGATATGGTTGGAAAAGCTCAAAGGCTCAAACTTAATCTTTTGCACATAAGACACAACAATCCTAAACTTGATATGGCTGGAAAAGCTCAGAGACATGAACTTAAGTTCGAGCCTCTTTGTTCTTTTGCACCTAACACAACAATCCTAAACTTGACATGGCTGAAAAAGATGAGGCTTATATCATGTGATCCAACAATCCTAAACTTGATATGGTTGGAAAAGCTCAGAGGCTCTTTGTTCTTTTGCATATAAGACACAAGAAACCTAAACTTGATATGGCTGGAAAAGCTCAGAGGCTCGAACTTAAGTTCGAGCCTCTTTGTTCTTCTGTTCATATCATGTGATCCAACGATCCTGAACTTGATATGGTTGTAAAAGCTGAGAGGCTCGAACTTAAGTTCAAGCCTCTTTGTTCTTTTGCTCATATCACGTGACCCAAGAATTGTAAACTTGATATGTTTGGAAAAGCTCAGAGGCTCTAACTCAGAGCCTCTTTGTTCTTTTGCTCATATCATATAATCAAACAATCCTAAACTTGATATGGTTAGAAAAGCACAGAGACTCAAACTTAAGTTGGAAAAGCTCAGAGGCTCGAACTTAATTCTTTTGCACATAAGACACAACAATCTTAAACTTGATATGGTTGGAAAAGCTAAGAGGCTCGAACTCAGAACTTCTTTGTTCTTTTGCTCATATCATATAACCAAACAACCCTAAACTTGATATGGTTAGAAAAGCACAGAAACTCGAACTTAAGTTGGAAAAGCTCAGAGGCTCGAACTTAATTCTTTTGCACATCAGACACAACAATCCTAAACTTGATATGGCTGGAAAAGCTGAGGCTCATATCATGTGATCCAACAAATCCTGAACTTGATATGGTTGGAAAAGCTCAGAGGCCCGAACTTAAGTTCGAGTCTCTTTGTTCTTTTGCACATAAGACACAACAATCCTAAACTTGATATGGTTGGAAAAGCTGAGAGGCTCGAACTTAAGTTTGAGCCTCTTTGTTATTTTGCTCATATCATGTGATCCAACAATTCTAAACTTGATATGGTTGGAAAAGCTCAAAGGCTCTAACTCCTCTTTGTCCTTTTGCTCATATCATGTAACCAAAGAATCCTAAACTTGATATGGTTGGAAAAGCTCTTTGTTCTTTTGCTCATATCATGTGATCCAACAATCCTAGACTTGATATGGTTGGAAAAGCTAAGAGGCTCGAACTTAAGCTCAAAGGCTCGAACTTAAGCTCAAAGGCTCGAACTTAATCTTTTGCACACAAGACACAACAATCCTAAACTTGATATGGCTGGAAAAGCTCAGAGACACGAACTTAAGTACGAGCCTCTTTGTTCTTTTGCACCTAACACACAACAATCCTAAACTTGACATGGCTGAAAAAGCTGAGGCTTATATCATGTGATCCAACAATCCTAAACTTGATTTGAGTGTAAAAGCTCAGAGGCTCGAACTTAAGTTCGAGCCTCTTTGTTCTTTTGCACATAAGACACAAGAAACCTAAACTTGATATGGCTGTAAAAGCTCAGAGGCTCGAACTTAAGTTCGAGCCTCTTTGTTCTTCTTTTCATATCATGTGATCCAACAATCCTGAACTTGATATGGTTGGAAAAGCTGACTCTTTGTTCTTTTGCACATAAGACACAAGAAACCTAAACTTGATATGGCTGTAAAAGCTCAGAGGCTCGAACTTAAGTTCGAGTCTCTTTGTTATTCTGTTTATATCATGTGATCCAACAATCCTAAACTTGATTTGGGTGTAAAAGCTCAGAGGCTCGAACTTAAGTTCGAGCCTCTTTGTTCTTTTGCACATAAGACACAAGAAACTTAAACTTGATATGGTTGTAAAAGCTCAGAGGCTCGAACTTAAGTTCGAGCCTCTTTGTTCTTTTGCACATAAGACACAAGAAACTTAAACTTGATATGGCTGTAAAAGCTCAGAGGCTCGAACTTAAGTTCGAGCCTCTTTGTTCTTCTTTTCATATCATGTAATCCAACAATCCTGAACTTGATATGGTTGGAAAAGCTGATTCTTTGTTCTTTTGCACATAAGACACAAGAAACCTAAACTTGATATGGTTGTAAAAGCTCAGAGGCTCGAACTTAAGTTCGAGCCTCTTTGTTATTCTGTTTATATCATGTGATCCAACAATCCTAAACTTGATTTGGGTGTAAAAGCTCAGAGGCTCGAACTTAAGTTCGAGCCTCTTTGTTCTTTTGCACATAAGACACAAGAAACCTAAATTTGATATGGCTGTAAAAGCTCAGAGGCTCGAACTTAAGTTCGAGCCTCTTTGTTCTTCTTTTCATATCATGTAATCCAACAATCCTGAACTTGATATGGTTGGAAAAGCTGATTCTTTGTTCTTTTGCACATAAGACACAAGAAACCTAAACTTGATATGGCTGTAAAAGCTCAGAGGCTCGAACTTAAGTTCGAGCATCTTTGTTATTCTGTTCATATCATGTGATCCAACAATCTTGAACTTGATATGATTCAGAGGCTCCAAATTGAATACAGGATCAAACTCTCTCTATCCAAGTTGAAATGAAATTCAAACTGAAGTTCATAGTTTGAATTTCAATCTCATCTTATTTACAAACTTAAGTTTGGGTTTCTCAAGTTTTCTAAAGTTCATATCATGTGATCCAACAATCCTGAACTTGATATGGTTGGAAAAGGCTGAAAGGCTCGAACTCCTCTTTTTTCTTTTGCACATAACACACAACAATCCCAAAGTTGATGTGACTGGAAAAGCTCAGAGGCTCGAACTTAAGTTCGAGCCTCTTTGTTCTTTTCCTCATATCATGTGACCAAACAATACTAAACTTGATATGGTTGTAAAAGCTCAAAGGCTCGAACTTAATCTTTTGCACATAAGACATAATAATCCTAAACTTGATATGGCTGGAAAAGCTCAGAGGCTCGAACTTAAGTTCGAGTCATATCATGTGACCAAAAAATCTCGAACTTGATATGATTAAGAGGCTCCAAATTGAACACAGGCTCAAACTCTCTCTATCCAAGTTGAAATGAAATTCAAACTGAAGTTCATAGTTTGAATTTCAATCTTATCTGATTTACAAACTTAATTTTGGGTTTCTCAAGTCTTTTGAAGTTCATATCATGTGATCCAACAATCCTGAACTTGATATGGTTGGAAAAAGCTAAGAGGCTCGAACTCCTCTTTGTTCTTTTGCACATAACACACATCAATCCCAAAGTTGATGTGGCTGGAAAAGCTCAGAGGCTCGATCTTAAGTTCGAGCCTCTTTGTTCTTTTCCTCATATCATGTGACCAAACAATACTAAACTTGATATGGTTGGAAAAGCTCAAAGGCTCGAACTTAATCT
>CM035410.1:114980957-114983457 GCA_020310875.1 Ceratopteris richardii
TAGGCTTGAGTATGTATTTATACATGTATGTCTATGTTTGTGTGCACGATCCTACGCGTATGCATGTATCTTTGAATGTTTGTATGTTTGTATGAATGTATGTATGCATGTATGTATATATGTATGTATGACATATGTATGTATGCATGATATATGTTGATAAATATATAATAATATATGTATAATACATCTGCATCAACTTCATTGTTGCGGTCCTGCATCAACTTCATTGTGAGATTGTGTGACGTGCATGCCAGTACTAACAAGCTCAAACAGAAAATAGCACCTAAACTGTGGATGTTGGATTATGCGAACTTCTGGGCTCCAGCTTACTACATCTGTTTTTTTGCCTATGATGGTCTGAGCTTGCAAGACGGGACTCAGGAATACGGAGGCTGTAAGACAGTAAGTTTCTCATGTTTTCTACTCATGTAAGCGTTGTTATGAGCTTTAGCTTTTCATCTCAATGTCATACAATGCTGTTGTTTTCCTGTAGGTTGTTCGTTAGTATACATGCTCTATCATACATATGCACATGTTCATTAGTATACATCGCACATGCTCTATCAATTTGGACTGTCGGGTGAAAATTGTTAAGTGATTAACATGCACAAGCTTAAAATCTTGAGAATAAATGCTTAGAGAGAACTGTCAGGAGGAATGGAGTGCAAGACTATCATACATATGCACCTATGGATGTTCTCGAGATGAACGTGAACATATATATATTTTGTTACCACTCACCAATGTTTACATTCACATGACTTATATGTGTGATGATCTGCAGTTCATTGCATATGAATCTTTACAGAGAGCAATAAGCTTCGATAAATATGTACAACTGTCCGTGGAATGTGCATCCATCCATGCATGTATGCATGCATACATGTATGTACCTATGCATCGATATACATCTATGTGTGTGCAATTCTGTATGTATGTATGTACATATCTATGCATGTATGTATGTATTTATGCATCCATTTAAGTCTTTATGCATTTATGTAGGCTTGAGTATGTATTTATACATGTATGTCTATGTTTGTGTGCACGATCCTACGCGTATGCATGTATCTTTGAATGTTTGTATGTTTGTATGAATGTATGTATGCATGTATGTATATATGTATGTATGACATATGTATGTATGCATGATATATGTTGATAAATATATAATAATATATGTATAATACATCTGCATCAACTTCATTGTTGCGGTCCTGCATCAACTTCATTGTGAGATTGTGTGACGTGCATGCCAGTACTAACAAGCTCAAACAGAAAATAGCACCTAAACTGTGGATGTTGGATTATGCGAACTTCTGGGCTCCAGCTTACTACATCTGTTTTTTTGCCTATGATGGTCTGAGCTTGCAAGACGGGACTCAGGAATACGGAGGCTGTAAGACAGTAAGTTTCTCATGTTTTCTACTCATGTAAGCGTTGTTATGAGCTTTAGCTTTTCATCTCAATGTCATACAATGCTGTTGTTTTCCTGTAGGTTGTTCGTTAGTATACATGCTCTATCATACATATGCACATGTTCATTAGTATACATCGCACATGCTCTATCAATTTGGACTGTCGGGTGAAAATTGTTAAGTGATTAACATGCACAAGCTTAAAATCTTGAGAATAAATGCTTAGAGAGAACTGTCAGGAGGAATGGAGTGCAAGACTATCATACATATGCACCTATGGATGTTCTCGAGATGAACGTGAACATATATATATTTTGTTACCACTCACCAATGTTTACATTCACATGACTTATATGTGTGATGATCTGCAGTTCATTGCATATGAATCTTTACAGAGAGCAATAAGCTTCGATAAATATGTACAACTGTCCGTGGAATGTGCATCCATCCATGCATGTATGCATGCATACATGTATGTACCTATGCATCGATATACATCTATGTGTGTGCAATTCTGTATGTATGTATGTACATATCTATGCATGTATGTATGTATTTATGCATCCATTTAAGTCTTTATGCATTTATGTAGGCTTGAGTATGTATTTATACATGTATGTCTATGTTTGTGTGCACGATCCTACGCGTATGCATGTATCTTTGAATGTTTGTATGTTTGTATGAATGTATGTATGCATGTATGTATATATGTATGTATGACATATGTATGTATGCATGATATATGTTGATAAATATATAATAATATATGTATAATACATCTGCATCAACTTCATTGTTGCGGTCCTGCATCAACTTCATTGTGAGATTGTGTGACGTGCATGCCAGTACTAACAAGCTCAAACAGAAAATAGCACCTAAACTGTGGATGTTGGATTATGCGAACTTCTGGGCTCCAGCTTACTACATCTGTTTTTTTGCCTATGATGGTCTGAGCTTGCAAGACGGGACTCAGGAATACGGAGGCTGTAAGACAGTAAGTTTCTCATGTTTTCTACTCATGTAAGCGTTGTTATGAGCTTTAGCTTTTCATCTCAATGTCATACAATGCTGTTGTTTTC
>CM035410.1:114990957-114995957 GCA_020310875.1 Ceratopteris richardii
CCAAACACTTCAATCTATTGTTGCTTGACATCTTTACATAGCAATCTAAAGGGTACATTATATGGAGCTCCACATAAAGCATGTGACCCTCACTCATGACATCAAGGTAGGATCTACATATATATCAATTTTTGGCATTAAGTCATTCCATTTTCATATCCTTCCTACATTAGCCTCTATTTCTCCTCATCCTAGTGCAAGAAAGTTGTCTCGACTCTATCCAAAGAGAAGGAACAAGTGCTAGCAACTCCCTAAACGATATACCGTAGTATGTCCAATGTGTCTCCTTAAGTTATCCATATGAATGTAAGAATAACTCCCCTTCCTAAGAGGAAACTCTTCCACACCACTTCTCCTTTTGTGATGCTTCTTTCTAACCTCACCACGTACTCAATGTTTTTCTTCTTCCATACATATACACATACATATATATAAATAGATAGAGACATACACATATACATAGAGATATAATTAGACAATAGGTCTACTCTCACCAAGGATCTTATGCAATTTTCCTCCTTGATAGGATTTCTTATGTCTTGGTCTCTTGTTGACTGCTATGATTATTACATTTTTAATTCAATTAGAATATAAAGGAGTTATCCCATTCATTTTGCCTTTTTTCAAGTTGCAATCGGTAGATCCCTCCATTCTTTGTTCAAGAATGTGGGTAACGAGTGGTTCTCTTGACCTCATTTTGTAGAGTATCAAATCTCTAAGTTTCTCTCTCTTTAACCTCATAAATTAATGTTCCTATGTCTATAGGGTCAATGAAACATGCATTCATCATGGGTGGTGGCACTTCTATTGGTATCACTATCACTACTATCTGCTTATTCACAACAAGATTCTTTGCCATGAAGCTTAGCTTCCTCCATTCTTTTCTTACAAGAACTTGTTGCCTCTACATATAGGTGGAATCTCTTCTATTCCATCTAGCATATAGCATGGGAGACATAGAACATTACAGATTTTTTAAGTTGAGGAATCTAAAAAACGTCCCAAACACTATTGAGTGCTCTCCATTTTCCCTCAAATTAAATAAGAGAATTCTCAATGTCATCTCCCTCGTTGAGGTGCATCTTCTTGAATGCATGCAAATCACATTTGAATTGTTTCCTTGCATAGCATCTTAGGATGTTTTCCTGTGCTCAATAAGGTCTATTAAACTAATTCGTGGCCTCCCATGAAAGATAGATTTGGGTGGCATGAATCTTAAAATGATCGCCACCATAATGTCCATTTTAATAGGGCACAATCCTTGATCTAGCATATCATATCCTTTACCTTTTCATGACAAAACCCATTTGCAAGCCCATTGAACATGTGTTTTTGGGACATCATAAATTGCAACTCAAAAAATCTCACTAGAAACATGAATTTCCAAATAACAAGTCATAAGCTAGGTGGTTTACACATATTTCGTAAATTAACCAAATAATTATCTCATGGAACTTCTAAGATAGTGATCAACCAAAACATGTGCGGTGCAACTTCTAAGACACTGATTGTTATCACTATCACTAGTACATGCTTATTCACAACAAGATTCTTTGCCATTAAGCTCAGCTTCCTCCATTCTTTTCTTACAAAATCTTGTTGCCTTTACATATAGGTGGAATCTCTTCTATTCCATCTAGCATATAGGATGGGAGACATAGAACATTACATCTCTAAAAATACCTGATCCCTAACTTTGAAATTCTCTCTTGACCCCTAGGTCGAGTCACAAGTGTGCATCTCTAATGACTTTGATTATCTTCAATCTAAATAAATATAACATGAATTGAATAAAAAAATATTAACATTTAAAACATCAATCAATCAATGATTCCATCTCCACCTAACATTGGAAATATCCCTTTCTTAACAAAAGGCAAGCATCAAAACCCACAAGTTTCTTAAAATTTTATTACTTCTCTTTAATACAGGAACATGCATTAATCAATGAAGTTCTCGACAAGCAATCACGTTGGAAATACACATGTTTGCTTCCTTTTGATCCATGTTTCTTTCAAAACATTTCATCCCCTTTATGTAGTTATTACCACTTAGTCCAAGAACTTGATATATCCCTTGAAGAAACATAAAGCAGGACATGGGATTCGAGTAAAGATTCTGGAATGGGACATAGATACACATTTCATCAAATTCAATGTATAATATAAATAATGAGGTGTTTACATATATACGTCAATTTTCTTTGAGTTTCTTGGGAATATTTGATTGAGGCATGTCTCCTGTATACCTACGGATCTGGTTTTTTATGTTTAGATCTTTTGCTACTACAACATAGCTAGAATAGCACAAAAACTAACCCACGCTTGATGCTTGGAATCATGTTGCATAACTAAATATTCCAAAAGACGTTACTTTATCTAAGAACATATTCTTATTTATATTAAATGGAAGGGAAGATAATCCATGAATATCAATAAAGTTTCTATACAAAAATGGGAAAAGTGGGATGTTCAAAATATTGCCGATGCATCAAAATCGATTGGATGTCCCTCATTCAACTACCAATCTCCATCCCTTTTCTCTACTTAGGAAAAATGTCCTCATCAAGAATTTCAATTTCGATTCACAAAAAATAGATATTAGAATTTTTATTTTACATGCATATAAAGAAAATTAAGTATTATTTAATAAACAAACCATTGTCATATCATGTTCTTTAGTTAACTCTTCTCTGTCAATATTGATAGTTCCTTTATCATTGTCTAGATCTTGAAGTTTGTAACCCTCCCAAACTAATATATCCTTGAACCAACAAGCTTGGCTTCCAAATGTTTACAATTTAGTGAGATTTTCTCTTCAAGAACCCTATCGTAACACAAAGAAAGGGCTTAAAATGAGTCCTTCAATCTATCACTAGATGACTTGAGGTCAACGCATAAGAAATCCTTATTTATTTCTTCCTTAACTTCAATAAAAAGATCAAACACATCACATGGCTAAATATTTTTTAACCTGTGATAATCCTTTCTAATGCTCAAAAAAAGTTGATTTGAATGTAGAGGAATGTTGTCCTTCCTTGTGATATGATAGAATCAGGGGGATGACAATATCAAAGACTTTTTTGTGACCTTTAATCTTTAAATAGGCTAGATGATGACCGCAATAAGATTTAAAAATAGAATAATAAGGAAATTGTAAAATACTACTTCTCATGCACCAAGATCTTGTGAAAAGCAAAAAGTGGCAAATGAGGGAATAAGGCTTCAATAGGTGAAAAATTCACCAATGTAATTTGCAACCAATATGACACATGGCCAAAGGATTTGAGATTGACAAAGATTATATAACAATTATATAACAAATCCAATGAGAAGTTTACATGTGGCATGTGATTTCAAGAATTGTAACATATATGATATCCAATTATATGATGTCATGTGGCACCAATGGTAACATTCTGAAGGTGGGGTATAAAAGAAAAATGCACTCTCTAGTGATCAATTTTGAGCTTTTAGATCCCTTGGATCTATGCTCATCTCCTTTGCTCCCCCTACAACAGATTCTCCTTCTCTACCTTGTATTGTTTTCCCATTCTCAAGTATGTTAAAACTTCTTGCCCCTTCCTATCTCGTCATGTTTAGCAGCTATACTCTTATCTTACCACACAACAAGAAGATGGGGCTTAGAAGAAACTGAGAATTTTTGTATTAATTACATGAACGATTCATATCTTTGTGAAGCACATTGCAATAGAATGACCGTCATGGTAAAGGACTTTCATGTTGTCTCTAGGTTGAGATAGAAATTTAATCAGGATATTGAGCCTATATCCTAATATGCTTAATATTTTTCCAACAAGGCAAAAGGAGAAAAACACTAGTTGTACTTGAAAATTTTACACATACATACTCTTTAAGACATTCAAAAGAAGTTGATCAAAACAAAAAGAAGAATGAAAATTTGACAAAAGAATATTGTTTGCTTCATGATCCTCAAAGATTATAGGAATCGAGTTCAATTGCATCAAGAAGGCAATTCGAAAAATAAAAGTAGATCTCTCAATGCCATGGGAAAATGGATATGTCTTGGATATTAGAGTAGAGAACAATAGATACTAAAAGGGTTCAACCATGAACTTTTTGACAATATTGTGAATTCTGTACTAAGGTAGCAATTTCTCTTTTTATACCAAATACGAAAACCACCATAAAAAAAAAGCCAATATTCATAAAAAAGCCAATATTCTCCTCGTCGTTTGGCGCTACTCTTTAAAAATTAGTTGATTTGGCGCTACCCTTTTTTCTTTGTGTCGTCGCCTCTCCCAACGTCAGAGCAGGCATAATAGCGCGAATAGCGAATAGCGCGAATAGCGAATAGGTTCCTTACGCGAGAGAGAGAGAGAGAGAAAGAGAGAGGGAGAGAGAGAGAGGTGTGTGTATGCGCGCACGCGAGAACAAAGAAGATTGCTGAGCAGGTATCAAAAAGCTGAGCAGGTCATCTCTTCATTAGCTGAGCAGGTATATGATTCCAGCCTCTTAAACTGTTGTTGTGAGGTGCTAAGATTGGCAAGTCAAATATTTGAATTTCATTCAATGTATGTTTGCATTGTTACCCAAGTTTTTAACTGTGCAGAATTGGACGTGCATTGTGTTAAGATATCTCCGTAGACCACAGTGACAGATTTTGTTCCTAATACTTTCAGTGAAATGTTACAGTCACAGAAGATGGGAAAGAGGAGGATTTACAGGAACATTTTAAGTTACACATGTGACTTATGATCACAACGGATTTGTGATTTTAGTATGAGATGAAATCATGGCCGTTCAGATTAAATGAAATATTTAATCATGTGTGTTTAAAATAGTCCACACAGTGATTGTGAAATTATCTACCGATAGCTTGGTATGCTGCTTATCACTAAGATGTAAAGATTATAGATCTTAAGAATGGTTGCCTGCAGACACAGCTCACATCTAGAGGAAAGGCTTCTCTGGAAATACTGAGGCTGCTGGCATCCACTGAGGTCTGGGAACTGCAGT
>CM035410.1:115005957-115245957 GCA_020310875.1 Ceratopteris richardii
CCTGAACTTGATATGATTGGAAAAGCTGAGAGGCTCGAACTTAAGTTCGAGCCTCTTTGTTCTTTTGCACATAACACACAACAATCGTGAACTTGATATGGTTGGAAATGCTAAGAGGTTCGAACTTAAGTCCGAGCCTCTTCGTTCTTTTGCACATAAGACACACCAATCCTAAACTTGATATGGTTGGAAATGCTCAGAGGCTCGAACTTAAGTTCGAGCCTCTGAGCACTTCCAACCATATCAAGTTTAGAATTGTTGGATCACATGATATGAGCAAAAGAACAAAGAGGCTCGAACTTAAGTTCGAGCTTCTGAGCATTTCCAACCATATCAAGTTCAGGATTGTTGTGTGTTATGTGCAAAAGAACAAAGAGGCTCGAACTTAAGTTCGAGCCTCTTTGTTCTTTTGCACATAAGACACAACAATCCTAAACTTGATATGATTGGAAAAGCTGAGAGGCTCGAACTTAAGTTCGAGCCTCTTTGTTCTTTTGCACATAACACACAACAATCGTGAACTTGATATGGTTGGAAATGCTCAGAGGTTCGAACTTAAGTTCGAGCCTCTTCGTTCTTTTGCACATAAGACACACCAATCCTAAACTTGATATGGTTGGAAATGCTCAGAGGCTCGAACTTAAGTTCGAGCCTCTCAGCTTTTCCAACCATATCAAGTTCAGGATTGGTGTGTCTTATGTGCAAAAGAACGAAGAGGCTCGAACTTAAGTTCGAGCCTCTCAGCTTTTCCAATCATATCAAGTTTAGGATTGTTGGATCACATGATATGGTTGGAAAAGCTCAGAGGCCTTAGGTTCTGAAGCCATGTCAAGTGTAGGATTGTTGTGTCTTATGTGCAAAAGAACAAAGAGGCTCGAACTTAAGTTCGAGCCTCTGAGCATTTCCAACCATATCAAGAGTAGGCTTTTCCAACCATATCATTCTTTGGTCACATGATATGAGCAAAGAGGCTCGAACTTAAGTTCGAGCCTCTTTGTTCTCTTGCTCATAATACACAACAATCCTACACTTGATATGGTTGGAAATGCTCAGAGGCTCGAACTTAAGTTCGAGCCTCTCAGCTTTTCCAACCATATCAAGATCAGGATTGGTGTGTCTTATGTGCAAAAGAACGAAGAGGCTCGAACTTAAGTTCGAGCCACTGACCTTTTCCAACCATATCAAGTTCAGGATTGTTGGATCACATGATATGGTTGGAAAAGCTGAGAGGCCTTAGGTTCTGATATTAACAGAAGAACAAAGAGGCTCGAACTTAAGTTCGAGCCTCTGAGCTTTTCGTGCCATATCAAGTTTATGATTGTTGTGCTTTAATGTGCAAAAGAACAAAGAGGCTCGAACTTAAGTTCGAGCCTCTGAGCACTTCCAACCATATCAAGTTTAGAATTGTTGGATCACATGATATGAGCAAAAGAACAAAGAGGCTCGAACTTAAGTTCGAGCTTCTGAGCATTTCCAACCATATCAAGTTCAGGATTGTTGTGTGTTATGTGCAAAAGAACAAAGAGGCTCGAACGTAAGTTCGAGCCTCTTTGTTCTTTTGCACATAAGACACAACAATCCTAAACTTGATATGATTGGAAAAGCTGAGAGGCTCGAACTTAAGTTCGAGCCTCTTTGTTCTTTTGCACATAACACACAACAATCGTGAACTTGATATGGTTGGAAATGCTCAGAGGTTCGAACTTAAGTTCGAGCCTCTTCGTTCTTTTGCACATAAGACACACCAATCCTAAACTTGATATGGTTGGAAATGCTCAGAGGCTCGAACTTAAGTTCGAGCCTCTCAGCTTTTCCAACCATATCAAGTTCAGGATTGGTGTGTCTTATGTGCAAAAGAACGAAGAGGCTCGAACTTAAGTTCGAGCCTCTCAGCTTTTCCAATCATATCAAGTTTAGGATTGTTGGATCACATGATATGGTTGGAAAAGCTCAGAGGCCTTAGGTTCTGAAGCCATGTCAAGTGTAGGATTGTTGTGTCTTATGTGCAAAAGAACAAAGAGGCTCGAACTTAAGTTCGAGCCTCTGAGCATTTCCAACCATATCAAGAGTAGGCTTTTCCAACCATATCATTCTTTGGTCACATGATATGAGCTTTTCCTGCCATATCAAGTTTATGATTGTTGTGTTTTAATGTGCAAAAGAACAAAGAGGCTCGAACTTAAGTTCGAGCCTCTCAGCTTTTCCAACCATATCAAGTTCAGGATTGTTGTGTGTTATGTGCAAAAGAACAAAGAGGCTCGAACTTAAGTTCGAGCCTTTGAGCATTTCCAACCATATCAAGTGTAGGCTTTTCCAACCATATCATTCTTTGGTCACATGATATGGTTGGAAAAGCTGAGAGGCTCGAACTTAAGTTCGAGCCTCTGAGCACTTCCAACCATATCAAGTTTAGAATTGTTGGATCACATGATATGAGCAAAAGAACAAAGAGGCTCGAACTTAAGTTCGAGCTTCTGAGCATTTCCAACCATATCAAGTTCAGGAATGTTGTGTGTTATGTGCAAAAGAACAAAGAGGCTCGATCCAACAATCCTACACTTGATATAGTTGAAAATGCTCAGAGGCTCGAACTTAAGTTCGAGCCTCTCAGCTTTTCCAACCATATCAAGTTCAGGATTGTTGTGTGTTATGTGCAAAAGAACAAAGAGGCTCCAACTTAAGTTCGAGCCTCTGAGCTTTTCCAACCATATCAAGTTCAGGATTGTTGGATCACATGATATGGTTGGAAAAGCTGAGAGGCCTTAGGTTCTGAAGCCATGTCAAGTGTAGGATTGTTGTGTCTTATGTGCAAAAGAACAAAAAAGCTCGAACTTGATATGATTGGAAAAGCTGAGAGGCTCGAACTTAAGTTCGAGCCTCTTTGTTCTTTTGCACATAACACACAACAATCGTGAACTTGATATGGTTGGAAATGCTCAGAGGCTCGAACTTAAGTTCGAGCCTCTTTGTTCTTTTGCTCATATCATGTGATCCAACAATCCTACACTTGATATAGTTGGAAATGCTCAGAGGCTCGAACTTAAGTTCGAGCCTCTCAGCTTTTCCAACCATATCAAGTTCAGGATTGGTGTGTCTTATGTGCAAAAGAACGAAGAGGCTCGAACTTAAGTTCGAGCCTCTGAGCATTTTCAACCATATCAAGTGTAGGCTTTTCCAAGCATATCATTCTTTGGTCACATGATATGAGTAAAGAGGCTCGAACTTAAGTTCGAGCCTCTTCGTTCTTTTGCACATAAGACACAACAATCCTAAACTTGATATGATTGGAAAAGCTGAGAGGCTCGAACTTAAGTTCGAGCCTCTTGTTCTTTTGCACATAACACACAACAATCCTGAACTTGATATGGTTGGAAAAGCTCAGAGGCTCGAACTTAAGTTCGAGCCTATTTGTTCTTTTGCACATATCATGTGATCCAACAATCCTACACTTGATATAGTTGAAAATGCTCAGAGGCTCGAACTTAAGTTCGAGCCTCTCAACTTTTCCAACCATATCAAGTTCAGGAGTGGTGTGTCTTATGTGCAAAAGAACAAAGAGGCTCGAACTTAAGTTCGAGCCTCTGAGCATTTCCAACCATATCAAGTGTAGGCTTTTCCAACCATATCATTCTTTGGTCACATGATATGAGCAAAAGAACAAAGAGGCTAGAACTTAAGTTCGAGCCTCTCAGCTTTTCCAATCATATCAAGTTTAGGATTGTTGTGTATTATGAGCAAGAGAACAAAGAGGCTCGAACTTAAGTTCGAGCCTCTAAGCTTTTCCAGCCATATCAAGTTCAGAATTGTTGGATCACATGATATGAGCATCAGCTTTTCCAGCCATACCAAGTTAAGTTCGAGCCTCTCAGCTTTTCCAACCATATCAAGTTCAGGATTGTTGTGTGTTATGTGCAAAAGAACAAAGAGGCTCCAACTTAAGTTCGAGCCTCTGAGCTTTTCCAACCATATCAAATTCAGGATTGTTAGATCACATGATATGATTGGAAAAGCTGAGAGGCCTTAAGTTCTGAAGCCATGTCAAGTGTAGGATTGTTGTGTCTTATGTGCAAAAGAACAAAGGCTCGAACTTAAGTTCGAGCCTCTGAGCATTTCCAACCATATCAAGTGTAGGCTTGTTGGATCACATGATATGAGCAAAAGAACAAAGAGGCTCGAACTTAAGTTCGAGCCTCTTTGTTCTTTTGCACATAACACACAACAATCCTGAACTTGATATGGTTGGAAAACCTGAGAGGATCGAACTTAACTTTGTATGGATGGAAAGGCTAAGGCTCATATCATGTGATCCAACAATCCTGAACTTGATATGGCTGGAAAAGCTTAGAGGCTCGAACTTAAGTTCGAGCCTCTTTGTTCTCTTTCTCATAATACACATTAATCCTAAACTTGATATGATTAGAAAAGCTGAGAGGCTCGAACTTAAGTTCGAGCCTCTGAGCTTTTCCAACCATATCAAGTTCAGGATTTGTTTGGACACATGATATGAGCGTTAGCTTTTCTAGCCATATCAAGTTTAGGATTGTTGTGTCTTATTAGCAAAAGAACAAAGAGGCTCGAACTTAAGTTCGAGCCTCGGAGCTTTTCCAACCCGGAGCTTTTCCAACCCGGAGCTTTTCCAACCATATCAAGTTTAGGATTGTTTGGTCACATGATATTAGCAAAAGAGCAAAGAAGAGTTAGAGCCTCTTAGCTTTTCCAAGCATATCAAGTTTATGATTGTTGTGTGTTATAGGATTGTTGGGTCACATGATATGAGCAAAAGAACAAAGAGGAGTTTGAGCCTCTCAGCTTTTTCCAACCATATCAAGTTCAGGATTGTTAGATCACATGATATGAATAGAAGAACAAAGAGGCTTGAACTTAAGTTCAAGCCTCGGAGCTTTTCCAACCATATCAAGTTTAGATTTCTTGTGTCTTATTGCAAAAGAACAAAGAGGATCGAACTTAAGTTCGAGCCTCTAAGCTTTTCCAACCATATCAAGTTTAGGATTGTTGCCTTAGTAAGAGCAATTGTTGCCACAATCCTTCTGGTGTATCCTTCTTTTCGTACCATGCTATGAATGCTTCTCGCACTGCTTCCCAGCTTCCTGTTGCTTCATTGGATAGGTTGTTGTACCATATTCTTGCTTCCTCCTTTAGGACCAACGGAAAAGCCTTTATCTTGATAGCTTCTTGATCCCTTCCTGCGACAAGGTAAGCCATCTCCAAGTTGTCCAAAAAGGCTACACCATCTTCGTTGGGCCTTCCGTAGAAGTGTGGGAAGATTGTTGCCATCGTTGAACTTGAAATTGCAAATTTCTTACAAAAGAATGAAGATCTAGACATCAAAACTAAGGGTATATTCTAAAACTGGAAAGATAAAGGGTTCTTGAGACTCAAGGATTTCTGCTAAACGCTTTGCCCTGAAATGATAGACTATGCGTTGTTGGAAGAGTATCTTTCTACTATATGTGATATGCACAGGAAGAAGGAATCTTGGTTGATAAGGTTGGTTGGGACGAATGGGACGATTTTGGTTGTTGGGGTTTTGGAAATTCATGAATGAGTTCCTCAGAGGGGGCACCAGGTTATGAGAGGGGCATTAAGGAAATGACCTCTAACACTTCCTTGATCCTCAACTCATAAACAAAGAATGGAATTGAAGATGAGGGACACCAGGCTCCTATAAAATCACTCACATGAAAAAACATACAGCACTGCCAAAGCAGAGGTGGTCCGCGCCGCTTTGTCACACAAATACAATGGCACTCTTAGGGTGGGTGATCCACGTTGCCCTCTTAGTACACTTAAACACAATCAGCACGAAGGTACTCTTAAGGCAGGGGTGATCCGCATCGCCCTCTTAGTACCAACACACAAACATTACACAAGTACTCTTAAGGCAGGGGTTGTCCACACCGCCCTCTTAGTACCAACACAGAAAATGCAAAACACTCACAAGAAAGAGATTCTCAATGACAAGAGGAGACAAGTGATACCACAATCTTCAATGGGTTTTGGGAATGATGGAGAAGAGGGAAGGAATATGGAAGGAGTAGGAAATGAGAGAATAAGAGAGGGTGTATTGGATAGAATAAGCAAGGGTTCAGGGTAATGGAAATGGAAGGAATTGGAGAAATGAACTTGATTGAAATAGAAAATATTACAAAGACATGGGGGACTTACAAATTAGGAGCTTGTATAGCTCTCTCAATACAATGACATAGGGTAGACTCCTCCTCCTAGGTTTGGAGTGCTCACTATACCCACAGCGTGTACCTGCATACAACTCTTCTTGTTTTGAGGGCACCCAAGGGGGTCCTTTTATAGGCCTTTTGGGAAGATATTTGGATATGATATTATTTGGGAGAATCTTCTAGATGTGACACTTGTGTGGTGGAAAATACAATATTGACAAAATCCTAGAAGATTTTTGGCCATTCTAAGGTGTTCATCTTATCCCATATGGTCATATCTTTGATTTTTTCATGAAAAATCATAAAAAATACTATAAATAGAACCTCCATTTCGTGGGAATGAGCCTCAAATCCGAGTTTGGGCATTTGGAATATTTTATGCACGGTTTTGGGCTCAAAAAGTCAATCACATGTGTCCCATTTGTCAAGAATCTTTGTGTAGGACTCAAAAGTCTATGGTGGGGCTTGAGCCTTTGAAAAGTTTTCTGGACTCTTTCAAAAGGGAGAGTGGTTCAAGCTTAAATATTTGAATTTTATAAAATTACTTGTCCCACTCCATATTTAGCTTGGGATTTGATTCTACCATTCACTGCAAGTAAGGGTAGCTACTTTACTAGGGTGGGGCCCACCTTATTCTTGGATTTTTATTTCCTTCAAATACATATATTTATGGTTTTCATGAAGGTTTGAAAATTGAAAATACTATAGGGGTACATACCTATACATAAGGTATTATTAAGGAGGGGTTTCAAAAAATATTTCCTCAACGTTTAGGAGTGTATTGGCCTAGCATGGACAAGGAAATTCATGAGTGGATTAAGAACTGTCCAACATGCAAAGAGAGACCCCCAGTGGAGCATGCCACTCTTTATCATGTGTCGTTAATTCCAGATTGGAGTGCTCCATTGGTAGAATTCATGAGATCAAGAGCATTACCCGATGAGGCTAGCCTAGCACGAAGAAGAAGCATGGAGCAAGAGGCTCAGGACTATGCCTTATTAGGAGACAACCTATATCGGAGAGGCAAAGATGGATACTTAAGATTGTGCGTTCATGAATCAGACTATTTGAAAGTCTTAGAAAGTGCACATAGCAGTGTTGCAGGTGGGCACTTCGGGCCTGATCGAGCAATTAAGACCATCCTGTTCTCAGGACTTTGATGGCCCACTCTTCATATGGATGCCCATACCTATGTGAAGAAATGTGACACATGTCAATGAGCACAATATCCGATCAGAAAAGATGAGATGCCTTTGAGGCCAATGATGGGAGGATGTGCATTCTCGAAGTGGGGTATAGACTTTGTTGGTCCTATTAACCCCCCAGCTAGAAACTCCCATACAGAATACATTATTGTAGCCCCTGATTACCTTACCAAGTGGGTGGAAGTAAAAGCCACAACAAAGAATGATGCTCAAACAACGGCTAAGTTCTTATTCGAAAACGTGTTCACTAGATATGGGTTACCAATAGAATTGGTTAGTGATAGAGGTACGCACTTCTTGAACGAGGTCATTGAAAATCTCCTTCAAGAATTCATGGTGATACACAAGAAGTCTTCCCCTTATCATCCACAAGCCAATGGACAAGCCGAGAGCACGAATAAGATCCTATGTAACGTATTGACAAAACTTGTAAATAATAAATGCTCTGATTGGGACAAACAGCTTCATCGTGTTGTTTGGGCTTACCGAGTTGCGTACAAAATAGTACTCAATGCCACCCCATTTCAGATGGTCTTCGGACAGAATGTTGTGCTGCCATTAGACTTCCTAATTCCAACTTTAAAGGTAGCACAAGAGCACGAGTGGAATGGACACGAGTTGTCCTCCCGGATCTTTGATCTAGAACACTTGGGTGAGACGAGGCTACGAGCAGCCGCAGGCATCTATGCTGCAAAGAAAAGACAAAAGGCATACTTTGATGCACACATCAAAGACAAAGGATTGACAGAGGGAGACCTAGTGCTTGTTTACACACTAAAGTAGCATGCCCAAAAATTGGAGAAACGAGGATATGGACCCATGATCATTAATAGAATCTCCACTAGTGGTGCAGTTCAATTGGCCACTTTAGAAGGTGATATCTTGCCGAACTATATAAGTGGTTGTCGAGTCAAGTTATATCAAGAACCTCTTACAGAGGAAATGCTCATGAGACTCAACACTGCTAAGAAGCGAAAAGAAGAGGAGTTAAGGGTTAGAGAAGAAGCACAAGTAGAGGCTAGAGAGTGCATCAGAAGAAATAAGTTACGATGATTAGGCCTAGATGTCAACACAAAAGCTCCAAAATATCACATGGACATGTGCCAAAAATCGGACCTAACTACTTCTCGAATAATTGACCGACACCCCTTTGTGACCATAGAGGTAGGACAAGGAAAGAGTGTAAGGACTGTGAGAGCATTGGTTGACTCAGGTGCAGCAACTAGTGCAGTTAGACTTTCATACTGCCAAGACCTGCAAGTGGACATCAAGCCCATAGAAGCATATCTCATAGGATTGGAGGTGTGGAAACCCTTTGTTTGGGCGAGGTGGAACTTCCCATCTACCTTCAAGATGTTCCAATAAAAGTCAAAATGCTAGTGTGTCACGATGCGTGTGTGTCAAAAGCTCTATGACCTAGAAGGACTTGATCACAAAAGAACAGACTCAAAGGCAAGCTGACTCCTCTTGTCTGAAGACTAATATCGTCACAACCAATCAACCAAAAAGGCAAGTGAATCAGCACATGACAACCACTATACCAAATCAACTAAGAGAAATCAAGAACAAAGTAGCTCTGGGCATGAAACAGATCTGGGTACGAAAAGGAGAGCAACCACTAGCCTTGCCAACACAATTTCCACTCAGGCAAGCCCACCATGCGAAGATAACACAAAAGCAACCAAGACCACCTCAACCAAAAGATCTCCGACAAATATGGGTGCCTAAGAAATTAGTTGCAGCCCAACAAGGGCGATTACAGATGTGGGTACCTAAGAAGCTCTTGCATACACAACGGCCTATGCTTCCCACCATGCAAAAGGTCTCCACAAAGAAGCCAAGGAGAGAAAAGGGTAAGAACAAAGCACAAAGACCAAAACAATACAAACTCAACCCTTCGGCAAAAGGAAGAAGACAATCATCAAGGATATGGGTTTGGAAGCCTAAGGTACCAGTAGCATCCCCAACACCAAAGAACAAACCACTCCGGATACAAAATTTAAGCAACCAACCAAAGATGAAGAAGGACTTGTACGCAGCCCAACATTGTTCCAAAATGGATCCCTAAAATCAGTTGTCCTTTTGACATCCAAGGGATACCTCCAACAAAGGTTGCATCAACATCTGCAAGAACATTGAAAGCCTCCACATGCAACAACCATGTGCTTGTGGCATAACCTTGTCTTTTGCACCATTGAGGTCATGCACTTCCAAAGTATGCATCAAGATAGGGCCACATTACACGGCCGTGCATAGACACCATTGAGAAATCCCAGGCACATGATACACACTTAATATATGTAAATTATTTTTTGGCTACTAACCACTGTCTTCTTGTTTGTGAAATTGTTCCAAAAAAAAAAGGTGACGAGAAGAAGAAACAGGACCAGACGATTCAAGAATATCACTAGTGGATCATCAACAAGGACATCCATCTGCAATGAAGGACAAGCCCTTGGTCAATCACCATGATGGGAGTACAACATGAAGAAACGACTATTGACAGACCTTTCACCATGGTAAGGTGTGTATGCTTCAACAACACTATAATCATGATAGATTAGGAAACCTCTTCGTCGGCATACCCTTGGGCACTTAGCTCAAGACCCAACTTCTTGCACCATAATTCTTCCAATGCATTTCCCAAGTATGCATGCATAGGGTTACATTACAAGGCCGTGCATAAGGCACATATTTTTCTCAACCCATGCACTAATGCACTTACCCATCAGTCATTATGGGTCAAAAGTACTTGGCATCCTACTATGAAACTCATGTTCAAAGCTCCAAGTACATAACGTGTACAACATCAGTACCTATGAAGCCATTCAATGTCAACAACTGCTCAGGATCAATATTGACGACCTCTTTTGAGCAACTAGCAATCTGTGAAAGCACGACAATACGCCATCCAGCTCAAGTCCAAGGAAGAAGTACCTACCAAGGGACCAACTCTCGCACAGGCTAGTAGTGGAAAATTGAAGAACGTGACAATCGATCAGGCTACATTGGGAAGATGGACCGCTCCTGTTGATACATGAAGGACACTACCTCTCAACGTACTACATGGAACAACAACTACAACAAGGGTCTGTCAGGGACGACAGACTCAAGAAGGGGGGGAGTGTTGAAGCTCAAGAAGCTCAAGGTCAAGAACAAGGCATGGAAGCACATCAAGGAAGTGGACACACAAGAAGAAGGAGCAAGTAGGGAGCTCCAAGAAGCACTTGTCAAATTTTCAAAAGAAATCCCTATAAAATAGTGACTTTTATCACTAAAAACCATTGTGAATACCATTTTTCATTTTTTTAACTCCATTTTGTTCAAGTCGAGGAGTCCTCGAGCTTGAGGAGTATTAGAACTATCATCCTACCAATTTTCATAATTTTTAGACTCTATTTGAGCCCCCAAATAAGCCCTAGAACCTATTTTTTAACTAGGCCGGACACTAGGTCTGAACAGGGCCAAAACCACTCAAAAAACTATAAAAAGAGCTGGAGAGCTAATTTTTGAGGTTAGCTTGTTGTAGATTTCAGCCTTGTAAGAGATTTCTTTTGTAATCGAAGCTTTCCATTGTTCCACTCTTTGCTCTTGCCTTGTGCGTGTGTGTGTGTGTGTGTATGTGTATGCATGCTTGTCTGCTTTCACTCACGCACTTGTGCCATCACTTGCTCACGGTCTTCATACGAGTCCTCACGTCTCCACGGATTGACATTTATGAGGTGTATCTTGGTACTCACCATTGTGCTAGAGTGACACATAGCATTATCTAGTTATGATTCTCAAACTCTCACAGAGTTGGAGATATGGCACAAAAGGCTTGCTCACATTGGTGAGAGGACACTCAAACAAATTTGCATGGACCAAAGTGTACTTGGCTTACCTAATATCACAAGGCAACACATGATTTATAAGTGTGAAGCTTGTCAATTCGGCAAGGCTCATAGACAACCTTTCAATAAGAAGGGATATGTGTATCAAAATCTTTTGGATCTACTGCACATGGATGTGTGGGGTCCTAGTAAGGATCCATCTATATCAGGCTCAAAATATTATGTGTCTTTCATAGATGATTGTAGCACGTGGACCATATTTTTTTTCATGAAGCATAAGGATGAAGTTTTTAATTGCTTTAAGAAGTATGTTTTTCTTGTTGAAAATCAAACAGGTAGGACTTTGAAAAGACTTAGATCAGATGGTGGAGGAGAATACTTCTCTTCTGAATTTGATGCCTACTTGCATGAAAGTGGCATTAAAAGGGAATTCACTACAAGGTATACACCCAAAATCAAGGGTGTAGCAGAGAGGAGAAACAGAGCTATTGTTGAAGCTGCAAGGTCCATGCTCAATGAAAAGGGATTGCCAAACTACCTATGGGCAGAGGCTATGTCTACAGCCACACATCTCATAAATAGAGTTCCATCTAAGTCACTAAATGGAACCACTCCATATGAAGTGTAGAATGGAAGAAGACCTAGTCTAGAGCATTGTAAAATCTTTGGATGCTTAGGCTATGCTCACATTCCTTCTCAAGTAAGAGGGAAATTGGATCCCAAGGCAGAGAAGTGCATATTCATTGGTTATGACCAAAACCAAAAGGGATATAGATTGTACAATCCAACCAATAAAGGATTTTTTGTCAGTAGAGATGTAATTTCTGATGAGAAAAAATCATGGTTTGATGATGACAAGAAAGTGAAGCTGCCTTATGACTTGGATGAAGATTTTCCATCGCTTCAACCAAAGCAGCCAAAGCAAATTGAAGAAAGTGATTTGGAGATTGACCTAAAAGACTTGGAAAGACTAAACCTATGGAAGAGCAAAGGTAAAGCAAAAATACAAGATGCTACATATGGACCTGAGAGCTCACATCAACGACTTAGAAGGTCTTCAAGGGAGAAGAAGAAACCAGAGAGGTATGGTTATGATACTTCTTTGGTCACCAAGCACTCAATCTATATTGCAAAGGATTCAACCAATGAAGAACCTACCACATTTGAAGAAGCACAAAGCAAGAAAGCTTGGAGAGATGCAATGGATGAAGAAATGGAAGCCTTGAAGGAGAATGACACTTGGGAGCTTGTACCTAACAAGCCATCTATCAAGGTAATTGGATCTCAATGGATATACAAAATCAAAAGGAATCCAAATGGAAGTATAAATAGACATAAAGCAAGGTTAGTTGCTAAAGGGTATTCTCAAACCCATGGTATTGATTATGAGGAGACTTTCTCTCCTATCGCAAAAATGCCTACAATTAGGGTTCTCATTAGTCTTGTTGCATCTAGAAATTGGAAGCTCTATCAACTTGATGTAAAGAATGCTTTCTTAAATGGATGGATTTCTGAGGCAGTGTATATGGCACAACCTCCTGGATATGAGGATGCACATCATCCAACTATGTATGCAAATTAAAGAAATCCTTGTATGGATTGAAGCAAGCTCCAAGAGCTTGGAATTTCAGATTGGTGACTTATTTGCAGGACCAAGAATTCAAAGCTAGCAAGGTGGATACCTCTTTGTTCATAAAGAGGAATGGATCTGAAGTTATCTATCTATGTGTGTATGTTGATGATATTATTATCACAGGGAATGATCTTGAAGGAATCAAACAGGTAAAGAGTCAAATGAAGGAGGAGTTCAAAATAAGTGATCTTGGACCACTCACTTATTTTCTTAGATTGGAGTTAATTTACACAGGTTTAGGTATATATATCACACAAAGGAAGTATGTGCATGACATGCTCATTAAATTCAAGATGGAAAACACCAAGTGTGCAAGTACACCTATGGAGAAAAATCATAAGCTTAGTGCTTATGAAGGAGAGCCAACTGAAGACATCACAAACTATCCAAGCTTGGTTGGAAGTTTGAACTATGCAACACTCACAAGGGTGGATATATGTTGTAATGTTAGCACACTGAGTCAATTTATGCATAAGCCTAGAAGACCACATATGGAAGCTGCCAAGAGAGTCCTCAAGTACCTAAAGGGGACCATAAAAGAAGTTTTGTTTTATCCATTTACTTTAGATATTGAGCTAAAGGCCTACTCAAATGCAGATTGGGCCGGATCTAGAGATGATAAAAGAAGCACATCTGGGTATGTATCATTTGCAGGTTCAAAAATCATTTCTTGGTCATCCAAGTAGCAACCAAACGTGGCATTATCTTCTACTGAAGCCGAATATAGAGGTTTGGCTAATGCAACTCAAGAAATCATGTGGTTAAAATCTTTGTATATAGATCTTGGACTTCATTCTTCAACACCTCACATTTTTCATGACAACACAAGCTCACTACATCTTGGAGCTAATCCGGTATACCACGCTAGAACCAAGCATATTGAATTCCACTACCATTATGTAAGGGAGAAGCTGATGAGCAAGGATATTCAACTATCCTATGTCTCTACAGATATGCAATGTGCAAAAATGTTGACTAAAGCTCTTGATGGTTCAAAATTGAGTAGATTCAAGTTGATGATTGGCTTGCAAGAAATCAAGGACAATTGAAGACTTATTTAGAGGCCAAGCATGTTAGGCTTGAGGGGGGTCTATTGGTGCATTTTACACAAGCCTACATGCATTTATAATTTGAATTATGTTCATTTGTAGTCATATGTGTAGACATATGAACACCTCTTGTAGAAGAGTACATTTTATCTCTTGTAATTGTAAAAGAAAGAATGGATTAAGTCATCCATGATGTAAAAAACAAATTGATGGCTCCAAGTACATAAAACCATGATTCCATCAGCTGAGAGAACATTTCCTAATTCTTAACATCACTTTTAGGTGAAATCATTTGAATTCAAATTCAAAACTACCTCCAAAAGTAGTTATAAAAAGAGTCAGAAGGAAGTTGCCAAAGGAGAGCTTGATTCATGCGCACTTCATGCTTATTTGTAGAGATTGAAGAGATTACTCCATAGCTCTATCATTTTACTCCCATTTTGCAAATATTCATTGCCAATGTGGTTGTAATCATATGTGAGCCTATACATTCATCTTTTACTCCTTCTCTATTTTGTTCTTTGTTATACTCACTCAGAACAATAACTCCAGAAGCTCATATCTCGGGCTACACGTAACCTTTTTCAGAGTTTTAAGGTACATTGATAGCTCTCTAAGTCTATTTCATGCTCAAAAAATTTCATGGTCATTGGAGTTACTATTTGTGAGAAATCTGCATTTTTTTGCTCACTCGTCTATCTCTATAGGGCCCCGAGAATGGCAGAGGTGTTCTAGATTTTGCTAAAACTTGTCCTTAGTTTTCCATTGATGAATTGAAGTGTTTTGTCTTGGATTAGAAAGCTATGTAAGTCGATTTGCTATGTCTAAAAGTAATTTTTCTAATTCCTACCAGGTTGAGAGCACTCTCTATTTTTTCCAGCAGGTGTATGTACAAAAATAGCAAGTTTGGGGAGCTAGTCATTTTGCAACTAGTCTGTCTTGACTCAAACTTTTGAGATACTTGTTCCAAAGCACTTGGGTGATTTTTTTGTGGATTAAGGAAGCTCAAAGGGTCTACTAACAAACTCGGAAGTCTTAGTTGGCTGGTGTGAAGCCGGTTGTAGCAGCACCAACTCATCTTTGGATTGCATCCACCATCTCTCTCCACATGGAGACCATCAGGTGGATCAATTCCAGCTTTCTACAAGTCGTACTACATGACTATATGTGGGGTATTTGTTGTCTCACTTTAGGATGTGCGACGTGGAAACAATGTTGAGTGAAGTGTTTGCATAAATACTAATGGCCTATGGAGTGCATATGGTAAAATTAACATAACTGAATGCAAAAAATGAGCAAATCTAAAATTGTGCCATAGGAAGTAAAATTTCACAAATAAGAGAGTCAATTATTTCTTCATTTACTGGAATGTTCACAAGCATAGGAAACAAATAAGTAGACATAAAGATATAAATGGAACAGTGATCTATAGGTATACTTCTAGTTCGATTTATAATTCTTCTAGAAGATGTCCTTGATTTAGAAGAAGAACTAACATCCATGAATACAAAACTGATGAGAAACTAGTACGAAAAGTAAAGCCTATACAAGTTATATATCTAAGTAAGATCTTTAAGACAACTTCAAGTTCCAACAAATGAAATGGATCTCATCCACAAGAGAAATATGGATGGAAAGAATTGAGTGTCTGCAACTCTAGTCAGCAAACATAGTGTCTCTCCCCACCTTCTTGTTCGTAATGCTTATCAAGATCGAAAGTGCTCAAAAGTGCTCATCAATGCTCTGAAAAAAACTATTAGAAAAACCAACATAAGTAGATTTATGACAAATAAAAAAAACTCACTTCTTTGTTAATTACTTTCAATTCCTACCAAATGCATAAAACTTTACTTAAATGCATGTCTACACTTACACATGCATATGATCATGCACACACACATTTACTCATGCACACATACATTTACTCATGCACACATAAATGCACTCTATCATACATGCACTTTCACTCACATACATGCATGCAGCCTCACATACATGGATGTACTCTATGCATGTACATGCTCACACTCACTCACATATATGCACTTTCACATATACATACTCAATCACATGCATGTATACATTCACTCACATGCATGCATACACTCTTTCATATATGCATACACTCATGCATATACACATACATGCATGCACTCACATGTACATGCACTCTCACTCACATACATGCATGCACTCTATGCATGTACACTCTCACATACACACTCATGCATACATACATACACTCATGCATACATGCATGCTCTCTCACATATGCATGTATACGTAAATGCACATGCACTAATCGTTCAATCACATATGCACTTATATAAACACACATACTAATAAATCTCTCTCTCTCTCTCTCTCTCTCTCTCTATATATATATATATATATATATCTATATATATATATATATATATATATATATATATATATATATATATATATATATATATATATATATATATATATATATATATATATATATATAACTCCGTACTTGAAAACCCATTACGGAAAAAACACATCACAACCACATATTTATATGCATACAGCACACACACGCGCACATACTCTCCCTTTATTAAACATACACACTTCACACACTTGGCATACATACTATATTCACACACACACATTTATAACTACTTACACGCACGTAGACGCACACCTCACACACGCATGCACACTTACTATAAGTATGCACTTACATAATTTATTAGTTAGGTTTATATTAATTATCCATATATTGAATCAAATTGTATTATTTATTAGTTATGTTTATTAACCTAAATTGACTTATATTAAATTAAATATATTAATTATTAGATGTATCTAATAATTTATATATTAACCATATATATATTAAGTCAAATATATTCACATATATTAAAAACAAATAGAACCATATATATATATATATATATATATATATATATATATATATATATATATATATATATATATATATATATATATATATATATATATATGTGTGTGTGTGTGTGTGTGTGTGTGTGTGTGTGTATATATATATATATATATAGAGAGAGAGAGAGAGAGACTTCACATATTTCACACATATAGTATATTCCTTATTAGGGCTAGAATCCATAAACGTACACAAACAAATACATATACATGGTACACATCCATAGAGCACATAGATCTATACATATGATCATAAACACATATAAAAAACCATATACATATACTCTCCTTCACATACACACATATACCCTTACTCATAACACTTTAGACACACTCATTAATACACATACATATACAAAAACATATAACACAATAGACACATTCACACTCACACCACATAAGCAAATTGATAATCATGCTTACACTTACACATTCACATAAACATATAATTTCACGCATATTGACATACATGTATAGATTCAAAAACATAGACATTCTCAGTCACAAAAAAAACAAACACTCAATATCACAAATAGATAAGAACATATAGACACATAGCTAGACATATATCACAATACACTCTTACCCATGCATCCAACACCAATGCACATGCATACACATGGGCACATGCTCAAACATACCCATGCAAACACATACATAAGCAAGGTTAAATATACTTGTACCCACACATTTACATAGGATATCCTTCTCACAAACACTTGGGCACATGTAGGGTTTCAAAACACATTTGGACTTAGGATAAATGCATAGGGTATCTCACATTCATTTGTTTCACAACACCTAAAACTAGAGGACTCAAATAAAGATGCAAATGGACATTTAATGGTAGGTGCAATCAACAAAAACCAAAAAACAATTGGAGGCTCATGTTTAATGCACATCTATGTCTTCTTCCACCTACATGTACTCAAGAGAGAGGTCAATCAAATCAGCAAATCACATAAAACATATTTTTAATAGATTAGAGATCACCAGTTTTGAAGAAGATTTTTAATTGTCCTGAATGTCAGTCAGAGTGATGAAATCCTTTTGGCATCTGCCAATATACTCCTAATCTCTTTAGATCTTGAGTTGTTCCATGTACAAATTTATGTATTCTCCATTTATTCTCATGAGCTTGTTGAATTAAATTTGTTCTATCGTCATCTTCTACACATTTTGGAAGTACTCCATCAAATATAAGCTACCTTCCACAATGTGTAGGTCTCTTAGTTTCTAAAACTCCTTGCCTTTTGCTGAATTGATCCTATGATTAGTTCCATGTGTAAGCATAGGCACTAATTTCTCAACCCATGTTGTGCTAAAGGAGATGGTGGACAGTCACAAGAGATGAAGTGGTGTAGCTAGATCTTGCTTCACACCCACTAAGAATGATGGTTGGAGAGTGTAGAAAGCCTCTTTGACTAGATTATGAACATAAATAGTCATATATGTTTCTTGGAAGATGATCCACTGCTTGAAGGATCAAAACAGATAGGTTGGAAGATAGTGCAAGATCAAAAACTTGCTATTTTAGTTCATACACATGTCTAGTGTTTTGAACAATTCTTTGAGCACAGCAGCAATCGGCTTAATTCCTTTTGGGGAACTCTGATTAACTTAATGAGCTAACATTCATGAGTGATTTCATCAAAAATGATAGACTACATGCACAAAAATGTGTTTAGCAAATCATACTATCATCCTGACATTTTCGGGCAGTGATAGTCTGCAGACTAGTGAGTAAAGACGAGCTAATATTTGAAAATCCCGAAAACCTTTGTTAATGATATTTTTTAGAGTTGTAGTAGACACTATGGTGAATCTACCATGCTTTAGATCATGGCAAATGATCAACTACACACAGAGAAAAAGCTATGACAAGATCACTATTCTGATAGACTTATGAAGAAGTGACATGAGAATGTAATGATCACATATGTAGTAAAGCATGTACAAATACAATGTCATTAGCAATCAACCATTGCTCAATGAGTGAGAAGTAATGATAGTACATCAAAATGATCTTTGAACTTCGAGATGCCTGCAGGTCTTTTAGACCCTCTTTTTAAAGACATGCTTGGAGCCAAGGTTTGAATTCAAATTCAAACTTCCACCTAAAAGGTGAGTGCTAACATCTAAGATAGATTCTCTCTTAATTCAAAAACCAGAATGATTTTTATTTTAGCTCCTCCTAACTCCACATGGATACAATCCACTTTTACAAAAGTAAATGTGAAGTGAATTTACAAGAGGTTGAACATATGGAGCCTTTCAAAGGTTATGTCAATAAGTTAAGCATAAGTGTGATAATCAAGTATGTAGGCTTGGGCTTAATTGCACCAACAGCTCCCCCTCAAGCCTAACATGCTTGGTTTTCATTGCTCCTTAAATTTTTGCAAACCAATCATCAATTTGAACATGTTCATCTTTGTTCCATCCAATGCCTTCATGAGTATATCTGCACATTGTAAATGAGTTGATACATAGGATAGTTGAATATCCTTGCTAAGAAATTTTTCCCTTAGATAATGATAGTGCACTTCAATGTGTTTAGTCCTTGCATGGTATACAAGATTAGCAGCCAAATGAAGTGAACTAGTGTTATCTCCAAAGATGATTGGAGTGTAGGAATGTATCTCCAACTCTGCATATAATTGCTTAAGCCACATAGCTTCCTTAGTTGCATTTGCCAAACCTCTATATTCTACTTCTGTGGAAGATAATGCCACAGTTGGTTGCTTCTTGGATGACCAAGATATGAGCTTTGAACCTACAAAAGGTAGGTACCCTGAAGTGCTCCTCCTATCATCCTTGAAGCCATCCCAATCTGCATCAGAATACATCTTTATATCTATGTTAGAGGTGAAGGGATAGAATAATCCTTCAATCATTGTACCCTTTGGATACTTAATCACCCTCTTTGCAGCTTCCATATGAGGCTTCTTTAGTGCATGCATAAATTGACTCAATGTACTTACTTCATAGGCAATGTCCACTCTTGTTAGAGTATCATAATTGAGACTTCCCACAAGTTGTTGGTAACTTGTAACCTCATCAAGTAGTTCACCTTCATGTGAACTCAATTTATGGTTGAGTTCCATAGGAGTGCCTGCAACTTTGGTGTTCTCCATCTTAAACTTTACCAACATATCATGTATGTACTTCCTTTGGGTGATGAATATACCTGAATCTATATACACAAGCTCTAAGCCAAGAAAGTAGGTTAATAAACCTAGATCATTGATTTTCAATTCCTTCATTAATTGAGCCTTGACCAGCTTGATATGGTCCGAATCATTTCCTATAATAATGATGTCATCTACATAGACACATAAGTAAATAACTTCTGATTTGTTCTTCTTAACAAATAGAGAAGAATCTGTCTTGCTTGCCACAAAGACTTGGTCTTGCAAGTAAGTAACAAGCCTATGGTTCCAAGCTCTAGCAGCTTGCTTGAGACCATACAGTGCCTTCCAAAGCTTGCATACATATCCTATTTTATCTTCATCTTCAAAAGCTATTGGTTGTGTCATATAGACTTCTTCTGATATCCATCCATTTAAGAATGCATTCTTGACATCTAATTGATATACAATCCAATTTTTAGAAGCAGCAAGACTTACCAATACCGTGATTGTTGGCATCTTTTCAACAAGTGAAATGTTTCTTCATAGTCTACTCCATGTGTTTTGGCAAATCCCTTTGCCACTAACCTTGCCTTGTACCTGTTTATAGAGCCATCATAGTTCTTTTTTATTTTGCATATCCACCTTGAACCAATTACCTTCATATCTCGCTTCTTAGGAACTAGATCCCAAGTGTGATTTTCTTGCAATGCTTCCACCTCTTCCTTCATGGCCTCTCTCCATTCTTTCTTCTTCCTAGCTTCTTCAAATGAAGAAGGCTCTTCTACCATAAAGTCTTTAGTGATGTACGCAGAGTGTTTTGTGACTAAAGATGTATCATATCCATACCTTATGGGCTTCTTAGTTTCTTTTTGTGATCTCCTTAATGCTTGATTTGAAGACTCGGGTAGATCTTCTAATTGCTTGAGTTTGGACTTGCCTCTTGACATCCAAGCCTTGAGGTCAACCTGATCTTCATCTTCTGAGTTGATGTCTTTTGCTAAGTGTTGGTTGTGGAGATAGCCTCTACCCATAAATAATTAGGTCACTTTTTCTCATTTAACATAGACTTAGCAGCTTCAACAATTCACATGTTCCTTCTCTCTACCACTCCATTCAATTCAGGAGTGTACCTGGTTGTTACTCACCTCTTTATGCCTCTGTCATGTAGAAATAGATCAAACTCATGTGAAAAGTACTCACCACCTCCATCAAATCTTATCCTCTTCATGCTCCTTCCTATTTGGTTTTTGACTAGTGCCAAATACTTCTTGAAATAGGTAAATACCTCATCTTTATGCTTCATGAAATAAAGGATTGTCCATCTACTATAATCATCAATAAATGAAACATAGTACCTTGAACATGAGATGGATGGATCTTTGCTAGAACCCCACACATCAGTGTGTACAAGCTCTAAATAGTCCTTATGGATGTATCCTTTCCTATTGAATGGTTTTCAGTGAGCTTTGCCGAATTGGCATGCTCCACATTTGTATATCATATGTTGCTTGGTCACATTGGGAATGCCAAGCACACTTTGATCCCTGCAAATTTGCTTCAGAGCTCTTTCTCCTATGTGTACTAGCCTCTTGTGCCACATTTCTAACTCAGATAAGGTTTGATCTCTATAACTCAATAGAGCTATGTTTCTTGTGTCTTCAATTTCAAATGTAAATAGTCTACCTGACTTCTCACCTTTGGCAATCCTTTTGAAGCCTTGTTGGGGGTCTTCCACATATGCTCCATGCTTAGTGAATCTAACCTATAACCCTTTCTCAACAATCTGCCCAACACTAATTAGGTTTTTGGTTATAGTAGGCACATATAGAACTTTGCTCAAAAGGTTCATACTACCATCAGATGTTTTGACATTTCCAATTTGCTTGACGGAGTGTTTAGTGTTAGCACCTTTTTATACTTCATGCTTCCCCTTGGGTTCTTCATGATTAGATAATAGAGCTACATTTACACCCACATAATTAGAACAACCTGAGTCAATGTAAAAAATATGCTCATCATCTTTACCTTGCTTGGATGTCATGTTCATGATGAGTATAGAGTCTTCTTGATCTTCAATATAGTTGTTGTAGTCCCTTCTTCCTCTAAAGCCTCCTTGATAATTGTTGTTGTTGTGGCCTTGATTGTAGTCATGGTTGTAGTTGCCTCCACCATTGTTATATCTGCCTCTTGATTGTCCATAGCTGCCTCTATGGTATCCTCTTCCCCTTTGTTTCCTTGTATCTTTGAAACATTCTTCTATAGTGTGGCTGTTAAGACCATAAATTTTGCATTGGGTCTCCCCCTATCTTGCTTTCCTCCTCTGCCCCTTCCTCTAGCACCTCTTCCTCTTCCTACATAATTAGCTTGAGAGGTACTAGCCTCTTCTTCCTCTTTCTTGCTTTTACCTTTATCCTTAGATTTATTCTTATTTGTATAAAGGGCAGAAGATTGTTTACCTCTTGAGTTGTCACCATTTCTGTTGAGCTTTGTCTCGTGGGTGAAGATTTGCCCCGTCAAGGTGTTGACATCAAGTATTTGCATATCCATGTAGAGATCCATTGCTATGGTGAAGGAATCCCACTTGTCATCAACCTTGATTCCATTAATGATCTGCCTCACAATGTGTTCTTCTTTTATCTCTTCTCCAATGCTTGCGAGCTGGTCATCCACATCTTTCATTTTGGTTACATAATCAATCACTCCTTGCTTTGGTTGTTTCTTTTGAGTTGTGAACTCCATCCACAACTGATTCTTCCTAGCTCTTGTGTTTGAGGAAAAATATGATGAAAGCACTTCCCAAGTCTCTTAGGAGCTCTTGCAATTTCTAACATGTGGTAACAAGAAATCAGAGATTGAGTTTAGTAGATATGACCTGGCAAGAGCATCCTTTGCACACCATGTGGTTAGCCTCTCTTGCTCTTCCTTTGTTGGTTGATGCTTGCTATTAAAGATTGACATTTCTTTATCTCGTGAGATGTATCCATATAGACTTATCCCTTCAAGGTATGCTTGCATCGTTAGTGACCATGTTGAGTAGTTGTTCCTATCCAATTTGTCAATGAAGGATGGAAATCCATCTCCCATCTTGATTCTTGTTGCTCTGATACCATTGTTGGATGAGATGGTGGATAATCACAAGAGATGAAGTGGTGTAGCTAGATCCTGCTTCACACCTACTAAGAATGATGGTTGGAGAGTGTAGTAGGCCTCTTTGGCTAGCTAATGAACATAAATAATCAAATATATCTCTTGCAAGATGATCCACTACTTGAAGGATCAAAATAGATAGGTTGGAAGATAGTGCAAGATCAAAAACTTGCTATTTTAGTTCATACACATGTCGAGTGTTTTGAACAATTCTCTGAGCACAGTAGCAATTGGCTTAATTCCTTTTGGGGAACTCTAACTAACTTAATGAGCTAAAAATCAAGAGTTATTTCATAAAAAATGATAGACTACATGCAGAGAAATGGGTCTAGCAAATCATACTATCATCTTGACATTTTCAGGTTGTGATAGCCTGCAAACAAGTGAGTAAAGACGAGCTAATATCTTACGATCCCGAGAAGCTTTGTTAACGAACCTTTGTAGAGTTGTAGTAGACACTATGTTGAATCTACCATGCTTTAGATCATGGCAAATGATCAACTGCACACAGAGAACAAGCTATGACAAGATCACTATTCTGATAGAGTTGTGACAGAGAAGTGACATGAGAATGTAATGATCATATATGTATTAAAGCATGTACAAATACAATGTCATTGGCAATCAATCATTACTCAATGAGTGAGAAATGAGTGAGCTATGAGATGAGCTCCTCTTCTCAATGATAGTACATCAAAATGATCTCTGAGCTTCGAGATCCCCACGGGTCTTTTAGACCCTCTTTTTAAAGTCATGCTTGGATCCAAGGTTTGAATTCAAATTCAAATTTCCACCTAAAAGGTGAGTACTAACATATAGGATAGATTCTCTCTTAATTCAACAACAAAAATGATTTGTAATTTAACTCCTCCTAACTCCACGTGGATACAAGCCACTTTTACAAAAGTAAATGTGAAGTGAATTTACAAGAGGTTGAACATATGGAGCCTTTCAAAGGTTATGCCAATAAGTTAAGCATAAGTGTGATAATCAAGTATGTAGGCTTGGGCTTAATTGCACCAGCATGTTGGACATACTTCCAAATTGGATAGGTCAGTATTTGGAAACTCATGAGTTACTCACATGGGCGTTTCTCCATGAGTTTTTTCTAGATAGATGATTGGCTCTAATGTGTGTGTTTCCTTTTTTAGCAACTACCTCAAAATCAAATTTCATCAGCAATAGAAACCATCTAACTAGCCTTCCTTTGTTGCAAGGTTTATTGACGAAGTAGAATAAAGATTGATGATCAATAAGAAACTTGAACTTGTTGGCTAATGGGTAATATCAAAATTGCTTCATTATGTAGACCATCCCTAGTCCTTCTTGTTCAATCATAGCATAATTTCATTCTACCTGGTTCAATTGATTACTTGCATATGCTATATGGTGATCTAATTTTCTTTTGTCAGTTGGTTGTGCAAATATGCATCCTATCATAAATTAGATGCATCCACGTGAATATGGAATGGTTTGTTCCAATTTAGCACTCTTAGAATGGGTGTTGAACTCAGTCTTCTTTTCAACTCATCGAATGCTTGTTTGCATTCATCACTCCACTTAAATTGATTCAAGAGTCCATATAAGGGTTTTGTCATAATTGCATACATCTGAATGAATCAGTGATACAATGGCCGATAAAGGCTTGCACTTCCTTTACAATTTTAGGTTTAGGCAATTCTAGGATTACCTTAATTTCATCTTTGTTGCTAGAGATACCATTTTTAGACACTATATGTCCAAGTACTTTTCCTTCTCTTACCATAAAGGCACATTTGACAGGACTCAAGCACACTCAGTATTGTTTACATTTATCAAATATTCATCTCAATTCTAGTATATGAGGGGAACATTGAGATGAATATTACAAAGTTCATTGTCACTCTAGCACAATGGAAGTACCATCGTGGTGAAGATCCACCTCATAAACTTTGATCCCTAGAGAGGTCAGGATGGTATGATGACCGTGAGTGAGAGGAATGCACAAGTGTGAGAGTGAGAAGCATGAGGACATGCACACAAAAGGTAGAACAAAGAGTAGAACAATAGAATCTTCTCATTAAGGGCTCAAAGAAAGTATACAATGAGCAAAGGAAAGCGCAATCTCCAACTAGCCAACTTCAAAAATGAGCTCTCTAGCTCTTTTTATAGTTTTTTGATGAGATTTGGACTAGTTCAAACCTAGTATTTAGTCTATTAAAAACTTAGGTTCCTAAGCCAATTCAAAGGCTCAAACAAGATCTAAAAATTATGGAAATTGATACATGTGCTCCTCCAATACTCCTAAAGTTCATGGGCTCCTTGAATTCTACAAAATGGGTTAAAAACTATCAAAAAAAATGTATTTACAATGAAATGAAGTGATGAAAATCATTGTTTGTTGAATGATTGATTTAAAAAAATAATTGGGTCTATTCCTTACTAGGTCTACGTTGAATAATCAATCTACTCTATCTTGTTCCCAAGCCTTGCCCCTCTTGTTGTCCTTCTTGGTTGAGGCTCCCTTGCTTGCTAAGTCCTCCTTGGTTGCTAACACTCCCCCCCTCTTGTGTGTGTCGTACTTGGCAAACCTTTGTTGGAGGAGTTGTTCTATGTAGTACTGAACAACATGTGCTGCTAACTCATGTTCTCTTAATCAAAGTTTGCATGCGAGATCTACCTTTAGTCGCTCCCAATCAATAGCACTTGCGGCTTCTAGGTGTGGCATTCGATATTTTTCTACATATAGATCTTGTTGTTCATTGTGCACAACTAGCTATTGGTATTCGTGCCTCAATGGATACGCATACTTGATCTTAAAATTGATTGTTGAATCTGCAATCATGGATGTACGTTTTGTATTAAGGAATTCATGGGGAAAGGGAGTGGGGATGGGAAGAGAGAATGCTATGGATAATGCGGATAGGAGTGGAGCTAATGTAGGTGGAGGGGGGATTGGGGAAGGTGGAAGCGTGAGGAGTGGGGGAGTTGCAATGGGTGGTGAAATGTCCATTGAATCGGACATTCTTGTGCATGATGTATCCAGCACCAAAACAAGGATGGTGGGTGTAGTGCTTGTGGTCTCTATCAAACATTGAGATGTTTTAAAAGGTTGTTGACATTGCGAAGATTTGTCCCACCAAGAAGGAAGTCGGGTTCCTTGGTGGAATATGGAGGAAACATGGGACATTATGGGGAAGGGATGACAATGTGTGCTGGGCTATGATGCAAAAGATGGTTGGAGTGGAGGTGGGATTGAAGCTAGAGTCAGTAGAGTTGGAGGGTATCCGATGATAGGTTTGAAAAGTAGACGTGGTGGAGGTGGTATGGTACAAATGGTGTCCATGGAAGAGAAAAGTTATGATTGTGAAATGGGATTGCAAAATGTGAAGGTGGGAACAATAGTGGCTATGTATGTGACAAGTACAACCTCCTCAGTCCTAGGGGTGGAGGGATGTGGGGTGTGGAAAATGGTTCTTTTGGTTGAATGACTGCATCTGCCATGGTGGTGTGTTGATGTTTGGATGGGGGATGGAATGGGGAGGGGTGAAACAGGAAGGGTTTGTACATGTGTTTTTGTGGTTAGATCAATGGTTGCTACAGTGGTTAATGGTGTTGATGTAGTGGTGAGTTTGCTTGTAACCAGAGTAGATGTTGTTGCTTCTACTATAGTGATTGGTATTTGGATGTCCTAATCAGACCATTGTTGGGTGTGGATTCATCACTCATTGTATTGGACTTGGGGCCTTTGTAACATAAGACCAATTGCTTCTCCGACACCACAATTCTATGCTAAAGCTCATAATGATTCAATGAATTGTTAATTGACTTCTTCTACTTTGAGGAGTTGTTGTATGAGTAAGTGACTTCTTTGCATTGAAAGTCGGCCTCGAGCTTGAATGCTTTCCATCGTTTGTTGTAATCATCTTACTTGAGATGTGTGGGCAGGTGCTCCTTCCTCTTCTTCTTCTTCTTCTTCTTCTTCTTCTTCTTCTTCTTCTTCTTCTTCTTCTTCTTCTTCTTCTTCTTCTTCTTCTTCTTCTTCTTCTTCTTCTTCTTCTTCTTCTTCTTATTCTTCTTCTTCTTCTTCTTCTTCTTCTTCTTCTTCTTCTTCTTCTTCGTCTTCGTCTTTTTCTTGTCTCTCTTGTTGCTCTTCTTCTCAATCTTGTTGTTCTTATGTTGCATGTTGTTATTCCCCTTGCTTACTTAGTTATTGTTTTGTTTCATATTCTATAGTGAATCCTATGTCTACATCTATCAAAGCAACATCATGAAGAAGCTACTAAAAGTCAAAAGTACCTAGTTCCTCTAATCTGACAAGTGATTGCAACTCAAAATGAGGGGCCTAAGGAGGGGTAGTTGGTTTTGCATTGGATGTTCCATCTATGTTTCATCAAAGAAGGCGGATTGTGAAGGCTTTCACAAGTCTTTCCCTTGTTGGTGAAATGTTTAGAGTTCTAGCTACACCTCATGGTTGTGCACATGGAAGTGTTCCCCTCATCCTTTTTTACGAGGGTGCGAAGTCTTTTTGACTTTTGAATTATTGAATCCTTGACCAAGTAGGGTGCTCTGGATCAATACATCATAAGATAGACGCTTGTAAATAATATGTGTTATGGCATAACACCCATTCAACATAGGCATGCAGAACCATCGGCTAGTTATGTTCAATGATCCTGATAGGGAGGTTGATTGTCAGTAATGTAGTCTCAGCCAAGTTTAAATTGAACCATATCCACTTGTGGAGCTAAGTAAAAAGATCTTTTCTAGAAAAGCAAAGTGTTGTGTGCACATCCTAACTGACATTATTATATTTGACGTCGTGGCCGCCATATCCTTTAGCTTCATTATATTCTTGTTCTTCATTTTTTTGGTAACAGAGCCTCTTTATCTGAGGTAATATGCATACCTTGCATATTGATGGCTTTTCATACTAATTCAAGTTGAGAACTTTATTATGAACTTAGGTATAGGAAGGGAAAGTTTGATGCAGTGGCTGATTCGCTTAGCTGCATGCCTATGCTTAATGGATTGAGTTTTATTCAGATCACTAATGAGCTACTTGAGTCCATTAGATGGAAATGTAGACTTGATTCTACATTTTTCAAGATTTGGGAAGCCATAGAGAAAGGGGATTGTGATACATGGGTTTTGAATGAGGATGGAGTATCAATGGATACTCAAGAAGGATTCAAGTGGAAGAATTCTAGTATCCATGAAGGTAGAATATTTTGTATGAGCATCATGACACACCTAGTGCGGGAGACCCAGGAGTTAACAAGACTTATGATCTTATATAAAGGTAAGCTATGTGCCCCTAGAGACCTTGAACTGAGGTAGAATATTTTGTATGAGCGTCATGACACACCTAGTGCGGGAGACCCAGGAGTTAACAAGACTTATTATCTTATTAAGAGGCAGTTTTATTGGTCTGGGCAAACATAGGGGGTTAAACAAGCCCTAGATGATATGCTTTGGGCATATGTGAATGAAAGGTGAACTAATTAGGAAGAGTACTTACTTATAGTACAGTTTGCATATAATAGTGCCAAGCACTCTTACATTGGGCATAGTCCATTTATGCTTATGTATGATATGAATGATATGCTTAGGCTTACTAAGGATAGCATTAAGAGAGCTCAAGATAGGGCTAGAGTCTATGCTGACCCTCAAAGGAGAGACATCAACTTTGAGGTAGGAGAGCAAATATATCTTAGATTTCCATCTAGGTCTAAAACCATGAAGACGAGACCATGTCCAAAACTATCTCCTAGGTATTGTGGACCCTTCCCAATACTTAACAGAATAGGAAAGATGTCTTATTAGCTCAAAATTCCACAGAATAGCTAGCTCCATCCAATATTTCATGTTAGCCAGCTTAAAAAAAGGTTGGGTGAACCTGACAACCTCATTCTAAATAGTGAGGTAATAGAGCCTATTTTGTTCAACATGTTCTGAGCCTGAGACCATACTACACACTTGAGAGAAACGGACAAGAAGTCACTTATATACAGAGTTTCTAGCAAAGTGGAAAGATAGTTCAAAAGATAGTGCTACATGGGAGTGGGTTAGCACCCTTCAGAGACGGTTCCCAATTTTAGTTTACCTTCCCAAGATTCTTCTTAAGGGGAAGGACACGGGGAAACAACATGAAGATATAACCATGTACATCGGATACATGGGGATGTAGTGGGAGTATTACTTCATTTCCTCTCTCTTACTTGAGGATCTTCCAATACCATTTTTGAGGAGAACAATTGAATCAAGCCGATCTTCTCTAATGGATGCCTTATATCATCTCCTATTTGGACTTCATGTCTATTCCTTGGATCCTCCAAGTCTGAGAGTAGAGCTACATTCCTTGCTACATGATTTGGGTAACATGAGTCTATATAGAATACATGTTCATCTACTTTACCTTGCTTCATAGTCATGTTCATCAAAAGTAATGAGTCATCTTGAGTTTGATCATCTGCATAATTTTTGTAGTCTCTCCTTCCTCTATCTCCTCCTTGATAGTTATTATTGTTGTATGAGTTGTTGTTGTAGCCATTGTTGTTGTTGTTGAATCTTCCTCTTGAGCTTCCATAATCACCTCTATTGTAGCCCCTTCCTCTTTGGTTTCTAGGGTTCTTGAAATAATTATTAGTAATGTGGTTAGTTAAGCCACATATGGCACATGGAGAGGAGCTTTGGGATCTCCCCCTACCTTTTTTTTGTCCTCTGCCTCTTCCTCTTGATCCTCTACCTCTACCTGCAAATTTTTCTTGATAGGTACCACCTTCATCATGTGACTTTTGACTCTTGCCTTTACCATCTTTACTCTTGTTCTTATTGTATATATGAAAGAGGATTGATTACGTTTTGAGTTGTCTCCATTCTCCCTTCATAAGCTTTGCCTCATGTGTGAACAATTGTCCCATGAGGGTGTTGAAATCAGGAATCTGCATATCCATGTAGAAGTTCATGGTTGTGGTGAAAGCTTACCATTTGACATTTGTGTTTATCCCATTGATCACTTGCCTCACTATCTACTCTTCATCAATGACTTCATGAATGATCCCAAATTGATATGCTAGGTCCTTCACAAGTTGGTGACAAAATCAGTCGTAATTTTTCTTGGGCATCTTCTTGAGTGTGGTGAACTCCATCTAGTACTTGATAAGAAGAATGCTTCAAGAGCATCATTCCAAGTCTTTTGTGAAGTCTTGCAGCTCCTCGTGTGTGGTAGTAAAAAACTAGAGATTGAGTTAAGAATGTATGACCTGTCTAGAGCATCCTTTGAGCACCATGTGGTTAACCTTTCTTGTTCTTCTTGAGTGGGTTGTCCTTTGCTTTTGAGGATTGGCATCATCTCACCTCTAGAAATGTAACCATATAATTTTCTCCCTTGAAGATATTCTTCCATTCTCAATGACCAAGCTTAGTAATTACCTTGATCCAATTTGTCTATGGATGAAGGAAAACCATCTCCCATGTTGATTTGATGTTGCTCTGATACTACTGTGAGGAGATGGTTTGGGTTAGTCTAGAGATGAGCTGGTCTTGCACAAAACCTGCTCTACACTTGACAAGTTGACCATTGGTAGGTTTAGTAGACTTCTTTGGATTTACAACAGTGCATTTATACCCACTAGGTACTTTGGAACATCATTCCCAAAAGTTTGTACCAAAACAGATAACTTGCATGTAATAGAAATGTGAAGAAACCTTCTAGTCTAGGAATGCAGGTGCTCATCATTTTGCTCAAAGCTCACAACCTGGTATGAGTTGATGAAAGAGATATTGCACACATCTAATTCAAGTGTATACCTAACTAACACAAGTTATTTCATCAATTTACAGGCATTATACATTGAGAAATGAGTTTAGTAACTCAGGGTGGTCATCCCAACATTTTAGGAGCAAGATAATGTGTAGACATAGTCAACTTCAATAGAATATATCTCAAGATTGGCTGAACCAAAAATAATGAAACTTTGTAGCTATATATTAGACACTTGAATTTAACTATATCAAGTTGAAGTGTAGCAAATGATCAGTTACACACAGAGAAATTGCTTCTACAAAATCCCTGAAATGATGAAGATATGATATAGAATAGTAGACAGAGGTGATCATGAAGAAATGTGTCAATCAGTATCTAATAATGCACATATGATACATGCAAAGTGTAGACGACTACTCTTGCATAAGTTAAGCTCAAGGTATGCTCAATACTATAGCTCAATAGCTCTCAATAATGACTCATACCACCATGACTAAAATCTCCTCATTTTATACTCATTTTTTGAGTTCAAATTTTTAATTTCCCTCACTTAAAATTGTTCCTACACTTTAGGGGTGATCTGACTTGATTCCTTCACCAAAAAGTCTGGGCTTGGCTTCTCCTAAATCCATGAGATTCCTTACTCTTTTCTTTTTACAATTATCTAAGGTAACTATGTCAAAATGACAAGCACATGTTCACATATGATTCCTCTTGTGAGGTGAAGAGGAATAAGGTGTAGTCCTGAATATTTGGCCATGCACTTAAGCTTGCCAAATGTACCAATATAGTCTACATTGGCCTTGTGCTGAGATGTTTGGATTGTGGTTGACTTTTCCATGGTGGCTTGTGAGAGGTCGGGTGGACACTCTGCTTTGGAAAAGAAGGGAGATCCAACACTTGCATGACCTACCCATTAGGAAACAAACCATTCTATACAACAGATCTAGGCATGCACGCATAAAGTTTGAAGGGAGTGCTCAAGGGGTTGATGGTGCTCATCTATCCATTACTTGTCCCCATTAGAGGGATTTGTCCAAAGATCTTCCTATCCACCTCAGAAATTTCACCATATCCACCTATTCCCCTCATTTCCCTCATTTGCGCATGCGAGAGAGAGAGAGAGAGAGAGCTTTTGTGCTTATTTGTGCATGTGTGTTTTTGAGTTTTCTTGCAAGTGCAATGCTCCAAAGCATCAAGAGAGCTCTAGACAGGTAAAAACTCTTACTGTCTCCCATATCTACCGAAGCCCTCAGACCATTGCGATGGTCTGAGAAACTTGGATTTTTTTGTAGGCGTCTATTGCACGACATAGGTGATCCTTACGCACACACAAATCCACAAACGCATTTGCAAAATCATTAGTTTGGTGGACCATGGTGACAGGCTCATGCCATCGCGATTGTGTCACACCATCGCAATTGGCTCACGCCATCACGACGGCTCGGTCAGACCATCATGACGGTCTCACACCATTGTGACGATCTCACACCATCGTGATGGTTCACTTGAACCATCACGATGGTCACTGACCATTGTGATGATCCCGTTGACCCCATGTCATCGCGATTGGCCCATGCCATCGTGACAACTCACTTGCCACGTGTCAAATTAGACCATCACGATGAGGCCAGGTACGCCATCGCCATGCTTCAAATCGTGATTGGCTCAAGCCATCGTGCCTCGTGACCATCGTGACGGGCTCATGCCATCGTGATAGTTGCGTTGACTGTTGACCATCACAACGGGCTCATGCCATCATGACTGCCCGCTAGACAAACCATCATGACGCTTCATCTTAGACCATCATGACCATCACGACGGTCCTAGACCATCGCGATTATCTCAGACCATCGCGATTGTCCACCTAGAATGCCAAAATTAGGGTTTGATTTTTTGGGCTATTTTGAGGCTATTTTGAGTGAATTTTTGGGTGATTACGCTTATTGGAGATCCCTTAGCTCATATTTGAATAAAATTTGTCTATCAATTTTTACCCCCGAGGGCCTGAATGTTCATATCTTTTTCATTTAGAGTCCGTTTTTTGAGCTTTATAGCTCATTAGAAAGCTCTGTACGAGTACTATGTGATTTTGATTGTTTTTTTTAAGAAGAGCGTGTTGATCTTTAGATAAGATAATTTGAGGTTGACCCATTGGTGGGACTACAAAAGAAAGGGGGCATTGGAGAAATTTGGCCAAAGGAAAAAGGAACCCTTAAAGGTGTATATATCAAGGTGCTTAAGCATCAATTTAAGAATTGGTCTAAGCACTGGATTTTGATAGGTCTAGCAAGAGCTATCCAAGGGCAATCAAAGCAAGCAAGTGAAGAGCGCAAGGCTTGGGAAGTGCGACTTCTTGGGCATCAGAGCTATCAAAGAAGCTGACTCGAGGTTGGAAGAATACTCAACCCCCTCAGTCAATTATTAGCTTAGGCTAAACGTCTAGCATTGTGGACTAAACCTGGATGACGATAGGAACGCATCAAGTCCAAGAAACTTAATTTTTCAAGTCCAAGACCAAGATAAAGGTGTGCCACATGAAAAACCTAAAGGAAGGAACTTAAGTTTGACGAAACGAGAACTCAAAAGTACAACGAAAAGTCAACACCTGACGTATACATTGAGATAAGACAAGAATCTGAAGGAATTAAAAATGAAACAAGCAATTAAGAACAAAGAAACATTGACGGTCAGAGTGTCTATTAAGTGATTTAAGAAGTAAATTCATGAACCTTAGATCGGGCAAGCATATAAGTAAGTCAGAGGGACGAAGCCTTAGGTCATCAGAAGCAAGTGTAGGAACTACTACACGTTCATGGGCACAACAATTGAATAGTTACCCTTACGAGTTGGGCTCAGATACCAGTGAATCGAAAATGGCTTTTAGCACGGAAAAACCAGAAGGAGGGTTAAACATAGCATATTTGGAAGACCTGAGAGACCCTACAGAACCCAATTAGAATATGTGCGAACCAACCACTTAGCTGCTCGCATCTACGAGGATGGTTTGCGAAGATCAGTGGTGCAATTGCACAACCCTGACCAACCCATTGGATTGGAACATCCAGTGGTGAAATTTGAGAGAGACGCTTACATAGACAAAGAAGGAACAATGTACATCTTAAGTACTCAACCTAATCATACCAATGAGTTTGGTGTAGTTCATCTAGATACAGAAGCACGAACCCAAGGAAAAGGACCACTAGGAGAATAACCCAGTACACCTAGAGGGAAATCTGTACTAACAAGAGTACTAAACCCGAAATGGATCCCTCAAGACAATAGAAGCATAGAATTGTTTCTGAATAAGGACATAGATGAAGCATTTTGGAGGTACAAAATAGAACAACCTAGTGAGGTAGGCTCCGTCATGATTTATGAATTCAAGGACCCAGATACACCTGGAAAGGTTGTATACCTGGATGATACGAGTATTTGTAGTGTCGAACCATGCAAGACTTGTCTACACATGGAGAGGCAAGTTAGTATTCCCCCCATCACGAGCAAAGTAAGTTTCACTCATCTCATAGGGAGAGATAGACCAACTAGGGACACCGATAGATTGGAGAGAAAAAGGGAACCTAGAATACCATGTGGTAGAGATGATTTTCCTCTACCTAGACCATGTGAACACCCCAGGATACTAAGACCCACTCAATTAGTAAAGTCAATGAAAAATTATTTTGATGGGACAGGAGATCCCTATGACCATGTTGTGGAATTTAAGCAAGTGCTACGAGTAGAGCAAGTAGAAGACATGTTTACACAATACAATGCATTTGGACTAACGTTAAAGAACACACCTTTAACTTGGTTCCAACCATTGCAAAAAAGGCAATTTAGGGATATCCATCACTTGTTAGAGTCATTCATCACAGAATTCTCTAAAAGTGGAATCAGACATGATACTTCTTCATTGATTCACAGCTTCAAATAGACCCCACAGGAAACAGTCAGACTCACAGGATGAAGGTTTAGACAATACGTTGAGAGATGTCTGATGCAAGAGTTACCCTCACAGGTCATGCCTGGTTCTATCCCATGCTTACAAGTTTTAGAGTCCCTGTCACCTCAGCCGTCCCCAGAACGGTCACCAACAGAACCCCATGCACCTGTATAGCCCATCCGTATATGCCTTTCACGACCTATTATCACTGAAGGTACTACCCACTGTGACTACAGCAGGAGAACTTTCCACCACCATTGGTGTGGAAGCATTCACTTTTTGTATACCCAACTTGGAAGCAGAACCAACAAACACCACCTTTGACTTTGAAATGCATGATGCATTCTCAAGTGAATTCCAATTTCCAGAAGGGTAATTTTTCTCACAAGAGTATGAATGTCCCAGTTACCCTACCACACCCCCTGATCAACCACAAGATCAAGTAGTCTCCAGCTTCAAAGAAGAGAGGATAGAAACTGACAATGAAGACCGTGATGATGAAGCCAGTTAGGATAGCCACGACTCTCAAGAGGATGTGCAGGATGACGAACAAGAACAGCAAACAGAAGCTCAAGGTGAAACAAGTACGCATGAAGACAACATGTTGGAAGCAATTGCCTACACCTTGGCAATCAAGAAACTATATCACACTATGCAGGCAGTCTAGGACCGCACACAACTCTTAGAAGAAGAAAGTCAAGCAATTCTAGAATAGGAACTCGCTACAGGAGGGTTTGAAGAAGCTTTCATTCAAGGCTTTAAAGAATTAGTCAAATCAATTAGAACCAATGAAGCACTACGATATCTGCAAAGAAAGCCACTACCAAAGTTTGACCCACGACGAATCCGTCTACTATCCAAGCCGGGTTAGTATATTCACATACCAATTGATGCCCAGTCTTCACACCATGCTAGGGAAGCTCGACTTATTTCAGAAGACCCTCTTGAAGAAGCGACTATAGTCATCGACTCCTCACCTCATCCTCCTACTATAAATCCCACACACCACATCCAGTGACATGGACATCTCACCACCCATCGCACCACCACTCACCTCACCTCTTTCACCACCACATTTAGGCACATCGCACTTCTCCACGGCCACCACTGCATCCACTTTCCTGCCCCCCTTTCCCCTTCCCCTTGCATCAACACCCACATCCACAGCATCTTCACTCACTCCACCCTTAATATTGTCGCTCACAATTGACACCGCTTTTCACCAGATGTTTTCTTGCATGACACAAGTTCGAGATGAATTCACATCTCTCGGGACTAGCTATTAGACACTCCAGTAAACAACTACATATTTACAGGTGCAATTAAACTCTTTATCCATCGAGAATGCCTCCCTTAACACACGCTATGAAGAGCTACGCAAGGCCTATCATATCCTCGAACTACAAAGCGAATAGAAGATGAAGGAAGCCATTACGGATATTGATAACCTTTTATGGGCTCAAACACTAAAAAATGTGACCCTCACTTGAAATATGGGACTGTTATGATGCCACCTCACAGTGGCCAAGGAAGAGAATCAAAGATTGCAAGAACAGAATAGAGAAAACCTTGAAGCATCTCTAGTTCAATCGGATGAACCTCTGAATCGAATGAAGCATATCAGAAGCTACAAGATGACCATAAAATGCTATTGTTGCGCACACCTACGCAACAACCACCACCAGCTCCTGAGGTCACACTGCCAGAGATCATAGAGGAACTCAATACTTTATGCACTCAGGTACTTACTCTTCAAGTGCAAATTGTTGTTTTGTCCGAGCCACCCAGGCCTGATTCTCCACTTGAACTCCCAAATGATGAAGAAACTATGTTTATCCCAGTGGAGGAAACGTATGAAAGAAGCCTACAAACCACAACCCATCCCAAGCAGACGTGTCACGACTGAAAGCCAAGACACTTTTCAACTCCCTACACCCGCATGGATGAAGTCAGTATAAGAACTTGGACAGATCCACTCAGCACGGGTGGAGACACAATTACATGCCATGGCTATGATAGAGGAATGCATTTTACACTCACCTTACTTCACGCACTTGGCCCCTCGAAGGTATATCTCAGGCCATGAGCTTCAATATAAACAGTATTTCATGTTAATGGCAGAATATCAATTGGCGATTGAAAAGAAGACGGGCAAGAAACCATCACATGCCACTCACTTCGAGCCTGGCGACTTACCATCGACGGTAGAGAGTGGTAAAATCTTTCAACCAACATGGCACCAGGAGTTGTTACAACAATATCCAAAAATGATGAGCACATGGGTCAAGGCACCCTTGCATTTGAAATATAACCCACATTAGGGAGCTATGCCAAGATGCCACTCCTGGAAGGCAATCGCAATCAAAGTTCATAATAATAAGCAGTGCTAGTGAGGAAGCATGTGAAGGAGGATTATGACGAAGTAGTGGGGAGCCAAGAAGTCATTTTTTCTCTAAGAAATATATTTGATACAAATCCGAACATTGATTTTCATCACTCTTGTACCATATGTATCATAGAAACACCCACTTTTGTAATTAGTAGATCTATTTTGTGCAAGTTGAGGAGTCCTCGAGCTTGAGGAGCCTAGGTAGAACAAGCATATCAATTTTGGCTATTTTTAGACCTCGTTTAGACCTCCAAATAGTACCTAGAACCTATTTTTTAACTATGCCTGACACGATGTGAAACTGGTCAAAAATAGTCAAAAACTATAAAGAGAGCTAGAGAGCTAATTTTGGGGTTAGATAGTGTGAGGTAGTATGAGCTAGTGTAGACTTGTGAGAGCTTGAGCTTGTAAGAGTGCTCTTGAGTACTAGAATCTACTTTCAACCTTCCATTGTGTCTTACTTGTCTCTTCCTTGTGTGTGTGTATGTGTGTGTGCATCTCTATGCTTCTCACCTTCACCCTCATTACATCTCGCATTCACGATCTTTATATCACTCCTATCTCTTCTACGGATTGACATTAAGGAGGTGGAGCTCTTTAATGTGGTGCTTACCACTGTGCTAGAGCAACAAAACAATTGATTTTTGTTGATGAAGTCTTGCCTGACAATACACGTGCAGACTGTTATGAATGGTCTTCCTAATTCATATCAGAGTTTTGCTTCTACTCTTCCTTTGATGATGAAAGGCAATCCAAATGCTGCAGATCAAGCTTTCTTAGCTAGTTAGAAGGTCAAAGGTAAATGGAGCTCTTCTACCAGTAAGCAAAAATTTGCTAATTCTACACAATCAAAGAAGGATGAAAAAGATGAGAAGAAGACAAAAAAGCAAAAATTGTTTTGCAAATACTGTAAACAAAATGATCATGTCATAAAGAGTTGTCCGAAATTGGCTACTAAAGAGGCAAGGAAGAAAGAGGCTAGAATGGTTGTTGCAGAGACCTCTACACCCAAAACAGAGTCTTCTAATCTCATGCAAAATGAAGAATGGGCATTTACCACTGTTTGCAGCTATGATCCATCTTCTCATGACTAGTGTATGTCTGGAGTAGACTCAGATGTTTGGTACTTCGATATTGGGGCAACCAAACATATTACCTCGTACTATAGTTTCTTCACTTCACTCGAGCCTGCCCCTACAGAGAATACTGTCACATGTGCAAACAACTCCTCTTATCCTATCATGGGAGTTAGTAAGATCATTCTAACTATTGCTGATTGTAGTTCTTTTACATTGTCGGATGCTTTATTTATGCCACGGATCAAGAAGAATCTGTTATTAGTTTTTGCTTTAGCCAAGATTAGCCTGGTTGTGAAATTTGTTGATGATAGATGTACAGTTCATGATCTATCAAATGATGACATCATTATTTCTTTTGGCATTCTATCTCATGGGCTATATAAGCTCATAGACTATGAAAAATCTATGAATGATTCAAAAAGGAGTACATGATTCTTAGGCTATGTCAGATGCAAAGCTTTGGCATGCACACTTTTGTCATCTGAATTTTGCTAGTTTTCTACACCTGCAGAAAACTGAAAATGGTGTTCTCTCTGCCCAAACTTCAGGCACCAAGTAAACATGTATGTGAAGGTTATATTTTGGGAAAAATGCAGCATTCCTCATTCCCAAAAGATGGTTCAGCTAGCTTGTTCACAGTGATGTTTGTAGTCCTATGCAGACACCCTCTTTTGGAAACTATCTTTACTTCATGACTTCCATGGATGATCTCTCTAGGCATGCATGGGTATATCCATTGAAAGCAAAGTCCGAAGTGTTTATGTGCTTCAAACAGTTTTTGGTTTTGGTTGAAAACTTGTCAGCTTGTAAAATGAGCACCCTTTGTTCTAATCGAGGGGAAAATATACGTCTTTTAATTTTAAAGCATTTCTGACTGAACGTGGGATAAAACACTAGTGTAGAGTTGCGTATACACCTCAAAAGAATGGAGTTGCTAAAAGGAAGAATAGGTCACTCATGGAGATGGCGAGGTGTATGGTCAAGAGTCAAACTTTACCACATAGTTTGTGGCTTGAGGTTGTTATGTGTGCAGCATATGTACTCAATAGGTATCCCACTAAAGCATTGTTGTCTATCACTCCATATGAGGCTTGTCATGGTCGCAAGCCATCTATTGCTCACTTGCATGTCTTTGGTTTCTAGCATATGCATTAGTGCCTAAATAATGATGCAAGAAATTGGATGATGAAGTAGTGAAATGTATTTTTGTTGGGTACAAATCTGAAAGCAAAGGTTATCAGTTGTATCATCCACAGACTAAACGCATTTTGGTTATTCATGATGTTGTTTTTGTTGAAGATGTTATTCTGCCATTACTTTCATGTACTGAGGAGACATCTGTTAGCTCCAAAGATATGTATGATACTTTGCTTCCTCTTTTTACAGGTGGACAATCTAGTGCTAGCCTGAATGAAGCAATTTCTTAGCCTTTACAGGTTTCGTGTGATGATGCAGATCATTCCATTTCTGATGCAAATTTACATGATGCACTTGTTGATGAGAGAGCTGATATTGAGGAGGCAAAAACTATTCCTAAATGACTAGTGCAAAGTTTGCGAGATAGAAAATTAAATGCACCTCTATCATATTGTACTTGTTCAGGCTCTCAGAGTGCCTCTTTTGCATCAGATTTCTATGATATGGCTGCCTCTAGTCTTTGGGATGGGAATGAGCCTATTTCATTTGATGAAGCAAAAAAATTCTGAAAACTAGATGGCTGATATGCAATCCGAATATGATGCTATTATAAAAAATGGTACCTGGTCTTTGTGTGACTTGCCTCCTGGCAAGAAGACCATTGGCACTAAGTGGGTATACAAGCTAAAGTGTAAGCGTGATAGAACAGTTGACATGTATAATGCTAGGCTTGTTGCAAAGGGTTATGCTCAAGAAAAAGGCATTGATTTTGATGAGACCTTTGCTCCTACATGTCAAATGAATACTGTTTGTAGCATATATGCACTTGCAACTCATCATGGTTGGAATGTACGTTAGTTGGACATTAAAACTACATTTATGAATGGTGACTTGCATGAAGAAGTATATGTTTTCAAACCCGTGGCTTTGTGCAAAAAGGGCATGAAAACAAAGTGTGCAGGTTGAAGAAGGCATTATATGGTTTAAAGCAAGCACCACTTGCTTGGTATGAAAAGATACATGCCTATCTCATTGCACATGGTTTTGAGAATAGTTCAACTGAAGGCACCTTATATGTCAAGCGAGCAAATGATGTGCTTCTGATCATTGTTGTCTAAGTTGATGACATGTTGCTCAGTGGTCCTCATGAGAAGCATATTGCTGATTTTAAGGCTGATTTGCATGCCTCCTTTGAGATGTCAGATTTGGGGCATTTACATCATTATTTGGGCATTTAGTTTATGCAAGTTGATGGTAGAATAGTTTTGTGGCAAACAAAATATATTTACACATTATTGCAACTTTTTGGCCGTGAAGATTGCAAACCTATTGCCACTCCTATGGAGACAAGTTTAGGATTGAATCTTCATTATGTTGGAGATCCATTTGATGGTGTTCCCTATCAATAGGTTGTTGGATGCTTGATTTACTTATGCATTACTCGGCTAGATATTCAGTTTTTTGTCTCATAGATGAGCATGTTTATGCATTGCCCACATGTCAAGCATTGGTAGGTAGTTAAGCACATCTTTTGCTACTTGATTGGTACCCGGTTAATTGGATTGTTTTATCCCAAGGGCAGATCACTACAACTAGATTTACATGCTTTTTTTAACTATGATTGGGCTAGTTGCTATGACACTCGTGTGTCCACTAGTGGATTTTGCTTCATGCTTGGTAGCTCATGTATATCTTGGTTGAGCAAGAAGCATCCTATTATGGCCACTTCCCGTTGTGAGGCTAAGTATAGGGCAGCTTTCAGAAGGACTGTTGAGTGTGTGTGGCTCAGATGCCTTATGGCTAATTTGGGTGTTGGTTAGTCTTTTGCCACCACCATCTTCACTGACATTCAGAGTGCACTGACAATTGCGAGGAACCCTATATTCCATGCTTGCCCTAAGCACATTGAGGAACATTATCACTATGTCAAGGAGAGGTTCTCTACAAGAGAGATCAGTTTGGCATATGTGCCCACACAAGAGAACATTGTAGACCTTTTTACAAAGGCTCTACCTAGGAAGAAGTTTGAAGCTTTCCGCAAAGCTTTGGGCTTTTTTCTCTTCAAGGCAAAGGATCAAGCACAGGATCTTGTCACAGACTTAGAGGAAGCACATAGGTTACTTCATAATCCAAACAGTGATTTTTCTCACGTCTAAAACAATGTAATATATGTACATACATCCGATCACTGCATGTGCGAATCCATTTTGTGCAAGCCGAGGAGTCCTTGAGCTTGAGGAATCTAAGTAGAAAGCTCATACAAATTTTCATAATTTTTGGAAGCCATTAGGTACCTCAAATTAGGTGTAGAACCTATTTTTTTAACCATGTCGGTCACTAGATGTGAAACCGGTCAAAACGAGGCAAAAACTATAAATAGAGCTAGAGAGCTCATTTTGTGGTTGTTGTTGAGCTTGTGAGCTAGTAACTAGAAGAGCTAGTGTAATTAATTGATGATGAATATGAGTATGAGTTCTTTCCTTGCCTTCCATTGATCTCCATTGCCACTTTCCTTGTGTGTGTGTGTGCATGTGTGTGTATGCAATTGCATTTCTCACCATCATGTTCATGCACTTCACTTGATCTTGATCTACATCGGCCTACCCTCTCTGTAGATTGACAATTCTGTCGTGGAGCTCCTCACATTGGTACTCACCATTGTACTAGAGTGACAACCTTTGTGGATTGATTCCACATAGCTTGGCCCTTCCTCATACATGAGTGCTAGCTTCTCATTCACCGCATCACTCCTAGGGGGGATTTGTTGATACATTTAGGTAGTGATGTGTGGTGAACACACTAGAACCATCAAGGCACTTTTTTCCCTCTTTAGAAGGTTTTTTCCCCGACTTGTAAATATGCCAATAACCCTAATGGGTCACTTATCTTTGTACATTCTAGTGGTAATACAGTCAATATTGTGTGTTGTGCTCCAAGCTTCTTCTTTTTCCTTGTGTTGTTCATGTGCTTGCGTAGACCTCAAAATCTAGGATTTGTCAATATATTACTTATGAACCTATATTAGAACCATCGGGGCACTTTTTTCCCTCTTTAGGAGGTTTTTCCCCTTGGCTTGTATATATACCTATAACCCTAATAAGTCACTTATCTTTGTACATTCTAGTGGTAATATAGTCAGTATTGTGTGTTGTGCTCCAAGCTTCTTCTTCTTCCTTGTGTTGTTTGTGTGCTTTTCGCAAACCTTGAACTCCAACAACCATGGTCCTTTAGGGCCCTATGGTCTTTTCTATCTCAATTGGGGTCATGGTTTAGGATTGGTATACATGATATTAGCATATTCTGGCTCCTAACTAGGTTCTATCAATGGATTCTCATACTAGTATGCTTCCAAATGTTCAGATGAATGAGTGTAGTATGTCACGGGGCTATCTACATGGGTGGAATCAAAACTGTTGGAATTAGGATCTTTTTTTCTGATCAATGGGGATGTGAGTACTAATGCCCTACTACGATTATCTTCTACATCAGTATATTTGATAGAGATTGCATTGGCTGGGGAAGGTGGTTGTTGACCTAGCACAGGTTGGGGTCTAGTATGTGCTTGGTAAGGTACCTAGTAGTTATGTTGTGGATGATAATAATAAGTTTGAGCGTATTATTGGCTAAGATATCTACCAGGTTGTTGATATGCATGTGGGTGATTTTGTCTAACCACCTCCTTGTTGTACACACATTCTTGTGCAGTATGGTTAGTGTACCACCTTTCTATTGTGCAGTATTGGCTACTAGGGTTGCCTTGGGGTTGTGCCATGTTTGGGAAAATTTTTGCCATATGGTCTCCTCTACATGTGTAGCAACACTTGATTGAGGTCATTCTTGGTGCTTCTTTACTTGAGACACCGAGCTTTTGAGCTACCTTCTCTGCCAAGTCTTCTATGGAATTAGAATGCTTAGAAGAAATATTTGAGGAGCCATCTGAATCCTTATATAGTATTGCAAGCTCCAATGCATCTCCTAGGTTGTCCTCAATATCTATACACATTCTCACACACTGCTTAATGTTTGGGGTTCCTTCACATAAACATATGATCGTAGCTTAGAGCTCAATAAGATGTCCAAGAATAGAGACACTTGTTTGGCTTGAGTGGGCAACTTCGGGATGGGGCATCTTTTGATATACTATCTAAACCTATGTCAAACAAACCTAATTGTTTCTTGTGGAGTCTGTTTGAAGCTGCAAATTAAAGATGATGTGTTGTGCATGCTCCCACTCTTTGAAAACTCAGTAATGAAGGCCTCTAATAGGTGATGAATATCCCTAAACTATCTCTATTGTAGGGATTGGAACCATGTTTGGGCAGTATTCTTTAGGGTTCATCCAAATGCATTGTATTATGTGAGCATATCATCCACTTGTTCTTCTCTCAATACTTGCTTGAACTTAGCCACGTGATCATAGGGATCACTTGTTCCATCAAAATAATTTGTCATGGATTTCACTAATTGGGTGGGTCTCAATATTCTGGGGTGCTCTCTAGGTCTAGGTAGAGGAAAGTCCTCTCTACCACATTGAGCCCTGGTTTCTCTCATTCTTGCACGTTCCAATCTATTAGTCCCTATACCTAATCAATCTTGACCTATAGGGTCAGCAAAGCTTACTCCATGTCTCTCTCTACCCTTTTCCTTTTGTGAACCATGAGCTTGGGATGTTCCCGCTCCTTGATTCCCCATGGAGATAGGTTGAGGAAAGGCAAAATCATCTCCCCATGTGCAAGCATGCTTACCATGTTCATATACCACAAATACACGTTCAGACATACTCAGAACAGTCAAGATGTTAGAGTATCAGAACCACCGCAGTACTCAGGTCCATAGCAATTTTTGGAACAAAGGTGAGGGTTCCAACAAAATTTTCAAGAATTTGGCAGAGGTAGGAGGTTTAGACAAGTAGGCCCAAGCAACTCCTGGAATCAATCGGTACAGTGTCAATTTTGTTTGCAATATGGACATAGAAGATGGGAATGTGAAGAAGCCAAAGAATACGATTAGCAAAAGCAGAAGGCTAACCTTAAGGCACCTATGGCTAATGTGGTGATCTTAGAATATTTGGAACCCTGAGCATTGGTGGTCACTCGATTGTTGCACGAATATCAGAGTGGGCCAAAATCAGATCACCCAATACCAGTGGAGCAAAAGCAAAGATTAAAAGTAGTACAATGGGCCCAAGAGTATCCACCGTACTATGTGGATGCTAAGCTTGTTCCCACAGAAGCATATAGTAAAGAACAATATAGTAAACTCGGTAAGAAAATTTTTAAACCCACCTAGGAGAATTAATGAAATAGGAAAAGAAAAGGAGAATTTTGGATATATAGCTAGTCCGCAATCTTGGAAGTTCACCAGTCATTGCCTCATGATCAAGAGATTGCCCTCAATTTTCGGAACCAATGGGCCATATCAGAACGTAAGTAGAAAGATTCTGATCACAAAGCATCAGAGGAGAGTACTTCTTGCAAGTTATTGTGAGATTCACATATTAAATTATCACTAGGAGCCTTATTGGAACTTTTTTTGGCTTTTTGAAAGCAATTGGTGAAGCACATATAGGAAAGATATTCCTCGTCTCTGAGTCCAGAACCTTCAGTTTTGATGGTAGAAAAGTCCCTCATAGAATAGTGGACTACATAGTTCTCACAATTACGGTCTAGTATAAAAATAAAGCCATCCCCAAGGTCTTGATTGATGGCGAATCAAGTATTAACATCACCTCCACAACTATATGCAAACAGATGGGTTAGAACAGTATTGATCTAGCTTGGTACAAAGAGACACTGAGCTTCCTAGAGAAAGGCCTTACTCCATCTCATTTGCAATCTATAGCTATTCAGGAAATTTGGGAATTATTCAAGTCCCATTTATGTTACTTGCTATGTTAACTTCTTAAGTTTGATCCCAAACTTGATACCTCATTAATAATACAATTATCCTTAATATTAAAGTATTAATTTAATATACCCCAATCAAGAGATAATAACATGTTGTAGTGTGGGAATGAGTCAAAAAGTAAAACATTTGGACAGAAAGAATAGGCCTTTAGAAAGAAATTGGGACTTTGTAGTCGTCACTTTACAATCATTATGGGATAATTACACCACAAAGATCCAACTGGAATTTGGTTACGATTTGTACCACCCCATGAGGTAGTTGCCGTTATATCCAAAGCTCATGTTGGCAATGCAAGTGGTCACTTTAGTCATCTAATTACTATTTGCAAAATCCAACAGGCCAGATTGTGATGGCCGACCATGTATGCAAATGTTTAGCATGCAGTATGAAATTGTGATCTGTGTCAATGAACTGGTGAACCTCACAATAGTTAGCATTTCCCACTGTAGCCAATCCTGCCAGTGGAGCCCTTTTAGAAATGGGGCCTAGACTTTATCGGTCCAATCAAACCACCAATAGCTAGAATGGGAGCCTTGTATATTTTGACTTGTATAGACTATTGCACTCGATGGGCAGAAGCTTGGGCAACCAAACAGGCTACAATACAAACAGTAGCAAAGAAATTCTAGAAATAAATATTTCATCGGTATGGCCTTCCTTTGGAATTAGTGTTTGATAGGGGAACTCATTACTTGAATCAATTAATTTCAAAACTCACCTCAGAGTATCAAATTAAACACAAATTTAGTTATCCCTATTATCCTCAAGAAAATGGATTGGTGGAAAGTACCAATAAGGTCCTGCTCCACATGTTACAAAAGATGTTGTAGGATTCTACAAATTAGTGGGAAATTATCCTTCCCATTGTGCACTAGGCATACAAGACTTCCTATGAAGTTTCTGTTGGAAGCACCACTTTCTAATTGCTTTACGGACACGAGGTCATTCTTCCATTTGAATTTGTGGTGCCAAGTCTCGGAATTGCGGTCCAAAATTGATTGGTTCCAAAAGACTCATTCGCTTATCGAATGGATCAGTTGAGACAGCTAGATGAGCATCGATACCATAGTTTTCTCTTATTGCAAGAGATGCAAAATTGTCAGAAGAAATGGCACGATCGAAACCTACGAATGAAGATTTTTTGGCCTGGTGATCTTGTGTTGTACTTTCGTTCTAAGATGAAGAGGAAAATGGGCAAGTTCAAAATTTTCATGGATTGGTCCATTCTAAATTCATGAGCTTTGCAAACCAAGCTCCTTCTGGTTGGCCACTCTAGTAGGCAAACTATTACAGACAGTCATCAATGGGTCTAAATTGCAGCCCTATCAGACTTTCGGATGGTAAAGCCCAATTCAAAAAAAATGTATATACTTAATTACATAAATAAAATAGATTTTTTTGAAAATCGACAAACAAAATAGATTTTTCAAAAACTTAGAAAACCAAAACTTTCTAAAAATTGAAAAATACATGAACATGCAATAGTTGGCAATATTTAATGGAGTAACTACTATGCATGCAAATCATACATGCAATCAACAATGGCGGTGGTCATAATGTTTTGAATCTGATAGCGCAATTTTTATTTTGAGAGACATGATGAGTGTAGAATCATTGGAGTTAAGATACCTTTTAGGGAAATAATGATGCAGACCCGGTGCTCTCAACACAGGAACACAGGCCATAAAAGGCTGAGGACTAGGCCTAATCCGGCTTATTTGATTAAGTTGCAAGCAGAGTGAGCGAGGTGAACAGAGCAAACAGATTGGCAGCAGTCTACAGTAGTCATAGATGACGTAGTAATGGAGATATGGCAGTCACCTTCTCTGATTGCCACCTTTTGAACATACCAGAGACAGTGTTGTAGGAACAAAAGGATTGGTTCAAGTGCAGGGCACTCCTGTACTGCGCATTACCAGATTGGAGGAGTATTCATCCTCATCCACAGCTGAAGGATATCGCCAAAGAGATAGCACAACATACAGATGGTAATGACATCAATACCCAAGAGCTAAGCCTGCACATAGGGCAGGACATTTTTCAACTATCACCAACCTTAATCGCAGAACAACTACATGTAGCTAGCATGGGAATCACAGCTAGTACAGAGCATGTGGACATAGCAGAAATCTGCGAGTTATTAAGAAAACCATGCTCCAGTGAATATCAGTTTGCACAGCTTTCGAACAACAATCCAGTTAAATTGGGGTTACTATTAATGACAATGATTATTAATCTACAGGCCAAACAATTATGGGGTATCATAGCAGTTATTTGCTTTAATGAAGGAATAGGCTAAAACCCAAGTTAATTGGGTGGAAATTATTTTTCAAAAATTAAAGAAGGAGGTGAGAAGACTCTTCAGGCGTTCCGGAAGACTTGTTAACGTAGTACTAGACTCCAAAGTTGGAGTCATGTTTACTTTGTTCTTTACTGAAAGTCCAGTCTTCTTACCTCGAGAATACACAGTATGCACGGTGAAGGCTATCCTTCAAATTTTAAAGAAGAGGGATATAGAGCAAAAGCAAGTAGAAGGGACTTCCCAAGACCAGACAGTGAATGACAGAGATGAAGAAGAGCAATCTAGAAGGCAACAAGTGGAGGAGAATCAGCAGAAAGAAGCTAAGAGGATGGCTACAGAGAAGAAGTTGAGAGGAAGGCAAGAGCAAAAGAGGCAGCACGAAGAGAGGAAGAGGTAGCACGAAAGAGATTAGAAGAAGAATGTGAACAAAAATGTTGTGCTAAAGAGGAAAGAAGACGGAACTCTAAAGCCAATGATGAAAATTGTCAACAGCAACATGAACAAGGGGATCGTACAAGAGAGACATCCCGCAAAATTCCAGTCTTACACACATTTTCTTCCTGTGGACTGAATGACAGATGGAAACAAAGCCACAGTAAAGTAAAGCTACCCTTAGTTAGGTGCAGTGCTTTTATCTATCCCTGGATGTATAACAATGAGACAGTTTGTTCAAAACTTCTTGGAGAAAGAGGAATTTAGTGGAGTGTAGTTAGGTTGGAGGAGTTTCAAAAGAAGTATAATGCCATGGTTCAAGAAAAGGAAGCGGAGAAAGCAGGAATAATTGAAGAAATCAGTCAACTCAGGGCCAACACAAAACAAGCCAGAGTGGAGAATGTAGGGAGAGCTAGTGTAATTCAAGAAGAAATTATGGATGAGCTAAATGAAGTTGTAACAGAAAATAACACACTAAAGGTAACAATTGAAGAAAAATTGAAGATCATAGCTAGACTTCAAGCAGAAGTAGGTCAAATCCAAAAGGCACAACAGAAGTTAAAGAAGACTAATAAGGATCTTGCAACTAAAGCACACAAGGAGGAGCAAGAGGTTCAAAAGTTGAAGAAAAAGGTCAAGGATCAGAGTGGAGAACTTAAAAGACAGATTGTTTTGATTGCAGAAGTAGAAGAGCAGTTGGCAGTGCGGACTTCAAAATTTACACACTTGAATAAAAATTCCACACTGTCCAAGAAAGTTATGATACAGTGTCTGCACAATTAGCTGGCATTCCGAAGCTGGAAAGACAGATCAATGAATGGAAGTAGCATTGTGTCGATGCAAATGTAGTAGCAGAAAGTAAGGAGCTGGAGATTGCAGAGTTAAAGAAAAATGCCTCAGTTTTGGAGTTAACCTATAAAGTAAAGTTAGATGAAGCACAGAAGCTTACCAAAGGGTATATAGATAAAGTAACTAATGCAACTATAGTATTTCACAACATGTTAGAAAGATTACATAATCGAATACCGGAATTAGGAGAAACGACAGTTAGCTATAGAAGCGCTATTCAAAACTACTTGAGCCGAGAGAGCTTTTTGAAGTGGAAATCAGACTTGTGGAGGAGAATTAAGAAGAGATGTTCAAGGAGCTTAGGTATGATATAGAAAGAATAATGTTCCCAAAAATGCAAAATCACGACGATGATCTATAAATTTCTCATTTTGTAATCAGTGGGTTCGGATCCACCAAGCATGCCATTGTTAGTAGCCAGTGTGGATGACCACAATTTTTTGTAAACATACACTTTGTAATGGGAAAGGGATTCTTACGGAGATTCCAATATTTTTTGGAGTTTGTAATTTCCAGTGTTTTATTGTAAATTTTGAAGTATGGAATGGTGTGAAGGTTACAAAGAAGAATAAGTAGTTCATTTCGATACATGGTGTGATTGCAAAGATGGAGTTTGAAAGAAGATGATATAGAGCGGTAGAGTCCAGAAATTATATTAGATGATGCTCTGTAATGTTGATGCGCAAGCATACTATATTCCAAAATGATGTATAAGTAATATTAATAATCAATGAGTACTTTCTATTTCCAAAATCACTTTGTCTCTGAAGTTTGTCTGTGTGTACAAAGTCTCTGAGTATTATGCAATGTATTATTCGGACGTCTATGGGATGTAGTTTAATAAGGAATGTAAATACATGTTTATGAGTACAATTGTATTCATAAATCCCCATTCCCATACCCATTCCTTTGGAGATTTGGTGATGTATTTTACTAAAGTATAGTACCATGTAAACACAATGAAGTTGCATGTCTCTGCCTTAGAGTCCGATTTTCCTCATAATATGTGAAGGTATGTGTGCATTTCCAATGCACCCAAACATCTTGCAATGATCAAGTTCCTTCTCTCTGCCACTTCGTTTTGCTCAAGAGTATATATGGTGGTGATTTCCCTCTTGATTCACCTCTCTTAGAGATAAGAATCAAAGTCATGGAAGAAGTATTCTCCCCCTCCATCTAATTTTAGTATTTTTAGGGTTTTACCTATTTGATTCTCCACAAGAGCTAAATGTTTTTTGAAACATAATAAAGATTCATCTTTATGCTTCATAAAATATAAGATAGACCATCTGCTACAATCATCTATGAATGACACATAGTACCTGATCGAGAGATTGAAGGCTCCTTGCTTGGTCCCCATACATTTGTGTGGACCAACTCCAATAGATCTCCATGTATGTAGCCTTTGTTGGTGAAGGATTCCCTATGTGTCTTAAAAATTTGATAATCACTATAACTATATATCATATGTTTTTTTTAATATATTTTATAGACCAAGTAAACTCTAATCCCTATTGATTTGTTTGAGATATCTTTCTCCTATGTGAGCTAATCTCTTGTGCCAAATCTCTAACTCTAATAGAGTCTGGGTCCAATAATTGAACAATGCAATGTTCTTGGTATCTTGGAGTTCAAAGGTGAACAATCTACCTATCTTTTCTCCTTTTTCTATCTTCTTGAATCCCTAATGTGGGTCTTCAAAAAATGCTCCATGCTTGGTAAATCTTATTTGCAATCCTTTCTCAAAAATTTGACCTACACTCATAAAGTTCTTGGAAATAGTAGGCGCATAGATTATTGTGCTTAAAAAGTTCATATTACCATTTGGAGTCTTCACATTACCTATGTCATCTCATGTTTGGACTTCATGCCTATTCCTTGGTTCTTCCAAATATGAGAGTAGAGCTACAATGCCTACTACATGATTTGAGCATCCTAAGTCTACATAAAACACATTTTCATCTACATTACCTACCTTCATAGTCATGTTCATGAGAAGAAGTGAATCTTCTTGAACTTGATCATCTATATAGTTGTTCTAGTCTCTCCTTCCTTTGTATACACCTTGATAGTTGATCTTGTATGAGATGTTATTGCATCCATAAGAATTGTTGAATCTTCTTGTTGAGTTTCCATAGCCTCATCTATTGTATCCTCTTCCTCTTTGATTCCTTGGGTTCCTGAAAAAAATCTATGTAATGTGATTAGTTAGACCACATATAGCATAGGGTGATGAGTTTTGAGCTCTCCCCTACCTTGTCTACCTCCTCTGCCTCTGCCTCTTGATCTTCTACATCTACCTACAAAGTTGGCTTGAGAGCTACTTCCTTTATCATCATACTTCTTTCCCTTGCCTTTTTTGTCCTTTCTTTTATTCTTATTTATATAGAGATCAGACGAATGGTTACCTTTTTAGTTGTCTCCATTCTTCATATGCTTTGCTTCATGTGCGAACCATTGTCCCATGAGTGTATTGAAGGCAAGAACTTGCACGTCCATGTAAACATCCATAGTTGTGGTAAAGGGTTCCCATTTTTTATCATCTTTGATCCCATTGATGGCTTGCCTTACTATTTGTTCTTCATTAATGACTTCTCCAATGCTTTCAAGCTGGTCTGCAATGTCCTTCATCTTGGTGAAAAAAACAATCACACTTTTCTTGGGCATCGTCTTGAGTGTTGTGAAATCCATCCATAGTTGATTCTTCTTGGCCTTGGTTCTTGATGAGAAGAATAATTCTAGAGCATTCCATGTCTCTTGTGATGTCTTCCAATTCCTAATGCGAGGGAGTAAAAAAATCAGAGATATGTTTGAGAATGTGTGACCATGCCAAAGCATACTTTGAGCACCATGTGTTTAACCTTTCAGCTCCTCTTGTGTTGGTTGCCTCTTGCTTCTAAGTATTGGCATCATTTCATCTCTAGATATGTAACCAAATCGATTCCGTCCTTGTAGATAGGCCTCCATCTTGAGTGAGCATGAACCATACTTCCTTTTCCCTTTTTGTGAGATAGCAAGTGCTTCGTTCCCTCAATCAAATCACTCCTATTCACTCTAGATTGTCCTTCTTGCAAAAGAAGAGACACAACCTCATCAAATGCATACATATTTGGATTCCCTTTTGCAACCAAACGGATTGCAGTTCCAAATCTTTGAAAGGGTTCTTGTAATCCTTTCAACAATGTAGAGACGATTGATTGCTCTTTCAACTCCTTGATTGTTGGAGTTAGAGGTCTGTAGAAGCATGCAAACATCACAAGGAAGAAGGAGAAGCTTGGAACACAAGACATAATACTGAATGTATTACCTCTAAAAATGTACAAAGATAAGTAACCCGTTAGGGAAATAGGTGTGTATACAAGCTGGGGCAAAAAAACCTCCTAAAGAGGGAAAAAAGTACCCTGGCAATCCTAGAGTGTTCACACACATCACTACCTAAATACATCAACAAATCCCCCCTGGGAGTGATGCGGTGAACAAGGGGTTGGCACTCATGTATAAGGAAGTGCCAAGCTATGTGGAATCAATCCACAAAAGGAAGTAAGCCCAAAGCTTTGTGGAAAGCTTCAAACTTTCTCCTGCATGGACACATATGCCAAGCTGATCTCTCCAACAGAGAACCTCTCCCTGACATAATGATAATGCACCTCAATGTGCTTAGTGCAAGCATGGAACATAGGATTCCTCGCAATTGCCAATGCACTCTGATTGTCAGTGAAGATTTCATGCAAGTCACCATTCAGAAATTTTGTTTTAATGTCCAACTGATGTACATTCTAGCCATGATGAGCTGCAAGTGCACAGATGCTACGAACAATAGTCATTCAGCATGTAGGAGCAAAGGCATCATCAAAATCAATGCCTCTTTCCTCTGCATAACCCTTTGCAACAAGCCTAGCCTTATACCTATCAACTCTTCCATTAGGCTTACACTTCAGCTTGTATACCCACTTAGTGCCAATGGCCTTCTTGCTAGGATGCAATTCACATAAAGATCATGTACCATTTTTCATGATAGCATCATATTCTGATTGCATACCATCCATCCAATTTTCAAAATTTTGTGCTTCATCAAAAAAAACAAGCTCATTCTCATCACAAAGACCAGAGGCAACCTTACCATAGCAATCTAATGCAAAAGAGGCACTATGAGAGGCCTAAATAAGTACGGTATGATAGAGGTGCATCTAATTTGTTATCACGCAAAGTTTGCACCAACCATTTTGGCATAGTTTTTGCCTCCTCAATATCAAATCTCTCATCAACAAGTGCATCATGTAAATCTGCATCAGAAATGGAATGATCTGCATCAAAAATGGAATGATCTACATCATCACATGAAATCAGCAAAGGCTAAGAAGCCTCGTTAAGACCAGCACTAGATTGTCCACCTGTAAAAAGAGGCAACAAAGTATCATACATGTCTTTGGAGCTAATAGATGTCTCCTTTGTACATGGAAGTAAAGGCTGAATAGCATCTTCCACAAAAACAACATCATGGCTGACCAAAATGCATTTAGTATGTGGATGATACAGACAATATCCCTTGCTTTGAGAATTGTACCCAACAAAAATACATTTTACTACTTTATCATCCAATTTCTTGCAATGTTGTTCGGGCACTAATGCATATGTCAAACAACCAAAAACACGTAGATGAGCAACAGATGGCTTGCGACCATGTCAAGCTTCATATGGAGTGATAGACTGCAATGATTTAGTGGGACACCTGTTAAGTACGTATGTTGCACACATGACAGCCTCAAGCCAGAAACTATGTGGTAAGGCCTGACTCTTGACCATACACCTTGCCATCTCCATGAGTGACCTATTTTTTTGTTTAGTAACTCCACTTTGTTGAGGTGTATACGGCATTGTACACTGATGTTTTATCCCACGTTCAGTGAGAAATGCATTAAAGTCAGAAGACATATATCCCCCCCTTGATCAGAATGGAGGGTGCCCATTTTACATGCTCATAGATTTTTAGCCAAAACCAAAAACTGTTTGAAGCACATAAAAACTTCAGACTTTGCTTTCAATGGATATACCCATGCATGCCTGGAAAATTCATGGATGAAAGTCACGAAGTAAAGATATTTTCCAAAAGAGGGTGTTTGCATAGGATCACAGACATCACTATGAACAAGCTATAATTTCTGAGTAGCCCAAATTGAACCATCTTTTGGGAACGAAGAACATTGCATTTTGCCCAAAATATAGCCTTCACAAACTTGTTTATCGGGTGCCTCAAGTTTGGGCAGAGACGAGACCATTTCATATTTCTACAAGCATAGCAAACTAGCAAAATTCAGATGACCAAAGCGTGCATCCCAAAGCTTTGCATCTAACATAGCCTGAGAATCATGTACTACACATGCTGAATCATTCACAAATTTTTTATAGTCTATGAACTTATATAGTCCACAACATAAAATGCCAGAAGCAATAATCACATCCACATTTGACAGATCATGAATTGTACATATGTCATCAACAGATTTCACAACCAAGCCAATCTTGGCTAATGCAAAAACTGATAACAGATTTTTCTTGATCCTTGGCACAAATAAGGCATCAAACAATGTAAAAGAACTACCATCAGCAGTAGTCAGAATGATCTTACCAACTCCCATGACAGGATAAGAGGAGTTGGTGGCGCATGTGATAGTATTCCTTATAGGGGTAGGCTCAAGTGAAGTATAGAAACTGCATTGCAAGGTAATATGTTTGGTTGCCCCACTATCAAAATGCCAAACATCTGAGTCTATTGCAGACATACACTACTCATGAGAAGAGGGGTCAAACTGCAAACAATAGTAAATGCCCATTCTTCATTCTATACAAGATTAGCAGACTCTGTTTTCGGTGTAGAGGCCTCTCCAACAACCATTCTCGCCTCTTTTTTCTTTGCCTCTTTAGCAGCCAATTTTGAACAGCTCTTAATGACATGATCATTTCCTTTACAATATTTGCAAAACAATTTCTGCTTTTCTGATTTCTTCTCATCTTTGTCTTCCTTCTTCGAATGTGCAGCATTTGTAGATTTCTGCTTACTAGTAGATGAGCTCCATTTACCTTTACCCTTTTGACTAGCCAAGAAAGCTTGATCTACAACATGCATAATAGACATGTTCTGCCTAGATTGATCTTCTTGCAACATAACAGAAACTAACTCTTCAAATGTTAAGGCATTTGGATTTCCTTTCATCATCAAACGAAGAGTAGAAGCAAAACTCTGATATGAGTCGGGAAGACCATTCAGAACAGTCTGCACAAGTGAACTGTCAGGAAGGACTTCATCAGCAGAAATCAAATGTTCCTTCAAATCCTTGATCTTTGTCAGAAAATTGTCCATAGAATCACCTTCATTCATATGCTCTCTTCAATTGTTTTCGGAGGTAAGCAAGATGAGCCTCATTCCTAGCCTAGTACAATGTGATAAATGTATCCCAAGTATCCTTAGTTGTTTTGCAAGAGTGAATGTGAAGAATAATGGCACATTTGATAGACAAGGTTATCAATGCATGTGCCTCTCTGCCATTCCAATGAATTTGCCTACAGTAAGTGCAACAGGAATCGCAGCATGAACAGTAATCTGCAGAATATCACCATCTTTGATGCCATCTGCATCAGCCTCAGTACCTGTATTTGCAGGTGTAATAGGACGTGTTTCAACACCCTGCACAATATTCCATAGTCCTTTTGCGACAAATACATGATGCATCATATAAGCCCACAATGGGTAATTAGTACCATCCAACTTATCCTCAACAACCAGCATACAAAATACATCATTGCTTTAAGCTATGGCCACTAACTAACATACCCTACTATAGAAAAATGATTGTATGTGAAAAAGTTAAATAGTACCCTAACAAGTTTTGCTAAACCTGTAGAAGACTTCGAGATGATTATACTAGCGAACCGAAACCTATACATATCGTTGGCACAAAAAGACAAAATAGCATGTACAAGCACTCCGATAGTGTGTTCGGAGGCCGAAACAAGCTCCTAATCACCCTGAGTATGCTCACCAAATTTTGTGCGATTCTGAGACTACAACTAGAGGGATGTTGATGATGCCCTAGATGAAGCGACGACCTACTCTAATACCAATTGTTGGAGTTAGACATCTACGGAAGCACGCGAAGAGCACAAGGAAGAAGGAGAAGCTTATAGCACAACACACAATACTGAATGTATTACCACTAGAATGTACAAAGATAAGTAACCCATTAGGGCAGTAGGCATATATACAACCTAGGGAAAAAACCTCCAAAAGAGGGGAAAAAGTGCCCCAGTGGTCATGGAGTGTTCACACACATCACTACCTAAATATATCAACATTGATGTGTGTCACATACACATCCATAGACTCATTTTCAGCCATATATACATCCTCAAGTTTCTTCCTCAAATATGAAACATGTGCTTCATTATGCAAGGCATAGAAAGAAGTAAGAGTTTCCCGTGCATGTCTTGATGTAGAACATGACTAAATGTGTGGAACTATATGATGCTTCACAAAAAGTGTGATCAATGCATGAGCTTGAGCATCTTTTCCATACCATCTAAATTGTTCTTGTGTAGATGGAGAAGGAGTAACCATTGTACTTGAAGAAGAAGCTCCATTTGTGATAGTAGATTGTGAAGTAGAAGAACCTACAGGTCTTCAATCTACATATGCCACTATGTTCCATAGTTTTTTTTGCAATAAGAACATGTTTCATCATCTAAGACCAAATTGGATAGTTGGTCCCATCAAGCTTACCTTCAGCTCAAAGCATGTCAAACAAGTCATTGTTGCATGCCATTTCACTAAAGAAGAGGAATGTGACAAGATCTTTACTTCAATAAAAGTTGAAATGAATGCTAAAATTTTGGCTCAGAATTTATCGCTCTAATGGAAATTTTGACTGCACAAATTTCTTTGAAATGGGGGTAAAACCCCAATGCATCTAGTGGAAAATGCTTCTTTTTTACTACTGGAAATTGTTGTTCTATGCTTTGAAGTCGATTTTCATTGTTAAAAGTGTGTGTGCACCATGATGCGAAAACTAAAACTTAAGAAGGAGTTGAACCTACTTTGATACCACTGTTGGAAGTGTGTAGAAGTGCAAGAGACACACAAGAAGCAAACATAGCGAGTCACATGAAGAAGATGGATGGTTGGAATAGCTCACTCTATTGACGATGAACAAAACTAAAGCAAGAGTTGAATAATATTCCTAAGTACAAAGTACCACCATATATGAGTGTATCATGTATGTGGTAACATGTAGAAAAAACCTCTAGCCAACACTGAGTAAAAAGCTCCCATGTATAGGGAAACGGTTCACATCAAAGCTACTCGAGGAATATTTAAGTGTAACAATCCCATCACTCAATTTTGGGACAGCATTTTTCCCAAATGAATTCATTGCAAAACGAGATATTTGGATGTTAATTGGCCATACATGGCCAAGGACATTCAAAAATTTGTAGCACATGTCAATTTTGCACAGAAACACCTCCAACCAAGCATTCCATGATATAGATGGTGACTATGGCACTAGATTGGATTGATCCTATTATAGATTATATGAAAGATCAAACCTTTCCAAAAGGTATTAATCCCACAAGGCAAAATTTGCATGACTAAGAAGCTCAAGATTATGCATTAATAAGTAATCATATCTTCAAAAAAGAAAATGTTGATTTCTTGAAAGTGTTTATCCATGTAAGGAAAATATTTTCCTATCCTAGAATGGCCCCAACAAGAGCCTCAAGAGTACATTTCTCTCCTGAAAGAACTACTAAGCCAATCCTCTTTGTAGGACTATGATGTTCAACTCTCCATATGGACATGAGAATCTCTACGAAAAGATGCCAAATATGTCGGAGAACAAAATATCCTTTTAGGAAAGATCAAATGTCAGTAAGACTAATGATGCATTTGCTAAATGGATAATTGATTTGTCGAACCTATAAGTCCCTTAGCAAAAGGCTCACATGTGGAATACATAATAGTGCTATTTAACTGTTTAATAAATACGGTTAGCAAATGAGCAATGAGAAGATGTGATGTTCAAACTACTACCAAGTTTGTATTTGAAAAGACTTTCACTTGTGGCCTCCCCATCCAGATTGTTAGTGATAGAGGAACTCATTTTAAAAACAAACTCATCGAACACCTATTAGAAGATTTTCTAATGGTGCATAAAATTTGGCCCCTTATCATGCATAGGACGATGGTCAAACAAAGAGTACGAACAAGATTCTATATACAATACTGACCAAACTAGTGAACAATAAGCATTGTGGTTGGCACAAACAGTTGCATCATGTACTTTGGGCATATTGAGTAGCTTGTAAAATGGTGTTAAGAACAATTCCATTCAATTTGGCATATGGCCAAAATGATATTTGACAGGTAAATTTCTTGATTTCTAGATAGTGGTAGAGAAATATCAATCGTAAGGTCATGAATTGTCAGCCATGAGAACAATCCAAGTAAACCAGGCTTAGCAATGCAACAAGACTTTATGCTAGAAAAAGGAGGGGGAAAAAAACATATTATGATGCTTATGTCAAAGATAAAGGTTTACTAGAAGGAGATTTTGTTTTAGTTTATATGCTAAAACAACATGCCAAAAAGCTTGAGAAAAGAGATCATGGATCATTCATTCTGAATAGAATCTCAATTAGAGGTGCAATCCAATTAGCAACACTCGATAGATAAATCTTTCCCAACTATATCAGTGGATCTCAAGTGAATATACTTAGATCACTTAACCAACAAAATGTTGGAAAGACTCCATGTTGTTGAGAACAGGAAGATCGAAGAGGAACATTTGCAAATAACTTTGAAAATAAGCTCATTTAAGGATTCTCTGTCACATACAAAACATGCAAATGCTTGCTTATCCAATTCATTCATCCCCATAAGTCTATGTGTATACCATGAATACAACAGATGTCATACTTTATGATGTTAAAATGTGTTCATACCATGCGTGGACTGGATTTCTCAACAAGAACGATGGTCCTCATTGATACATTCTTCTAAAACTATCATCAATCTAGAGTTATCTTGGTCCATGTAAGAATAATCTTTCAAGCTAGCACACATCTTACTAGAGTCATTGGAAAGGGACTAGCATGCATAAGAGATATAACAATTATGTTGAATGTGGAATGATTAGTCTCCTATGAGGCTTCTTTTATCATCAACAGAGAGAATGGATTTTTTGTCCTAGGGCGAGATTGATTTGTAAGCATTTAGCAATTTTAGACTTTGCATAAAGTTGTGTGTATGTGCAAAATGAGCATATGCAGGGTGCATTTCCATTTTATGTTCCTCAACGTTTTGCACTTTTTTTTTAGATTGCATACACCTCTTGCATAACACTCTTTTTTGTGAATAACACTTTCTCAAAAGATGATGTTTCTGATGAGATTGAAAGTCCGGATCAGTCTCAACCAACTAGAGAGATAAGGTTAGAATCAAAGGTATCAGCTTCATTAGAAAGCAAGGAAAATTCGTCTCCATTAGCAAAATCAATCTAGACCCCATCTCCTCAACATCAAGAAAAGGTGATACCAAAAGAACGTAGAAATCAAAAAACCAACCTGTCAATAAACCAACACCAACATATTGACAAGTTTAGGTCCCTAAGAAGTTCATGGTAACTATAAGAAAGATCATACATATAGATTCTAAAGAAATTCCTACGAGTATCACACTCTGTGATCATTCTTGAGAGGACAATTTCATCAAAAATCCAAAAAAAAAAAGGGCAAGAGAAAATCAAAGAAATCAAGCTTTGGCAACCATACTTCATGGGCTTAATTAAGACCATCAAGATAGCACACAAAGTGGGTACAGATACCAAAAAAAATTGTGGCTTCAAGAAAACCAAAGAAAAAGCCACAATGGATACCCAAGAAAAAGCATCATCAAAGGATGAGAAGGCAGACATCAAATCAGAAGAAAAATGACCTTGTCAAAAAATGGATTCTTATGAAGAACGTTGAAGTAACATCACTTGAGTTGTTTTAGGATCGATTAACACTAGTTTGGTACCAAAATGGGACAATTAAGTGTTGTTTTAGAAAAACTTCAACACACACATTCTACAAAGAGAATTTGAGTGTATTAATTATAATAAAAAGGTTCATAAAAAATTAAAGCATAAATTAAATCATATTTTATGTTCATGTTAATATCCCCCCGAAGATACCTTTGTAGTGAACAAGATATGAAAAATTAACCAAATGTAAATTTTATGGAAAGGAAAATCTTAAATTATACACATTCCTTGCAAGATGGAGCACATACTATGAAACCCAAATTCACCTAGAAAAATTATTCTCAAATCAAATGAAATCAATCATTACGACCCTTTACACCAAAAATAGTACCTAAGTTCTACACATATGATTCAAATCAAGTTATGGGCATCCACAAAGGTGTAAAAATATTTTAACAATTATATAAGGTATGAAGACACCAACCAAGGTATGCACATATGAAATCAGCTACTATGAATCTATATGCCAAGACCAACAACTAATGTCTACATATCTGATTCAAATTATGGACATCATGCAAGGTAAAAACATACATGCTACCAACCAAAAAATGTATGACAAAACAAACCAAGGTTTACACGTACAAATCAAACCCATTTATGGGCATCTACTAAAATGTTCACACATTTGAACACCACCAAAAGTCTTCATTTTTGTGGGCATCAACCAAATTTGACATATAAAATCATAAGAAATTTATGGACAAAATCCAAAGCATACATATTTATGGGATTCAATTTCTTCACAAAAACCAAGATAATAAGACCTCAGCCAAGGTTTATGCATAAGGGAACAAACAATATTATGAAATCTACCAAGCTTTTCACATCTATGTACACGAAAAAATTTGACATATGTGCATACACCAACCAAGATATTCACATACATATATAAATATCAAATCAAAATAATGTCAAGTCCTAAATGTGCTAAAATATGTATGACAATATTTTCATTCTTCTCATAATTTTGTATTCTACCTCTAGAACTAGGTTCTATTAGTGAACATGGACAAATATTCTTTGCTAATTCAACATGAAAGTCACCATCAAACTCAATGGCTAGTACTTTAATCTAGAGGCATTCTAACTGTGAATAGAAATGTGCATTGAATCAGTTTGATGTTTGTTCATTAACAACTTGCCAGTTCTCTTAAATCAACTTACACATAAATGAGATGGATCTATTCTTCAAAATTTGTGATAAATGGCAAAGAGTTAAAGAACATAAGTTTTGAGTCCACATTATTTACTTCTACAAATCCCAAAACACTTTCATTACACTCCCCAAATCCATCAATAGCTTTCCACTTACTAAAAAATATCCAATTTTTCAACAAGTTTGAATTGAATTATTACACTCAATCATGCTAAAAGCTTAGTTTAAAAATTCTCTTTTTTTGCTTCATTTAATATACGATATAAAGTAGAAAAATGTTAAAGCTTTTCTTTTTTAACTAATGTTGTGCACTATCGAATCAAAGTGAGTATGCCATCAAAGCATCAAGTATGTGATCAAGAAAGATCAAATTAGTTGGCATAAAAGTAGGACACTAAGTCTCCCATGACACTCAAGCATCCTACTATCGAACTAGAGTTAAATACATCAACACAAAGTTTGATCCTACTTCTTCAAATAACCTAGGTAGTTTAGAATCCTTGACGTGCAGAAACTATGTACATATTGCATGGCCCTATCTTTTGCACCATTCAAGTTATGCATTTTCAAAGTATGCATATTTTTTATGGTCAAATTACACAACCATACATAGAAACAATTGTGGATCCCATACACACGAGGCAAACTTGTAGATATGCATTATATTTATCAACTTACCTTTTTCCTTATCTATTTATTTATTCAAATTAAAAAGCTCAAAAAAAAGAAATTGTCCAATATGAATTGTAGGTCTATGTGCATGAGGAAGCTTTCCATCATGGAAGAGTTTCAAATCCGACTTGACATGAGGAAAATTTTTCATACATGAGAACTTAAAAACTTAATCATAGCAATGGATCTCCATCTATTAAGCTTAAGGAAAATATTGACACAATATTCAAAGATTAGAATACGAATTGATTTTTTTCTATCAATAAGAAGATTCAAAGACCCAAAGTGTATGCAACCAAAGGAATCCAAAACGCACTAGCAAATTGCATCATCCAGAAGAACACAAATTGAGTGACCTCCAATGCTTTTCTATGAGTACAGGATCACTTGCAAAGCATGATCAACCTAATGCAAAATTTCATCATTTTCATAGTCTTCATGAAGCACAATTATATCTGATGGTATTGTGTCAAGAATTGCAAAAAATATTTCCAAAGATTTAATTAACATTCCCTCAAACCTTGCCAATACCAACTTTTGGAACCAACTTTTGGACTTTAAAGATGTATATATTGAAAAAAACTACTTCCAAATCTTTTGATATGAGTCCACTTTGGTAACCTTGGTGAGCACTGCACAACTGAATATTTTATGGTTTCACACTTGATTCTTGCTTCTAAATGTGTCCTCTACTTGAGACTAACTGTTTTTTGTGTTTCTTCATTGCAATAATTGGCTTTTTTGCTCTACATAATGTTATGAATGTTGATTTTTTGTATTTTCACTTTGCAACTTATAGATCTTTGTGTTATCTTTGACTCGAGCCATGTATGATTGATTTCGTTGGGAAATAAGGGAAATATGATTGGATATCTTAACAAAATCAACCATGTGGGCACCACTTTGGGCTTGAAGATGATGATGGAAGGAACGTATATGTTTGATCACCACTGATCCTTTGGGCTGATTGTCATTGGCCTTATCGCCATTGAGCTTGGCATGGATTTGATCACTGTTAATATGATGGCTATTGATTTTCTATGGATGATTGCCAATGATCTTTTGCTTGTTGATAGAGTGCTATGAGATTGTCGATGATCTTGTGGAGATTTTGATCATGGTTGATGTTTTGTGGCTAATCATTGATGATCTTTTGGTAATCCATCGTACATGGTTTTATGCAAGTAGAGTCTTTATACGAGATTTTTGCAGACTTAGTCTTTGTACAAGGTTCGCAAAGACAAGGTCTTTTTACGAGTCTTGCACAGGCACGGACTTGGACAAGGTTTGCACAAAGAAGGTTTTTATATAGAAGTCATGCAATCATGAGAATAAACAGAGTTGATAGTTGATCGTAAAGGAACTTGACAAGACACCTATCCATTGTGCTTGTTTACTACTTCTGACTACAACTAGACAAAGGTCTACTTGTCATAGATTGATTGTTTGACTAAAGATGTACGAACATGCCCTAGACTGCATATCTATATGAATTGTTGATCATACATGTAAGAATAAAGATTAAATCAAATCAATGGTTTTTTTTTGAGCAAAAAGATCTCAATACTAACCATTGGTGTACGCTTTATTTCGCACACTTAAAACTAGAGAAAGTTTTACTAAAAACTTTTTTTTTTAATTCTTCATTATGGCATGATATTTAGAATTAGATTACGTCAAAGACATGTTTGAACTTTAGTGCTTCAACGAATGAATATGATTAGGCTTGATAACACGTATGCTAACAACAAAAGAATAGAAAAATGATGTGTAAAATGGATGTTTGAGACCATGATCATGTACAGCTAGAATGATCGATCCAGCTCACTACCTTGCAATGTCTATGCAGATCATAGTGGCATTGATCTTACCCCACTAAATCCATCATTCTCCTAATCGAAACCATTATATAAATATACATAAGAAACTCAAAGATCTTAGATATCATGCAAAATCTACATTTATCGAATGCTTTCACACTTTGAAATACTTTCCAATGTCTCTTTGAAAAAGAGAAAACAAAGAATCAAACATATCATGTGAGCTTAATATTCTCTTTCATGCACCAAGTTACAATGTCATGAATATTCTACAAACACCATATCACAACAAACCAAAATCACAGTTAAAAGTGTGTTTTTTATCACATAATAGTCCTCAAAGATGCATTTGACATCCTTATTATCAAACTTCTTGTCTCTGCCCTACATTAAGTCATGTATACCCAAAAGCATGTACATGCTAATATATCTTGTGATCATTACATATCTTTTAAGGAACAAAGTTTCAAACACTTTGATGGAGTTCATGATAAACAATACACATGATAGCCACCCACTCAAAAATGGCAGCTTGCTTTTTGTCATGCATCACACTAATTCTTGAGAATCTCTTTTTCCTCTGAACCATAAAATCCACTTTCAATCATACACCAAAGAGTTTAGGCATATACTCTTACATCTTGTTATTTTTATCCATGCAAAACCTTACCTGAGCATTCATACAATTTAAAAATTTATTTCAAATAAGCCTATGCATGCATATATTAATTGCCCATGAAAGCCACAAGGTACTTCTAAGCACTCTAAGATGTACACAGAACAAAAAACATAAACACAAACTGATCGTATCTGTTTGTGCTCTAAATGAATCACTGTTAAAGAAAGGGACTACGATACCAAGAAGAATTTAATATTCCTTGAGCATATTTTCTTGATTCCTTCGGGTTAGGCAAATACGTTGGCATCTCACAATTTTACAATTGCAATAAATTGACATATTTCAAGATACTAAAATGAGCAAGTCAAAGTGTTGCAACTTATGATGGCTGAAGCCAAAAATCACCATGTGCTAAATCTCGCACATTTCCAAAAAAGCCAATGAGCTCATACAACCCACACCGTAAAAGACGTGATACTGTGATTGTACCCTCGCAAATGATATCCAGGCCTTCAGCACATGATGGATGATACTTGAATCATTGAATAACTAACAACAGCACACACAGACAAATCATTGATACTTAGTTCGTAATTTACCGGCCCCCGGGCGGGCCGGGGGGGGGGGGGGGGGGGGGGGGGGGGGGGGGGGGGGGGGGGGGGGGGGGGGGTTATTATTAGACAACAATATTAGCAATTCTTAACAACCAGATAATCTACAAACCCCACCTGCCGTAAAATGGTTAACTTCCAATCTGGAATTACCCCATGATGCAGAGAAAATTTTGTAAGGGCATCAAGACTGCGTATTTACTGAGTATTCCAGCTAAACTCATTCACGAATGTCAGCTTGGCAGTTTTAAAGACTAAGAAGTTGCATTTGAACTCTCTGTGATGCCACATGCGCATCATCACATCAGTTAACACAACATCAAATATTGACAGGCATAAGCGGAAGACACCAAACAGCTCAAAGACTATGAAGTTGCATTTGAACTCTATGTGATGCCACATGCGCATCATCAGATCAGTTAACACAACATCAAATATTCACAGGCATAAGCGGAAGACACGAACAACTAGGTAATTTAACTGGTTCAAAGGTTCTCAAAAATCCTACGATCAGCCTACAACAGACCTTCCCTACCTTGGACATAATAAAACTATGCCTTGAGTTTCACACATGCCACAAAGGCCTTGAAAACTTGCATCGCTGAAATATAAGGTAGGATATATAACATTTGCCGAAGCTATTGAAAACCGAAACTTGATATTAGTAAAAAAACGCCTTTGTTGACTCGAAAACAAGATAAAGCTTGACGATCCTTGTTCGTGTTGAACCATGAGGCAACTCGAAAACAAGATAAAGCTTGACGATCATTGTTCATGTTGAACCATGAGGCACATCATGACAGCAGCCTTTTTCCAAAACTATGGTGCTCTTCCAGATACATGACCTCACAGTCCAGGAAAGCAATTTACAAATGGTGTCTGGGATAAGGCAAATAGGAGATTCCAGTAAGTATCTAGATCTATTAAAATCATTAAACACCGTTCTTTGTGCTTCAATAATTCAATAAAGTTTGATAGAAACAGCATAGACTGATGAGACAGAAAATAATCAGAGAATAAAGAATAGCAGTTGTGCATCTTATGACATCGGTGGATTTCATATCATACTCCTGCCACAAGTAAGATGCAACTAGACCGTCATTATCAATAACACATAAAAGGAAAGGGAAACACTAGATTTGTCTGGGCAATAGTCTCAATTGTTTACATGGTTAGATGAAACATAAATTCCAGAAAAGGGTGCGAGGAAAATGGTATTGTGGACAGAAAAATGCCTAAAGGTTTGGAAAACTTTCAAGCAGACAAGAGATCACCACACTCAGAAAGCATCAAGGCTTTCAGGCCCGAGTTTAAAAATTGGCCAGTCCACTTGCAGGTGGAGAAAGATGATCTCAGCCTGATGACGTCCAGATCTTACAATCAGCATCTAATTTCAGCAAAAACGCTGTATGGCCCATCATCCTCTCGAAATTTCCTCTACTCTGTAGCTCTTGTTATGTGCCCATCCAGGGGATACTAATCATACTTTCACCCGGGAAACACAAGTTGCATGAATAGAATTTTGCTTGTTGAGCTCCTTTGGCCGATTAGATGAATCAAGCTTTGATACTGATACTTGTGTTTCATCCATGTGTTCACATGTCAAAAAGTTGCACTGGCCAGTCTTGTGCAATTCCAGAAGGTCCCACAGCAGTCATCTCCAGGGAAATATCAATGCTTCTATGACGAGAGCTCCTAGCTATACTGATTCTACCCTTAATTGCTGCGGCAGGTGAAGCTGCAGATCCCACCTTTCCAGAACCAATATCTTTCTGATATGGGTCTGTCGAACATGAAAGGCATACAGGCTCTTGAAATGTAAGAAGTGTTTGTGACCAGTGTGTTTTTGGTGTATATGGGGAAGTCGATAACAAAACTGGATTCTCTTTGGCAAACCTGCCTGAAAACTGTGTATCAAACCACACTACCACCCCATAACACCAAACAGAGCCAGACTCAGATTCTTTTTGGGGGCTGGCTAAAGGGTTAAGTTCAAAGGATGCCGTAAAGTCGATATCAGAATCATGCATGGTGACAAGGTCAAATCTCTGACAGATCATAGCAGGTATAGTCAGTTTTAAAAAGAGGGAAAAAAAAATCGTAGTCAAGGCACACAAAAAACTTTAAGAGGTACCTTAAATAAGCATGGATTAGTAACAATGTCCTTGCTCTCTACAACATCTACTATCAATGAGGAAGTTGCATCCTCTAAAACTTCTTTCCCAATACACTTCATGTCAAATCCATAAACATTTTCCCAGAATGGTAAACTGGTTCCTCCTACTCCAAATCCAGCAAGATACTACAAACAAAAGGCAGCAAGGTTAATCAGCTACATGAACATTATCAAACACCAATAAAGGCATACACCTTACCATCTCAGCTATGTCAGGTAGGATGGCACCTCCAGGCTTCAACCATCGATCTCGAGCGAAAAGAACTGAACTCAGCATAGACTCGTAAAGCAGACAATATCCCATCCATTCACTCACCAACACATCAACACTTTTACCATCAATTATCTTTTCCAGATTAACCTCCTCTATCATTCCATGGACAACATCAATCACAGGCCCCGTCCTCTCATCTCTGTCAGAATGGATCCCATTTGAGAAGCCATTTGCTTGGGCAACCTAAAGTAAAACATTTGACATTTATGGGCATCCCACATGATCCTTTTTCTTAAGTCAAATTTTCAGATGCTTTCTTGATTCTTGCTATGACTTCCTTAGAAGTAAATGGAGGCAGCATCAAAAGAAAACCTGATATATGGAAGAAACTTTAATTCAATCTGGCAGAAAAAGTTTGTATTAGCCAATTTCTACCTCTTTTGCCCAGCAGTTTACCAGAATCAATCTCTCATTAAAGTAGAACTGTGCATACAATTCTTTTGGTGTAGAGAACCCCCAGAGAAGATGAACTCACCAAATAGCTGAAAGTGGCCGCACCTTATTAATCCTGAAGATACGACTGATAAAATCACTTCCTAACGGACAATCAAACATGAGCGTGGATATCACTAAAGTAGGACTGTATATGCATTTTTTGGGGCAGCGAACCCTACACCAAATAGAAGAAAGTGGCCTCTACCTTATCAATTTCAAGGTAAGGCTGATAAAATTACTTCCTGATGGATAATCAAACATGTTTGTGGGTCCGTTTCATTTTAAGGAACTCTGACTGAACAAAGCAGTCTTTTCTCAATTCCCCAAATTGTTCTTTTCACCAGCATAGTAAACAAGGATCCAAATTGGTCAGAAGTATATGGATAAGATCGACAAACTAGAGGAATGCACCAAACCTTAGCTCGGTTGACAATGTTCAGTGGACTGAGTCCAAGATCAAGCAACACAAGAAGACCACCCTTTCTTTTTGAAAGAACGTGAAACATGTTTAAAAAACGGAGAAATTACAATATCTCCATGGAGGGGGGAAACTGCCCATTTTCATTTATAAGGTTACCATGAGATCTATTAATGCTTAAACTCAGAATGAGAAATGCAGCGTGAAGACCAAATAGTATCAGATGAGTCGCACCAAATGGAAGGGGCTCTGATAAAATCACTTCCTAATGGATAATCAAGCATGTTTGTGGGTCCAACTTATTTTAAGGAACTCTTGACTGAACAAAACAGACTTTTCTCAATTCCCCACATTGTTCTTTTTACCAGCATAGTAAACAAGGATCCAAATTGGCCTGAAGTCTATGGATAGGATCGAACAAACTAAAGTAATGCACCAAGCCTTAGTTCATTTGACAATGTTCAGTGGACTGAGTCCAAGTATCAAGCAACACAAGAAGACCACACTTTCTTTTTGAAAGAATGTGAAACATATTTAAGAAACGGATTATACGATGTCTCCATGGAGGGGAAAAACAGCCCATTTTCATTTATAAGGTTACCATGAGATCTAATAATGCTTAAACTCAGAATGACAAATGCAGAGTGAAGACCAATTAGTATCAGAATGTACAACTTCATAACATACAAAACCAAGTAGCAGGAAACCCATCTGTAAACAGGTCGGAATCTAATTGAGGAGAAACTCTCACTCATCAGCAAGCAAAGCAGAGCACTCGATAAGGATGAAACAACTCAGAATAAACATAGCAGTAATTGAAACACAACCAAAACTGAACAGCTTGATGGATATCCTCTGTAAGTCGTTATTTGGGGATTTCTCAGATCATCCTTCTCATAACCAATTTTAACTGCAACAATTAATTCATGCTGCTTACTGTGGTAACAGTGCACTTGATTGTAGGCCTTATTTCCTCCAGCCTTTTGATCTCTGCATGCTATGCACCAATCATCTGTCTTTTGACTTTGATCCTTCTGTCAATCCAGGTTGCCAGTTGGTGTTTAATTCTGCATATATCTAGATTTGATATATTCTTTTCTCATCTCCAAAGGCTCTGACTCCTTAAACAGGCATTCTTTTACCTCACAGTTATGTCCTTTTTTACAAGGATCACTAGCGTCCAGCCTCCTCATTTTATCACATAAAGCTTTGGCATAAAAGCTTTATATGATAATACATTCTACTGAAAAAATTTACATCCGTCAAAAATGTGGACATGCATGAAGATCCTACGAATGGTCCTTCAAACTTCCCTGAACCCCAAACCTATTATAAGGCATGGTCTTTAATTGTGTAAGCATCTCTGTTTAGAGAAGAAACACAAAAACATGGACACCTGGGGTGCCTGAGCATGAATACATATCATGTGTAGGGCAGTGTTCCACTGTTAGGCATGTGCCTAGAGGTTCATGCTTCTTGTTTTTTCTAAATGCTTTCCCTGTAAATATGTCCTTAGCAACAACTAAAAAAATGACTCATGAACACATTAGCCCCCGTAACCCGGGAAAGAGAGAGATCTTGGTAATGAGAAAAAATACTGATTTCAGAGAGTCGGAAGATTTTTGAGTTAGATGCAAAGGTTTTTGAAAAACCGTAGCAATCATTCCTTTTCAAGTATTCAGAAACACCACAAACAGGTAACAGATGGCTCTATAGAGTGGGTGGCAATCACAATATGCTGTTGTCTAGGAGCTATGCAACTACGAAGATCTGTAATCCATATAGAAATATTTTCCTTGTACATTCTCTTTTATTAGTACAATCTCTCAGCACTGGGAATAATAAAACAGATTATAGAAGCACATGAGATACAACATACAGTTTTAGAAAACCAGTGGTGCGTGCACACCATACATCCAGAACATCAAACCTGCACAATGTTTCTTGCACAAAGGCTACATGAAACACAGAATGCTGAAATTGAAAGGGGAAAAGTCTCTATCTCAGAGAAATAAGGGCAGCCATTACTTAGTAGAGACAAGAATATACTTGTTGAGCAACAACACACATCCTTTTACTCCCATCTACTGCAATAACTTTTTGAGCTCCAGCCTTTGCTGCAAATAGACTGGAATATAGAAAAGGGAGAGAGTTCATAGAATGCCTGACAAAAACTTTTAAATAACTGTTAAGTCTCAGATGTTTCACCTTAAAATGCCTGTTCCACATCCTAAATCCATCACAACCGCACCTTTGAGCAATGAAGGATTTCTCGTGATGGCACTTTCATAAGCATCAGTTCGAACCTGGTATATCACAAAATAAAGAAAGCGCAATGTACCATAATTGGGCCTTTCTTATTTAATAAACATCAAAAATAGCATGAAATACAGACTTCACCTTGTCACTGAGCATCTCTCTATGAATTCCAAAGGTACTGTACGATCCAAAATAGCTCTGGTTGATACTATATCTTTCTCTTGCAGCAACTTCTGTGAAAGAAACTTTCAACTTATTTCTGTGCTTCTTTAATACAGCACAAACATTATGTGCAGGTATATCATCTGCTCCTGTCTCAACTGATTTTTCCTTTGAATCTACCTGGTGAGGGTGACCATTATCTTGTTCTTTAGAACCATACTGGTCAGAAACAGGGTGACCATAAAGTGGCAAAGTTTTGAAGCCAGCAGTTGCAGAGGATGTAGCATCCTCATCATTCACTTCACAAGCTGCAAGAAGCAAGCTTTCCAGTTCAGTATCACCCAAACAATCTTTTATGATCTGTGTATTCACCCTTTCTAAAGAAGTATCATCCTCAAAGCTCTCCTCAAAACTGTACAAAAGGGCATCGTTTTCGAAAAATGGCTTGAGATACTTCTCATCTTGCCATGGAGGCCCAGGATGAGAACAACTATCATAGTTTATGATCAAGTGACTCTTGTCCTCTTGGGATTTAATATCTCCATGCTTTGTCGAATGAAAATGTTGAAGGAGAAGAGCATGGGATTCAATTATCAGTCCACAAGCCCAGCATGTGTTGCATGCTACCTGCATGCCCAAAATGCATCAATAGCCATCTAAATTTCATATTAATGAGAACAACCCAATCTTTTTCTTTTCTCTGCCCCTCACCTCTCTCTTGGTCTCCTTTCCTATTAAACTCTCACAAACCTCTTCCGCTACCTCCCCAATAAACAACAAATATGAATACTTGGTGTACAATATCAAGGTGGAAAGATACATAATGCACTATACATATAAGGTATGTAAAAATTTCACACAATAAACATTGAAGAAACTAAGAATATTAACTAACTTGAACAAGCTGCTGTCAGCAGTGCTGAACATATTCATTGAGAAATTTGACAGGGCCATGACACCGATCATCTTCATTGAAATTCAAACCAAATAAAGCTTATTTACTGAGAAATTCAGGCAGTATTGATAATTCAGTTTACTCAACGATTATGCATGCTGTTGGCAGCAGCACTCAGCTGATCATTGAAATTCTAGCATATGCTACTGGCTGCAGAAACAAGCACCATCTAAAGTGAGTAGCAGTTATGTGCCACCACTCAGCAGAACACTATTGGGGGTAGAGGCCCCAATGTTGGAAAGCAATGCCAGAATGTCAAGTTTCCAGCAAACTTTAATTTTGGAGATAGTCAAAATTTGGTCAAAGATAATCAAAAATTTTTATTGCATAGTCTTAAAGTATTCTTCAAGAGCTTTCATTTGATGTATGGCATACATCAATCTGAGACCTGAAACCTCATCAAAGGTCAAACCCTAATTTCTGGTCAAAAGTGTGCTTTTCACTATGTTTTTCAATGGTTTAGATTTTAAGTTCAAAAAGCAAATCATCCAAGGGTTTACATGCAATATTAAGCTATTTTCGGTGGCTGCCCATTGTCTTCTACATACACCTTGTGTGCATAGCTGATTTTTGTAAGGTGTAGCTGCTATATTCTGTTTTCTTCCATTGTTGCTACTGTACCAGGTTCAACCTACTAATTGATCATTGGAGGAAGTCTTGCTGCTGCTTATACATCAGAGAAGACCTAAATTCAGTTAGGTTTGCTGCTAGACTGTTGTAAACAGTCCCTGCACTTCACATTTGCACATATATTCTCTTACACACACTCTTCTAGGCACTTTTCTCTACATTTTGTATCTAGAACCCTTTTCTTTTAGCCTACATTCAGATTTGTATCATTATTTTCATTGTACAGTTTTCATTAAGCTATTTTAACTTTTAAGTGAGCAGTTAATATTCAGCTGCTCTTTTAAACTTTTCTCTTCTCTATTCTCTTGTCATTCATCTCTCTTTACTTGGTCAAGTTGTGTATGTGCTAAGATTCCAAGTGTAGGAAAAATCTTGGAATACCTGTGATTATTATTTGGGCCTACTTCACTTCCAATATTTGGTATTTGGTATCAGAGCTTAGTACACATACATCGTGGTTCCCAAGATGAGTGATTATAGAGATAGATTGGAACAAGAAGAAAAGCTTGATGGAATGTCCAATTATCCAATGTGGAGTTTCATGATGATGAATTTGCTAGTTTCCAAAGACCTGTGGAATATTGTCAATGGAAACTATCATAGGCCAAGACAAGCTGCAAAGGATGTTGCTTCTTCATCCAAGAAGCTTGCTACCCCAATTTCTACTCAGTAGATAGAGGAAAAAGAAGAAGAAATTGTGTCATCATCCACAGATAAAGGTAAGCACATTCAACCATCAGAAGAGCAGTCTAGATGGGATTCCAGAAATGCTCAAGCACTCTTACTTATTGTTATGGGAGCAAATCATCACATCATTCCTCAAATCAAGTTATCTAGAACCTCTCGTTAGGCTTGGTTGGAACCAAAAAATCTCTATCAAAGCTTAAATCCTTCAAGAAAAGCTCATCTCAAGAGAAAGTTAGCCAGCACAAGGATGAATTTGGTGAGTCAATTCAATCTCATATTCTAAAGCTTAAGGACATTCGTGATCAAGTTCTTAACGAGTTGATATATCTGATGGAGAGATAATGAACACTCTTATCAATTCCCTTCCATCTACATATTGTTCTTTTGTCACTTCACTCTCTCTCTACAAGAGAAATTTCATTTGTAGAATTGGAGTTCGTCTAACTTCAAGGTGAAGACTAACAGAAGAGTATGGAAGAGAATGATGAAGCTATGGTATCATCGTCCAAAGGCAAGAAGAAGAAACAGACTTTCAAGAAGAAGAAAATTCAACGAAGCAAAAAGGAAAGTAAGTCAAGTACTTCAAAGTCTTTCTCTACATCTTCTTCGACATCTACTTCAATTACTTCTACCACACCTAAAGAAAAGTCTACTTCATCTACATCCACATTCCAGACCAAAGAAAAATATATGCCATTATTACAAGAAAACAAATCATCATATAACAGAATGCAAAAAGAGGATTTTTAATGAGAAGAAAACAGCATCATGTAATAATGTTGAATAAGGTTCAAAACCTAAGTTTTCTGATGAAGAATCTTCTGCATGTGTTAATATTGAGGAAATAGGTTTTGAACATGCAGCATTAAATGCAAACTCTAAAAATCCTTAGTTACAAAGCACATGACAGGTTGCAAGGTGTTTTCTTCCCTTACTAATCCTACATGTAGAAGGTGACCATTGCAGATAGTCATGACTTGGATGTCATTGGTATTGAAGAAGTTACTCTAAAGTCAATTGTAGGTGGTAGATTCACAATTTCTAATGTTCTCTATGTTTCAAAAATGAAGAAAAAATTGTTTTCTCTCTCTACTTTCTTATCACATGGTTATGAGGTTGTTTCTAAAAAGAATTCATCTCAAATCCACACCCCTAATGAAGAGCATTGTCTATTACAAGGTGAAAACAAAAGGGGTATATTTGTGTTGCCCAAAATCGATCATGCTAATGTTGTCAAGTATTCTACACCAAGAGAATATAAAGTTATTGCATGGTAGAATTGTCCATATCAATTATACACCTCTGGAGCATATCAAAGACCAAGGTATGGTGGAGAGTTTACCTACTTTTGTTTTACCAGATGATGCAAAGACTTGTGAAGAATGTCTTGAAAGAAAGCTTTACAAGCTTCCATTCAAGAAATAGATTTATCACTTCCAAAAGAAATAGATTTTTTACTTCCAAAATGTAAATGGACCCATAAGAACAGATTCTATTCAAGGATATAAGTATTTTATCACTTTTATTGATGATTATTCCAAATATTCTTGGGTTTTTGGAGTAAAAGCAAAGTCAAAAGCTTTCATTACCTTCAAGAAGTTGCTATGGTTCAAAATGAAAGTCAAGCTAAAATTCAGATTTTAAGAAGTGATAGAGTAAGAGAGTAAATGTCAAATTACTTTAATTCATATCTTGAAGACAAAGGCATCTCTCATCAACTCACCATTGCATACACTCGAGAACAGAATGGTATTGCATAGAGAAAGAATAGGATACTTATTGGAATGGAACGTAGTATAATGTCTTCAAAAGAACTTTCACTTAAGTTTTGGTATGATGTTATTCACACACTTAGTCACATTCTAAATATGTCGTCCACAAAAGCTCTAAAGGTAATTACACCTTATGAAGCATATTATGGTAAGATGCCCAATATGAATTATTTCAAAGTTTTTGATTCTCCCTCAAAAAAAAAACTAGCATTAGAGGCCCCCAACACAAGCTTGGCACCCCACTCAAGAGCCCCTCGTGTATAAACACCACCCAACGCTACGAATGTAATGAATGGCAGCCAATAGGTCTGCCTAGCCCGCCCACACACATGCATCCATCAAAACAAGTGAGAAGGAGCATCATCTCTTTCTTCTCTCTAAATTGTGAGAAGTTCAAGGGAAAGAACACCTTATATCCCCGATTTCAGCACTTTTTTCTTCCTATATGGAATACAAATCCAGCCATGGAACTTCTCTTGATCTCTTCCCTATGTGGATCACTCCAAGAGAGCTTCTCCTCTCTCCTTGGAGCCTATCTACTTCATATATCTCTTTTCAAGAGCTCATTTCCAACACCCCCTTGCGTTAAGATGAGCATATCTTCCTCATTTGGCACCCGTATTGAGAGATTCAAAGGGTTCGGATTCCTTGCTTCCAAACCTATCCAAGGAATGTCTGCAAGTAAGCATTTGGTCTTTGCAAAACCCCTTGTACACAGCCTTCAAATGGACTGTTCGTGAACTAAAGGCTTCACCGAAAGCAATTGGAGGTACGAGGGAAATTGATTCCAACTTGAGAATGCTCGAAGGATGGTTTATGATTACTACCAACCTCTACACCACCTCTGCAAGTGGATTTCCTCATTTTAAGATAAGTCTTCTTGTCAATAATTGCATTTTAACTCTCTTTTATACGTCATTTATCATCTAGAATAAGCACTTAGTTTTCATGCATGCATGAATGTTGTATATATGGTTATGAACCTCTGTACTTTTTCTTGAAAATGCAGAGTAGGATGGTAACATGATATTATTGCAAGTATCACGACAAAAAAGCAAGTGCGTGTAGTGCTCTTATACAAATTTTGACATCCCTGCCGAAAGCACAAGGATTTTGTAAAAGGCATGTAGTGCCCTATAGCCTTTTGTTGTTGATTGTGTACCGGCAGCACACTTATGGTCAAAGTGCATGTAGAGCACTTCGGTTTTTTTTTTTTGTATTATCATTTTGCTCCCAAAATTTTCAAAATGTGTATGCATGGTTGTTTGATGCATGAGTAGAGAGCATACTAACGCATGTTTTCTTATTTGTTGTTCCTTCTTGCAAAAGCTAGTGTTGTTAGTTTTTTACTTCCACTGTTTATATCATTCGGCATACATACACACACACAAACTCTTTTAAAGAAAGAAAAACAGAACCACTCAAAGACATAAAATGAAAGAACCTACACTTCCATAGACATGAAGTGAACACATTCACCTCCACATAGAGAGGAATACACATATGGTTGAACATTCTGTAGACACTATGGAGACATGAGTAATAGAATATCACATTTAGAAAGCATGCTTCAAACTACCTTAGAGCACGTTCATGGCTCTAAGAAAGAGGAAGTTATGCCAGATACTAGGACCATAAGACGGAGTTAAGAGCTCTAAGGAGCACCACACTCCATAGGACACTAATGAGGGCATCCAAACTAGAGAGGCTATGTGGAAGCTTAAAAGACCTTAAACCACCACCCTACCATGGAACTTTTGGGATAAAGGCCCCAAAGACTCTCCTTTTGTATATTTTGACCCTTCCATGTGAAAGCTCTCTTCGAGAGCTTTCAAGACATATTTTTGTTGTATTTCAAATGACCTAAAAGTCACTAATCCATAAGACTTGTTCCCAAATCTCTCATAACTTGATTGGGACTTCTTCAACTTCAGCTTCTTCATCTTCTTCTGCAAAGGTTTCTCTCTCTCCTCACATAGAAGTCCACTCCCTTGGCGTTTGGAGCAATTGAACACACCAACATGTAGCTCTCTGCGGCCTCTTTCAGGATCTACTAATGCACATAGTGCTTACGCTATTAAGCAGTGGCTCAGCACATGGGAGCAAATGCTTCCACTTATGCCATATCATGGATAATAAGCATAAGATTCAAGTGTCCACGTATAATCTTATGGACATCGCCCAGAGGTGGTCGCATAAGATAGAACAAGATAAGAAAGAGCCCATGATTTGGGAACAATTCGAAATCTTGTTCTATAATAACTTCATGCATCCAGGCAAGAGGTCTAACATACTTAATACTTGGGTTTTCATTAGTTAGAAAAACTAGACATTCCAAGGATATGCAGACAAATATAGGAAGGTACTTAAAGTACCAAATTCCATTCCGAACTTTCTCTAGGTCCATAGATTCGTCTTTGATTGAGAGAAACGATTCGACAATTAGTTAGAAAGGAGAGGTGTCACTCTTTGGCACAGGTCGTAGTGATAGTTCTAGTTTATGAGGATAGACATAGAAGCATAGGCTCCCATGTTCAGAGGCCCTCGGAAACTAAAAATGAGTCAGCCCTCTTCCTTGAGTGGTCCTATTTTGGCCAATGCACAACCTCAAAAAGAGGCTGCACAAGTGCACATGATCAAGATAGTCTCTGTAGCTAGAAGTAAAGTGTCCTCTCTAACTAAAACGGCTTACAATAAGCATATTCTAACCCCTCAGCACAAAGAGAGGGCAATGAAAGAAGCTTTGTGCTATGAATGTTTAGGGAAGCATCAGTTTAAAGAGTATCCTAAAAAAAAAAGATAGAAGCTTCCATATTCATAAACCTACACAAGCAAGGAGTGATGCAGATGAGGACTTTGGAGATTCCCCATCTCAAATATCATCTCCCATACTGGCCATGGCAGCCAATAAGAAAGTTCAATCTAATCCAGATATTGTGCTTTCGCCAGTGGCACAGAAGGGTTACCGGTTTCCAGATAGAGAGCTCACTATTATGAGAGAAGTCCTCGAAGATTAATCTGTTAAGATCCTCTTTGATACGGGCTCCACACATAATGTCATGAGTTCTCATCTCGTTAGACGATTACATCTAGACACTATCGAGACACTGTGCAATCAGAGTGTGCCTACACAGTGGAGTCAGCTCACAGTGGAGTTAGCTGACGGGAAGACATGGGAAGGACGAGTGGTTGATCTACCTATTCAAATTGAGTCCTATAAGGACAAATTGGATTTTGCCATTGCACAATTGGCACGTTTCAATGTAGTCCTAAGTAAGAAGTGACATGCTAGGATACAACCAATCATATGTTGAAAACAATGTTAGAATAGCACAAAACCCTAATTTTCAGCAACCCTTATTTTTTGGTACTTCGCCAAATTTTGGTCACAAAAGCTCAAAAAATTTTATTAGCTGGTCAGATAGTACTTTAAGAGAGCTTTCATTTGCTATATAACATTCAATCATCAGAGATCCAGTTTGGTAAAAGACCCTAACCTTAATTTCTGTGCGAAAATGGGTTTTTACATCATATTGTTCCTCATGGTCTGACAAGCTAGGGGTATATAATCTCCCAACAAGCTCTCTCTGATAATTGATGGCTAAATCAGCAGATTGCTGATGTTTTTGTTGGAAAAGCAAGTATTTGCGATAAAGAAAGTTAATCATATTTTTTTAGAGATCGCATGCTTTTGGAGGATTTGGGCATAGTTTCTTCTAAAAGCCATCATGGGCAGCCTCTTGAGTTAAAAAAGAAGCACATGGGGTCTGTTGGAAGTCAATGTACATATGATCCACATTCCAGTAATTCTACATTTTGGACTTAGCATTTTTTGTACAGTTTGGGTAAAACTTTTTTTAGGCTAGATAGATAGAGCTTGGTGAGAGCTATCTAGTGGTATGCTTCATTTTTCCATCAGAGGTCAGAACAAGGAGATAATCCAAACCCTAATTCAGCCCAAAATGGAGGAAAAGCAGATTGTGAAGTCCAAACCTCAAAAAGCTAGTTCATAAGTCATGTGGGTCCAAAAACACATTAAATTCAGCAATCGTATATTTTAAAAAATAAAAAGCAAAATCAAATTTAAAAATTAGCGATTGGAATTTCAAAAAAGCGATCGCAGCTTTATTGATTTTCGCATGAGTTTTTCGTTATTTTTTCGTTGAAGCTTTATGTGGAGAAGCTATACTATATAAAGACCATGTGTGCTACACTCTTGGATACAACAAAAGCCAACTCTTGGAGTTCTGAAGCTTTGGAGGTGCAGTTTTGGTGAAGGAGAGGCTACTCTCTTGGAGCAAGAGGCCTTCTACAAGCTTGGGGCAGCTATCTTTTGTAAGATAACCTAGTATTCTGTTTTTAGGGTTTCTGTACCCTAATTTCAGAATTAGGGTTTGCTGATTTTCAGATTTGTTGCACTATCTTGTGAGAATTAGGTTGCTTCGTTGCTCAATCACTTCACACACACTCAGATTATAACAGCATAATCTGCATTTTGTATCATCATCTTCTTGGCTATTCTTCCATTAGTGAGTGCACCACATCATATGGTTGAGTAGTACTCCCATGTTGTAATGTGGACATCTATTTTTTAGTGAGTAAGCATCCAGCTTACATTCCCTATCCTTGTCTCAAGATCTCTTTCTTTCTATCTCTCATCTATCATCTTGATTAATTAAGTGTGTACGCTCAAAAGGTTTTAGTTAGGAACGATCTTGGGGCCCCAAATTCCAACACTTGGTATCAGAACATAATTGACATACACACTTAGTTAAAATGAGTGAGATTAGAATTGAGATTGAGGACAAGTTGGATGGATCTTCTAATTATCCCATGTGGAGTTTCATGATGATGAATATTTTAGCGACAAAGGATTTATGGAGTATCATCAATGGATCCTTAACAACACCCAGACGAGAAGGCGAAGAAAAAGCCACAGCAGCTTCAAGAGGTACTGGAATTACTATTACAAAACCAACTGAAGAAGAGGTAACTACTTCGACATCTAGAGTCACAGGTAGGTCTTTACCTGCAGTTCCTCCTACTAAAGATCAAGCAAGGTGGGATTCTAGAGATGCTTTAGCACTTTCATTCATAGCAACGAGTGTTAAAAAGCATATTCTACCATATATCAGATCTTGCAAAAGTTCTAGACAAGCTTGGTTAAAGCTTGAGAATCTTTTTCAGAGCAGAAATCCTGCTAGGAAAGCTCACTTGAGGAGACAACTAGCAAATACAAGAATGAAGGCTGGTGAGTCAATCCAAACCCACATTACGAGACTCGTTGACTTGAGAGATCAACTTCTAAATGTAGGAGTTGAAATATCATATGAGAAATGGTAAATACGCTGATTAATTCACTTCCTATTTCATATCGATCTTTCATAACCACTCTTACCCTTACCACAAGAGATAGAGAGGTTACATTTGAAGAATTAGAGTCCTTGTTGCTTCAAGATGAAGATCAGTTGAAGGGAATGGAAGAGAATGAAGAAGCACTTTTATCTTCATCAAAGGGTAAAAAGAAGAAGAAGAAGGAGAAGGAAAAGCAATTCATGAAGGAAAGTAAGTCCCTTTCACCTTCTACTTCAGATTCTGTTTCTACTACATCTAAAGAGAAGTCTTCTAACAAGAAGGAAGTAATATGTTATTACTGCAAGAAACCTGGACATGTAAAGGCAGCATGTTATAAAAGATTGCCGCAGAAAAGAAAAAGCCATCAGGTAGTGTTGCAGAAGATGATAAAAAAAGGAAATCTCGAGGTGATTCTTATGCCTGTATCACCATTGAGGAAGTAGCTTTTGATCAGTGTTTTCTTCCCTTTCCTATTCTACAGGTAGAAGAGTTACTATTGCAGATGGCAATGATTTGGATGTTGTGGGAATAGGTATAGTAACCCTAAAGTCAAGAGAAGATGGTAATTTTCAGGTTTCATATGTTTTATATGTTCCTGAAATGAAGAAGAATATGCTATCTATATCTTCATTTTTAGGTGATGGTTTTAAAGTTGTATTTGAGAGAGATCTTTGTAAGATCTTATCACACAAAGACGACAAGTGTATATTGCAAGGTGAGCATAAAGGAGGGATCTTTGTTTTGTCAAACATCAGTCAGGCATATGCGGTCAAATCTTCGTCACCGGTGGAAGATATGAAGCCATGGCATGAGAGATTTGGACATATTAGTTTTGGAGCTCCCAAAAGTATCAAAGACAGAGGTATGGTTGAGAGTTTACCCTCATTCGAGCTACCAGATGATTCAAACATATGTGAAGGTTGTCTTGAAGGTAAGATGCATAAATTACCTTTCAAGAAACATGGTCATATTACAGCTACCAAGAAATTGCAGATTATTCATTCAGATGTGAATGGACCTATGAGAGAAGACTCTATTCAAGGTTTCAAGTATTTTGTTCTATTTATTGATGATTTTACGCCTCGCTCATGGATCTATGGTCTTAAGTTGAAGTCAGAAGTCTTTCCTATGTTCAAGAAATTTGTAGCTATGGTTGAAAATGAAAATCAAGAAACTATCCAGATTCTCAAAAGTGATAGAGGTGGAGAATACTTGTCAAATGAGTTCTTGACATTTCTTGATGAGAAAGGTATTACTCGACACCTTACTATTGCTTATACCCCTTAGCAGAATGGTGTTGAAGAAAGAAAGAATAGAGTACTTATTGAGATGATGCGGAGCATGATGGCATCCAAAAAGCTTTCACTGAAATTCTGGTTTGATGCAGTACATACAGCTAATCACATTTCGAACATGTCATCTACAAAAGCTTTAAAGGTAATTACACCTTATGAAGCTTATTATGGTAGAAAACCTAATGTGAGTTACTTCAGAGTGTTTGGATCACTTTCTTATGTACATATTGAGAAAAAGGACCGAGGCAAACTAGATGTAAAGGCAAAGAAAGCTGTTTTTATTGGATATCCTGTTGAGAGTAAAGGATACAAGTTTTATGTTCCAGAGACAAGTGAAGTTATTCTTTCATATGTTGCTGAAAATAAGGTTTATGATAAAGAAGCAGAAATTCCAGAGTTCATTAGTGAAAATGACTATGGATTTTTTAGAAGGATGTTGGATTTACATGTTCAGCCATATCAGGAGGGAGTTAAAATTCCTAGGATTCAAGAAAGAGTTGAAGAAAGAGGAATTTCATAACCTTCTACAGATTCAGTTCCACATGAGACTTTGGTTCCAAAAATGGAAGAAGTTAGAGTTCCAAAAAGTCCTAGTACCTCGGAAGGACAAGTTCCAGAACCTGTGGACGCTAACCTGTGGAAGCTGAAGGATCAGAAAGAGTTTCACCACTATTTAAGGATACACCTACATGGCTACATCAGACTTGGAAAGATAGTGGTATAAAGACTTTTACTGGAAGAAGTAGGAGTCAGACTAGACAACAACAACAAAAATCATGTAAGTTTTGCTGAAGACTTTGAGATTCATGATATTTTGGCACTTACAACAGTTAAAGATGAACCTACATGTGTTAAAGATGCACTTAACATTCCTATTTGGAGAAAAGCTATGCAAGAAGAGATTGATTCTATTCATAAGAATCAAACTTGGCAGCTATGTGAGTTACCAAAAGGAAAGAAGGCTATAGGTGTAAAATGGATCTTCAAAATCAAAAGGAAAGCAAATGGTACTATTGACAGGTACAAAGCAAGATTGGTTGTCAAAGGATATGCATAACAAAAAGGTATTGATTATGAAGAGACATTCGCTCCTACTTCTAGGATGATTGTTATTAAGTCAATACTTGCTTTAGCAGCACATTTTCGTTGGCATATAAATCAACTTGACATAAAGACTGCTTTTCTAAATGGTGATACATGAGGATGTGTATATTCAACAGCCAGAAGGTTTTGAAGAGAAAGGTAAAGAACATTTGGTTTGTAAGCTTATAAAAGCTTTATATGGTTTAAAACAAGCACCTAGAGCATGGTATGAAAAGATACACACATATCTTTTATCCATTAATTTCCATAACTCAGATAGAGCTCCAACTCTTTATGTTAAACCTGAACCAGGTATGATGATTATAGCAATTATGTGGATGATATTATAGTCACAGGTCCCAAAGATGAAGATTTGCAGATGTTCAAAGAACAATTGAAGCAAACATTTGATGTGAATGATTTGGGAATCTTGCATTATTATCTTGGGATTCAGTTTCTGTTTCGAGATGAGTGTATCTATATGACACAGCAAAAGTACATTGAGAAACTTTTGGAGAGGTTTCGGATGAGTGATTCTAAACCTATGCAAACACCTATGGATCAGAACGCATTTTTACAGATGGTGGCAGATGCAGAGCCATTTGATGCTACTTTACATAGTCAACCAGTTGGATGCTTGATATATCTTTGTAATACACGTCCTAATATACAGTTTGCAGTTTCTCAAGTATCAAGGTTCATGCAGAATCTGACAATGTTACATTGGAAAGCAGTAAAGCGGATCTTTTGTTATTTGAAGGGAACTTCAAGTTATGCTATGGTATTGTTGAAATCTATACATTTGTTACTAAAAGGATTTTTAAATTCTGATTGGGCACGTGATAGAGGACACAAGAAGTACTAGTGGATTTTGTTTTTATCTTGGAGATTGTCTTATCTCATGGCTTTCAAAGAGACAACCCACTCTTGCAACTTCATCGTGTGAAGCTGAATATCATGCAGCAGTCAGTCAGATAGCCAGAGTGCTATAGCTATAGCAAAGAATCCAGTGCATCATGCAAGGACAAAGCATATAGAGGTACACTACCACTATATTCGAGAGCAGATAGCTAAAAAACACATTGAGCTAGTTTATGTTCCTTCTAGTGAGAATGTTGCATATATATTTACCAAAGCATTGACTAGAGATAATCATGAGAAGATTTGCAGATTATTGAAGCTTGTACCAATATGACATTGAAGGAGGGATTGTTGGAAGTCAATGTACATATGGTCCACATTCCGACAATTCTACATTTTGGACTTAGCATTTTTAGTACAGTTTGGGTAAAACTTTTTTTAGGTTAGATAGATAGAGCTTGGTGAGAGCTATCTAGTGGTATGCATCATTTTTCCATCAGAGGTCAGAACAAGGAGATAATCCAAACCCTAATTCAGCCCAAAATGGAGGAAAAGCAGATTGTGAAGTCCAAACCTCAAAAAGCTAGTTCATAAGTCATGTGGGTCCAAAAACACATTAAATTCAGCGACCGTATATGTTAAAAATTAAAAAGCAAAATCAAATTTAAAAATTAGCGATTGGGATTTTTAAAAAACGATAGCAGCTTTATTGATTTTCGCATGAGTTTTTCATTATTTTTTCGCTGAAGCTTTAAGGAGAAGCTATACTATATAAAGACCATGTGTGCTACACTCTTGGATACAACACAAGCTAGCTCTTGGAGTTTAAGCTTTGGAGGTGCAATTTTGGTGAAGGAGAGGCTACTCTCCTGGAGCAAGAGGTCTTCTACAAGCTTGGGCAGCTATCTTTTGTAAGTTAACCTAGTATTCTTTTTTTAAGGTTTATGTACCCTAATTTCAGAATTAGGGTTTGCTGATTTTCAGATTTGTTGCACTATCTTGTGAGAATTAAGTTGCTTCGTTGCTCAATCACTTCACACACACTCAGATTATAACAGCGTAATCTGAATTTTGTATCATCATCTTCTTGGCTATTCTTCCATTAGTGAGTGCACCACATCATATGGTTGAGTAGTACTCCCATGTTGTAATTTGGACATCTATTTTTTAGTGAGTAAGCATCCAGCTTACGTTCACTATCCTTGTCTCAAGATCTCTTTCTTTCTGTCTCTCATCTATCATCTTGATTAATTAAGTGTGTATGCTCAAAAGGTTTTAGTTTGGAACGATCCTGGGGCCCCAAATTCCAACAGGGTCATCATTCATCATTGTTCAAGTATCAACACAAGCGCTCAAGCTTACACAAGCGCTCAAACTTACACAAGCTTTGGAGGAGTCTTCTACACTTAAAGGAGATGTGCTCTACCTTTGGAGCCATTTTGGAAGAGATTTTGGGAGCCAACAATCAGCATCTAGCTGAATTTTGTAAGTAGCAAGTCTACTTTCAGTTTCTACCTTGCTAGTTCATCAATTTCTGATTTAAGGTTTCTAAAACCCTAATTTCAGAATTAGGGTTTGCTGTAAAACAGTTCTTAACCGTTAATATTCACCCCATTCTCACACACACGCTTTCTTCATACCTCTTAGGCACTATACAGACAAATTCTTGTATTTAGAACCCGAAATTCTGCCTAGATTCAAATTTTGTAACTACATTCAGCCCATATTCAGTTATAACCATATTCATACATTGTAACTTCATTGTAACTTTACATTCATGATAAGATAATGTAGGCAAACATTCTAACTTACTGATATAGTTTGAAAATCTTGTCTATTGTCTCTCTATTTCACTCATCGACTTTTAAGTTGTGTATGCTAACGTTCATATGTTGGAAGATCCTAAACCTATGATTATTGTTGATATATTTCAGAAGTGATGCGTGTGAACACACTTAGGACCGCCATGGCACTTTTTTCCCTCTTTATGAGGTTTTTTCCCCATGGCTTGTATATACGCCTATAACCCTAACGGGTGACTTATTCTTGTACATTCACTTGGTAATACATTCAGTATGGTGTGTTGTGCTCCAAGCTTCTTCTTCTTCCTTTTGTTGTTCGCGTGCTTCCAGAGACCTCAAACTCCAACAATTGGTAATCAGAGCAGGTCACCCTAGAGTATATACGCCTATAACCCTAAGGGGTTACTTATTCTTGTACATTCACTTGGTAATACATTCAGTATTGTGTGTTGTGCTCCAAGCTTCTTCTTCTTCCTTGTGATGTTTGCATGCTTCCATAGACCTCAAAGTTCAAACTCCAACAATTGGTGTCAGAGCAGGTCGCCGCTTCATCCAGGGCGTCGTGAACACCCCTCAAGTCACAGTCTCAGAATCGCACAAAAATTGGTGAGCATACTCAGGGCAATTGGTGAGCTGTCAAAATCGTTTCGGCCTTTGAACGCACTATCGCAACGCCAGTTTCGGTTCGCCAATACAAGCATCTCAAAGTCTCCTACAAGTTTGGGAGAGTTCGATAGGACAATTCTATTCAACTTTTCGAAAAACGATCATTTTTCTACATACGCGCATTTTAGTCGATGGCCATGGCCGAAAGCAATGATGTATTCCATATGCTTGCGGTTGAGGATAGATTGGATGGTACTAATTACCCATTATGGGCATATATGATGCATCATGTATTGGTAGCAAAAGGACTGTGGAATATTATGCAGGGTTTTAAAAAACGACCTACTACACCTATAAATACAATCATTGAATGTGCAGATGGCGTTGAAGATGATGATCTTTAAATTCTTATTCGTCCTGCAATACTTGCTACACCTACTGCGAAGCAACTTCTTTAGGATGGAAGAGATTCTCAGGCACATGTGTCATGCATTGATACCTTTGTCTATCAAAGGTGCTATTATCCCTCACATTCACTCTTGCAAAATAACTAAGGATGCTTGGGATACACTTATCCCTTTATATCATGCAAGAAATGAGACTCATGTTCCTTACCTCCGAAAAGAGATGGAGAGTGAGCACATGGACAGTTTTTTGACAAAGATCAAAGATTTGAAGGAGAAGTTGATTTCTCTTGATGAATTCTTGCTAGACAGTTCACTTTTGCAGACTGTCCTAACGATCTTCCAGATTCATATCAAAGTTTTGCTTCTACTCTTCAATTGATGATGAAAGGAAATTCAAATGCCCTAACATTTTAGGAGTTAGTCTTTGTTTTGTTGCAAGAAAATCAATCTAGGCAAAACAAGTCCATTATGCATGTTGCAAATCAAGCTTTCCTAGCTAGTCGAAAGGGAAGTGGTAAATGGAGCTAATAATCTACTATACGCAAAAATCTGGTAATTCTGCACAATCAACGAAGGACGATAAAGACAAGAAGAAAACAGAAAATCAGAAATTGTTTTGCAAATACTGTAAAGGAAATGCTCATGTCATAAAGAGTTGTCCAAAACTGTCTCCAAAAGAGGCAAAAAAAGAAAGAGGTTAGAATGGTTGTTGCAGAGGCCTCTACACCTAAACCAAAGTCTTCTAATCTTGTGCAAAATGAAGGATGGGCATTTACTACTTATTGCAGTTATGAACCATCTTCATTTATGAAAGCAAAGGCTATTGTCTGTATCATCCACATACTAAATGCATTTTGGTTAGCAGTGATGTTGCTTTTGTGGAAGATGCAATTCAGCCATTACTTTTATGTGCCAAGGAGTCTTCAATTAGCTCTAGAGATGTGTATGACACTTTGCTTCCTCTTTTTAGAGGTGGTCAGCCTAGTGCTAGTCCAAATGAGGCAATTTCTCAACCTTTACAAGTTCCACATGATGATGCACTTGTTGATGAGAGGGCTCATATAGAGGAGGCAAAAACTATGCCTAAATGGATGGTGCAGACTTTGCGAGATAGCAAACTAAATGCACCTTTGTCATATCGTACTCGGTCATGCTCTCATAGTGCTTGTTTTGCATCAGATAGCTTTATGTCAAACAAAATATATTGACACATTGTTGTAGTGTTTTGGCCTTAAAGACTACAAACCTATTGCCACTCCTATGGAGACAAGTTTACGATTGAGTCCTCATGATGCTTGCGATGCATTTCATGTTGTTCTCTGTCATCAGGTTGTTGGATGCTTGATTTGCTTATGCAATAACTTTGCGTAACTTGGCCTAATATTCAGATTGTTGTCTCTAAAATGAGCAAGTTTATGCATTGCCCAGGTGTCAAGCGTTGGAAGGAAGTTAAGCACATCTTTCTCTACTTGAGTGGTACTCGGCTACTTGGATTGTTTTAACCCAAGGGGGGATCACTACCGCCAAATTTACATGCTTTTTCTGACTCTAACTAGGTTGGTTGCTACGACACTCATGTGTCCACATGTGGTTTTTGCTTCATGCTTAATAGCTCATGCATATTTTGGTTGAGCAAGATGCAGCCTATTGTGGCCACTTCTAGTTGTGAGGCTGAGTATAGGGAAGCTTTCACGACGACTTTTGAGTGTGTGTGGCTAAGACGCCTTTTGGCTGATATGGGTGTTGGTCAGTCTTCTACCATCACCATCTTCACTAAATGTCACAGCGCATTGGCAATTGCGAGGAACCCTCTGTTCCATGCTCGCACAAAGTACATTGAGGTGCATTATCATTATGTCAAGGAGAGGTTCTCTGCGAGAGAGATCAGTTTGGCATATGTGCCCACACAAGAGAACGTTCCTGATCTTTTCACAAAGGCTCTACCTAGCGAGAAGTTTGAAGCTTTCCGCAAAGCTTTGGGCTTACTTTCTTTTGTGGATTGATCTCTTTCCACATAGCTCGGTACTTCCTTATACATGAGTGCCAGCTCATTGTTCACCGCATCACTCCCAGGGAGGGATTTGCTGATATATTTCGAAAGTGATGTGTGTGAACACACATACGACCATCGATGCACTTTTCTCTTTCTTTAGGAGGTTTTATTCCTGGCCGTGTATATACGCCTCTAACAAAGTCACAAGGGGATGCGTACCCCGGGTCCTAGGGATGTCCTGACGTCGTCCCCGGTGGTTTGGACAAGGGACACCAAAAGGGGGACGACGGACATCCCCATTGACACATGTGAGACAGGCATACATCCCAAGGGACGACAAGATGTGACTGGACCTAAATGTTGTTCACGATTTGGATTACTTGAGAATTGGAAGCAGCAATAGCCTCATCACTCACTCTAGCTGTGGAGGTCATGGAAGTAAGTTCAGGGTCGCTTAGGAAAAGGATGGAGACTCCCTAGCAGAGGATGGAGTCTCCCGAGCACATAATGGAGTCACCCAAGCAAAAGGTTTTGCCTCTTAGGGAGGAGATGGAGTCTCCCAAGCAATCACCCCAATGGCCCTACATGGAGTCTTTCAGACACTTGCCCCAATGGTTTCCCATTGAGTCGCCAAGGTTGTCGTTGCTCCTACTTCTTGTCCTATCTTCTTATACGGGGGCAAGCCCCAAAGTTTGAAGATTGCATATGTCCATACATTCTATTTCAGCAATGTTGTATGATTTCTTTCCTTCCCGCATAATGAATTCTGATGTCTCTAAGGCCTCGTATGCTCTGCCTTCGAGATAGAGCTCTATTATGGATGTATCAGGTGCAGTGTTGCATACGCAATGCAACACGCGGACCTTTGCAACTTTGGCAACACAACTCCATGTTGCGCAGACATTCACAACGCGTTGCTAATTAAGCCCAAAAAAAGAAAACTTTCCAATAAGCCAAAAATGGTCCACAAGGAAGGGTCTTTTATGTTTTAGCCATTAGAACTTATGAACAAACATATATGAGCTAAATCATTATGCAAGAAAGGTGAATGCATCAACAAGAAAAAAATGGGAGAGAGACAAAGAGAGTATATAATGTCCCACTTCCCATATGATCATTCCAACATTATTTACCATATAACATCATGCATATGGATATATATGTTTACTTATGTATGAATGTACTATGTATGTAATATATATATGTATATTCGTATTTTAGTACATTTATCCAAAAATATGTTTATTTACTTAGTTATGTATGCATGTATGTATGTGCATACATATGTATCTATAAATGCATGTATGTATGTGCGATGTTATTCGTATAATCTATTACTCTATGTTTATTGAAAGACGTGTATTTACTTATGTATGTATCTAATATATATGTTTGTATGTTTGTAGTATGTACCTAGTACCTACTATGTACATAATTTGTATGCATCTATGTATGTATGTATGCATCTATGTGCTATGTATATATGTAACATGTACACTATGCAGATATGTACATAAAAATGTATGTACCACATATGCATATAGTATATATTTACTACTATATATGTAATATAATATAATCTATGCATGTATGTACTATGTATATAAGTATGTATGTATGTACATGACAAGACACATCGACGTCCTATATATTTGATATGTACACTATATAAATGTTAACATGTCTTGTTTTCATGCCTTCTTTATGATACTTAAGGATTTATAGGAGGATGTTAATACCTTGGATATCTAGAATTTTAAAAAATCAAAAAAAAAAAATTTGAAGTGTACACAACTTGGAGTTCGCAACTTGAACCCGTTGCCTACGACATTGCCATCCCATTGCTAGCCACTATTGTCAAGTGCACCTTCCGACAATATGTCACTACACTACCTGTTACGTCCCTAAATCCAAAGGACATCAATGATGGGTGCCTCTAGTTAAATTGTATGCCCAAGTTTGGAGTGTCCACCCAAGTGTGGACAAGGCAGCTTCCTTAAAAGAGACTATAAATAGGACCCATCGGCTTACTAGTTATCAATCCTCTCATAAAGCTCTTGAGCTCTTGGCCCATGGTGGAGTCCTCCATATGCTTGTATGGTTTGGGTATGGTGGTATGGGACACCATGCCCTTGTATTGCCTCCCTCTTGGCTTCATGCTCCCAAGCTCAGGGATGAGACTTTGTGGACCCTATGGTTGGGAAGTGAGTTAGATGTCGACCTTCCTATGTTTGTGAATATGGCTTTCGTCATGTCTTGTGTTTCACGGTTGATCTTGGAGGGATCTATCGTTGGTGTCAGAGCCACATCCTGCAAGGAAAAATGAGACGTGGCAACGTGGAGAACACCACCAAAGCTCATGGAGTTGGGATGGCTCCATTTGATAGGCTTCTGAACTGCTTATTGGAGGTGGTAAGGAATGCATCCTGCATGAGGAGGAAGCAAGGGGAGTATATGCAAGCCGATGGTTGAGATGGAGATTTCAAGCGATCTCCCCCCCAAATTGATAGGTGCCTTACAAATGATACGTGGTTTGAATGGAGATTTTCAGGTAATAGGTGCTTAGGATGTTGTTACATGTTTTTAGCCTTCCATTCTTCGGCACAAATTTTTGTTGTCTATTCACTCAACTATCCAATGACATCCCTGGATCTCCAACACTCTACGTAGCTATGATCAGAGTTAATAACTAAGACAGGAGGAGAAAGTCACGAGTATGCAATCCAATCAATTGGGTATATTACACATGTCAAAAAAAGAACATGATGGTAGTAGAGGTAAAAGATCTTATACCCCTTGTACCATCACCATATGCCATTGTGAAAAATTACGTAGATCTCTCTCTCTCTCTCTCTCTCTCTCTCTCTCTCTCTCTCTCTCTCTCTCTCTCTCTCTCTCTCTCTCTCTCTCTCTCTCTCTCTCTCTCTCTCTCTCTCTCTCTCTCATACGCACACACCTGAGCTCGTACGAAGTTGATGAAACGAATAGATCCATAAAAGTCCAAGTTGAGGTCATCTTTGATCCGAGAGAAATCGAACGCGTGCTGTTCGGAGCAGTGATCGAAGAGTTGAGAAGTGGAACCAAAACGATCGGGACAGAAGAGGCAAATGAACTCCTCCTGCGATTCGTCGGCCGTCCAGTCCTCCCATTGTCCCTCATTGCCTTCTCCTCCATCTTCTTGCGAACCTTCACTGTCTACGGACTCACACTCCTCTTTCCCGTCCAGGGGATAAACTTCTAACTCCATCGCGAGCTTGAGACTTCAGTTCCGTCTAAATTTGCCTACAAGTTTGCTCGCACTGGCTGGTTAGTCGTAGTCGTAAACCTCCATAAGCCCCCCCTGAACCCTGGCGTAGTTTCGTCTTTTTCTTCTTTTTTTAAATTCAACCTTGCGATCTGCTGTTCTCGGTTTGTATTAACTAAAAAGGTCTCTTTTTTTTCATTAAGTTTGATATTACAAAGAGCAACTTACACACCCACGGAACTTCTTTTATCTGTCATTTTTAGTTTTAGGGTTAACATCAGGTCGATTTGTGGGTATTTGGTAGTTTTTTATATCTTTTAGTTTTAGGCATCAACATCAGGTTGATTTGTGGTTATTTGGTAGTATATTTCAATAGTGAAGTGTGTGAACATATCTTAGGATTGCTTTGGCACTTTCCTTTTCTTTAAGAGGTTTTTTCCCTTCGATTTGAATCTATATTTATAAATTTAATGGGCTACTTATCCTTTGTACATTCACTTAGTAATACACTCAATGTTGTGTTCCAAGCTTCTTCTTCTTTCTAGTGTTGTTTTCATGCTTTCCTAGTTCTCGAACTCCGACAATTGGTATCAAAGCAAGCCATTGCTTTCTACAATGCATCATCAACACCTTTTTGGGCACTACTCAGAAGAACACAAAATTTGGTGAGCATACTCAGGGCCATTGTTACTTCAAAACAATTTCATGCTAAACGATCAAAAAATTGATTTGAGCTCATTTCAGCCTATAAATGCGCTATCGCAACAACTATGCAGACAATTTCGTCTTTTTTGTGCCAAATATATACATATACAGTTTTCAATTTCCCAATTCAAGGCCCTCAAAGTTTCTTATAGGTCTTATGGAGCTCGATTCAATATTTTTGTTCAACTTTTCTGAGAAACAATCAATTTTTTGCATGAGTGTGCAATGATATGTTTTATATGTTGGCTTTTTAGGATAAGTTGGATGTTTTTGTTGATATATTTAGGTAGTGATGTGTGTGAACACACTAGGACCGGGGGGGCATTTTTTCCCTCTTTAGGAGGTTTTTTTCCCCCGGCTTGTATATACGCCTATTGCCCTAATGGGCTACTTATCTTTGTACATTCTCTAGTAATACATTCAGTATTGTGTGTTGTGCTCCAAGCTTCTTCTTCTTCCTTGTGTTGTTCGCGTGCTTCCACAAACGTCTAACTCCAACAATTGGTATCAGAGAAGGTCGTTGCTTCATCTAGGGCACCGTCGACACTCCTCTGTTTGCAGTCTCAGATTTGCATGAAATTTGGTGAGCATACTCAAGATGTTTCAGAGATCAAAACGACTTCACTCTATGGTGCCAAAATCGCGATTTGAGCTCGTTTCGACCTTCGAACGCATTATCACAGTGCTTGTGTAGGCTATTTCATCTTTTTGTGCCAAAGTATATACCAGTTTTTGTTCGCCAGTATAAGCGTCTCGAAGTCTACTACAGGTGCAGAATTCTTCTGGGGAGTTCTGTTCAACTTCTTGAGATACAGTCAATTTTCTGCATCAAGTATTTTAGTCACCGGCCATTGCGAAAAGCAATGATGTATTCCGTATGTTGGCTGTTAAAGATAAGTTGGATGGTACCAACTACCCGGTATGGGCTTATATGATGCGATATGTGTTGGTTGCAAAAGGACTGTGGAACATTGTGCAGGGTGTCGAAAAACGTCCTATCACACCTGCAGCTGTTACAACTACAGGTACTGAAGCTGATGTAGAAGGTGTCGAAGATGATGGTATTTTGTGTATTCCTATTCTTGCTGCAGTTTCTACTGCACCTACTGTAGAGCAGATTTGTTGGGATGGCAGAGATGCCCAGGCACATGCATTGATAGCTTTGTCTGTCAAACGTGCCATTATTCCTCATATTCTCTCTTGTAGAATAGCTAAGGATGCTTGGGATACACTTACCACATTGTACCAAGCTAGGAATGAGGCTCGTGTTGCTTACCTCCGAAAACAGTTGGAGAGTGAGCACATGAATGAAGGTGATTCTATGGACAGTTTCCTAACAAAGATCAAAGACTTGAAGGAACAATTGATTTCTGTTGATGAGGTTATACCAGATAGCTCACTTGTGCAGACCGTTCTGAATGATCTTCCTGATTCATATCAGAGTTTTGCTTCTACTCTTCAGTTGATGATGAAAGGCAATCCAAATGCCTTGTCATTTGAGAAGTTAGTCTCTGTTCTATTGCAGGAAGATTAGTCCAGAAAGAACAGGTCCATTATGTGTGTTGCAGATCAAGCTTTCCTGGCTAGTCAGAAGGGCAAAGGAAAATGGAGCTCTTCTACTAGTAAGCAGAAATCTGCAAATGCTACACATTCGAAAGATGAGAAAAAAATCAAAAAAACAGAAATTGTTTTGTAAGTACTGTAAACGGAATGATCATATCATAAAGAACTATCCAAAACTGCCTGCAAAAGAGGCAAAGAAGGAAGAGGCTGGAATGGTTGTTGCAGAAGCCTCTACACCAAAAACAGAGTCTGCTAATCTTGTGCAGGAAGAAGAATGGGTGTTTACTACTGTTTGCAGTTTTGACCCATCTTCTCATGAGCAGTGCATGTCTGCAGTAGACTCAGATGTTTGGTACTTTGACACTCGGGCGACCAAACATATTAACCCGCAGCGCAATTTCTTCTCTTCACTCGAGCCTGCCCCTACAGGGAATACTGTTACATGCGCCAACAACTCCTCTTATCCTGTTATGGGAGTTGGTAAGATCATTTTGACTACTGCTGATGGTAGTTCTTTCACTTTGTCAGATGCTTTATTTGTGCTAGGGATCAAGAAGAACCTGTTATCAGTTTCTACATTAGCCAAGATTGGCTTGGTTGTGAAATTTGTTGATGACAGGTGTACAGTTCATGATCTGTCAAATGGCGATGTGATTATTGCTTCTGGCATTTTATGTCCTAGGCTGTATAAGCTCATAGACTATGAAAGATCTGTAAATGATTTGGCATGTGCAGTAAATGATTCTCGTTATCTTTACTTCGTGACTTTCATTGAGGATTTTTTCAGGCATGCATGGGTATAGCCATTGAAGGCAAAGTCGAAAGTGTTCATGTGCTTCAAACAGTTTTTGGTTTTGGCTGAAAATCTGTCAGCATGTAAAATGGGCACCCTTCGTTCAGATCAAGGGGGGGAATATATGTCTTCTGATTTTAATGCATTTTTGGCTGAACATGGGATAAAACACCAGTGTACAGTGCCGTATACACCTCAACAGAATGGAGTTGCTAAACAAAAGAACAGGTCACTCATGGAGATGGCGAGGTGTATGGTCAAGAGTCAGGCTTTAGCACATAGTTTCTCGCTTGAGGCTGTCATGTGTGCAGCATATGTACTGAACAAGTGTCCCACTAAAGCACTGCAGTCTATCACTCCATATGAGGCTTGGCATGGTCGCAAGCCATCTGTTGCTCATCTGCATGTTTTTGGTTGTTTGGCATATGCATTAGTGCCTGAACAACATCGCAAAAAATTGGATGATAAAGCAATAAAATTTATTTTTGTTGGATACAGTTCTGAAAGTAAAGGCTATCATCTGTATCATCCACAGACTAAATGCATTCTGGTTAGCCGTGATGTTGTTTTTGTGGAAGATGTTATTTAGCCATTGCTTTCATGTACTAAGGAGACATATGTTAGCTTCAAAGACATGTATGATACTTTGCTACCTCTTTTTACATGTGGACAGTATAGTGCTGGTCCCAATGAGGCAACTTCTCAGCCTTTGCAGGTTTCATGTGATGATGCAGATCATTCCATTTCTGATGCAGATTTACATGATGCACTAGTTGATGAGAGAGGTGATATTGAGCAGGCAAAAACTATGCCAAAATGGCTGGTGCAGACTTTGTGTGACAGCAAATTAGATGCACCTCTGTCATATTGTACTCGTTCAGGCTCTTGTAGTGCCTCTTTTGCATCAGATTTCTATGCTATGGCTGCATCTAGTCTCTGTGATGAGAATGAGCCTGTTTCATTTGATGAAGCACAAAATTCAGAAAATTGGATGGCTGCTATGCAATCTGAATATGAGGTTATAATGAAGAATGGTACTTGGTCTTTATGTGACTTGCCTCCAGGTAAGAACGCCATTAGCACTAAGTGGGTATACAAGCTGAAGCGTAAACCGGATGGTACAGTTGATAGGTATAAGGCTAGGCTTGTTGCAAAGGGTTATGCACAGGAAAGAGGCATTGATTTTGATGAGACCTTTGCACCTACATGTCGTATGACTACTGTTCGGAGCATTTGTACACTTACGGCTCATCATGGTTGGAATGTACATCAGTTCGACATTAAAAAACCATTTCTAAATGGTGACTTGCATGAAGAAGTGTATGTTTTTCAGCCCCATGGCTTTGTGCAGAAAGAGCATGAAAACTAGGTGTGCAGGTTAAAGAAGGCATTATATGGTTTAAAGCAAGCAAAATGCTTGGTATGAGAAGATACATGCCTATCTGATTGCACATGGTTTTGAGAATATTCCAACTGAAAGCACCTTATATGTTAAGCGTGCTAATGATGTGTTTTTTTATCATTGTTGTCTATGTTGATGACATGCTGCTTACTGGTCCTATTGAGAAGCATAATTTTTATTTTAAGGCTGATTTGCATGCCTCATTTGAGATATCTGATTTGGGGCATTTGCATCACTATTTGGGCATTCAGTTTATGCAATTTGATGGTGAAATGGCTTTGTGTCAAACGAAATATATTGACACATTATTGCAGCGTTTTGGCCTTGAAGACTGTAAGCCTATTGCCACTCCTATGGAGACATGTTTACGATTGAGTCTTCATGATGTTGGAGATGCATTTGATGTTGTTCTCTATCAGCAAACTGTTGGATGCTTGATTTACTTATGCATTACTCAGCCAGATATTCAGTTGGTTGTCTCATAGATGAGCAGGTTTATGCATTGCCCAGGATTCAAGCATTGGCAGGCGGTTAAGTGCATCTTTTGCTACTTGAGTATTACTCAGCTACTTGGGTTGTTTTATCCCAAGGGGGGATCACTACAGCCAGATTTTCATGCTTTCTCTGACTCTGATTGGGTTGGTTGCTATGACACTCGTGTGTCCACTAGTGGCTTTTGCTTCATGCTTGGTAGCTCATAAATATCTTGGTTGAGCAAGAAGCAGCCTATTGTGGCCACTTCCAGTTGTGAGGCTGAGTATAGGGAAGCTTTCACAGTGACTATTGAGTGTGTGTGGCTCAGACGCCTTATGGTTGATTTGGGTGTTGGTCAGACTTCTGCCACCACCATCTTCACTGATAGTCAGAGCACATTGGCAGTTGCGAGGAACCATGTGTTCCATGCTCGCACTAAGCACATTGAGGTGCATTATCACTATGTCAGGGAGAGGTTCTCTACTGGGGAGATCAGCTTGGCATATGTGCCCATCCAGGAGAACATTGCATACCTTTTCATGAAGGCTCTGGCTAGGGAGAAGTTTGAAGCTTTCCGCAAAGCTTTGGGTATACTTCCTGTTGTGGAGTTATTTCCACGCAGCTTGGCACTTCCTTATACATGAGTGCCAACTCCTTGTTCACCACATCACTCCCAGGGGGGATTTGTTGATATATTTAGGTAGTGATGTGTGTGAACACACTAGGACTACCAGGGCACTTTTTTCCCTCATTAGGAGGTTTTTTTTCCCCCGGCTTGTATATACAACTATTGCCCTAATGGGCTACTTATCTTTGTACATTCTCTAGTAATACATTCAGTATTGTGTGTTGTGCTCCAAGCTTCTTCTTCTTCCTTGTGTTGTTCGCGTGCTTCCGTCGACGTCTAACTCCAACAGTTTCTAGCTAGCCATCGTGGGCATACATGATGGATCATGTATTGTGTGGGAAAGGGTTTGACCCTATATCACATGAGAGAACACTCATGAGAGAGACTCAACATCTACGTTCTCTCTTCTATCCTTCATATGCAAATGCACCCTTTGGTGCCATGTGGTAACTAAGACCGTAGAAGTCTTATGCACTCTCCTTCTCGAGAGCTCCACGACGATATCCTCAAAGTAGAAAACTGAGCTCCTAGGGTCGCACACGGTACTCCACACAGAGGCTGTAGAATATGCAAAAAACAAAGCACATAGGGAGCACGAACCCAAACTTCTTAGGTGTTACAAATGCGGTCGAACTTAATGTCTCTGACTGACAAGGCCACTATATGTTTTATTAAAGAATGTATACAAAGAAGTTTCCAGTGGCCATTTGGCCTATCACATGGACACTAACGGTAACAATATCCCACTAAAGGCCAATATGGCCAAAGTAAAATATGGGAGAAAAATAAAGAATGATAAAGAATACCTGAGTGTAAGTATACAAACTATACCTCCCACTTGATGGGCATGTTACACAGTATACAAGTGGTTGTGTAAGATCATGAATCAAGTAACCCCCATCAAGTGACAACAGTGTCAAAAGTTATCCTGTGGTAGAGCTTTGGTCAAAGCATGTGCAACATTATCTCGAGTGTGAACCTTCTCAAGAATAATGCACTCAGTGGCTAAGCAAACTCTAATGAAGTGATACCTCACCTCAATGTGCTTGGTCTTTGCATGATAGATTCGATTCTTAGCCAAAGCAATGGCACTCTATCACTTAGCAAACGAGGTACATGCTGAGGTAAACCCATATCACAAGCAGGACAAGAAAGCCATAATGCTTCCTTACATGCCTCACTTGTTGCAACATACTCTGCTTCTGTAGTGAAAACAGTTGTAGATTCTTGAAGACGAGATCTCCAAGAGATAGCACCTCCTGCAAAATGAAAAATGAACCCTAATGTAGACTTACGATTGTCTACACACCCAGCATAGTCAGAATCTGTGTAACCAATAATGGATGCTTTCCCTCTACCTAAGCATAGACACTTGTCCTTAGTGCCACTCAAATATCTCAAAATCACCTTGACCACTTCCCAATGTTTCTTGCTGGGATTAGGCATACATGTGCTCACAAGTCCCACTGCAAATGCAATGTCTGGTCTCGTAGCTACCATAGCATACATGAGACTACCAACAATAGACTAATAGGAAATTTTGGTCATGAATTCCTTTTCCTCATCTGATTTGGGGCAATCATCTTTGCTCAATTTCACATATGTGGGTAAAGGTGTACTCAATGCCTTTCCACCCTTCATATTGAACATGTGAAGAACTTTGGATATGTACTCATTTTGAGACAATTATATGCATATTTTACTCCTATCACGAGTAATGTACATGCCAAGAATATGTTTGGCATCCCCCAAATCCTTCATATCAAATGCCTGACTCAACTTCTTTTTGAGAATTGACAAGTCATAAGAGGACTTCCCAGCAATCAACATATCATCGACATAAAGTATCAAGCATAGCAAGCTGCCATCTGAGCATCTGTTTGTGTAGAGACAATGATTCTCATTGCTTCAAGAATAGCCTTGAGAGTTCATAAAAGTATCAAACTTTTGGTACCATTGTCTAGGGAACTGTTTAAGTCCATACAAGCTCTTCTTGAGCTTACAAACTAGACTTTCCTTGCCAGGAACTACATAACCCTCTGGTTTTTCCATATAGATCTCATATGTAAGATCTCCATGCAAGAAAGCAGTTTTTGCATCCATTTGGACTAGCTCTAAGTCCTCCATTGCAACGAATCCAAGCAACATGCACAGGGTAGTCATCTTGACCACTGGAGAGAAGATATCCTTGAAATCTACACCATGTTGTTGCTTAAAACCCTTTGCAACAAGTCATGCTTTATACTTTGGAGAAGCACTATCTAATGTGAATTTCAGCTTATATACCCATTTACATGTAAAGCTTTCTTGTCCTTTGGCAAAGGTACTAAATCCCAAGTACCATTCTTATGAATAGAATTCAACTCACTCTTCATGGCACGCTCCCACTTGACATGATCCTCTGTCTGCATAGCCTCTTTGTAGCAAGAAGGCTCACCAGCATCTGTTAACATAACAAAATCTAAACTTGGGACATATCTATCAAGTGGATGTGAGACATGTGCAGAGCGTCTCAATGGTTGTTGAATAGAACATGTGAAGATTGATATGATCATACATTTTCTTGAACATCCCTATGATCAGACATTCTCTTGAACATCCCTATGTGCAGAGGGTCTCAATGGTTGTTGAATAGAACATGTGCAGACTGATATGATCAGACATTCTCTTGAACATCCCTATGTGCAGCACTTTTATGCATGCTAACTAGAGAACTAGTATCCTCAAACACCATTCTTCTCACTTCAACCTCCTTAATGGGTTGTTTATGCATCTTAGACTCATTGAAAATGACATTACTACTTCTGATCACTGATTGTGTTTCAGGATCCCATAAGCGATATCCAATTTTTTCTTCTCGGCCATATCCAAGAAAAATGCATTTCTTTGACTTATGGTCCAACTTTTGTCTAAGATCATTAGGTATATGAACATATGCTTCACACCCAAAAACTTGAAGATGATCATAATATGGTGGGTTCCCTGTCCATAACTCTTATGCCACTTTCAAACCTTTGTCAGTACTAGGTGAAAGGTTAATCACATGAACTGCAGTCAATACTGCTTCTGCCCATAAGCCTTGTGAGGGGCTTGCATGATGCAACATAGAAACTACTCTATCTTGAATAGTTTTGTTCATCCTTTCAGCTCCAAGTTGTAAACTCTATACGAATACCTTTAGACTGATAGAAAAGGCTAAATTCATGTGAGGTATTCTCACCCCCATTATCTCAACGTAAAGCCTTAAGCTCCGTTCCTTTTTCAGTCTCAACTAAAGCAAGCCATTTTTTGAAAGTAGGGAATACATCATCCTTCGATTTGATAGGATATACCCAAAGTTTTCTAGTAGAATCATCTATGAAAGTGACAAAGTAAAGAGAACCACCTAAGGACCTAGTGGGCATAGGACCACACACATCGGTATGAACGAGATCTAAAGGATGAATTGAAGAGTCAATGTGCGTTCTATGCACATTTCTTGTTTGCTTTCCATATTGACAATGCTCACAAAATGAAAAGTCATAGAAAAATAACACATGTAAGTAGCCAGAATGAGAAAGATTTTCCATTCCACTACAAGATATATGGCCCAAATGACCATGCCAAATCCAAGCCATAGGTTATTCAATAATAGCTAACAAATGTTCCTTTTGTGATACAAATAAAGGATAAAGTGAGCCAACTTTGCTTCCTTTTGCAATAACCATATTTCCCTTTGATATATGAAAGGGCTGAGCATAGAAGAACACCTGGTAACCAAGGTCATCAAGTTGACCAACTAACATCAAATTGCGTGATAACTAAGGTACATGGCGTACATTATGCATAGTAAATTTTGAACCATCAATGAATTGCACAACCACATCTCCAATCCCCATAATGTCACACTGATAAGAGTCTCCAAGTCTCACAGTACCAAGAGACTTTGCTGCATAATTAGAGAACCATTCTCTGTGTGGTGTCACATGAAAAGAAGCACCAAAATCTAGCATCCATGTGTGGGAAAGAGAATCAGCCATAAGAGCCTCAGTTGGCATAGTACTATCAAGTGTCAACACATCAGCATCATCAAAAATAGCATTAATTTCTTCAATCTTCACAATCGAAGTAGATGGTGCAGGTAACTGTTTAACATGCCCATCAACATTCTATCCTTTATCTTTAGCATTCTTTAATGCATAACAATATTTCTTGATGTGTCCTTTTCTATGACAATAATGGCATTCAATATTCCTCTTCCTTGATTTACTTGTACTCTTATTTCGTTGACCATTCTTTTCCTTGTTCTTGCTCCTGCCACGTTGTTGATTCTTTCCTTGATAAGAATCATGAACATTATATGCATCTCCACTCTAAGTGCCAACCATAGATTTCCCATGAATCTCCTCACTTAAGAGTGCTCCACATATGTCAGCATAGATGAGTTTACCACTAGGTGCACTATTTCTAATAGTTGTGCAAAACGTATCCCATGATGATGGCAAGGTGCATAACAATAATACTGCTTTCATTTGATTATCCATATCCATTTTTTGAGCCTGTAACTGGGAGAATATAGCATCAAACTCATTTATATGAGCATCAACACTATCTATGTCCTTCATGTGAAGGTCATATAATTTTCTCATCAGATACACGTTATTTGATGTTGTCTCTTTTTCATATGTATTGCATAACTTCTTCCAAAGCTCCTCTGCACTTTCACAGTCTAATACTGTAAAGTAAACATTATCTGCCAAGTGCAAGTGAATGGTAGACCTAGCCATTTCATCTAACTCATTCCAATCATCCTCATCTGTGTCAGTAGGCTTCTTTGAAATTCCATTCACTGGCTTCCATTGCCTCCTTTGAATTATCCCATCTTTAATCTGATTCTTCCATACAACAAAGTTTGTGCCATCAAATTTTCGGATCTCAAAATGGTCTTTGCCCTGCAAATTATAGATCCTTCTCATAACACTAGCACTAGACCCTAATCCACCAGATGTGCATGAGACCTCTGATGCCATGATGGTAGACAATTGAATAGAATGATAATGGAGCTAGAAGAGTCCAAACACCAATGAATAAGTTTATCAAGGAGGAAATCAACCACTATATAGTTGACAAAGCCAAAAATCTGGAAAAAATTTTCCAGACTATCCTCTGAAAAATGAGCATATGATTAGTGTCAAAATATCATAAAACTGCAATTACTAACATGTTTACATGCATAGTGAATCACTGACTCCACTGCATGTAATCAATTACCCAATAGAAGCCAACTAGGCTTATCGAGCACCTATGAACAACTATCATACATCTCCTATGGTGAGGCTGGGTAAGTCTTCCACCTGCATCATCGAAGAGAGCTAGACATCTGGGTGTCTCCCAGTTAAGAAAACCTCACGACGAGCCTCTTTATCAAATGTAAAGGCTTTATGCAAAAAATGTAACTAGTATATCAATGACCACATGGGCGTACATAAGCGGTATCCACAAAAGCATACATGGTGTGTATGTGCTTAATATAAGCAATGAAATGTCACTAAAGGCTGAATGTACAACCCAAAACTTGCCAATAACACCTACAAGTGTCTGTCAACTTTGATGTTTTAGGCTCAAAAACTTGCATAAATTTGTAGTGGTTGCTCCCACCAAAGCTTAAAAGCTTTTGAGTTTTACGAGTGTGGCTGAAAAAATAGCCCCAAAGGTTTATATTTATTGTCCGAGAAGTACAAAAAACACTCTTCTTGATGTTCTTGGACCTGTATGAAGAGAAATATGTGCGAAAGTATTCCAAAATGGCTCCAAAAGGAACCCCAAAAATGCCTCAAAAATAGGCTTTGAAAGCAAAAGATGAAGCTTTGAGGGACCAAAACATGTTCCAGGTAATGTTAACCTTAGTCTTTCTCCTTCTTCAGACACCACAAGAGTGTAGCTTAGTGGCAAGAGATTGCCACGGTTAAGCAAGCTCCGGGGGGAACAGTACTGGGATGGGCGAGCTTCGAGGAAGTAACAGGAACGCCTATCTTCCTTGATCATTGAGGTCCTCCCTAGTGTGCAGCCAACAATGCCAATGGTGACTTCGATGACTCGGATGACAAGGTATGCCAAGGTCTATGCCTTGGTCGTCGCCTTAGTCATAAGCCTTGAGAAAGCCTTGGGTGTGTGGGCAGGTGCTCACTTCACTCGCACAAAAAGAACAAATATTTTGTGTCGAAATGCTCTAATACTAGTGAAGTATTTCGATGGTGATGCACCACAATGCACTCTCCTTCTCGAGAGCTCCATGATGATATCCTTGGAGTAGAAAACCGAGCTCCTAGGGTCGCACATGGTACTCCGCACAAAGGCTGCAAAATACGTAGAAAATACAGTACATAGGGAGCACGAACCCAGACTTCTTAGGTGTTACAAATGTGGTGGAACTTACAGTCTATGACTGACCAGGCCACTATATGTTTTATTAAAGAACATATACAAATAAGTGTCCGGTGTCCATTTGGCCTTTCACATGAACATTAACTACCGATAACATTTTATAGGGAAGTAAATAAAGTTTTAGGTTTAACATGGTTTGCCTACTAAATTCTTTTTACCTTTCCAAGTGGGATCCTTATCTAATGGCTGGTTTTAGCTACCTTCCACATGGGAACTCATATGGTGTGGGTTATATAAAAAGGACAAGATAAATCATTCTTAAATCTTGCTAAATGAAATATGGAGCTCATTAAAAAAAATGCTATCACCTTACTTGAAGGTATCATGAACAGAGTAAGAAACTGATCATTATGTATGGATTTGTGTTTGTTTTTTTTACTACCCCACCTTATCGATGTTTGGGACCATTTAATAAAAAGAAAACAACATTAAGTTTCAAGTTTGTGCACTAATTGGAGCATAGAAGTATAGTAAGGTTTAGATAAGTGTTCTTCACACAAAGGTATATATTGATTTTCTTTTGCAAAATAAGATCTTAGTCCAAAGATATCATCGGTTGCTCAAAACCATTCCTAAATTAATATGCCTAGTTTTCATCCACGTCCTATGTCATAATCCTAGTAGAAGATGGTTGAACCACACCTTAAGAGAGAGGATTAGGAAGTAATCCTCACCCATGGCTTTTTGGGGCAAGTGGTTAGTCCATGACACTCCTAGCCGGGAGGTTGTGAGTTCAATTCCCAACATCATTATCAGAGCTTAGTTGAGAAATTGGGCGAGACGGAGGTTTGTGCTTCATTCTTGGGCACTTGGAAAAAGTGCTTATCCATGGTGAGTGTGAAATTGGCCTTGGATGAAGGCGCATGGGCATTTGGGCACCCACGGAGGGTGGGATAGGTCCAAATTTGGTTCATGTGTTGGAGTTTGAAGTTGGTGGAAGCGCTCATGCATGGAAAGTGGGTCCAAGAGTTAGAAGGGTCCACAAGTGAGCATTGAGGACAATGCTCAGTCTAAGGGGGAAGGAATGTCACATAATCCTAGTAGGAGATGGTTGAACCACACCTTAAGAGAGAGGATTAGGAAGTGATCGTCAACCATGGCTTTTGGGGCAAGTGGTTAGCCCATCACACTCCTAACCAGGAGGTTGTGGGTTCAATTTCCAACATCCTATAGCTCAAGTGGTTTGGCTTTGGCCTCTTGAGGCAGAGGTCCAGAGTTCGATCCCCAGGCTAGACATGTAAGGCTTTAGCTAGTTTAAACTAGTTGTTATCAATGTTATTTTGTCTAGCCCCTGCTTTGTGGAATATCAAAGATCCCACTGGTGCTATGCCCATTCACTTGTGTGATTGTACTTTCAAAGCTAAAGCCTGGGGGAGTAGGTTCTAGTCGAGCCTCCATTATATATATATATATATATATATATATATATATATATATATATATATATATATATATATATATATATATATATATATATATATATATATATATATATATATATATGTATGTGTGTGTGTGTGCCTACTATGAGAATAGAAGAACATTTGACGACGGGTACCATATGTATGACTCACCTTAATGCCACTTTAAACTTAGAAACATTTCCATTATTTGTTGCGTGTGAGACATAAAAGGTGCTACGTTTTCTTCTTACATAAATTAATGACGTAGATGAACTTTATTATGTCAAAAAGAACAAAGGATTCTTATTCTTTGATCTTTGTGTACAAGTGTGCAAAAGTTAGGGTTGAAGATTCCATGAAAGTTCCGCTTTGAGAAAGGTCCAAAAGGAATAAACCATAAATCATAAATGAGAAAAGACATTAGGACATTTCAAGGCTTATATGTAGCCATAATCATTGGATTTAAGTAATGTTTTACTTGTTTAGTCATGATCAACCTGCACAGAGGCATCTATTTTTAGACCTTTCGTATATGAACAGGGAAAAATTTTGTTTGACAAAACATTGATTAGACATTATCTCAGTTGTTATGGTTCCTTTTTTATTAAATTGTTTTTGACACATCCGAGCTAATAGATATGTCAAGGTGTGATTGGGATAACAATTGAGCATGGTTTTTGTATCTACCACCCCTCTCCATAACTTCATTTTTTAGAGAGTACACATGCAGAAGCAAAATTAAAAGAAGAGTACTCACAAAACGAAAGAGTGTGAGACTCAAAAGGGAGTAGATCATGAAACGGGAAAACTCACATGAATTAGAGTGAGCTTGCCAAGAGCATGGAGTAGGATCCTCAAGCTTCTAATCAACGGTGAGGCCCTCCTTATATAGAGTTGGAGGGGGTGCTTCAATGTACATCATATGTGGGATAATTCCTTCTATCACATGTGCTAACAACTATTCTTATCCTGTCATGGGAGTTGGTGAGATCATTCTGACTATTGCTGATGGCAGTTCTTTTACATTGTCAGATGCTTTATTTGTGCCAGGGATCAAGGTAAATCTGTTATCAGTTTCAACACTAGCCAAGATCATCTTGGTTGTGATATTTTTTATGACAGATATACAATTCATGATCTGTCAAATGGAAACGTCATTATTGCTTCTGACATTTTATGTCGTGGGCTATATAAGATTGTAGATTATGCAAAATCTGTGAATGATTTAGCATGTGCAATTCAAGATTCTCAGGCTATGTCAGATGCAAAGCTTTGGCATGGATGCGTTGGTCATTTGAATTTCGCTAGTTTTCTACACTTGCAGAAATCTGAAATGGTGTCCTCTCTACCCAAACTTGAGGCACCTGGTAAACATGTCTGTGAAGGCTATATTTTGGGCAAAATGCAGCATTCCTCCTTCCCAAAAGATGGTTCAGTACGAGCTATTAAACAATTAAAGCTTGTTCACAGTGATGTTTTTGGTCCTATGCAAACACCTTCTTTTGGGAACTACCTTTACTTCGTGACTTTTGTTGATGATTTTTCTAGGCATGCATGGGTATATCCATTGAAAGCAAAGTCTGAAGTGTTTATGTGCTTCAAATAGTTTTTGGCTTTGGCTAAAAATTTTTAAGAATGTGTTGGCACCCAAGTTCAAGCACAAGGTGCAACAAAACATCAAAGAAGTGGACACACAAGAAGAGGGAGCATGTAGGGAGCTCCAAGAAGTTTATGTCAAATTTTTAGAAGAAATCCCTATAAAAACAATGATCACTAAAAATCCTTGTAAATATCATTTTACATTTTTGCAACTCCATTTTGTTCAAGCCAAAGAGTCCTTGAGCTTGAGGACTATTAGAAGTATATATGTACCAAATTTCATTATTTTTAGACTTCGTTTGGGCCCTCAAATAAGCCTAGAACCTAGTTTTGAACTAGGCCACACACTAGGTTTGGATAGGGCCAAAGCTAGTGAAAAACTATAAAAAGAACTAGAGAGCTCATTTTTGGGGGGGTTAGCATTTTTGAGGTCAGCAAGTTAGAGAGAGAGCTTCTTGAAAAGTGTAATTGAGTTATTGAGAATCAAAGCTTCCATTGTTCCTATCTTTGTTATCTTGCCTTGTGTGCATGGGTGTGTGCATGCATATATGTGCTTGTCACTCACATTTGCTTGCCACAATTGCTCACGATCTTCATATCGTCCTCACGTCTCATGGATTGACAAGTAAAGGAGGTGGTGCTCATGCTTGGGCTACACCAAATTTTGGTGCCATTGCTGGGGAGCGTTGCTTGAGGATGAGCATTGTGACGATAAGATCATAGATTTGCGACATTGGAAGGTAAAAAATAGTCATGTTTTGTTAAGTCTCTGATTTGTTTTTCTCCACCTCCATCATCACCATCTTCTCCCGTCTTCATCCTCACATAAATTTTTCATTTTTGACTATATATTCACTATTTTCATGTCATTTTCATTCGTGGTTGTGTGCGAGAGAGAGAGAGAGAGAGTGTTTGTGTGTGCAAATTTATGTGGTTTTTGTGACCCTCTGCATGATACACAGGTATCGGTGCTCGATTTTGGAGTTCCCACCAAAATTCTCAAAAAATTACAACTTTTTGGAAAATTCAAAATTTTTTGAATATCATGATTGGCTAGTTCCCGCCTAAAAAATCACTAAAAAACTCATGATTTTCTAGTCCTCTGACTCTCAAGAAATTACAACTTTTTGATTGTCACAGAATCCTGACTTTCTGATTGTCACATAAAATTGTGACTTTATGGTGGTCACACAACATCACGATTTTTTGTGTTTTCAGTTTCTTCATGTTCACAAATTGTTTTGATCTTTTTGAGAGAAGGAGAGGAGAAAGTGTTGGAGTTTGAGGTCTGCGGAAGCACATAAGTAGCACAAGGAAGAAGAAGAAGATTGGAGCACAACACACAATATTGAATGTATTACTAAGAGAATGTACAAGATGAGTGACTCGTTAGGGTTATAGGTGTATATACAAGCCGGGGGAAAAAACCTTCTAAAGAGGGAAAAAAGTGCCCCAATGGTCCTAGTGTGTTCACACACATCACTACCTAAATATATCAAAAAATCCCCCCTAAAAGTGATGCAATGAACAAGGAGCTGGCACTCATGTATGAGGAAGTGCTAGGCTATGTGGAATCAATCCACAAAAGTAAGTAAACCCAAAGCTTTGCAAAAAGCTTCAAACTTCTCCCTATGTAGAGCCTTTGAGAAAAGGTTAGCATGTTCTCCTGTGTGGGCACATATGCAAAACTGATTTCTCCAGTAGAGAAGCTCTCCTTAACATAATGATAGTGCACCTCAATGTGCTTAGTGTGAGCATGGAACATAGGGTTCCTCGCAACTACTAATGCGCTCTAACCATTAGTAAAGATGGTGGTGGCAAAAGACTGACCAACACCCAAATCAGCCATAAGGTTTCTGAGCCACATACACTCAACGATCGTTGTGAAAGCTTCCCTATACTCAGCCTCACAACTAAAAGTCGCCACAGTAGGTTGCTTCTTGCTCAACCAAGATATGCATGAGCTACCAAGGATGAAGCAAAAGCCACTAGTGGACACACAAGTTTTATAGCAACAAACCTAGTTAGAGTCAGAAAAAGCATGTAAATCTCGTAGTAGTGATCCCCCCTTGGGATAAAACAATCCAAGTAGCCGAGTACCACTCAAGCAATGAAAGATGTGCTTAATTGCCTACCAAAGCTTCACACTTGGACAATGCATAAACCTGCTCATGTGTGAGACAACAAACTGAATATTTGGCCCAATAATACATAAGTAAATCAAGCATCTAACAGTTTGTTGATAATGCATCTCCAACATCATAAAGACTCAATCATAAACCTATTTCCATAGAAGTAGCAATAGGTTTGCAGTCTTCAAGGCCAAAAAACTGCAATAATGTGTCAATATATTTTGTTTGACACAAAGCTATTCCACCATAAGCTTGCATAAATTGAGTGCCCAAATAATGATGCAAATGCCCCAAAATTGACGTCTCAAATGAGGCATGCAAATCAGCCTTAAATATCATAAATTTGCTTCTCATGAGGACCAATGAGCAGCATGTCATCAACATAGACAACAATGATCACAAGCACATAATTGGCATGATTAACATATAAGGTGCTCTCAGTTGGACTAATCTCAAAACCATGTGCAATTAGGTAGGCATGTATTTTTTCATACCAAGCACGTGGTGCTTGCTTCAAACCATATAATGCCTTTTTCAACCTCCACACTTTGTTTTCATGCCCTTTTCGCACAAAGCCATGGGCCTGAAAAACATACACTTCTCCATGCAAGTCATCATTCAAAAGTGTAGTTTTAATGTCCAACTGATGTACGTTCCAACCATGATGAGGTACAAGTGCACAAATGCTACGAATAGTAGTAATTCGACATGTAGATGCAAAGGTTTCATCAAAATCAATGCCTCTTTCTTGAGCATAACCTTTTGCAACAAGCCTAACCTTATACCTATCAATTGCAATTTTTACCCAATCAAAGTCAACTCAAAAGTCATGATTTTTTTTAACTCTAATGATATCAAGTTTTTGCTAACGTTTTCCAATGCCTATAGAGGTGCCAGGGCAGTTTTTTCCCTCTTTAGGAAGTTGTCTTTCCTCGACATGTATAAACACCTTTAACCCTAATGGGTCACTCATCTTGTACATTCTCTTGGTAATACATTCAGTATTGTGTGTTGTGCTCCAAGATTTTTCTTCTTCCTTGTGTTGTTTGCATGCTTCTGTAGACCTCAAACTCCAACAATTGGTATCAGAGAAGGTCTCCGCTTCATCTAGGGCATAATTGGCACCCCTCTGATCACAATCTCAATATCACATGAAAATTGGTGAGGCAATTACGGGTTCAAAATAGCTTTGATGTGTGGTGCCGAAATCGCGATTCGAGCTCGTTTCAGCCTCCAAATGCACTATCACAATGCCTATGCAGGCAATTTTGTGTTTTTGTTGCCTATATATATATATATATATATATATATATATATATATATATATATATATATATATATATATATATATATATAGGTTTTGATTTGCCAATATAAGCATCTCGAAGTCTATTGTAGGTTTAGCAGAACTTGACAGGATAGTTATGTTCAACTTCTTGAGATATAGTCATTTTTTTGCATCAAGGTATTTTAGTCAGTGTTCATGGCTGAAAGCAGTGATGTTTTCGTATGTTGGTTGTTGAGGATAAGTTGGATGGTACCAATTACCCATTATGGGCTTATATGATGCATCATGTATTGGTTGCAAAGGGATTGTGGTGTTGAAAAACGTCCTATTATACCTACAAATACAATTACTAAAAGCGATGCAGATGGCATTGAAGATGGTGATATTCTTCACGTTCCTATTTGTGCTGCAATTTTTGCTACACCTATTGTAGAGCAACTTTGTTAGCAGGGAAAAGATGCTCAAGCACCTGCACTGATAGCCTTGTTTGTCAAATGTGCCATTATTCCTAACATTCGCTCCTCCAAAACAACAAAGTATGCTTGGGATACATTTACCACTTTATACCAGGCAAGGAATGAGACTCGTGTTGCTTACCTCCGAAAACAGTTGGAGAGTGAGCACATGAATGAAGGAGATTCCATGGATAGTTCTTGACAAAGATCAAAGATTTGAAGGAACAATTGATTTTTGTTGATGGTCTTACGTGACATTTCACTTGTCCAAATTGTTATGAATGGGCTTCCAGATTCTTATCAGAGTTTAGCTTCTACTCTTGGATTGATGATGAAAGGCAATCCAAATGCCTTAAAATTTGAGGATTTAGTCTTTGTTCTGTTGCAAGAAGATAAGTCTAGGCAGAACATGTCCATTATGCATGTTGCAAATCAAGGTTTCTTGGCTAGTCACAAGGGCAAAAGTAAATGGAGCTCTTCTACTAGTAAGCAAAAATTTGCTAGTTTTGCAAGCTCCTCTTATCCTATCATGGGAGTTAGTAAGATCATTTTGACTATTGCTAATGGTAGTTCTTTTACATTGTCGGATGCTTTATTTGTGCTAAGGATCAAGAAAAATCTCTTATCAGTTTCACCATTAGCCAAGATCAGCTTGGTTGTGAAATTTGTTGATGAAAGATGTACAATTCATGATCTATCAAATGATGATGTTATTATTGCTTCTGGCATTTTATGTCGTGGGCTATATAATAAGCTCATAGACTATGAAAAATCTGTGAATGATTTAGCATGTGCAGTAAATGATTCTTAGGCTATGTCAGATGCAAAGCTTTGGCATGCAAGCTTTGGTCATTTGAATTTTGCTAGTTTGCTACACCTACAGAAATCATAAATGGTGTCTTCTCTACCCAAACTTAAGGCACCTGATAACCATGTTTGTGAAGGTTGTATTTTGGGCAAAATGCAACATACCTTGTTCCCAAAAGATGGCTTAGTTTGAGCTACTCAGAAATTGTAGCTTGTTCACAATGATGTCTGTGGTCCTATGCAGACACCCTCCTTTGGGAACTATCTTTACTTAGTGACTTTCATTGATGATTTTTCTAGGCATGCATGGGTATATCCATTGAAAGCAAAGTTTGAAGTGCTTATGTACTCCAAACAATTTTTGGTTTTGATTGAAAATCTATTAGCATGTAAAATAGGCACTCCGTTCTGATTGAGGGGGGGAATATATGTCTTCTGATTTTAATGCATTTCTGGCTCAATGTGCGATAAAACATCAGTGTATAATGCCATATACACCTCAACAGAATGGAGTTGTTCAAAGGAAGAACAGGTCACTCATGGAGATGGTGAGGTGTATGGTCAAGAGTTAGTCTTTACCACATAGTTTTTGGCTTCAGGTTGTTATGTGTGCAATATATGTACTTAATAGGTGTCCCACTAAAGCATTGTAGTCTATCACTCCATATCACGTTTGGCATGGTTGCAAACCATTTGTTGCTCACCTATGTGTCCTTGGTTGTCTGACATATGCATTGGTGCCTGAACAACAACGCAGGAAGTTGGATGATAAAGCAATGAAATGTATTTTTGTTGGGTACAATTCTAAGAGCAAAGGCTATTGTCTGTATCATCCATAGAGTGAACACATTTTGGTTAGTCATGATGTTTTTGTGGAAGATGTTATTCAGCAATGACTTTCATGTACTAAGGAGACATCAATTAGCTCCAAAGGTATGTATGACACTTTGCTGCCTCTTTTCATAAGTGGACAGTCTAGTGTTGGTCCAAATGAGGCAATTTCTAAGAGTTCAAAATAGATGTTATACATGTGGAGACAACCACATGGTTAATGTATGCCCAATGCAAAACCAGAACATGAGAGAACTGAATGCTCCATATTATACTATTGAGAGGAAATACATGAACCATACGGCTCAAGATTGTCCGCACAATAGGTAGGCTATCAAAAAAACTCATCAACAACCTTGCCAATAGGGTAGGTATCATAACCAATACCAACATCCTTATTATAGGCCACAACAACAATATCAACCTCAATACCAAAAGCAATATCAGGCACCATATAGGCCATAACCGGTCCTAGGAAACCAACCGCCACCTCTCACCAATGTGATTCTAGTTAAGTATGTAGTGGAAGAGAAGAACTCTAATAGAGCATTGGTGTCAATGACCCCTTTGTCCTTTGAAAATGACCCTCATGCTTAGAGTTCTGACTACACCCATGAAGATAGTCCACGAGCTTATTACACAGAGTTCACCCGAATAGAAAGCTCACCACTAACAAAATTTTATGTTCCTGATTTTATGGATGTTGGAACACCTCTTTCAATTCTACAGTACTCTCAAGAGTTCTTGTGGGAAATACAAGAAGAGAAATGGGTCAAGGAGATGGATAATCCCCCTCCTATTCCTATAATTGATGATCTTCATGATCAATTTCCCAAAGACATTCCATCTATTTACGGAGACCAAGCAGAGCAACAAGAGGATGAAAGATTATATTTTGAATCTAATTCTTTAGAAGAGTTGCCACAATTCACAAGCCCATGGGAATTTGAATCTCTTTAGATTATAGCTCCCATGATATTAATAAGAAATGAAGACTCATTGGTTCCACGAAACATTGAAGTCATGAAGAACACTAAGATGTAGTGTCATCTCACCTTAGAAGAGCTTGTCAAAGTAAAACTTGAGCTGTGGAAACATGTGGCAAATTAGGTTCCAGAAATAGGTTCCAATATGTCAAAAGCAAGTTCTAAGTAAAAACTCCTAGAGATACCTCTAGACAAAATAGGAGACATGATTGAAGGTGAAGAAGGTAATACTTATCTTCCAATCACCTAATTAAGACCAACAAAATGAAGCTTCAAATGGCTGATGGCCATATTGAAAGACCTCAAGGATTACTAGAAGGGATAACTCTAACCACTTGAGATGTAGAGTTTGAACACACCTTTGCTATATGTGACTTTGGCAAAAATAATGTCTATGAAATGATCCTAGGAAGAACCTTCCTATGACAACTACAAATAATACAAGATTGGGGAACCAACTCCTTGTACTTGCAACACTTAGGGGTCACAACCAAGGTCAATCTGAGGTGTTATACCTTCAGAGATGTGCCACCCCTACAATGGAATCCTATCTAGAATGCGCAAGAGGATTCAATATGTGTGCATTCAATAAGTTCTTCTGATCCATCTTGGATGCATGAAGATACTCATTTGTGGATGTGCAAGCTCACAAAGGAAGTGAAAAGATGCCTATAAGTGAGAGAAGAAGGAACTTCTTAAGGATCCAGACCGATCAAAGACCCAGCCTACACATTGATGATCTTTCTAAATGACAAACTTGAGCCTCTACCATCATGGTATCAGAGGTCTCAGGCAGTCTGGTGGATTAGGCTCTAGTGCCAATGTTCCGAGGAGGAGCTATAACTTGCAGGGTAAGGAACATTTTGAGATCCAAAAATTTGATGGCACAAACTTTGCTCTATGAAAGAATCATATTAAAGATGTGTTGATTCAGAGGAGGCAATGGAAGCTAGTAAATGGAATCTCAAAGAAGCCTATTGACATTGATGAAGATCATTGGGATGAGTTAGATGAAATGGCTAGGTCTACCATTCGATTGCACCTGGCAGATAATGTTTACTTTATAGTATTGGATTGTGAAAGTGTAGAGGAGCTTTGGAAGAAGTTATGCAATACATATGAAAAAGAAACGACATCAAACAAAGTGTACCTGATGAGAAAGTTATATGATCTTCGCACGAAGGATACACACAATGTTGCTACTCATCTGAATGAGTTTGATGCTATATTCTCCCAGTTACAGGCTTAGAAAATGGACATGGATAATGAAATGAAAGACTTGCTATGCACCTTGCCATCATCATGGATACATTTTGCAAAGCTATTAGCAATAGTGCACCTGGTGGTGAACTAGTTTATGATGACATATGTGGAGCACTCTTGAGTGAGGAGATTTGTAGAAAATCTATGGTAGGCATAGAATGGAGATGCATATAATGTTCGTGATTCTTACCAAAGAAAGAATCAACAATGTGGCAGGAGATGTTACACTTATGTGTTCCTCGAGTAGCTTTGATGTGAACCTTTTCCCTATACATGGGCACTTTTTACTCTAGTGCTGGCTAGAGGTTTTTTCCCCATGTTACCACATACTTGATACTCTCATATGTGGTGTACTTAGTACTTAAGGATATTATTCAGCTCTTACTTCAGTTCAGTTCATTGTCAATAGAGAGAGCTATTCCAGCCATCGTCTTCTCTGTGTGTCTTGCTGCGTTTGTGCTCCTTGTGTGTGCTTCTCGTGTGTCTCTCGCACTTCTACACACACCCAACAGTGGTATCAAAGCAGGTTCAGCTCTTCTCAAGTTTCGGTTTTTCGCATCACAGCGCGCGCACTTTTAACACTGCAAAACTACTTCAGAGCATAGAACTATGAATTTCAGCAGCCAAGAAACATTTCCATCAGGTGCGCTGGGGTTTTACCCCCATTTCAAAGCCATTCGTGCAATCAAAATTGCCATCAGAGTGACCGTTTGTGAGCTGAAATTTCAGCATTCATTTCAACTTTCATCGAAGTGAAGATTTTATCACATTCTTGTTCCTAATGGCGGGCAGCAATGACTTGTTTGGCATGCTTCAAGCTGAAGATAAGCTTGATGGGACCAACTATCCGATGTGGTGTTACATGATGAAGCATGTTCTTGTTGCTAAACAACTTTGGAACATAGTGGCAGATGTAGATCGAAGACCTACTGGTTCTTCTACTTCACAGTCTATTGTCTTCTTCTTCGAGTACAGTGGTGTCTCCTTCTCCACCTACACAAGAGAAGCTTAGATGGGATGGAAAAGATGCTCAAGATCATGCATTGATTGCACTTTCTGTGAAGTTTCATATAGTTCCACACATTCAGTCATGTTCTAGATCACGATAGGCATGGGACACTCTTGCTTCTTTGTATGCCGTGCGTAATGAACTACGTGTTGCATACTCGAGGAAGCAACTTAAGGATGTATGTATGGCTGAAAATGAGTTGGTGGATGTGTATGTGACATGCATCAAGGACTTGAAAGAGAAATTGGCAAACATAGATGAGATCATTCCGAATGCATCACTCATTTCTACATTGTTGAAGGATTACCAGAATCTTTTCAAAGCTTTGCTACTAGACTCCATTTGGTTGCAAAAGGAAATCCTAATATGTATGCATTTGATGAGGTTGTGTCTCTTCTTTTGCAAGAAGAGCAATCTAGAGTGAATAGGAGTGGTTTAATTGAGGGAATGCAAGCACTTGCTATCTCACAAAAGGGGAAAAGCAAGTATGGTTCAGCTTTGGGTTCATCAAAACCAAAGCCTCAAGCTTCCTCTTCCACTCATTCCTCTAATGATGCCGATTTGCAAAAGAAGATAAGATGCAAATATTGTCGAAAGGCTAATCATACTATTGATGAATGTAGAATGCTTGCTAAACGTAATGAAAAGAAGAAGGAATCCGGCATGTCTATTGCTGAAAATTTAGCAAATGCAAAGAATGATGAAGCTAGCATGACTCAAGATTTTTTCTGCATGTGTTGTTACATGTCATTATGATGCATCTTTGCGTTCTAAATGTATGCTTGTGAGTGAGGCTAATTCGGATTGGTTCTTTGATAGTGGTGCTTCAAAGCACATAACATCATGCAAAAGATTTTCTACCTCTTTGAAAGATGCACCCAAAAGAGGACATGTGGTGTGTGCAAACAATGCCTCTTATCCTATCATTGGAGTGGGAGAAATTGAGCTTACGACTGCAAATGGAGGTGTGATTCTCTTGAAAAATGCACTGTATGTGACCGATATCAAGAAGAACTTGATTTCTATTCCATTGATTGCCAAAGCTAGACTTCATGTACACTTTGTTGATGATATGTGTATGGTTCATGATTTCAGCTATGGTGATGTTATCATGATGTCTGGTACATTACGTAATGGTTTATATTGCATGGATACATACAAGAGGGCTGCCTCGAATGCCTTGGTTGCTCATACTTCTTCCATGGCTGAAATGGAGCTTTGGCATGCTCGTTTTGGCCACTTGAACTTCAATAGCTTGCTTTACTTGCAAAAGAAGGACATGGTTATTGGTTTGACTACACTTGAGTCCATTGAAAAGCATGCATGTGAAGGTTGCATTCTTGAAAAAATACATCGTGCTTCTTTTCCAAAAGATAGTCATACACACACTACAAGAAAATTGAAGCTTCTTCATAGTGATGTATGTGGTCCCATCAAGACTCCATCTTTTGGGAAGCATGTATATTTTGTTACCTTCATTGATGATGCTACTCGCCATACATGGGTGTATCTTATGAAAGCAAAGAATGAGGTATTTTCTTGCTTCAAAGTGTTTTTAGCTATGGCTGAAAATTTTTCTTCACAAAAACTTTTGACTCTACGCAAAGATTGTGGTGGTGAATACATATCACATGAGTTTAATGCTTTTCTTCGTGAAAGAGGTATTTCACACCAATTTATGGTGCCATATACACCTCAGCAAAATGGTGTTGCCAAGCGTAAAAATAGAACACTTCTTGAAATGGCACGATGTATGGTTAAAGGAAAGCATCTTCCTGATAAATTTTGGATGGAACCGGTCATGTGTGCTAACTATGTGTTGAATCACTGCCCTACAAAAGCATTGAGAGTCATCACTCCTTATGAGGCTTGGAATGGTCATAAGCCTATGGTTAGTCATATGCGTGTGTTTGGTTGTTTGGCATATGCTCTTGTGCCATCACAACAAGGTCACAAACTTGATGACAAGGCAAAGAAATGTATATTTGTTGGTTATAGTGCTGAAAGTAAGGGATATCGTTTGTACCATCCATTGACAAACACAATTATTGTGAGTCAAGATGTGGTATTTGCTAAAAATTCAGTTTTCCCTCTACTTGAATGCAAAAAACAGCCAACAGTTAGCTCACAAGATGTGTTCGATACACTCATACCTTTGTTCCAAAACAGTGCGCTTGACTATGGCCATGTAAACCAGCCAATTGAGGCTCAAAGGGCTGAAAAATTCCAGCAAAATAGTGTTGAAAATGTAGAGAATTTCCAGCCAAACATGGCTGAAGTTTTTCAGCCAAAAATTATCAAAACTATTGGAAATTTCCAGCCACATATGGCTGAACATTTACGTCAAAATATGGCTGAAAATGAGCATGAAATTCAGCCCACGCATGATGTACATATTGAAGATGTTTTACATAATGAATGCATGTCTATCAAGAGTGCACAAACTATGCCAAAGTGGCTGAATAAAACTTTGTAGGACAGCAAATTGAGTGCACCTTTACTTGGTAGAACAAGATCAAGCTCTCACCATGCATCAAGTAATTTTGTGGATTATTCTCTTATTGCTACAACATGTAATGAAGAGCCACTTTCTTTTGAAGATACATGTGACGATCCGCAACGGATGAGTGTTATGCAATCAGAAATGGATTCCATACATAGGAATGGTACTTCGGAGTTATGTGAATTGCCAAAAGGAAAGAATGCCATTGGTACAAAGTGAGTTTATAAGATAAGAGAAAATATGATGGTAGCATTGATCGCTACAAAGCTAGATTGGTTGCCAAAGGATATGCGCAACAATATGGCATTGACTATGAGGAAACATTTGCACCTACTTCACGCATGAATACCATTCGTACCATGGTTGCATTGGCTGCCCATCGAGGTTGGAAAGTGCATCAATTGGACATAAAAACAATTTTCTTGAATGGTGATTTGCAAGAAGAGGTTTATGTGAAGCAACCTCTTGGATTTGCTATGAAAGGGAAAGAGCATATGGTTTGTCGCTTGCATAAAGCCTTGTATGGTCTCAAGCAAGCTCCACGTGCGTGGTATGACAAAATCCATAAGCACTTTATTGCTCTTGGCTTCACATGGAGTCCGATCGAAAGCACACTCTATGTACGCAAAAATGGGGCTGATCGTATAGTGCTTGTTCTTTATGTCGATGCCATACTCTTGACTGGGTCATGTGATGCAAAACTTGACATTCTTTTGGCTGATTTGCAGCATACTTTTGATGTCACTTATCTTGGTATTTTGAGTTACTATCTTGGAATCTAGTTTGTATCCGTTGAGGGGGGACTTGTTATGCATCAATCAAAGTATGTTGAAAAACTACTTCAGCATTTTGACTTTGAGGATTGTAAGCCAGTTTCCACACCAGTTGAGACATGATTCAGGTTCTCAGTTGAGGATTCCAATGATGCATTTGACACTTGTCTTTATCAGCAAGCTGTGGGATGTCTTATATATGCATGCAACACAAGGCCAGATATACAGTATGCAGTTTCCGAGTTGAGTCGATTCATGCATAGCCCTGGCACTAAGCATTGGCAAGCGGTAAAACATGTGTTTAGATATCTCAGAGGCACTTTGAGATTAGGTCTCTTTTATGGCAGAGATATTCAGCCATGCTTACATGCTTTTACAGATAGTCATTGGGCTGGTTGTTATGATACTTGCGTGTCCACTAGTGGTAATTGCTTTTTCCTTGGAGACTCATGCATATCTTGGTTGAGTAAGAAGCAACCTACAGTGGCGAAGCTAAGAACATGCCAGTTTTCACAGCTACAGTGGAGTGTATATGGCTGAGACGCCTATTGATGGATCTTTGCATGGAGATTGATGCTGTTATGCATATTCTCACTAATAATCAGAGTGCTTTGGCTGTTGCACGAAACCCAAACCACCAAAGATCTGAAAGTGGCACAAGTTATGGATAGTGAAGTTACCATATTATGATCATCTTGGAGTTTTTGGGTGTGAAGCATATGTTCATATACCCAAGAATCTTAGACAAAAGTTGGACCATAAGTCAAAGAAATGCATTTTTCTTGGGTATGGTCGAGAAGGACAATTTGGATATCGCTTATGGGATCCTGAAACTTGGTCAGTGATCAGAAGTAGTGAGAAGAGTGATGTTTGAGGATACTAGTCCTCCGATTAGCATGCATAAAAATGATGCACATAGGGACATTCAAGAGAATGTCCGATCAGATTAATATGCAAATATTCTTGTTCAGTGACCATTGAGACACTCTACACGTGTCTCACATCCACTTGATAGATATGTTCTTGGTTTAGATTTTGTTATGCTAACAGATGTCGGTGAGCCTTCTTGGTACAAAGAGGCTATGCAGACAGAGGACCATGTCAATGGGAGCGTGCCATGAAGAGTGAGTTGGATTCTATTCACAAGAATGGTACTTGGGATTTAGTACCTTTGCCAAAGGGAAGGAAACCTTTACCATGTAAATGGGTATATAAGCTAAAATTCACATTAGATAGTGCTTCTCCAAAGTATAAAACACGACTTGTTTCAAAGGGTTTTAAGCAACAAGATGGTGTTGATTTTGAGGAAATCTTCTCTCCAATGGTCCAGATGACTACCTTGTGCAAGTTGCTTGGATTTGTTGCAATGGAGGACTTAGAGGTAGTCCAAATGGATGTGAAAACTGATTTGTTACATGAAGATATTACGGATGAGATCTATATGGAACAACCAGAGGGTTATTGTTGTGAAACTACATTCCACAAACAACTAAATCAACTAGCAAGACCACACTCCTAAGAGAGAGCACGTATCCACCCATCCAACTCCACCCATATATATACCTCTAGCCCAAGGGGGTGCATGTCCTTGAGATTGGCCAAGTGTCTAGCCATGTCCCTCATGTGAACACTTTCCCAAGGGTGCTCACATGCCTTCTAATTTCCCAAGGTCTATCACATGCCTTCTAAATCAAATGAGGATTCTTCTCTCATGTACACACAAGGTGGCTCCTAGAGAAGCTTCTCCCAATACTAAGGTTCCCACACCTTAGGATAAATCAAGCCTAAGGCTCTAACCATTCAATTGGGAGCTCATATGAATAAATACCTCAAGGGTTAAAACCAAGGGTTTCACCCAAAGGTTCAAGGCATGTTCCAAGGGTAATTCAAGGGTTAGACCAAAGCAAACATACATCATATTCTAACCTTTAGAATCCATATGTGTAACCTTATGAACCCATGAATTGTACAACATTCTTCCCCCCTTTAACATTTTCATCCTCGAAAATGTGTGTAGGTATAATATGTGAAGTATTCCCCCGTGCACCATGATCTATACTCTGAGCATGGTCATCTCTCTCTTTAGATTCATTTCCAGTAATCAGATAAGGGCTAATCCCTACCTTAATCTGAAAGGAAAGGAATCAAAATTCCTGCCCAAATCACTTTCCCTTAGTTCACCCTATGGACTAGTGAAATGGGTGGACTTCATTGGTGGTCTTTTTCTTTTGGCACTTTCATAAACCTAGAGCTCCATAAATAATAAATTTCAGTACACTTTGTACTTGCCTAAAATTTATAATTTTAGAGTCTATGATAGAGATCCTATCTCTATCTTGAAAGGGCCAGAAACTAGATTCATCTTCCACTTTCAACAAAAAGGAGAGGAATCTTTAGATGTTCTGAACTTAACTTATTCTTTTATAGTCCTTTTCAAATACAAATATACTTTATTTGTATTTGATAGGACTTAGCTAAAGATGTGAACTTAGCAAAGTGGGTCTACTGAGTTCCTGCCAAAACATGCTCAATAAAATGAGGAGAAATACTATCTTCTCATTCCTTGACAACTTAGGTGGACTTATTTCAATCATCCAGGTTTTCTTGAAACATAAAGTTCAAGTATTCCAAATGATAATATACCCAATCTACAAGTTCATGTCTACAAGTGGATCCCTAACTTGATCATGTTTGATTTTCCCTGGATGAATTCTTTGAATAGAGTTTAATCCTTTTGGAAGTTTTAACATTCAATACTTAGATCCAAAGATGACTTTAGGAATTGGAGTTATTTGGTAGACCATTCTCCTAGGTCTCTACCCCATTTGTTCGTCTTAGCTTAGCGTGTTCTTCTAATGAGAATCAGTACTAACTATCTTCAACCAATTATGGTTTAGATAGTTATGTATACTAATCTCAAAGGTCATCAAAGCTTTGCAAAGAGAAACAAATCCGATTCCTTCAAATCCTCAAAATTGAGGAAAAATACTTCATCAAGACACCCTCTAGATTTTCTATTGGATGGAGTTTAGATGATTCAAGTTTTGCGGCTTTATTTCCAGGGTCTTGTAAGAAAGATACCTATTTCTAGGCATCATATCTCAGATCTTACTATGAACATTCTTGAATCACTTGTTCTCACCAAAGATTTCAAAAGAAAATATTTTACAGATCATTATTTCATTCAAGGTTATTATACTTGAATAGGCTTGGCTTTACTTTTGGAGTTTAACTTGGTAAACTCCCAAAATTCTTTACCTTCTTACTTATCCAAATTTATTGTACCATATAAAATTTGGCTATGCATTTTATTAAGAAAAATGCATTTGCTTAAGAGGATAAAGGATAGCCTTTTCTAGGGTAAATGTCATGTTCATTCTATTTACTCTTTTGTTCATACAACCAGGTGTATTAAATTGGTTCAGGGAGGTACATTTCTACACCTCATAATGAACCTAAGACCTTAAGCTAAATTGTCTTATCTTTAAGGCTTATCATGATGTTTCCTATCGGATCTTGAGCCGATTTTCTCTCTGGCCATCAGAGAAAATTCTCAATGGGAGTTAGTTCTCACTGTCCCATACCAGTGAGTTCTTTCTCCAATCCGTAGAACGACATCCTTAACCTTTCCACATTCTTTGCCCTTATCTTTTCAATGCTCTCTGATCATTTACCATGATCATGAATTCCATCTTGGAACTCCTTGGCATCATTTTCATGAGAACAAAGACTAAGGTTTCTAATGTCAATTAATTCAAAGGTCTATTTAGGTTGACCTTTGAACTTGGTATCGAACTATAAAAGGGTTTGATCATTTTGAACAATGTAGGCCTCTTGGATTATTGAACCATAAAGGGTTGGATATATTTGACCAAGTTAGGTCACTTGGCTTTCTCAAAACTCCTCTAGCTAATTTAACATGAGATAAGATCAATTCTTTTCTCCTTTAGATCCCTTTTTCAATGATATTTACCCATGGAATTTTCTTGGGATCTTCAACTCATACCTTCACAAGTTGATATCTTTGCTTAAGTCTTCAACATCATGTTGATGTTCTTCAAACCATTAACTATTCTCCTTTTAGGGATCAACAATTATATGTCACCCTTTTGACTTAAGCAAGTTGACATGCTTATTGATCCAAACTTTGGATCCATCTTTATCCATTCTCAAATGCCCTACTCTCATTATGCTTCAAATATTTGGCTTAATTTACTTGCCAAAATGGAATTCTTTATGAATTCCCTTCTTACATATCTGGTTCTCACTTTGTTTGAGATTTAACTCAGACATACTTTGATACTTGGACATCCAATGTACTCCTTAACTTTCATGAAAGATTTAAGGAATATCTTTTGCTTAGAAGTATCATATTGGTGATACCTTTCTTCCCGCCTTTAAGGAGTTTTCGTCCTCGAAAACTGCAGGAAATTGATGTTGATTTAATTTCCTATCCAAATGGGAGGTTCATTTATGCTAAATCCTTGATTGAAAAAACTCTCCAATATCCTTGAGCTTAAGCTTCCATTATCCTTAAGTTCAATGTCCCATACCACTGAACCCACTTAAAACCTAGACGTCCCATACCATCCGATTTACAATCTCACCTTAGTGTAGACAACTTTAGCTCTTACTGAAGGACTAAACTCCTTTCATTTTAGTCTTATTAAATATAATCAAAATCTTTGTAAGTCACATTCTTACAGAGTCTTGATTTGTTCTTGAAAAGACTTTGAAAATTAAGTTTTCATTGAACTATTTCCTTGATCAGATGCAATCAAAGTTATCTTTGTTTATGTCATTTGATAATAGAGCTAGTATTCTCATACTAGATATCATCTATTGACATAAGTAGGCACTTGTATCAAAGGATATAGTCAATCATAAACTTTGCTAAATGGTTATCTTTTTAACCATCTTGATAGAGCACATTTTGGAGTAGAGGTATTAAGAGTTTCTTTCAACCCTTTAATCTTCCTCTTCTCTAGATATGCTTAATGAGTTACAACTCTTCACTCTTGAAGCAATTTTCTCAAAGCTCCAAATGGATCCTACCTCTTGTCAACGAAGGAAGAAGCTTATTGGGGAAGAAATGAACGCTTAAAAGGGTAAAATGGTTCAACCATTTTTTCCCTAATATGTCATTTGAGGACATTTTCTTCCCCTTTTAGTGTGATCATTATCCTCAATGATCATATGTTGAAGTTCCTCTGAACTTCTTAACATTGTTCACAATGAAAAATTACCCCATGAGTGTAGGGTCTCATATAGGCTTCTCATTTCTCTTTAGGATGTTTTTCAATCCAATTTCTTATTACCACTATCTTATGGTTAACATAGCTTAGTTTGTAACCTAAGTCTTTGGCCTTGCTGATCAAGCATGCCATGGGTATTATGGAACTTCAGGGTCCATAAGTAGGACTCCACGCTTAAGGTTTTTCTATCTGTAATAAATTTTGTTGGCTTTTGGATTAAGCCAACATATAAAAAGCACAAAAGTTAATGAGCATTGAGTCTCATAATTACAAGGCACCATTAAACTTTTATGCTTTTGACTTCATATGAAGAATTCTTTTTTCTTGACTTAAACATTAAACTTATTGAACTTAATTCTCTCTCATGTCCCATCAGCCCTTGCATATATGATTGAATCTGTGTATGCATAATGTATGGCGAGAACAGATACATCTTTACTTGAAGATGCTTAGCATGCATAAGGTCCATGTAATGAACCCCTCTTTAAAGCATGCATGGAATTTACAATTAGAATTCCATTTAATGCATGAATACATGCTTGTGCTTTCCATTCATGTTCATGCCATGCGATGATGGACATTCCATTTCCATTTTTTGATAGCCTTCATGTGGTGAGTCCATTATGTGCTAATGAAAAAGCCTTGGCTATTTTTCTATGCCTTAAATGTAGCACACAAAAAAGTTAATTCATACCTCATTTTAAGTGCATGTGGATATCACCTACTTCATTTAAAATGCATTCTTTCATGCATTATTCTTGCATGGCGAACAAACAAATGAACATGAACATGTTAGAATTAGTACTTACCTCTATTATGGCTTCATCCATCCCTTGATCCATTGCATGGTGAAGCTTGTCCATCGAGATGTTTGGAAACTAAAGTTGCCAAGTTGGGATCGTCTTTCTTGCTCGATCTCCATGTTCCTTCCTTTGGGCATTAGTATACTTACTTGTATGCCCGATTTAGCCTTTAATCTTAACAAAACTCTAAAGATACATAAATGCAAGTAGATAAAGGATTTCACCATATCCCATAAGAGACTCGATCAAATATCGTTCAATGAGTGCTATAATCATATATAGAATGAGTAAATGCAAACCACCCATCAATATGTTCTATAAATAGTAAAGCACAATGGTTCTTGGATTACCAAACAATTGAATCTCCATAAGCATAAAACAAATTTGCTTCTATTACAAGAACACATTTATATAGTTAGGTATCTCTACTATATTCTTCATAAAGACATACCCGGCCATTGAGCACGGCCCCCTCTTATAATATTAGGGATGAAAATAGCCTATGGGTGAGCCGATTATGGCGTTCATGCACCCTTTACTTGTGTGTGTCATAACTTCAAACAACATACACCTAAAAAAAAATGCTTATCTTTGGAGACGTTCCCCTTGGAGAGATCTTTGAATGCATGCTGGATGAAGGAGTCCAAAAGTTTGAGAATAAAGAAACACATCATTTCCTCACAATCTTTATGCTTTCATCTTTCTCCTTCAAGATGAACCTCAATCTTCGCATGAGATCTTCGAAGAGTAACTCACGAACTCTGATATGCAAGAAGAACGAGTGCTAAAACGAATTCGGTGAGGAGTGTCTCTTTAATCCCATATATGGGGATTTCTAATTTGATTGTCTCTATATAATAAAAAGGTGACGGGGCACTGCTAACAACTGTGAGGTAGCATGGTGAGCACCTCTCTCCTCGCAATGACTCGGGGCATCCTAGTTTGACGGACGGCTTGTCTGGCGGGGGACTGAAATCAGCTATGCATGTTGAATAAGTAATGTACTTGGCTATCTAGTCCCTCTGCCATGCGTCATATGCTCGGAGTCATATGAGGAGCCTTTTTAGGCTTCGAAGATAAACCTCGTACTCCAAAGAGACAGCTCCTCGTTTGGCTCGACCAACTAGAAATCAGAACGTTCTTCATGAGTTGACTAAAATACTCGAATCTTTCACAAGATCTAATAGGCTCTGATACCAATGTTGTGAAACTACATTCCACAAACAACTAAATCAACTAGCAAGACCACACTCCTAAGAGAGCACGTATCCACCCATCCAACTCCACCCATATATATACCTCTAGCCCAAGGGGGTGCATGTCCTTGAGATTGGCCAAGTGTCCAGCCATGTCCCTCATGTGAACACTTTCCCAAGGGTGATCACATGCTTTCTAATTTCCCAAGGTCTATCACATGCCTTCTAAATCAAATGAGGATTTTTCTCTCACGTACACACAAGGTGGCTCCTAGAGAAGCTTCTCCCAAGACTAAGGTTCCCACACCTTAGGATAAATCAAACCTAAGGTTCTAACCATTCAATTGGGAGCTCATATGAATAAATACCTCAAGGGTTAAAACCAAGGGTTAAAACCAAGGGTTTCACCCAAAGGTTCAAAGCATGTTCCAAGGGCAATTCAAGGGTTAGACCAAAGCAAACATACATCATATTCTAACCTTTAGAATCCATATGTTTAACCTTATGAACCCATGAATTATACAACAGTCGCTCCTAGAAAAGCTTCTCCCAAGACTAAGGTTCCCACACCTTAGGATAAATCAAGCCTAAGGTTCTAACCATTCAATTGGGAGCTCATATGAATAAATACCTCAAGGGTTAAAACCAAGGGTTTCACCCAAAAGTTCAAGGCATGTTCCAAGCGTAATTCAAGGGTTAGACCAAAGCAAACATACATCATATTCTAACCTTTAGAATCCATATGTTTAACCTTATGAACCCATGAATTATACAACAGTTATGTAGTTCCTAAAAGTCTAGTTTGTAATCTCAAGAAGAGCTTGTATGGACTTAAGTACTCCCCTAGAAAATGGTACCAAAAGTTTGATGCATTTATGAAGTCTCAAGGCTATTCTCGAAGCAATGAGGAGCATTGTCTCTACACAAAGAGATGCTCAAATGGCAGCTTGATATGCTTGATACTTTATGTCGATGATATGTTGATTTTTGGGAAGTCCTCTTATGACTTGTCAATTCTCAAAAACAAGTTGAGTCAGACATTTGATATGAAGGATTTGGGGATGCTAAGCATATTCCTGGCATGCACATTACTCGTGAGAAGAGCAAAAGATGCATATACTTGTCTCAAAGTGAGTACATATTCAAAGTACTTCACAGGTTCAATATGCAAGGTGGAAAGGTATTGAGTACACCTTTACCCACAAATGTGAAATTGAGCAAGGATGATTGCCCCAAATCAGATGAGGAAAAGGAATTCATGACTAAATTCCTTATTAGTCTGCTATTGGTAGTCTCATGTATGCTATGGTAGCTACGAGACCAGACATTGCATTTGTAGTGGGAGTTGTGAGCAAATATATGTCTAATCTTGGCAAGAAACATTGGGAAGCAATCAAGATGATTTTGAGATATCAAAGTGGCACTAAGGACAAGTGTCTATGCTTAGGTAGAGGGAAAGCATCCATTATTGGTTACACAGATTCTGACTATGCTAATTGTGTAGACAATCATAAGAGTACATCAGGGTACATTTTTCATTTTGATGGAGGTGCTATCTCTTGGAGATCTCGTCTTCAAGAATGTACATCTATTTCCACCATAGAAGTAGAGTATGTTGCAACAAGTGAGGCATGTAAGGAAGACTAATTTGGCTAAGAATCTGGTCTATCGTGCAAAGACCAAGCACATTGAGGTGTGGTATCACTTGATTAGAGATTGTGTAGCCACTGAGTGCATTATTCTTGAGAAGGTTCATACTTGAGATAATGTTGCAGATGCTTTGACTAAAGCTCTACCTCATGATATCTTTCGACACTATTGTCACTTGATGGGGGTTACTTGATTCATGATCTTACATAGTCATTTGTATCTTGTGTAACATGCCCATCAGGTGGGAGGTGTAGTTTGTATACTTACACTTAGGTATTATTTACCATTCTTCATTTTTTTTCCCATAGTTACTTTGGCCTTTGGTGGGAGATTGTTATTGTTAGTGTCCATGTGAAAGGCCAAATTGCCATTGAACACTTTTGTATATGTTGTTTAATAAAACATATACTGGCCATGTCAACTACAGACTAGAGTTTGATTGCATTTGTAACATCCAAGAAGTCTGTGTTCGTGCTCCCTGTGTACTATGCTTTTTTTTGCATATTTTGGAGCCTCTGTATGGATTACCATGTGCGGCTCCGAGGGTATCACCGTGGAGCTCTCAAGAAGGAGAGTACATTGTGGTGCATCGCCATCAAAATACTTCATAAAGTCACTAATCGAGAGGTTTTGAATTGGATATCAAGTCTTGTAATGCTTGTTCTTGGAGAAGAAAATTTAATAGACACTTAAATTTAGGGAGATCATAATCATGTCTCCATATTATGAATATTTTTATATTTTAAAACTAACCTTTCAATAGTTGTTCAATATAATTTGTTTGTAATAATATAAATATCTCCATTATGTTGGATATAGTCCATGCTTGAACAACATTGTAAGAAGTCCAAATTCAAAAATCTCAAAAACTTCCAATATTTACTACTATTTGGACTATGTAATAAAGTGTATAAGAAAGAAGCTTACCTTATTTAGAACACAAAATTCCTCAAAAATTGAAGCCTATATATGATGTACTTCCTCATTTCTACATTTTGAGATGTATATGAAAACCTTCAAACCAACGAAAGTGTGCATTTTTATTTGTTCAAAGGCTTATTAGGGTTAATGTTGATGTACTTTATAATTATTAAGATTATTGAGATCTATGTGCATAGAACATGAAGCACAAAATAGAGAACCTACATATGGGAAATGATCAAATAAAACAATATTAGTGTAGAGGGTGCAAGAGGGGGTCCCAAAGTGGTTACTAATGTTTTGAGAAATATAGAACCTACCAAGCCTCACTTTACCAAGAAAAGCCACCAATGTCTTTTACCTTGATGAGGCCATGAGTGAGCCTCAATATATTATATAGAGTCTTCAATTTGGCTGAATCCACCTAGATAGCCCATAAGGTTCACCTCATTCTCCAATTATTTGACTTCTTTATTTGCCAACTAAACCTCAGCATCATGAGAAGGCCCTTCATCCAGATACTTCTTTCGACTTGTGTTCTTTATTTGTCGGACCTCAATAAAGTCATCTAAGTTAGGTCCCTTTGTAGATAGGTCCCCCAACATCTTCCTTAGTTGCAAGTGGGCAACTGATCGGAGAGATGATCTTGTTGATATGAATATCAAGAAAGTAGAAGAGATTAAGGAGCTCCATGAAATTAGGAACATGGTTGGATTAACTTTGTTTAGTACAAATTCTAGGAACCACTTGAACAAGCACATGGTCGACATGTTCACTTGTTATGTGCCAATATGGAGGGCCTATAAGTCCATTACTTCATACTTAAAGATGAGAGCACGTGATTGACTGAAGGAATTGACATTTCTTAACCACAAAGTTGCACAACAAAAACCATTGTCTCTAAATCCAAGACCTTATAGTTTTCATTGTAAGATGAGGGCCAAAGATTTGACCTATTAAAAAAGCTCTGCTTAACACCTCTTGTGATTTCTCTTTACCTAACATCCCCATTAGAGATGGCCCCAAACAAGGTAAGTGATTCCCCATTTCCATTGTCTAGGAAACAATGGTCGACGTTAGTCTTAATAGTGACGTGGCCATGGAATCAGCCAAAAAGACAGAGAGGGGAAGAGAGAGAGAGAGAAAGAGAGAGAGAGGAGAAAAAAACTGAAGAAAAAAAACAAGAAGAAGAAAAGAGGGAGGGCGGACATGAGAGAACTTACTTCTTCTCTTCACTTTTCAAAAATTATACCTTCAACTTTCCTTTCCAAATAACTAGCTCAAACAAAAAAGAAAAAAAAACGCCTCAAACTTTGCTTCTACTAAAGACCAAGCACAAAAGCACGCCAGAATGCTAAATGGCTCGAAAAATGGAAGGAACTTTCTCCATTGATTTTTTTTTTCTTCTCTTTGTTTCTTCTTTCTTACTTCTCTTTTTATTTTCTTTCTTTTTTCTAAGTTTTCTTACTCACTTCTTTGAATAAAAAAAAAGAAAAGGCCTTTTGAACGGTACAAAGGAGATAAGAGTTGGAACAAAGTCAAGAAAATGGAGATTCCTAAAAAAAGAGGAGCCTCAAAGACCAAGGAGACTCCCCAAAAAACATAACAAAGACTCCTTTCCCTCACGATAAACAAAAAACATAACAAAGACTCCTTTCCCAAAAAACATAACAAAGACTCCTTTCTCCCAAAAAACATAACAAAGACTCCTTTCTCCCACTATCAAGACAAATTGTATCGTTGATCGTCATCTATTAATTGCATTGAGTTGACCTGTATGGAGTTTCGATGAGGGAAGCCTCAATATCCTTCATGTTCAAGGTCATGAGCTCTCAAGAAGATAGCTAGATCCTTCTTGTGCAACATCCATCGAGTCAGCTTCATGAAATCATTTTATGTGCTCAAAAGGGTGTTTTTTTCATGGATTGTGTTACACCTTTTAATGAATCTAGACATTATTTTATACATAGCTAGGAAGTTTCCCTTAAAAACTTTTAAGTTGTAGCTAGAAAGTTGAAGATTGGCACATCAAAACCTTCTATGTTATAAAAGATTACAACACTTTACCAGTCTACGTCTTGTAGGTGGGTTGGTTAAGCACTAGCCTCTTGAGGTGGAGATCTTTGTGTTCAACTCTCGAGTTGAACATGTAATGGTTTTGGCCAATCTAAATCAGTTGTGACAAGTTGTGACCTTGTCTAACCCCTACCTTGTGGAATATGGGGTTGACAATCAAGACTCTACAAAGTCAACAAGTTCATTGGGGTTTTTTTTTTAAATAAAGGAAGTTCGGCCTTAGCCTAATCTCCCGGACTTTAATTATATTAAAGAGAAAAAGTTACAAGTGAATGGGACTAGTGCCCATGGGACCCCCCGAATCCCACAACACAGGGGAGGAGTATGGCAAGCTACAAGGCATTACAGATGAGGCGGATAACATTACCATCACCCTCATGTGGGACCCATTTGGGTTTCAACTTGTTGTTTTCTAGGAGATAAATACAGTGATGTCTAAACGGTGGTGATCTCTTGACTCGGGAGATTCTTTTACCGAGGAGAAACAAGGATTTCTCGATCGACCATTCCTTAGGAGTTTGGCCGAAATTGACGGCACAGCGCTCTCTCCAAATCTTCCAGAGAGCCTCACCTCTGATGGCATTCCATAGCCTCGATGAGCATCCGATCGCCTCACCCAACATCACTTGTTGCCAGTTGATTTGACTCGTTAGTCTCAAAACCCGGGACACGTGATGCCAGACAACACGGGACTTGGGGCAGTCAAAGAACAGGTGGGCTAAATCTTCGATGCACCGATGACACTGCTTGCACCATGGCGGCGCACCACAGATTTTGTTAGCCCTTGCATTGGTCCAGATTCCCTTATGCAAGACCTGCCACATGAGAACGGACTTTTTGACCTCAATTAGGGGGTGCCAAAGAGACATGAATTTTAGCTCCCACCGAAGTTTGGTCCAAGCAAGGCACCATCTCTTATTAAGGGTGTGGTGAACATCCAAATCCCCTTTGAAGTTCGGGATTCTGGAAAGCTTCGTACCATTGCTCCATTTGAGGCCCTCCGAGCAAGGGAGATCCTGCCCGCAGAGAAGGCGGGTAGTTGAGCGGTCCCAGGCTAAACACCTGCTTTGAAGAAGAGTCCATTCCTCAAAGGTAATGCTAAGTCTCGGATCCAGATCTTCGAACCTAATCCACTGGCAGGTCTCTTGTTTCCAGAGCTGTTTCCACTGTTTGAACCCCTTGTTCCATAACCGCCTTGCAGTTTGGAGGTTCCAAGATTCCACTCCCCGAATGCCACTGATCGGGAACCAAATAGAGTCATTTTGTCTTATGCCAGCTGCCCACTTCCAATCATCGCTGATTCTGATGAACTGTTTGGCCTTGTTCCAATTCTTCCATAAGGAACACACGAGGCTAGAGCCTTTAGGGCAGACTGGGTGGGGGGAGAACAAAAGCGTGAGAATCCCAATGTCCTTCCAACCAGGGAGGCCGACAAAGGTAAAGTCTACCGTGTTTCTGAAGATCATTGGGGTTGTTTTGCTGGCTCCAAAGAAATTTCAATGGTATATGATCTATTGGCATGCATTTTCTTTTTCCATTGTAGAAATTCAATGGAGTGAAACCGACTAATCACATCGAAACTTTACTTTGTAAAAGTTTTTTTTTTTGTTCCGTAGCTACTTTGTAAAAGTTTTGAAGTACGCACTATACTTTTGAAAAAGTACGAATTCACTTGGTTTTTGCTTTTCCGGATTTCGTTGTTTTCTGCTTTTGTTTTATTTTGAAACGCGCTTTCGTGAAGCGGAGCCGTACGTGGAAGTTGATCCCAACGTTTGCTTTTCCACGGCCCAGGGCCCAAGGGGCAAGAACGCAAAACCTTTTGCTTTTCCAAGACTCAAGGGCCAATGCCCTTACAATGAGGGCTCGATTATCTAAAGCTCACGGGATACTCGGCCATTTATATATATATATATATATATATATATATATATATATGTCTGTGTGTGTCACGATTCACAAAGGCACATATTTTTATCAAAACTTAATATTGTTTCAAAGAATTACAAAGAGATGTAATGGAGGCAAACTAGAACCACTTGGAAATGGCAAAGGTCTAATGCCATCCCTCATGATTTAGTCATTTCTATTCTTGTAGGGGAATGTTAGTTGCCTCTAAGTTGTTCTATGTTTCTCTAGCTTTTGACATGCCTTAAGAGCATGTGCTCACACTTGGAATTTGCAAAGGTCCAATGCCACCCCTCATAGATTAGTCATTACCATCCTTGTAGGGGATGTCACTTGCCTCTCTAGCCTTCGGCATGCATTAGGAGGATGTGCCCTTGGAATAATTGTTTTCATCATGACCTTCATTTTGGTGACATGTGAAATGACGCACAAGTCTTTTCATTGATGATACAAGAGATGATGTTGAAGTCTTCGAGGTACAACAGCCTTGGAGACATGTCTAAGCTAATTTGTAGATGTTAGGGCGACAAAGTAAGTTGCCCTTGAGATGTCATGGAGGCATGCCTATTGCTTGCAAATGGAAAAATTCAAAACTTTCCCTCACATACTGGTGATTTTCCATCTTGACCTGTTCAAGCCTTAAGTTGTTCATGTAAAGGATATCCCACTCTACACGAGCTTGGGATTTGTTCTATTGCTTGCTTATGTTCTACCCCACACTACACTAGCTTGGGATATGTTCCAAAGGTAGACCTAAGCTAAATATAGATGGAAAGGATGTAGGAAAAAAATTAGGGGTAAATATTAGCCCAATGGCAAATTTACATAAATCTAAGAAAAAAAATATTTTTAGATAATTTTCTAGACATAAAAATAGCCCTAAATTCTCAAAACCCTAACTATACTTTGGTGTACTTTCACCACATGTATGATCTTTGTGTGGAACCTCTAAGGTGTACTTTCACAATATCTATGAAGTTTACGTGCAAGATCTGAGGTATACTTTGCCACAATCATGTTCTTTAGCACTCATGGAATAAAAAAGAAGAGGAGGAGGCCTGACCACGCTCTGTTTAGATAGAGATTAGAGTAGTCCATGCATAGACAGTATGTTGAGGGAGATGATCTAACACATACTAGGTGAGGATCCTCAAATAAAATCTTTACTCCATTTTCATCTGTATTCACAACAATGAAACTTGAGAAGACTCGAAAGGAATGGAGGAAGATAATACTAGCCCAAGGAGGGGGGCTTCAGGACTTGAGGTTTGCATTTGTCATAGCTTCCAAAGATAGAGCTTGACTTATGTCACTACTTGGCAAGATTGGATACATTGTTGTAGAACTTGAAAACACTAGAACTGCAAAGACTACCTTGTTCATTTTTGTAGTTTTAACACCAATTGATAGGCAAATGGATCTCTCCCATGCTTATAAGCCCTACAATTGTAGAGTACAAACTATGCAATGCCATTTAACTCAAGAACACACACACACACACACACCATGCAAGCATATTATTGTGCAAGAATTGGTTTATTGGTTGTACATTATGTGATAGAATGCAAGTTGAGCAAATAAGAACTCGTTTGCTATGCATTAAGGCATTGACTGTGTTTTTTTTTGCAAGTAACTCTGTCTAGTAACACATCTAAGACTTCAAGAATCAGCACTCAGCAGGTACTTCATGCAAAACACTAGAGAGTGAGAGAAGCACAACTTTTTTAGTATCTTAAAGCACAATTTTTTTAGTATCTTACTGTTGATTCACATATTACATTTGATACTCCCCAAAGTGCTTAATGGGCTCCTATCGAATTAGGAACTCTTGTGTATTGATAATTATTAATGACACAAGTTCTCATGGGCCCAAGAATGGGAAACTAATTTCTTACGAGATAGCTTTTGTCATCTCTTGTAGGATTCACTAGTTTCAACCATACTATGTGATGTAATAATGCACCATGTGCATGCTTCTAATGCAGGCATGTGGATGGCCTTCATCATTCTAAGTATGATATGCTTTGTTGCATTTTTCGGAAACCTTCCATCTGGTTCTCCCCAACGGTCTCAAGCAACCTCACCCTAAGGGGGTGGAATATGAATTGAAGATGAAATTGGACTTCTGTTACACCTTCTGGTGTGCATTTGTCACCAATCTAGGTTTGGTTCTTGCTGAATCTTTTGAGAAGTTTAGGTTGTTTGAAATCATAGAGGTTTTTTTAGGTATAGATATACCTTGCACATTGTTGTGCATGTTTTTGAAATGTACTAGTGAGGCTTATATGTGGATCAAGACTCATCTATTCATACATTGCTAAGTCTTAGGCTTGTACAATACTAGCTGAATATAACTATGTTGTGTTCATCAGTCACATATATTTTTAATGGTCACTCACTTTCTCTTACGTTCTTTCCTGGTGCAAATTAAAAAAATATATATCAAGCCTTTATGGATGGTTATTTCTAATACAACACATCTATTAATAAGAATCAGTTTGTGCTATTTTTCTCACTAGTTGGTTAATTTTTGAAAAGGGATGATGAGGTCAAGTGAACTTCAAATCATGTAGACAAAACAATACATGTTTGAATGCCTTGAGGATGGTAGATCTTGCTTTCTCTACAACATTCTTGTGTTCAAGGTTTACACATTCCAAGTGGTCCACAATAAGAGCCTCAATAATGAAGATTAAGATCAATTTTGTCTCTCCACATAAGAGCTTCTTGACCACACTAGAATGGCTATTTGCAAGAACCTTCTAAGCTCTTGGATTTTTTTACAAATTGCATTTATTTAGGACTTCTGATCTACAAAAAATCTCCTCCATGTAAAACTGAACAATCACTTACCATTGTTCTCAAATCATTATTTATTTTGCTTTTAGGGAAGCTATTGCAAGAATGAAATTTGTTGCTGATCAAATGACCTAAAGGAAGTATGCTCTCACTATACTTCTTCTTTCAATTTCCTCTAGACATTGCCCTCTCATATTTTTTAGAGTTTTTCTTTACATTGTTTCCTTTTCATTAATGTCAAAGAGATGAGTATCATGTTCAGAAACATCATGAGAGATGAGTATCATGTTCGCATTGTTTACAATATTTGGTTGTGAGAACTGCAAAAATTAGTGGTCAAGGATGTGGTTCTATCCAAGAAAGTCCTCAACTGGCTCTCTACATCTGAGAGGACTTAAAATGCTTATTAAAATTGACCACTATCAACATTGCTCATTTCTTTGAGTCTATAAGCTAGAAATTTGTTATTCTCTTCAATCACATCAACTATAAAACTTCATGAAATCCCAAATTGCCTTATAGAACTACTTCAAAATTCTATCAATTTCTTTTTAGGAATTATTCCAACTAGGTCTTGCACAACAGATGAGTGGCTATTTCGCCAAGAAACTTGATTGGATCTAGGATCATCCCATAATGAGCCATCAGATAGCCCAACTATTAGCTATAAATCAGTAAATTCCACATCAATAATGATCATTTGAAGTCTAGAGACTATATATGCATCTTTGAGTTTTGAAAAGAGGAACTTTTGATAACATGATACAATTCTACGAGGTAGAGTTTCTACATCAATTGTGATTAGAATGAAGAACACGTAACTAGATATATATATATATATATATATATATATATATATATATATATATATGTGTGTGTGTGTGTGTATGTATGTACGTATACAAAATTATATATATATATTATATTTATTTATTTATTCATATATACATACACACACACACACACACACACACACATATATATATATATATATATATATATATATATATATATATATATATATATATATGTGTGTGTGTGTGTGTGTGTGTATGTATATATGAATATAATGTGTGTGTGTGTGTGTATGTATATATGAATATATATATATATATATATATATATATATATATATATATATATATATATATATATATATATATATATATATATATATATATATATATATATATATATATGTGGGTGTGTGTGTGTAGTATACAAAATTATATATATATATTATATTTATTTATTTATTCATATATACATACACACACACACACACACACACACACACACACACACACATATATATATATATATATATATATATATATATATATATATATATATATATATATATATATATATATATATATATATATATATATATATATATATATATATATATATATATATATATATATATATGTGTGTGTGTGTGTGTGTGTATGTATATATGAATATATATATATATATATATATATGTGTGTGTGTGTGTGTGTGTGTAGTATATATATGTGTAGTATATGTGTATATAAGATACTGCTATATATATATACTGTTGTATACACACATATATACATATAAAGTACTATTGTATGTATATATTGTTCTATACATACATATATATGTACATTGGCAAAGAGAAGAGAAGTGAATATCTTGTGGCTTAGATCAACAAGCTATGCATGAAAGGTTGAAATTTGATACTCCTTGGTAACGTCAACCACCTTCAACATATCTTTAAAACTATAGATCTTACTCATATTGCCTTATATTTATAATGATTTTTTAAGACAATAATTCTAGGATACTTCTGTGGAATTCTATGAGATTATGAATGTATACCATAATGAATTTGTGAACAAAGAATACTAACTACCTTTGTATCCATCATGGCAACATCCATTCTGATATACCCTCTCCACTAGTATATATGCCTCCACATATCCTTTAAAATTCAAATGATCTTCAAGGTTTGTCCATCTATGTCAATGTAGTCACTACTACTCATCTTAAGTAACACTTTAAGCTTTTTTAGAAAAATTTTCTAAAGGTAACAAACAAATCTAAAATTCATCTGGATTTGAACAGCTCATGTAGTCTGAACACAATATGTGCAAACTATTGATATATTTTGGTTATGTTGTTTACATGCTTTTGTAGTCCTTGAGATACAACTAATGTTTTTATCAAGGTATATAGTCACTCGCCATTGCTAAAAGCCATGATCTATTCCATATGTTGGTTGTTGAGGATAAGTTGGATGGTTCTAATCACCCATTGTGGGCATACATGATGTGCAATGTATTGGTAGCACAAGGCTTGTGGAATATTTTTTAGGGTATAGAGATGCGTCCTCCTACAATTGCAAATACATTGATGGCAATTGATGCAAATGATGTTGAAGATATCAATCTTCAATTTCATGGACTTTCTACAATTCCTCTTGCTGCTACAAAGAAACTTCAATGGGATGCTAAAGATGCACAGAGACATGCAATGATAGATTTGACTATCATACATGCCATTATCCCTCTAAATTGATCTTGCAAACTTAGTCTAGCAAAAGATGCTTGGGATACTCTCAGAATAGTATACTAAGCAAGAAATGAGGCACATGTTGCTTACCTCCAAAAACATTTGGAGAGTGAGAATATGAATGAAGGGGATTCAATGGAAACTTTTTGACAAAGATCAAGGGTTTCAAAGAGCAATAAGTCTCTATTGATGAAATCTTTCAAGATAATTCATTTGTGTAGATTGTTCTTAATAGTCTTCTAGACTCATATCAAATTTTTTATACTCTTTGATTGATGTTCAAAGGAAATCTAAATGGTTTAACCTTTGAAGAATTAGTCTCTTATTTCTTTTGTGATGGTTGATGCAAACTTTTGTGAAGGGGAAAAAACTATGCCTAAATGGCTAGTGCAAACTTTGAGAGATAACAAATTAGATGCACCTTTTTCATATTGTACTTGTTTAGGCTCTCATAGTGATTCTTTTGCATCAAACTGCTGTGTGATAATGATCCTCTTTCTTTTGATGAGGCACAAAATTCAACAAATTGGATGGCTACTATGCAATCAAAATATGATACTATAATGAAGAATGGTACTTGGGCTTTATGTGATTTGCCTCATGCCAAAAGCCCATTGACACTAAATGCATATATAAGTTGAAATGTAAGCCTAATGGAATAGTTGATAGGTGTAAGGCTAGGCTTATTGCCAAAGGTTGTGCTCAAGACAAGGGTATTGATTTTGATGAGACATTTGCTCCCATGTGCTAATGACCACTGTTTGTAGCATTTGTGCACTTGAAGCTCATCATTGTTTTAATTGAGAGATCCTTATATATAAGGCATGCACATGATGTAGTTCTAATCATTGTTGTATATCTTGATGATTGTTTCCCACTAGTCTTAACAAGAAGCTAATGTTGAATTTAAGGCTCATTTGCATGCTTGTTTTGAGACATAAGATTTGGGGGCATTCAATTTATGAAAGTTGATGGGGGAATAGCTTGGTTTCAAACAAAATATATTCACAAATTATTTTGGCCTTGAAGATTGTAAAAATATTGCCACTTCCATGGAAACATGTTAATAATTGATTCTTCACGATGTTGAAGATGCATTTGATGTTGTTCTCTATCAGTAGGCTATTATATGCTTGATTTACTTATGCAAAACTTGGCATGATATTTAGTCTTCTATCTCTCAGATAAGTAGGTTTATGCATTACCCAAGTTTCAAGCATTGGTAGGGAGTTAGGCACATATTTTGCTACATAACCCAATAGTTGGATAATTTATCCTAAGGGTGGATCGTTATCGCCAAATTTGCATTCTTGTTTTAAATCAAATTGAGATGGTTACTATGATATCTGTATCCATTAGTGGTTTTACTTCAAGCTTGGTAGGTCATTCATATCTTGGTTGAGTAAGGAGTAGCTTATTCTAGTCACTTCTAGTTTTGAGGTTGAGTATAGGGTAGCTTTTATGGCGAGTATTGAGTGTGCATGGCTCAAATGCCTTTGGCCGGTTTGGGTGTGGGTCAACCTTTTGCCAACACCATCTTTACTGACCTTTAGAGAACATTGGCAATTGTGATGGAACCTGTGTTTCATTCTCACACAAAGCACATCGAGGTGCACTATCATTATTTTAGTGAGAGACTCTCTATTAGAGAGATGTTTTTTCTTATGTTCCCACACATGATAATGTTCAAGAAATTTTCACAAAGGCTCTACATAGGGAGAAAAGTTTGAAGGTTTTTGTATCTTTGGGCTTACTTCCTTTTGTAGATTGATTTCTTTCTGCATTGCTTGGAACTTCCTTATACATGAGTGTTAGCTCCTTATTCATTGCATCACTCCTAGGGGGGATTTGTTTATATATGTAAGTACTATTGTGCATGAAAACACTTTGGACCCTCAAGGAACTTTTCCCCTCTTTAAGAGGCTTCTTTCCCCTTGCTTGTATGTATGTGTATAACCCTAATGGATCACTAACTATATTCAATTGGTAATACAATCTTTTGGTATTGTTCTCCAAGCTTCTTCTTCTTCCTTGTGTTGCCCATGTGTTTCTGCAATCCTTGAACTCCAACATTACCTCGTCATGTAGCTTCTTCACTTCACTTGAGCTTGCTCCTATAGGGGATACTATCACATGTGCTAAAAAAAATCCTCTTATACCATCATGGGAGCTGGAAAAATCATTCTTAAAAATTTTTATGGTAGTTCTTTCCCACATTCAAATGCCTTAGATGTGCCAAGGATCAAGAAAAATTTGTTATCAATCTCAACATTACCCAAGGTCAACTTAATTGTTAAATTTATTTATATTAGATGCACAATTCATCTCTCCCATCATGCTTACGTTTTAGCTTGTATACCCATTTAGTGCCAATGCCCTTTGTTTCATAATAGCATCATATTTTGATTGCATAACAACCATCCAAATTTTTGAATTTTGTGCTTCATGTAAAGAAACTAGAGGTAGCCATAACATACCAATATCATACAAAGGAAGCACTATGAGAGCATGAACGAGTATGATATGACAGAGGTGCATCTAATTTGCTTCCTCGCTAGCCATTTGGGCATAGTTTTAGCCTACTCTATATCAACCCTCTCATCAACAAGTGAATCATGTAAATCTGCATCCGAAATGGAATGATTTGCATCATCAAGTGGAAACTATAAAGGTGGAGAAATTGCTCTATTTGGACCAACACTTAACTATCCACATGTAAAAAGAGGTAGCAAAGTGTCTTACACATCTCTAGAGCTAATGAAATTCTCCTTGGGACATGAAAGCAATGGCTGAGTTGCGTCTTCCATCATGACCAACCAAAATGCATTTATTTTGTGGATGATACAAATGATAGCATTTACTTTCAAAACTATACCCAACAAAAATACATTTTACTGCTTTATCATCCAATTTCATGCATTGTTGTTCAGATACTGATGCATATGCCAAACAAACAAAGACACATAGATGAGCAACAGATGGCTTGCAACCATGCCAAACCTCATATGGAGTGATATATTGTAGTGCTTTGGTTGGACACCTGTCAAGTACTTATGTTGCACACATAACAGCCTCAAGTGAGAAGCTATGTGGTAAAGCTTGACTTTCGGCCATACACCTCGCTATCTCCATATGAGACTTGTTCTGTATTTTAGCAACTCCATTTTTTTGAGGTATATATGGAACTGTACACTCATTTTTTATCCCACATTCAGCTATAAATGCATTAAAATCAAAAGACATATATTCTCCACCTCGATGAGAACAAAGGGTGCCCAATTTACATGCTGACATATTTTCAACCATAAATAGAAACTTTTTGAAGCATATAAACACTTAGGACTTTGCTCTCAATGGATACACCCATGCATGCCTTGAAAAATCATCAATAAAAGTCATGGAGTAAAGGGAGCTCCCAAAAGAAGGTGTCTACATAGGACCATAGACATCACTATGAACAAGCTACAATTTATGAGAAACTCAAATTGAACCATCTTTTGGGAAGGAGGAATGCTCTATTTTTCCCAAAATAGAGCCTTCATAGACATGTTTACAAGGTGCTTCAAGTTTGGGAAGAGAGGACGCCATATCAAATTTTTGCAGGCATAGCAAGCTACCATCACCATAACATCTTAGTCTACTATAGACCTATATTGCTCATGCAAAGATGGATCATAGTTGTAAGTAGTAGTAAATGCCCATTCTTCATTGTGAACAAGATTAGCAGACTCTGTTTTAGGTGTACGAGCCTCTGTAATAATCATTCTAGCCTATTTCATCTCTGAGACTTTTGCAACAAGTTTACAAAAAACTCTTTATGACATGATCATTTGCATTGCAATACTTGAAAAATAGTTTTTGCTTTTCTATGTTCTTGTCATCTTTGCATTCCTTCTTTGATTGTAAAGCATTAATAGATTTCTACTCAATAGTTGATGAGCTACATTTACCTTTGCCCTTCTAACTAGCTAAGAAGCTTGATCTTCAACATGCATAATTGACTTGTTCTACATGGACTGATCTTCCTGGAACAAAATAGAGACTAACTCATTAAATGTTAATGCATTTGGATTGCCTTTCATTATCAACTAAAAAGTAGAAACAAAACTCTAATATGAATTTGGAAGACAATTAAGAACAATCTACTTAAGAGAAGTATCTAGCAAGATTTCATCAGTAAAAATCAAATGCTCCTTCAAATCTTTAATCTTTTACAAAAAACTATCCATTGAATCTCCTTCATTCATATGATCACTCTCCAATTGTTTTTGGAGGTAAGCAATACGATCCTCATTTCTTTGCTAGTATAATATTGTAAAGTTTTTGAAGCATATTTTTCTATGTTGCAAGAGAGAATATGAGGACTAATGGCACATCGAATAGACAAAGCTATCAATGCATGTGCATGTGCATCTCTTATATCCCAACAAAGTTAATCTATAGTAGGTGCAACATGGACTGTGGCACGACCATGAAATTGAAGATCATCATCTTTTACACCATCTACATCACCTTCAATTACTATATGTGTAGGTGTAGTAGGATGTTATTCAAAACCCTCTACAATATTCTACAAGCCTTTTGCCACCAATACATGATGCATCATGTATGCTCACAATGGGTAAATACCATCCAACTTATCATCAACAACCAACATATGACATACATCGTTGCTTTCAACCATGTTAAATGATTGAATACCCTGATCCAGAAAGTTAATTGTATCTCAAAAAATTGAATAGAAATATCATATCAAGCTTTGCTACACTTGTTGCAGACTCTGTAGCACTTGTACTAGTGAATCAAAACCTATATATATGTTTGGCACAAAAAGGCAAAATTTCTAGCACAATCACTACGATAGTGCGTTTGAAGGCTAAAACTAACTCAAATCAAATTTTTTCCCTAAGAGTGCTCACCAATTTTTCTGTGATTTTGAGACTGATCAAACAAGTGTCAACAAAGCCCTAGAGAAAATGACAATATGCTCTGATACCAATTCTTGGAGTTTTACATCTATGGAAGCACACGAACATCACAAGAAAGAAGAAGAGGCTTGGAGCACAACACAATACAAAATGGATCATCAAGTGAATTTACAAATATTACTAGCCTGTCAGGGTTGCAATCGTATATAGAAGCCAAGGAGAAAACCTCCTAAAGAGGGAAAAAAGTGTTCTGACAATCCTAAGTGTGTTCACACACATCACTACCAAAATATATTAACATTAAACATATGTACTTAATAGGTGTCCCACCAAAGCATTCCAGTCTATCACTCCATATGAGGCTTGGCATGGTTGCATGCCATCTATTGCTCATCTATGTGTTTTTGGTTGTCTAGGATATGGATTAATGCATGAACAAGAATGCAAAAAATTGGATGATAAGGCTATGGAATGTGTTTTTTTTTTGTATAACTATGCAAGAAAAGGGTGTTATCTATATCATCCATAGAATAAACACATTTTTGGTTAGTCATGATGTGGTTTTTGTGGATTATAATATTCATCCCTTAGTTTCATGTACCAAGGAGACATAGTTAGCTCAAAGGATGTGTATGACACTTTGCTTCCTCTTTTTAGAGGTGGACATTCAAATGTTGCTGCTAGTGAGACATTTTCTCAACCTTTACAAGTTTCCAATGATGATGCAAATAATTCGATTTATGATGCATATTTAGGTGATGCACTTATTGATGAGATCTGAGATAGAGGAGGTAGAAACTATGCCTAAATGGTTGGTGTAGACTTTGAAAGATAGCAAATTAGATGCATCTTTATCACATCATACTTTTTCAGCTCTAATAATGTTTCTTTTGCATCATATTTCTATGCAATGTTTGCCTCTAGTCTTACTTATTAGAATGTGTGTGTTTCCTTTGATGAAGCACAAAATTTAGAAAATTGAATGGTTGCTATGCAATCAAAATGTGCTACTATGATGAAACATAAGTGTGATGGAATAGTTGATAAGTATAAGGCTAGGCTTGTGCCAAAGATTACTCTTAAGAGAAGGGATTTATTTTGATTAGACCTTTACCCCCACATGCCAAATGAAAATTGTTCATAGCATTTATGCACTTGTAACTCAACATGGTTGGAATGTACATCAATTGGACATTAAATCTTCATTTTGATGATTTACATGAAGACATGTATGTATTTCAATCCTATTGTATTGTGCATAAAATGCATGGAAACAAAGTGTGTAGGTTGAAAAAGGCATTGTATGGATTGAAGCAAGCACTATGTGCTTGATATGAAAAGATACATGCCTACTTGCTAGCACATGGACTTGAGAACATTCCAACTGAGAGCACCTTATATGTTAAGTGTGCCAATGTACTTTTGATCATTGTTGTATATGTTGATGATATGCAACTCATTGTTCCTAATGAGAAGCATATTGCTAAATTTAAGGCTGATTTTCATGCCTCTTTTGAGAGGTTAGATTTGGGGCATTTACATCATTATTTAGGCCTTTAATTTATACAAGTTGATACAGAATAGCTTTATGTAAGTAAAAATAAATTGATACATTATTTCAACATTTTGGCCTTGAAGATTGCAAACTTATTGCCACTCCCATGGTGATAGGCCTATGGTTGAGTCCTCATCATTTTGGCGATGCGTTTTATGTTCTCTATCAGTAGACAATTGGATGCTTGATTTACTTATACATAAGCCGGCCTAATATTCAGTTTGTTGTCTCTTAGATGAGCAGATTTATGCATTGCCTAGGCTTCAAGCATTGGCATGCTTTTAAGCACATCTTTTGCTACTTTAATTGTACTACACTACTTGAGTTGTTCTATCCCAAGGGCTAATCATTATCATTATATTTACATGTTTTTTAAACTCAGATTGGGCTGATTGTTATGACACTTGTGTGTCCACTAGTGGTAGCTCATGCATATCTTGGTTAAGCAAGAATTTTCACAGCTATTGTTGAGTGTGTGTGTGTGTGTCTCAAATGCCTTTTGGTGGATTCGGGTGTTTGTCAAGATTCTACCACCACCATCTTTACTGATAGTTAAAGTGCATTCTGAATTGCAAGGAACCCCATGTTCCATGCTTGCACAATGCACAGTAAGGTGCAATATCTCTACTAGAGAGATTTATGCCCACAAAGGATAATGTTGCAAACCTTTTCATAAAGACTTTGCCTAGGGATAATTTTGAAGCTTTTTGTAAAGCTTTGTGCTCACTTTCTTTTGCAGATTGATTTCATTCCACATAGCTTGGCACTTCCTTATACATGAGTGCCAACTTGCTATGCACCACATCACTCCCAAGGGGGATTTGTTGATATATTTAGGGATTTATGTGTGTGAACAAACTTAAGAACATTGGGGGACTTTTTTCATTCTTTTAAGACTTTTCTCCTCCAACTTCTATATATGCCTATACCCCTAAGGGGTCACTTATCTTTGTACATTCACTTGGTAATACACTGAGTGTTGTGTTGTTCTACAAGCTTCTTCTTCCTTATGTTATGTGTGTGCTTCCACAATCCTTGATCTCGAACATGAGCTCTTTAGTATCTTGTGAACGTTCTGCTATATTCTACATACATACCATGTATTTTCATACCCATCATGTATGACTATGTATGTCAATAACCCATTCAATAGATATGCAATCTAAACAATTTGTGAAACTTCCACTATCTCATGTATGGGAATGATTCATCTCACTCAATGTATCAACCATGCTCTGGGAATTTGTAGACACAATGTGTTCTCCATAAGGATATATTGGACCTAGCTTTTTAATTTTCTCCAATTTATTGATCTTGAAACATAAAGTACTATGAAAAGTAGGCTAATCAAGGATCTCACAATATTTATCTATCTAACTAGTTTCATTATGAACATCAAGACATTCTATACAAGAAACATCATGGTTATCATACATGGTCTTTTTTCTTTAAAGGCTTGATCATCTATCATGTAAACTTCTTCCTTTTTATTTATCTATTCCAATATTTGATGAATCATTGGAATATGGACTTGACTTGTTTTCTTAAGTAAGAAAAGAGAGATGTGGCTATTCCATCTTGTTGGAGCAGAACAATCAACAATTAGTGATTACATAAAATCTAGAACTGGAAAGATGAATGAAAGATTGAAGATTAGTTTCAAGGAAAAGAGGAGATTCAGAAACAAAGTTCTTTTGTACATTAGTATTGTAAATATTTCAATGTATTTGGAAAAATGACGAGTTAGACTCGTATATATATATATAGAGAGAGAGAGAGAGATACGTGCTCATGGGTAGAGATAGATATACAAGAGATAGAGAAGAGAATAGATGTAAAGAATAGAAGAATAGGAGAGAATGAGATGAACATTATGTATGTCATCCATCATATGTATGAAAACTTATGAGAAGAAAAAGTTTTCAGAGAATTGCGCGTCGATCTTTTCTCTGATTCTCCTTCTGTGTTTAATCTTTTGAGAAATCCTTTTGTACATGTCTAAATCCATAGTTAATCTATCTATGGTTAAAGTTTGAGAGTTCAATTGCAAACAAGCTGAGAGAATTTTGAATAGGAACATTCATATGTAAGAAAGTTATGAGTGTCTTCTGAAACAGGCGCAGATTCGATGGTCAAAGAAATGAACAGTGCTCAGTGTATAGTGTAAAGTTTTACACAAATGAGGATTCAAAATTTAAGTTGAGAGGTAAGCCATCTATGGCTAAAAGCATTTTCTTAAACGGGTTCTAGTTTTGGAGAACCATGTCTTAGAAGTTGCAGGTGTCAAAGTCGACATTACAGAGAGACAGTTTCAGACATAGGTAAACTGTTTAAGTCATTTCTCATAATTTACTCGATCATTTGAAGTATTTTAACTTGGAGAAGATGCACAAGCTCTAGACAACACATTCTACAAAGTTTCATCAGAAACTTTACACAAATGATTAGTCAATGATTGATTAATGTGCAACAAACTTTCCTGAGAAACAAGTTTCTTCATAGTTAGCTACTTTCTTGATAATTTGATACTTTTCTTCCAAAATTGGTTGAAGTTTAAAGCTATTCTTGATATAGAGGTGGTCTAACATCAAGGATAGCTTGTTCTTTTGGAGATTAACACTCTCCATCAGTGGTATCAGAGCAGGTTGTATCAAAATTGAAGAAAGGAAGACCCCGACTACTGTAGACATACAAATTTCACATCTTTGAGGTACAAAAGGATAAAGTGTGAAAGAAAGATTGAAGGAAGACACATAAAGGCTATCAAAAGCATCAGAAGGAGTAATACTTGAAGTCAAGGTACATTCATTCCTTATAAGGATTAAAGATTTGAGATTACAGGTGAAGCAAGGACGGGAGATAGTCTCCAAATTGAAAAGTTGGATAGAGAGAACTATCCAGCTTGGTCTATGAGAATGGAAGCTCATCTTATGAGCAAAGATCTGATGGGATACATAACAGGAGATAAAGAAAAGCCAGAGTTTAGAGATCCTAGTGTTCCAACTAGGGAGGAGCTTGCAGATATAAAGATTTGGATGAAGAAGGATGCTCAAGCAAGGAGCATAATCTACATGGCAGTAAATGATTACTTGCTTCCTCATATCAGAGGACTTGAAAGTGCAAGTGACATTTGGAATGCTTTGGAAGAGCATTTTCAGAATACAACCAAGTCAAGGAAAGCTTCATTATGGGCAGAGTTTACTACTTTCAAGAAGAAGGCTTCACAATCAAGATCTGATTATGTGACAAAGATGAAAGACATTGCTGATTCTTTAGGTGAAGTTGATGAAGATATTGAAGAAGATAAGTTGGTAAGACAAATTCTCACAGGAATTAGAGGAGATGAGAAGTGGAAGCCTTTTATTTTATCAACAGAACTTTCATTAGATCATTTCACTCCTGATTTGAATCAATTGTTAGGACATATTCTAACTTTTGAGAATGATATCAAAGGAGATGTTGATAAGAGTGCAGAACATGCAATGTATTCTAAAGATAAGAAGAAAGCTAGCAAAGGAAAGCAACAATCAGTTGAAGATGAAGGTACTCCAAGCCAAGCAAACTTCCTAAGAGGAAGAGGAAGTGGTAGAAGTAGAGGAAGAGGCAGAAATAACAAAGATAATGTCAAAGCTTGTTGGATATGTGGTAAGAACAATCATCTATCTCATGATTGTTGGCACAATAATCAAAGCAATGGTAATTTTAATCAGAATTTTAATCAAAGAGGAAGAGGTGGAAGATATCAGAGAGGAAACTTCAGAGGTAGAGGTGGTAGGAATTATTTTGGAAGAGGTGGAGGAAGAAACTTCCAAAATCAGTCCTATAATAACACCTACTACAATTATGCATCAGATCAGAAAGAAGATTCAACTCTCATTATGAATGCAACATGTGAAACCTCACATGAAGACAGGAGAGTGTTTTACATTGACTCAGGATGTAGTAATCACCTGAGTGGAAATATTGCTTTGATGACTGATTTAGATCATAATGCAATTAGTCATACAGTTCAGACAGGTGATAATACAAAGCACAAAGTAAAGTCAATTGGTTCAGTCAAAGCCAAACATGGAAGCACTCTCTTGAGTAAGGTTCTATATGTTCCTACAATTCCTAAAAATCTGATAAGTGTAGGACAAATTGTGGAAAAAGGATATGAGGTAAGGTTCACTAATGATGGAGTTTATGTTGAAGACCCTAGTCAAGGGTATAAACAAATTGTTACAGGGAAGAAGGAAGGAAGGCTCTTCACATTAAAGATACAAGGTAATGTTGGACATGCTATGTTTACATATGGAGAGCAAAAGGTGTTTGAATTGGATCTTTGGCATAAAAGACTTGGACACTTTAATGAAAGAGGTATAAAAGAAATGATTAATAATGGTTCAGTGCTTGGATTGCCTAATGTTGCAGGTCAACACATGACATACAGGTGTGAAGCATGTCAATTAGGTAAGGCTCATAAGAAATCATACAATAAGCATGGTTTTATGTATTCAGAAAGACTTGAATTGGTACATACAGATGTGTGGGTTCTTCAAAAGATTTCAGTATAAATGGTTCAAGATATTATGTCATATATGTTGATGATGCTACCAGGTGGATCACAATCTATGTGATCAAAGACAAGTCAGAAGTGTTCAATACATTTAAACACTATCATGCATTTGCAGAAAGAATTACAGGTCAAAGATTGAAGAGGTCAAGGTCAGATGGAGGGGGAGAGTATTTCTCTAATGAATTCAATGATTACTTGTGGAATGCAGGTATAAAGAGAGAGGTTACTTGCAGGTACTCTCCTCAACAAAATGGGGTAGCAGAAAGAAGAAATAGAACTCTTGTTGAGTTTGCAAGATCTATGATGAAGGAGAAAAATTGTCCTAATTATTTGTGGGCTGAGGCTATAAATACAGCCACATATTTGATTAATAGGTTACCATGTAAAGCCTTGCAGGGTATGACACCATATGAAGCTTGGTGGGGTAAAAGACCTACCTTGGATCATTGTAGAATATTTGGATGCTTGGCATATGCATATGTGCCATCTCAATTGAGGCATAAATTGGAACCTAAAGCAGAAAAGTATGTATTCATTGGTTATGATGACAAACAGATGGGTTATAGGTTGTGGAATCCATCCATAAAGCAATTTCTTGTGTCTAAGGATGTTACATTTGATGAGCAAGGTACTTGGTATGCAAGTACACTTAATAATCATGCATATGTTGAAGAAATTGTGAATCAAAGGAAAGGTAAATCAAAAGTTCAAATATTTGATGAAGATGAGAATAGTGAAGTACAGGTTGAAGTTGAAGAAATGCCAAGATTTGATCCAGAATGTGATGAACCAGAAACTTCAAGAAGTGGAGAAGTCAAAAGGTCATCTAGGCACAAATGGCAACCTACTAGGTATAGCTATGATACTTCATTCTTGACTACTAAAGACTATGCTTATATGTTAAAAGTAGATGAAGATCCATCCACATATGATGAAGCCAAAGGGAAGAAGAATTGGGAAAAAGCTATGCAAGAGGAATATGATGCATTGATGGAAAATGAGACTTGGGATTTGGTTCCTAAGCCAAATAGTCAAAAGATCATTGGATGTAAATGGGTATACAAAACAAAAAGGTTTGCAGATGGAAGTGTGTCTAGGTACAAAGCTAGAATTGTTGTGAAGGGATATGCACAAACATATGGTGTGGACTATGATGAAACTTATAGTCCTGTTGCAAAGATGAAAACCATAAGGACTCTCATAGCAATTGCTGCTTGCAAAGGTTGGAAATTATCTCAATTAGATATTAAAAATGCATTTTTGAATGGTTATATTTCAGATGAAGTTTACATGGAGCAACCAGATGGTTTCAAAGATCAAGTGTATCCAAATTATGTGTGTAAGCTCAAGAGAGCTTTGTAAGGGTTGAAGCAGGCCCCAAGGGCTTGGAATTACAGTCTTGTAAAGTTCTTAGAGGAACTAGGATTCCAAGCATCAAAGGCAGATAGTAGCTTGCTAGTCAAAGCAAGTGAGGATGGATTTATTTATGTTTGTATTTATGTTGATGACATAATACTTACAGGAACAAATGACAAAGGCATACACATGATTAAGAAACAAATGGAGAAAGAATTCAAAATCAGTGATTTGGGAAATTTGTCATTCTTCTTGGGAATGGAGATTTCATATACTCAACATGGAGTATATGTAACTCAAGAAAGGTATCTAAAAAATTTGTTAACCAAATTTAAAATGGAAGATTGCAGGATAGCACCAACTCCAATGGAAGTAAATCACAGTTTGACGATATGGAGGAGAAGAATTCAAAGATATGAAGCTCTATCAGAGTTTGGTGGGTAGCTTGATTTATGCTACATTAACAAGGCCTGATTTATCATATGCAATTGGAATTCTATCTCAATTCATGTATTGTCCTAGAAAGGAACATTGGATTGCAGGACAAAGAGTACTTAGGTACATCAAGGGCACACTTAAAGAAGATCTATATTATGGATATACTTCAGATACAAGAGTCAAAATATATAGTGATGCAGATTGGGCAGGTAATTCTGATGATAGAAGATCAACACATGGATATTTGTGTTATGTGGGAGACAAGCTAATTTCATGGTGCTCTAAGAAGCAACATACAATTGCTCTATCATCTACAGAAGCAGAATACAAAGGCATGGTGGAAGCTGCAAAGGAAGTAATATGGCTAAAGACACTTATGAAGAGTTTTGATGTTGTTCATAGTACTCCTATCATTTGTGGAGACAATATGAGTTCTTTGTACTTGGCAGCAAATCCTGTGTTTCATGCTAGAACTAAACATATTGAAATTCAGTATCATTTTTTGAGAGAGAAGGTTATTGATAAAGAAATTGAAGTCATGCATACTCCTACAAAAGATCAACTTGTAGATATGATGACAAAAAGTTTGGATGGACCAAAGTTGCAAAGATTTAAAGATATGGCAGGGATAAAGAAGATGCAGGTAATCACAATTGATGATTGAGGGGGAGCTGTTGGAGCAGAACAATCAACAATTAGTGATTACATAAAATCTAGAAGTGGAAAGATGAATGAAAGATTGAAGATTAGTTTCAAGGCAAAGAGGAGATTCAGAAACAAAGTTCTTTTGTACATTAGTATTGTAAATATTTCAATGTATTTGGAAAAATGACGAGTTAGACTCGTATATATATATATATATATATATATATATATATATATATATATATATATATATATATATATATATATATATATATATATATATATATATATATATATAGATACGTGCTCATGGGTAGAGATAGATATACAAGAGATAGAGAAGACAATAGATGTAAAGAATAGAAGAATAGGAGAGAATGAGATGAACAGTATGTATGTCATCCATCAGATGTATGAAAACTTATGAGAAGAAAAAGTTTTCAGAGAATTGAGCGTCGATCTTTTCTCTGATTCTCCTTCTGTGTTTAATCTTTTGAGAAATCCTTTTGTACATGTCTAAATCCATAGTTAATCTATCTATGGTTAAAGTTTGAGAGTTCAATTGCAAACAGGATGAGAGAATTTTGAATAGGAACATTCATATGTAAGAAAGTTCTGAGTGTCTTCTAAAACAGGCGCAGATTCGATGGTCAAAGAAATGAACAGTGCTCAGTGTATAGTGTAAAGTTTTACACAAATGAGGATTGAAAATTTAAGTTGAGAGGTGAGCCATCTATGGCTAAAAGCATTTGCTTAAACGGATTCTAGTTTTGGAGAACCATGTCTTAGAAGTTGCAGGTGTCAAAGTCGACATTACAGAGAGACATTTTCAGACATAGGTAAACTGTTTAAGTCATTTCTCATAATCTACTCGAGCATTTGAAGTATTTTAACTTGGAGAAGGTGCGCAAGCTCTAGGCGACACATTCTACAAAGTTTCATCAGAAACTTTACACAAATGATTAGTCAATGATTGATTAATGTGCAACAGACTTTCCTGAGAAACAAGTTTCTTCAGAGTTAGCTACTTTCTTGACAATTTGATACTTGTCTTCCAAAATTGGTTGAAGTTTAAAGCTATTCTTGATATAGAGGTGGTCTAACATCAAGGATAGCTTGTTCTTTTGGAGATTAACACTCTCCATCACATCTCCTTGAGTAGAGTCATCATTGATAGCTCTCAATGATGGTTCTTCCATAGACACTTATAGGCTTGGTTTCTCACTCTTTATATAATTACTAGATGCATGAAATTGGTCCACTTGATCACTTGGTTGCTTAAGTCACTTGCCACTTTATAAAGATGTTCTCTACAAGAACCATTGAATTGAAGTTAATTTTCTAAGCTCAATTCATTTCTAGTTTTTTGAAAAGGACTAATGTGCTATCTTGGACATTCTTCACCTCAAAATTTTGAAAAAAAAATCATTTATCACCTTTATAATACCTTTACTTCCTAAAAGTTATCTAAATTATTTTCCACTTGAAACCTTGACCTACAAACTTGCCCAGTCTGCTTTTTGCAAACCTTGAGTTTTTGTGTTGTATGTACTTCTTTTGAATAGACTTTTTTTTTGCTTAGCTAATGAAAGATCCCAATATTGAATATATCTTCTTCATTCTTAGGCATAAAGACAAATAGGACTATCCCATGCTCGTACCAAACCATTGTAGAATCCAAAGACGGTTTTCCATGGAACTGGTGGTCTAGACTCCATGTCTTGAATTTTATCTCTAAGAAGTTCTTACATGACTTTCCATAATTAGTTCCTACAATTATTTTATATGGACTTCTAAGAAAATTTTGACTTGTGGCCAATCCACAACTTTGAATTCTTTACTTCTTGTGGATTGAAATCTTTACCTCAATAGAAGTATGCAACCTAACATTGATAAGTCATACCAAGATATTCTTGACTCAAAGTCCCAATACTTTTATACCAAGATGATTTGAGTAAAACCCAAAATTCATCTTAAAATACGACCATAAACTCATAGTATCTACAAGATCATGGTAATCAACCATAGATTTGTACTAGACACTTAGTCTATAAGTATCCTAAACTAGCATGCACTCCTAGTTTTCTCATCTAAAGTTTATTCTCTCTTAGAATTCTATCTAAGTTGAGATCTTTGACCTATAGGTTTCCTTATTCATAAGAAATCTATCCCTTGTCTTCATATCCAAGAAATGGGTAATAATCTTGAAAATATTATTTCAAGTGCATATGTATATGACTAGACCTTTTATCAAGGAGAACAAAATCATTTAAGAAAAATGTAAGACAATAGTTACGCAATATAACATAGGAGCAATAACAGAGAAGATAACACATATAGGAGAATCTCAACAATTTTCTACTAACAACAAGTACAAAGATGATGGCGTTGTCCACCCGTGCGCTCTCAAGGTAGAGCTTAAACGGTGATATAGACAACTCTAGATAGGGAGATACAAGGTAGAGGTATGCTAGCTCAATTGAGTGTCTCAGGTAGTGCAGAAGTCATGTATATATAGGATCATGGTGGCCTTCCGTGGACGGATTTACATGGGCGGTAGAGCCTGGGCAGCCACCACCTGCATAATTGCCATACATGGCTTATGCCGGTTGAACCGACCTAACAAATATAAATTATTTCTGACTCTGATAGGGAATATTCCATGGAATATTCTCTTTACGGTCATGTCAACAGCGCGGCCCTCGGACCCCCCAGCCGAGGCTGCTCACCGCTGCCCCAAACCCCACAATTGGGGACCTTGGTAACTCCCTTTCCTTACAATACCTTACATGGTCCAATATGACCTTGATCTAACATGCAAGTCAGGATTCCCATCAATAGCGTAATGCACACTTGGCTTCTCCTCATAATGGGGGCCTTACAAAATGTGCATACAATCATGAGGGTTAGAAATTGATCATATACTAACACCCCCCCTCAATGTTTAACGAATGACAAATCAAGTAGGTCTTGTTCTTATGCCCATCTGTTGAAGATGTCTATTGAGCTGCTCTCTTCGAAGTGCTTTAGTGAACATGTCAGCACAATTTGCCTCTGTTGGGCAATATTCTAGCTCCATAATTTCATCTTCAATTAGCTCATGAACATAATGGTACTGTACTTCTATATGCTTGGTGCGAGCATGAAATACTGGGTTCTTTGCAATGGCCATACAACTTTGATTATCACACTTGATTACAATCGCCATATTTGATGGAAAGCCTAGATCTGCAAGAATTCTCCTTAACCAGAATGCCTCACAAGAAGCAAAACAAGCTGCTTTGTACTCCGCTTTAGTGGAGGAGAGTGCAAGAGTTGGTTGCTTCCTACTTACCTAAGAAAATATTCCCGAACCAAGTGAGAAACAATATCCAGAAATTGATTTTCTAGAATCACAATCTCCAGCCCAATCTAAATCACAAATCCTTGAAGTGTATCAGCTGTGGTATAAAAAATACCAAAATCCAAGGTTCCTGCAATGTACCTTGGAATTCCCAAGCATTCTAGTGACTCTCCTTAGGTTTGTTGGAAAACCTGCTTAACACTCCGATAGTAGCATAGCAAATGTTTGGTCTAGTGTTGCACAAAAAAATAAGACTTCCAACGAGCTTCCTATACTTCTTAGCATCTACATCAGGCATGTTATCATCCATAGCTTATGATTTACCTCCATAGCTGTGCTAGTTGGTTTGCAGTCCATCATTCCAAATGCCTTGAGAATTTCTTTGGCATATTTTTGTTGTGAGATGAAAATGCCATCCTTCCTTGTCCATACTTCAATTCCCAGACAAAAATGGAGTAGACCTAAGTTTGTCATTTCAAGCTGATCCGAGTTTGATTGATGAGTTCCTGATGACCTCTTGTAATGATCAAATCATCTACATATACAATGACAACAACTATCTTGCTATCCCTTTTCATTACATACAAGTTAGCATCATAAGTACTTCTTTCAAAACCCATATTTTTGAAACTACTAAGTGTGGTCGTTCATCAAACACCACATCTCGGTTGACAAAAATCTTCCTTGCCTCAAAATCCCACAACTTGTATGCTTTAGACTCTTTGCTATATCCTAGGAAGACACACTTTTTACTTTTTGAATCCAACTTTGATCTTGTTGAATCAGGAATATGTGCATAATAGAAACAACCAAAAATTATGAAATTCAAAATTGAAGGCTTTTTACCAGAATATGCTTCTTGAGGAGTGATCATCCCCTTCAGTGCTTTCGTGTAGCTTCGATTAAGGATGTAGACTATTGTATTGACTGCTTCTGCCCAGAATGAATCAGACATTTCTTGAGCCTTTAACATACAGGGAGTCATTTCAACTACTGTCCTGTTCCTATGCTCAACAACACCATTGTGTTGAGGTGTATGAGATGTGCTAAGTTGCCTTTTCACACCATGCTCCTTATAGTAATTATTGAATTATGTTGACAAGAATTCACCTCCTCTATCTGTTCTGAATTTCTTTAGTCTCCTTCCTGATTCATTTTCCACATACTTATGCCACGTTTTAAATTTTTCAAAAGCATCAACCTTCTCTCAAATGAAATAGACCTACATCTTTCTACTATAATCATCGACTAACAGCAAAAAGTAGAAAGATCCTCCTAAAGCAGGTGTAGATATTTTACCACAGAGATCAACATGTACCAACTCTAGAGGAGCTTGAGATCGATTGTTGGTCTCTCTTGGGAATGCCTTTCGTTGTTGCTTGCCCATCATACAAGCGTCACAAGGTTCCTACAACTCTAAAAATGCATGCAAATTAGCAACCATCCTTGTTCTTTGCATCTCCTTCAAAACTGCAAATCCGAGATGCCCAAATCATTGGTGCCATAACATGCTTACATTTTTATCTTCTGTAGCAGTTAAGGCACTTAACTCATATAAGTTATCACATCTTATGCCTTTACCTACTACATTACTTGATGAATCCATGATTTTTGCACCACTCTTATTGAAGTGAACTTTGAGTCCACTATCTGTTATTGCAAAAACTGACAAAAAATTTCTTTTAAGTGTAGGTACATAGAGATCATCGGATAACTTTTTCTCAACACTTGGAGAAGTGATAAAAGAGATGGTTCCAGTTCCTTCCGTTGGACACTTGGAGTCATTTCCCACCACTACATTGATGGATTCCCGTAGAGGCACTAGGGAACCATACCAATCCTTTTTACTGTTCATATGGCGAGAAGCTCCACTATCTAAAATCCATGGTTCATCAACACGAGCTTGAGTAGATGAGCATACCTCTTCAATAGCTACCCATAGTTCTAGCTCTGTGTTGTTTGCAGACTCTTTGTTCTTCCACGATGATTTTACAGTCCCATTTGGTTCATCAACTTGCTTCTTTCTACAATCCGTGATGGCATGGCCTTTCTTTTCACAATAGAAGCAACTTCCTGTGAACTTTTTCTTGTTTGGCTTCTTCTTTGATCCATCAAAAGAGCCTTTAACTTTTGCATTTGCTAAGAATGCAGAATCACTTGTACTTTGCCGATTCTTCAATCGCATCTCCTCTTCTAAAAGCATAGCATAAAACTCTTCAAATGTAAGGGGACTTGGTCTTACCTGAGTGTTAAGGGCTGTTACTAATCCATCATACTTTGCTGGAAGAACACGTACACATCTTTGAGCCAGATCTTTTGGTGTTATAACAACACCAACTGCAGCCAATTGATCTTGAAGATGTTTTATCCATTTGGTAAAATCTTCAGCCTTTTCAAAATCAGAATGCTTTTCATTTGCCAGCTGATTTTCTAAATTATGTATCCTAGTGTGGTTCTTGGTCTCATATTGATGAGCCAATATGCCCCAAGCCTCATGTGCTTTAGTAGTATGTTGAACTAAAGTAAGCACAAAATCACTTACACTAGTGACAATTGCACATAATGCATCAGCGTTTTGCCTCTTCCAAGCTCGTACAAGATCTAGATATGGCTGAATCATCAATCTCGAAATTGCTTGATCTTCAACTGGTATAGGCTTTGGATCTAATCCCATCGGTCCCGTGACAGTGTCAAGTAATTCATAGGAGTCCAAAATTGCAAAAAACTTTTGAACTTCCACAATGTATAGTTGGTTCCATCCAGCTTTCCTTCAGTGAATGCAGGTGGGTGAATTCGAATAGGTGCAACATTAACATTAGCTGAAGCACCAAGATGAGTGTTCGATGATGAAGCCATCATGTAATCACTCGAATAATCTACTCATATACTAGTCTGCTAGTAGGCTAAAATAGTGATACTTCACAACTATTCAAACCTTATGGCTCTCATACCATGTAAGAAAATAGTTACACAATATAACACAGGAGCAGTAGCAGAGAAGATAACAGATATAGGAGAATCTCAACAATTTTCTACTAACAACAAGTACAAAGATGATGGCGTTGTCCACCCGTGCGCTCTCAAGGTAGAGCTTAAATGGTGATCTAGACAACTCTAGATAGGGAGATACAAGGTAAGGTATCCTGGCTCAATTCAATGTCTCAGGTAGTGCAGAAGTCATGTATATATAGGATCATGGGTGGCCTTCCGTGGATGGCTATACATGGGTGGTAGAACATGGGCGGCCACCGCCTGTGCAATTGCCATACGCGGCTTAGGCCGGTTGAACCGACCTAACAAATATAAATGATTTCTGACTCTGATAGGGAATATTCCATAGAATATTTCCTTTACTGTCGCACTGGGGGTGCTGCCCCCGACCCCCATCAGGGGGTCCGTTGTCCATCAGGGGGTCCGTTGTCCCCCTGGGACCCCCTAGCCAGGGGGCCTGCTAGCCCCCTTGGACCCCCCAGCCGAGGCTGCTCATCGTTGCCCCGGACCCCACAATTGGGGACCTTGGTAACTCTCTTTCCTTACAATACCTTACATGGTCCAATATGACCTTCATCCAACATGCAAGTCGGGATTCCCATCAATAGGGTAATGCACACTTGGCTTCTCCTCATAATGGGGGCCTTACAAAATGTGCATACAATCATGAGGGGTAGACATTGATCATATGCTAACAAAAAAATCCTCTGAATTTTTATCTTCTCAATTCTTTGGTGACTTCTTAGAGAATGAGATAATCCCTCGATCATCTTGACCTAAGATAGATATTTTTCATTCTTTTATGTCAACAAAGACTATCTTTGTGGTTCCACTAGACTCTAAAAAGTACTTTTCTTAGTGTTCTACTTAACATCTAATGCTATCTCGACCATTATTCAAGATTTATAAAAAGTGAATTCTCATGATGAATCATTCTCTTAAAGAGTTATGAGCTCATGATATGAATCTTTGCAACATAGCTATACAAAAGCAAGCTTTCTACCTTGCACGAATACACTTCATTTTAAACTTAGAAACTTAATGTATTTTTGACACGTGTTATATATATATATATATATATTATATGTGTGTGTGTATGTATGTGTTTGTATATAACCATTACTAACTATTTAGCTAAAAACATCAAACTTGATGTCATGTATATTCATACTACAAATATGATTGGTATTACTTGTCAATCCTAAACTCATATAGCTATATTGAACTTTCAATCTTTGATTTTATGTCTATGTACATACTTTTCCCACTCAATTTTCTAAGACTATGAAAATTCTATTAGCAATGCATAAAAAGCATTAAGCCTTCTATCTATTCCATATCTTGGCATAAGTTCTATATGCTTACCCATGAGCAACTAATGAATTTTCCACCATATCCTATAGATAATTTGACAGTATTTTGATTGAATTGGAAACATCCATCAAGAAAATCAAGAGTCGATTAAGGAACACCTTATAAACATTTTCAATCAAATTTAACAATATATTAGCATCTCAATGCCAGAATTGAGAATTTTCATTAAAGATGGCCAATGAGGAAAGAATTTAGAGCGTAACAATGTTTAACATCATTTCTCATAACCTTTAATTCACTTGTCCTAATCCAAGTCATGCTTATGGTGTTAGAATAATGCATGCAAGTGTGAAGTTAATGCAAAAATTAAGCTTGTCCTAGAAAACTTAACAAAATATGACTTATATTTCTCTCTAACCTATGTTCAGATATAAAAATTGGTGTGGAAATGATTTCTCGAAGCTCCAATCCTCATATGGATTTATAGTTGAATGCTAATGGGTATATTATAACAAAAAGGCTCTGTAAAAAACTACTTCTAAGGGGAGGGATGGATTGTTGGAGTTTGAGGTCTATGGAAGCACGTGAATAGCATAAGAAGAAGAAGCTTGAAGCACAACACACAATATTGAATGTATTTCAAAGAGAATGTACAAAGATAAGTGAATTGTTAGGGTTATAGGTGTATATACAAGCCAAGGGAAAAAGACCTAAAGAGGGAAAAAAGTGCCCCATCGGTCCTAGTGTGTTCACACACATCACTACCTGAATATATCAACAAATCCCCCTTGGGAGTGATGGGGTGAACAAGGAGCTAGCACTCATGTATAAGGAAGTGCCAAGCCATGTGGTATCAATCCATAGAAGGAATTAAGCCCAAAGCTTTGCAGAAAACATCAAACTTCTCCCTAGGCAGAGCCTTTATGAAAAGATCTGCAACGTTCTCCTGTGTGTGGCACATATGCCAAACTGATCTTTCAAGCAGAGAACCTCTCTCTGACATAATGATAGTTCACCTCAATGTGCTTAGTGCGAGCATGGAACATAGGGTTCCTCCCAACTCCCAATGTGCTCTTATTGTTAATAAAGGTGGTGATGGTAGAGGAGTGACCAACACGCAAATCAGCCATAAGACGTCAGAGCCACACACACCCAACAATCACTATGAAAGCTGCCCTATACTCAACCTCACAACTGGAAGTGGTCACAGCAAGCTACTTTTTGCTCAACCAAGATATGCATGAGCTACCAAGCATGAAGGAAAAACCATTGGTGGACACACGGGTGTCATAGCAACCTACCCAGTGAGAGTCAAAGAAAGCCCCCCTTGGGATAAAACAATCCAAGTAGCCCGATACCACTCAAGTAGCGAAAGGAGCGCTTAACCACATGCCAATGCTTGACACTTGGGCAATACATAGTCCTGCTCATCTATGAGACATCAAACTAAATATCTCATTGAGTAATGCATAAGTAAATCAAACATCCAATAGCTTGTTGATAGAGAACAACATCAAATGCATCTCCAACATCATGAAGACTCAACCATAACCCTATTTCCATAGGAATGACAATAGGTTTGTAATCTTCAAAGCCAAAATGCTGTAATAATGTGTCAATATATTTTGTTTGACACAAAGCTATTCCACTATCAACTTGCATACATGGGATGCCCAAATGATGATGCAAATGCCCCAAATCTAACATCTCAAATGAGGCATGCAGATCAGCCTTAAAATTAGCAATATGCTTCTCATTAGGACAGTGAGCAACATGTCATTAATATAGACAACAATGATAAGAAGGACATCATTTGCATGCGTAACATATAAGGTGCTCTCAATTGGATTGTTATCAAAACCATATGCAATCAAGTAGACATGTATCTTTTCATACCAAGCACGTGGTGCTTGCTTCAAATGATATAATGCCTTTTTCAACCTATACACATTGCTTTCATGCCTTTTCTACACAAAACCATGGGGCTGAAAAACATACACTTCTTCATGCAAGTCACCATTCAGAAATGCAGTTTTAATGTCCAACTTCTTCGTTTCATCAAATCCATTCTGCTGAGGTGTATATGACACTGTGCACTAATGTTTTATCCCATGTTCAACTAGAAAGGCATTAAAGTCAGAAGACATACATTCACCCCTCGATTAGAATGAAGGGTGCCCATTTCACATGCTGATAGATTTTCAACCAAAACCAAAAACTGTTTGAAGCACATAAGCACTTCAACTTTGCTTTCAATGAATACACCCATGCATGCCTAGAAAAATCATCAATGAAAGTCATGAAGTAAAGGTAGATCACAAAAGAATGTGTGTGCATAGGAACACAAACATCATTGTGAACAAGCTATAATTCTGAGTAGCACGAACTGAACCATCTTTTGGGAAGTAGGAATGGTATTCAAAATATAGCTTCACAGACATGTTTACTAGATGCCTTTGCCCATAAAGCGTGATGTAATTGCTTATCCCAGTCGGATCTACCATTGTTAACAATTTTAGTCAGGACTGTGCATAAGATTTTGTTTGAACTTTCAGCCTGTCCATTGGCTTGCGGGTGATAAGGGGCTGATTTCTTATGAATCACTAAGAATTCATTCATTAAGGCTTCTATTACTTCATTGACGAAGTGTGTGCCCCTATCACTCAAAATTTCAATAGGCAATCCAAACCTAGTGAATATGTTCTCGAAGAGAAACTTAGCAGTAGTCCTCTCATCCTTCTTCTTGGTTGCTTTGGCCTCTACCCATTTGGTCAAATAATCCGTTGCTACGATTATGTACTCGGCATGAGAACCTTTAGCTAGTGGGCTAATTGGTCCAACAAAATCTATCCCCCAGTTGGTAAATGCTCTGGCACTCATCATAGGTTTTAGTGGCATTTCATCTCTTCTCATAGGATACTTTGTTCGTTGACAGGTGCCTCATCTTTGGACGTAAGTGGCTGCATCTTGATGTAGAGTTGGCCACCACATTCCTGCGAAGAGAATCATTTTTGCAGTTTTATCTGCCGAAAAATGTCATCCTGCAGCTCCTGTATGCGCCATTTCTAATATAGGAAGATACTCGTCTTCATGAATGCACATTCATAGATGATTGTCCCTTCCTCTCTTGAAGAGCTGTTTTCCTATAAGAACATAGTCTTTACTATGCTCTGTGAGCGCACATTTTCATGCTAGAGTAGCTCCTTCTGGGTACCCCTGGGTTTTCAAGGATTTTACCAGAGGCATACTCCATCTTGGTGCTATAGTGGAGTAACATAGAGTAGAGTTCTCTTCTGGCCTTCGTTCTTGCCAAGTTGGGAAGGTTGATACATAGTTATGTGTATCCCTCTGCATGGTTGGCCAGTATATGCCTAATCTCTTCAGTGTTTGCCATGTTCCATTCGCATTTAAATGAGTTTTCCATTGATTTACATGTGCTTTCTGAAGCCACATCTCTTGTTCCTCTTCCTCCACGCATCTCATGAGTAACCCACTTGGATCTTGGTGATATAAGCTTCCAGCAATGATGTGGAGATTTTTAGTCTTCCACAATTCCTGACTTCTGTTTGTAGTGATCCCATATTTAGGTCCATATGTGAGAGTAGGGATCAACTTTTCTACCCATTGGGGACATACTTGGAGATTAAAAAGATAAGTATCTGGCAGATCATCTGGTACTCTTGTGGGGGGCTCTCCATGTGTCATTCTTGATAAGTGATCTGCTCGGATATGTGCATTTCCTTTCTTGACTACTACTTCAAAATCAAATTCCATCAACAATAAAAACCATCATACTAGTCGTCCCCTATTACAAGGCTTGTTGACTAAGTATAGTAGGGCTTGATGATCGATGAAGAATTTGAATTTGTTTGCCAATAGATAGTGTAGAAACTTCTTCACTGCATACACCCTCCCTAAACTCTCTTGCTCAGTCGTGGTATAATTACGTTCTGCTTGATTTAATTGTCTATTGGCATAGGCTATAGGGTGGTCTAACTTTCTTGTATCCACTGGCTACGCTAAGATGCATGAATATGAAATGGTTTGTTCCAATCAAGAACTCTAAGGATTGGTGCTGAACTCAGGCGACTCTTTAATTCGTTGAAGGCCTTTTCACATTCTTCTGTCCAAATAAACTGAGACAATAATGCATAAAGGGGTCTAGCAATTATGGCATACATGTGGATAAACCTATGGTAATATCTGCAATGTCCCATAAATGCTTGTACTTCTTTATGAGTTTTTGGTCTAGGCAAATCCAAAATCACTTTGATTTTGTCTTCATCCGTGGAAATTCCATTTTTAGAGACAATGTGCCCTAATATCTTTCCTTGTCAAACCATGAATACACACTTCTCGGGATTAAGACAAACTCTATATTGTAGACATTTGGAAAAAAATCTTTCCTAGTCTTGGGATGTGTTCTGATCGTATAGCTCAATAGGTACATAAATTGTCCACATATACCTCCATGCTCTTCCTTAAGAATTCCTTGAACACATGGCACATCAACCTTTGAAAAGTGGTTGGGGCATTAGTTAGACCAAAAGGCATAACCCTAAATGCGTACACTCCCCATTCAGTTGCAAAGGTTGTCTTATGTTGGTCCTCACGAGCAATCACTACCTGATTATACCCTGAAAAGCCATCCAAAAAACTATAGACTTCCTTTCCTGCAACCCTTTCCAAAAGATGATCAGTGATAGGTAATGGGTAACTATCTCGTATGGTGGCAGCATTTACTTTCTTCAAATTAATACATACCCTTAACTTGCCATTCTTTTTAGGCATGACCACCAAAGGTGATACCCATTCCGTGTGTTCAATCTCATAAATGAAGCCTGCGTCCAACAACTTATCTATCTCCTCCTTAATTTTTGCTGAGTAAACATCATTATATGTGTATGGTCTTTGTTTGGAAGGTTTGGCTTCTGATGTCATAGGGATTCTAGTATGGGCACAAATAGAGGCATCTACTCTTTTTAAATCCTTGTATGTCCATGCAAAGACATCCCTATATTCTCTTATGAGTAGTATTAACTCTTGTTCTTCCTCCATTGAGGCATCTTGTCCTATAAAAGTGCATCGCTCTTCTCCTTCCTCCAAAGTTACTACTATTTTCTTGGTCTGTTCTTTGTTGTCATATGCTATTCATGGTTGTGCTTCCCGTTTCGGCATTTGGATAGCAATCTTCCTCTCTTCTACCTCATATTTCTTGAAGTGGGCAGGCACTTCGAATTGTGGCTAAAGTTTCCCATGCCCCACACATATAGAGATGGCCTATGTCTAGCAATAAGAGCTTGTTGATTTAATGTCAAAAGAAAAGGTTATTGGGAATAAGTGGATCTAGAAAGACAATTAGAAAAGCAGATGGTATGTTAGAGAATCACAAAGCTAGTCTTATAAAATAAAGATTCTCAAAAGTGGAAGGACTTTATGTCCAAGAGACATTTGTACCAACAACTTAAATTTCCACACTTCATAGAGTACTTAGTGTTTGTACACATAAATGGGTGCTTGTGTTCTAGGATGCAAAATCAACATTTGTGAATGGATAACTCAAAGAAGAGGTATGTCTTTAAACCACTAGAGTTTGAGGTAGCCATTTAAAAACAAGGTTTGTAACCTTAAAAAGACATATGTTTCCTTAAGAAAACTTTAACAAATTTCTATGAAGGAATTGATAGTTTTTAATAAAAATTAAGCTTTCAAAGAAGTATTTCTATGCAAATTTATAAGTTATGAGGAAAGATAACCAGCAACTAGTTTTCATCTTTTATAAAGATTAGTTAATCATTAGATAGAATCATTTCAAATTCATCAAACAATCACCTACTAGCTTAAGCAATGAGTTTGAGATGATACATCACGGGTCACTCCAACAATAATATAAATATGCTACAAAAATCCTTAAAACATTTTGGATAATGGACTAAAAAATGATTGGAAAATCTATGAAATGTCTAAAGTAACGTTATTGTGAATGATATACCTCAACAAATTCGAGATGATTTTCCTTGGTATCCATCAATAATTCAATACGTATAATTGTTGCTTTTATGTTATTATAAGGAAATGGTGCACAGATATTGGTGAGATTGAATCGATGCATAGGTTGGCAAGGAGTGCACATGTGGCTATTAGGGTGCACCAAGGTTAGTGAGAATCCATAGGTAGTGCACAAAGTATGCTCACATTTGTTCACATTGATGAGCCTAATTTGTGGGTATTGGAAGTTCCATGAGTGTGCGAGAACCTTCCTTTATAGTGATTCTCATGTTTTGGAAAAGGCTAATGGTTTAATGTCAAATACGTTACATAGGAAAATGTATATGTAAAAGCTGGCCATTAAACTTTTTTTTTGGGCCTTTGTCCTAAGGTCACTATAAGGTAAAAGAAGATCATGTAGACAAAGAATTGTACATAAAAGGAGCATTCTTTGGATATATATTTGAATTTATAGCATCATGAAGTTTACAAAGGATTAGGCAATGTGTCTGTTCAGTATGGGATAGTGAGCCAGAGACTGAGATGCATGTCTGGGTTAAGGATCTTACAAAAGACACATGGAAAAAAGGTGAAATGTGAGTATGTATAAGGAATCGATCAAGAATAAAGAATCAATCAAAATTTAGTAAGCAAATGCTAGCTTGTGTGTAAGTGTAGGTAAGAGAACAGGACTATTGTGTATTGTGTGAGGGTGCAATCATGAGAGAGAGTCTATTAAGACCTAGATGAGAAAGAGCTAAGTGCAAAGGCATAATGAAATATTCTCCATTTTCATACTTTCTATTACATTGTCCAAATTCAAACAAGAAGTAGATAAAAGAGTGTGGCTTGAGTTTTCATTGTAAGAGGACATTTTTAGGCCACCAATGAAGGCATGACTAGTTGTGTACCTAAGTTCCAACCTAGGGACTTGTGGAGAAAGAGACTATACCTCAATCTCCCTCAAGTGCATATAGTGGGGATTCACGCTTTATTTATCAATCCAAGGAGTATCAAAACCTAGCCGAGTGTATGAAGACATGCATTCAAATGATGATCAATGCAAATGAGTTTCCCAAAGAGTGCAAACAATGCTAATACTAACCCAAACAAGCTTCAACTGTCAGTAAGGGTGTCGCGATACTTGGAGCAGCAGCCAACAATAAATTGAGCTTTTCTCTCAGCTCCGAACTCCGAATATAGCAAATAGCATATGCGTTTCGAAGCTCTCGAGAAGACGCATGCAATGGTGGTATTTTCACTCAATTTGAATGACCTTCCTACACTTCAGCACTTCCTACACTTCACACACACCTTATCAACACCAAACAAACACTTTCATGGATAGACAACACTTCCTAACACTCTTTTCAAGCAACACACATGCATACAAGCTCACAAAGAAGATGATATAGAGAGAAAAAGACACAAATTTGAATTTCTGTGCTCTTGATTCTCACAATGGCCAAAAAGTCCTTACAAAGAGTCACAAATTGACTTATATACATGTGCCCTAAAATTGGTCTTTTCACACAAGAGACCGGCACTTTATTCATTAAAAGGCTAATTTCCTACTAATTTACATGGGTAAGCTACTAATCTTTTGTGGGGATGCATCTAGAGGACTCCTCTAGTGCATTTACATCGGAAAATATATTACAAAATGATTATGATACAAAAATAAGGTGTCCAAATCGGAAAAATATTGGGGCCCGTCTTTTTCTTTGCCTTGTGCTCTTCTTCGCTCTGCAACACTCTCCCCCTCTTTGTCTCTATCATCCCTTGACAGGCTTTACTTCTTGTCTATCACTTGTTGTCCGCATGCATCTCTTGGTCAGTTCTGCCTGTTTGTTAGACATGTGTTCAGTTTTGATGGCCTCTTCTTAATTCTTCTTTTAAATTCTTTGGGCCTGATGCATTCGTGTTGCCTGTTCTTTTCTTTTGCTCGCCCACAACCCATGGAGATGGACTACCTGATGTTCGTAGTCTAGCTCACCAATAACCTCTTTAATTCCGGGTTGCTGTGTTAAGTCGGGCTGCCACACACGCCACCAGTGGAAGGTATGAGGATGTGGTCCTTCAGCCTTCGATCTGGACCTTCCAAAGACCCAGATGTTGAAGGACCTTCTTGTGGTTTCGGAACCCCTGGATATCTTCTTGCACATCTTCATGGATACTTTCTTGGCCCTGGTTCCTCCTTCCACCTACGTGCTTTTCCTTGATATGTGCCCCTGTGGGGCTCTGTGCAGAGATGGGTGTTGCGCCCCTGTGGGGCTTCTTGCAGAGATATGTCTTCAAAATATTATCTTTTTAGTGAAGCTTCTTTCTTTGTCGTCTTCTTTTCTTCTTTTTGTTGGACTCTCCCTCAACACTGCCCCCCTCCTCAACTCTGTCGTCCCCGACAGGCTTTGGAAGTCGACGGAAGTATGTTCTGTACACTTTTTGCTCTGTTTCATTAAGCAGATTAGCTTCACGTATCATGAGTTGCTTCCACTGTTCTGCTTTCACACCATCATGTGGCGGCTGTCTATGGTCAGTGAAGAAGCTTAGTTCATATGCCACCAGTCTGGCATTCAAATTGGATGACATCTTTAAAAAAAAAATTTGAGTCAATTTCAAAAAACCCCGTGAAAAAGGCTTCTTCGAATGTTTGCATGTATGAACTCGGTAAAAACATAAGCCTAGAATAATATGCCATTATTGTGGGTCGACTAGGCATAACAGACAAATCAAAAATGAGGATATCTGTTCCCTGATTAATGCCAATGAAATTCAAAAAGGTATACACCACGTGTTTGAACACCTTCAAAACTGTAAGGATCATGCTGAGGATTTTATTCGTCATTTTGATAGTTAGATCAAGTACTGTCAATGGTTTTTACCATATAATCTTCCGTTGGTAGATAATTATGGGGTGGGCTTGGAAGTAGCGGATAATTCAGCCACTGTTTATTGATAACACCATTCTTTTGCATATCCAAAAATTCTCTGGCGTCTCGGCGACATGGTGTTGGGCAAAATGAAGGATTTACCTGTAATAAGTATGGTGCGGCAAGCAGCACCCGCAATGTAGGATTTTTCTCCCAAAATTTTCTTCTCCATACAGGCTGTGCAGCTTCAAATTCTTCTTGAGTATAAGTGAATGTGTCATTTTTGAAGTGCAACTCCTCGTCTGGATTTTTCTGTGTAATCTTCTTTATATATTGCCTTGTTTTCTCTTTCAATAATCCATACGGAATGTTGAATGTCTTCAATATGGTTTCCAAGTCTTTGCCCTTTATTTTTGTCTCCTTCATGACTTTGATCACTTCATTTTCAAAATTCTCTGTCAACCGGGACACCAACAGGGTCCGTTCCTTCTGACCTATTTTTGCAGTGTATGGCATGGGATGATCATCACATGGGTCCGCCATCTGCTATTTTATTGGAGAATTATAAATCGGGGGAGATAGAGGACGTACTTCTACCTCATCAGTAGGATTCTCTCGTGTTGGCTCTATTGGTGTCCCGATTGGTACTCGTTCTTCTGCTTTAGTTGCTAATTGTGCAAGGTGTGCAGTCTTCTCTTCAACTTCTTGCATAACTGCTCGTAGTGCTTCTTTGGTAACAAGTAACTCATTACCAATCTCTGCTACCTGATCCATATTTTCACTGTAACATACTGCGAGTTTTCCATTGGCCGTATTCAGCTGCTTTTTTAGCTCATTGGTTTCTTTAACGTACTTACGTTGCCATTCATCTCTTAAGGCCTCCTCTTGCTTCAGCAATTCTGCATACTTCTCAATCTGATCTCTTAATTCTTTCTAGTCAATAGCTGTAGTCTCTTGTTTTGCGATAGGCTGGTCATACAGTAATGCCTTCATCAGTTCTTTATTGCGGCTGCGTAAGCTATCGTTTTCCTCCATATACACCTAAAGTTGTGTTTCGAGCAGATTGCTTCTAGTTTTCATTCTCTCCTTGTCCGCTTCACTAGCTTCGTGTTGTCTTTGTAATTCCGCAAGTTGTGTCTGGAGCTGATGATGTTGTTTCATCAGTGTATTACATTGCTCTTGAATTGTGGTTATCTCCGTATCCTTGGCTGAAATTTCTTGTTGGGCCTGGATGAGCTGTGCGGACAATTGTTCACTCATGATTTGAAACTGATTCTTTTCCCGCATGGCCTTGTCGTAATCCACATCTATGTCCATCATTTGTTGTTGCGTGTCCATGGCCGTTTGTATCATTTGCTTGACAACAGGTTTCAATTGAGTAACATCCACATTTAACCATGTGGTAGGGATACTAGGTTCTGCTCCTGTTGTAACATCTTTCCCTTGTGCAATGTGTAACGTAGTATCATGGGGCTACCTAATATGAAGTTGGATCCTTGGCTCAGCCTCCTTTTGGTCAATCTTACCTTGAGGTGTATCATCAGGCACTTCAATCACGGTTGGCTCCTTATTTTGTAGTAGGCCTGAGTCCTTGTCTACTGGAGTTTGTATTTCTTCTTTGATAGGCGGCACTACATCTTTATTAGTTATTGGTCCTTCCTTGATGCTTATCTTTGAATGATCATTTAACTGAATCAAGAAGGACTGACAATTTTAGTAAGGACTGTACACAAGATTTTATTTGAACTTTCAGCATGTCCATTAGCTTGCGGGTGATATGGGGCTGATTTCTTATGAATTACCAAGAATTCATTCAGTAAGGCTTCTATTACTTCATTCACAAAATGCGTGCCTCTATCACTCACAATTTCTATCGGCAGTCCAAATCTAGTGAAAACATTTTCGAAGAGAAACTTGGTTGTAGTTCTCGCATCATTTTTCTTGGTTGCTTTGGCTTCAACCCATTTGGTCAAATAGTCTGTGGTTACAATTATGTATCACATCATTGCACATATGTGGCTGCATCTTGATGTAGAGTTGGCCACCACATTCCTGCAAAGAGAATCATTTTGGAGTTTTATCTGCAGAGAAATGTCCTGCAGCTCCTGTATGTGCCATTTCTAAAACAGCAAGATACTCGTCTTCATGAATGCACAGTCGTAAATGATTATCTCTTCCTCGCTTAAAGAGTTGTTTTCCTATGAGGGCATAGTCCTTGCTTTGTTCTACAAGTGCACGTTTCCTTGCTAGAGTAGCTCCTTCTGGGTACTCTTGGGTCTTCACGAATTTTACCAGAGGCATGCTCCATCTTGGTGCTATGGTGGAGTAGCATAAATTAGAGTTCTCTTCTGGATTCCGTTCTTGACAAGTTGGGCAGGCTGATACATAGTTATGTGTATCCCTTTGCATGGTTGGCCAATATATGCCTAATCTCTTCAATGTTTGCCATGTTCCGTTTTCATTTAAATGAGTTTTCCATTGATTTACATGTGCTTTTTGAAGCCACATTTCTTGTTCCTCGTCTTCCACGCATCTCATGAGTAATCCACTTGAGTCTTGGTGATATAGACTTCCAGCAATGATATGAAGGTTTTTAGTCTTCCATAAATCTTGATTTCGGTTTGGAGAGACCCCATGTTTAGGTCCATATGTGAGTATTGGGATCAACTTTTCTACCCATTGGGGACATACTTCGAGATTAAAAAGGTATGTGTCAGGCAGATCATCTGGTACTCCTATGGGTGGTTCTCCATGTGTCATTCTTGATAGGTGATCTGCTCTAATGTGGGTATTCCCTTTCTTGACAACTACTTCAAAATCAAATTCCATCAGCAATAGAAACCATTGTACTAGTCGTCCTGTATTACAAGGCTTATTGACTAAGTACAGTAGGGCTTGATGATCAATGAAGAATTTGAATTTGTTTGCCAATAAGTAGTGTCGAAAACTTCTTTACTGTGTACACCATCCCTAGGCCTTCTCTTTCAGTTGTGGTATAATTGCGCTCCAGTTGATTCAATTGTCTACTGGCATAGGCTATAGGGTGGTCTAACTTTCCTGTATCTGCAGGTTGAGCTAGGATGCAAACAATGGAAAACTTGGAAGCATCTACATGAATGTGAAATGGTTTGTTCCAATTAGGGACTTGCGGAGAAAGAGACTATACCTCAATCCCCTCACAAGTGCATATAGTGGGGATACACGCTTTTAATTATCAATCCAAAGAGTATACAAACCTAGCCGAGTGTATGAGGACATGCAATCATGTAATGGTCAATGCAAATGAACTACTCAAAGAATGTAAATGAGGCAAATACTTATCCAAACAAGCTCCAACTGTTGGTCAAGGCGAAACGATACTTGGTGCAGCAGCCGTCAGTATTTTGGACTTTTCTCTCAGCTCCGAACTCCAAATATAGCGAATAGCATATGCGTTTCGAAGCTCTCGAGAAGACGCATTCAATGGCAGTGGTTTCACTCAATTCTGACGCTCCTACTTCAAGTTATGAGCGAAATACTGAGTTGCGGGAATACTTTCCTACACTTCAGCACTTCCTACACTTCGCACACACCCTTCCTACAGCAAAGAAACACTTTCATGGATAGACAACACTCACAAGCACTCTTTCCAAGCAATACACATGCATACAAGCTCACGAAGAAGAAGATAAGGAGGGAAGAAGACACAAATTCGAATTTCTGTGCTCTCCCTTCTCACAATGGCAAAAAGTTCTTTACAAAGAGTCACATTTGACTTATATACTAGTGCCCTAAAAAATGGTCCTTTCACACAAGAGACCGGCACTTTATTCACTAAAAGACTAAATTTCTACTATTTTACATGGGTAAGCTTCTAATCTTCTGTGGGGATGCATCTAGAGGACTCCTCTAGTGCCTTTACAACGGAAAATATATTACAAGAATGATTATGGTACAAAAATATGAAGTCCAAATCGGAAAAATTTTGGGGCCCGTCTTTTTCTCTGCTTTGTGCCCTCTTTAGCTCTGCAACACTCTCCCCCTCTTCGTCTCTGTCGTCCCTTGACAGGCTTTGCTTCTTGTCATCAGTTTGTTGTCCGCACGCACCCAGTGGTCAGTATTGTCTGATTCTTGATCTTGCATTATGTTTTAGAGGCGCTCTGATTTGTCCTGGTTGCACACATCGGACCTTGCTGTGTTATTCACTTCTTTTCATTGCACGCAACCTTTGCTCATTGTTACCTGTTTATAAAACAGGTGTTCAGTTTTGACGGCCTCTTCTTAATTCTTATTTTACATTCTCTGGGCCTGATGTATTTGCCTTGATCGCCCGCAACCCCTGGAGTTAGACTGACTACCTGATATTCTGCAGTCTAATTCACCTATAGGTTCCTTAATTCTGGGTTGTCGCGCACGCCACCAGTGGAAGGTCTGAAGATGTGGTGCTTCAGTCTTCGATCTGGACCTTCCAGAGATCAAGAGGTTGAAGCACCCATGTGGGTTACGTCCTTTCCTTGGTGTGTGCGATTCGGTTTGCCACGCACGCCATTAGTGCACATATGCGGATGTAGCTCGTAAGCCTTGATCTGAATCCTCCCCACATATGTGATACTTGTTGGCCCTGATTCCTCCTTTTAGCTGCGTGCTTTTCCTTGGTGTGTGCGCCCCTGCGGGGCTCTGTGCAGAGATGGGTAAAATGCCCCTGCGGGGCTTCCTGCAGAGATGTATCTTCAAATCTTGCTTTTTAGTGAAGCTGCTTCTTTCGTTGTCTTCTTTTTTTCTTCTTTTTACTTGTCTCGCCCTCAACACTACCCCCCTCCTGGACTCTGTCGTCCCCGACAGGCTTTGATAAGCGACGGGCGTATGTTCGAAATACTGTTTGCTCCTTATCATTCAGCAGATTAGCTTCACGTATCATCAGTTGTTTCCATTGTTCTGCCTTCACGCCATCATGTGGTGGCTGTCTGTGATCTGCGAAGAAGCTTAATTCATATGCTACTAATCTAGCATTGAGATTAGATGACATCTTCAAAAATATCTCAGAATCAATTTCAAAGAATCCTGTGAAAAACGCTTCTTCAAATGTCTGCATATATGGACTTGGCAAGAACATAAGCCTGGAGTAATAAGCCATTAGAGTTGGTCTGCTTGGCATTACTGATAGATCAAAAATAAGTATGTCTGTGCCTTGGTTAATTCCAATAAAATTCAAAAAGGTATAGGCTGCATGCTTGAAGACCTTCAAAACTGTAAGGATCATGCTAAGTATTTTGTTTGTCATTTTGATAGCTAAATCTGGTACTGTCGCATAGTTTTGCAGCCAAAATTCTATTGTTTTTACCATATAATCTTCCGTTGGCAAGTAATTATGTGGCGGGCTCGGAAGTAGCGGATAATTCAGCCACTGATTATTTAATGTGCCGTTCCCTTGCATGTCCAAAAATGCTCTAGCTTCTCTTCTACGAGGTACAGGACAAAATGCAGGGTTTACCTGCAGGGAATATGGAGCAGCTTGCCAGTGTATCCTTAGTGTCGGGTGTTTCTCCAAAAACTTTCTTCTCCAAACTGGCTGTGCTTCTTCAAATTCTGTTTGAGTGAAATTGAATGTGTCATTTTCGAAGTTGAGCTGCTTATCAGGGCTCGTTTTTGTGAGCTTCTTGATGTATTGACGTGTTTTCTCTTTCAGTAATCCGTATGGAATATTGAAAGGCTTCATAAGCGTCTCTAAGTCTTTTCCTTTGATCTTTGCTTCTTTCATGACTTTAATAACTTCATTTTCAAAATTTTCCGTCAATCGGGACACCACTAGTGCCCCTTCCTTCTGACTTATTTCTGCAGTATATGGCATAGGGTGATCATCATGTAGATCCGCCACCTACTCACGTATGGGAGAATGATAGATCGGTTGAGATAGAGGGCTTACCTCTACCTCGTCAGTAGGATGTTTCTTTTCTGGCACTACTGATGTCCCAATCGGTTCTTTGTCTTTCTTCTGATTCTTTAGCTGTTCGATGCATTCATCTTTTTCCTTTATCTTTTGTATGGCTTCTCCAAGTGCTTCTTTGGTTGCCAGTAGTTCCTTACCTATGTCAGCTACGTGATCCATATTTTCACTGTAGCTTTGGACCAGTTTTGCCTGTGCTGTATTCAGCTGCTTTTTGAGCTCACCTATTTCCTGAGTGTGCTTCCGTTCTGATTCTTCTCGTACTTCTTTCGCTTGTCGCAGCAACTCGGCATACTCTGCTATCTGCTCTCTTAATTCCTGTTCTTTAGTGTCTGAGGGTCCCTGTTGTATCAGTGGTTGATCATATAATAAAGACTTCATTAATTCTTTATTTCTATTGCGCAGGCTGTCGTTCTCTTCTAGATATAGCTTGAGTTGTTGCTCTAATAGCACGCTTCGCATCTTCATTTTCTCTTTTTCAGCCTCGCTTGCTTTGTGTAATTTTTGCAACTCTTCTAGTTGTGTATGCAGCTGTTGATTTTGGGCGATGGATGCATCATATTGTGTTTGGATTGCTAGAACTTCAGTATTTTTGTTTGCCAATTCTTTTTGTGCTGCAATCAGCTGTGCCGATAGCTGTTCACTTATGAGTTGAAACTGATTCTTTTCCCTTTTTGCTTGATCATATTCGGCATCTATATCTATCATCTGCTGCTGAGTGTCCATGGCTGTTTGAATCATCTGTTTTACTACAGGTTTCAACTGCGTCACATCTACATTAAGCCATGTTTTGGGTATTGCCGGTTCTTCTCCGGTGTTGACATCTTTGCCTTGAGCAATGTGTAATGTGGTGTCATGGGGCTGCCTGATCTGAAGCTGGATCCTTGGCTCAGCCCCCATGTCTTCTTTATGTCCTTGAGGTGGGTCATCAGGCACCTCGATTACGGTCTGTTCTCAGTGTTGGATCTCCTTCTTTTCCTTACTCACTGGAGTTTGATCTTCCTCTTTAATAGGTTGTTTTACATGCGTAATACCAGTAGTTGTATCTTCTTTGATGCTTATTTTTGTAGTGTCATTCAATTGAATGACGTGCTCCGGTTCCATAGATTCTTCGCCTCTTTTTTCCTCTTCTTCCTGGTTTTGTGGCGTGACTTCCACTTGATTTATCTCGTTCCATTCACCCTCGTGTGATTCTGTCCGAATGTCAGTGTCCAATGTATCTTTTTCGGGACTAGAATCCGTATTTGTGTTGGAATCATCAATGCCCAGCTCTTTGTATCTTCCCGCTTGTTTCGGTGTTTGCTCTGGATTCCGTTGCGTCTGCTCTTGACTAGCTTGTCTATAATGATGTCCTTGAATGTTTAAATTGACTTGCCCTTGCATATACTGATGTGTTTGTTCAAGAGCAGCGGACAAATCTCTTTTAGTGATTGGCATTTGTGTTGTTGTGATCTTCGGTAAGAGGTGCGTTCTCTTTGATTGCGGTGTTGCTTGAGCTTCCTCTTCTCGTAGGCGCTTCGTACCCCTCATGGGTTTCTGTGTGCTGGTTCCAGCCTCTTCAACCACAGCTACTGCTTTCTTCTTCTTTGGGATCGTCGCTGACTTGACATACCTTGCTAGTCCTTCCGAAGTTGGCATCTCTCTCAAGCAGTTCTTCATTTCTAAAGCTTCATAAATCAACACTGTAAGAGCTGAACTACCATTTAAAAACTTCTTTTGCCCCCACTTCTTTTGTGCTTCAAACAGTCTTTCTTGGACATACCCCATTAGATTGACTTTGTTTCCAATTTGCCTCATGGCATGTGATAGTAATTGGACTACTATCTTTTGTGGAGCTGTGTACCTGTGCATGCTGGGGAAACAAAAATATTGATGTACTAATCGTACAGCATCCTCTATGTCAATTCTGTTAATTTCCAGAAATGACCGCTTCTTGGGATCATGGCATTCTTCTTTCACATTAGTAATGCCTGTTTGATTCCATCCAAAAGCTCTGTTAATCAACTCATGTGTGAATTGAATGGTCTTCCATGTCCCGACTATCCAATACTCGTGCTTCTGGGACTGAGATCTTTGTCGCGGCAGGCTGCATGGTGTTCATTACCTGTGCACATCTCTGAAAGTCTGGCACATAGATTGGTAACTTTAGGAAAGCTTCTATGCCCGCCTGTGTCCACACCTCTTCAATATGAGGTAGTCCTTGTATGATTGTCTTGAAATCCTGGGACATGATTGGAAAACAATGATCTGTGTCCATGATTTTGATTGTGGCCATGAAGATTAGCTCTGCCACTGGTTGATCATCCTTGAACCAGTGACCTCTTGCTTTTGTTATTGATTCCAACGGAAGAAGTTGCACCTCTTCTTGCTGCGTAGATTCGGAATCAGTGGAAGCCATCTGCACTCATTATAGAGTATGAATTAGTATCCATATGTTTTCAGAAATCCTCCTCTATATGTTGGTTATAAGTTCGATGTCGCTCCGAGTGCATGGTGTCGTCCCTTTCCCGTGTGTGTGAGAAAGGTAATACCTGGATTTTTTTACATTTTTATGTATTTTTATATTTTTTTGCTGAAAAGAAAACAGAAAGATTAGTCCATAGCCGAAGCGGTTATTAAATTTTTTGGAGTATTTTCTTACTATATGTACAAGTGCTCTCCTATTTCCCCATTTGGAAAATGTGCTTGACTATCTTGAAATAGAAGAAGGATGTGCCGAATGCTTTGCCTTGTAATGTGGCCCTATCATGCATACTTTGGATTTCGATCACTCCATATGTGTGCAATTGGAAGTAGTTGGCATATGCATGTTGTCCCGTTTGTCTTTCGGCATCCAGATTTGCTTCGTTGGGTTGGGTTTTGTTGTATGTTGCCCACTTCTACTGGATGTGGCTCTTTTCTTCTTTTCGTAGGTCTGCTTTATTTGATTTATGACTCTCAGCACGTCTCGGGATGCCTTTACAGACTCTTTCTTTCTCTAGTAACTTGTTATTCATGGTTGTTTAGCCGGTGGGTTGCATTGGTTCTTCTTGTTTCGGGGATCCTCCCTCCGGTTGATTTGCCTTGGGATGCAAGACTTCGGAACCCAAATTTGCGATCGATCTTGTTGAGCAGCTACAACTGTCTTGGGAATCCATAGTGTAGTAATTTGTCGATGATTTCGCTGTTCAGACGGAGTTGGTTTTTGCTTTGCTCGTTTGTTCTGATGTCCGTTGTGCTTTTGTCTTCGTAGATATTCCTTCACTTGATCTTTCTTTATCCACACTTGGTTAGAATATGGAATAGGGTATGTTTTAATGGTGACAGGTTTTGAATTACTCTGAGGCATAGTCTCTTTGATGCAGGGTGTTTCAGTGAGATTGATTTCAGTTTGAGTGATACTCTCAAGACTTGCTAGACTGGAACAAGGTGTGCAAGCAGAATTCAATGTGTCCGCACATATAGTACTCGATGAAGGTGTATCTCTAGTGCTAGAGATCATGCATTCAGGGCTTTGTTCATTAGATTGAACTGTTTGCTCCATGCTCGCAGATTTTAATGGTCGCTCATCTAGCAAACTGAATACTTCACGGTGTCCTATCCTGGCTGAGATGTATCCCAACGCCAATTGAATGGTCACCTCGTATTCGTAAATCCAATCTTGACCTAACACCACTTCCTCAAGCAAATCTTGGTCATGACACACTAACAGTTTTTGTTCCATGGTGTTGTTACCAAGATGCAACGGTAAGTTGATCTCTCCTATGCACTGAGTAATTGTTCCTCCTATTCCTATCAACTGGGCCATTGATGGGCGTATTGTCTCTTTGAGTTTTTGGGTCAAAGAACACTTAATGCAACTTACAGCGGCACCTGTGTCAATAAGAGCATTTACCAAGTGATACTCCGTTTTTCCGGCTCCCAAATTTAGATAGGGTTGTGTTCTTTGCGATCCCCGATTTTGAGTGGCTCTAAAATTAGCCATCGGGATGAGTTCTTCTCCTTGACGATATCTTTCATCTCGCTCTCTCATCCACTCTTTTCGTTTCTTCATCCTTTCCAAAGCTTCTTGTCTCGCTTCTTCCCGTATTCTTTCCTTTTCTACTCGTCTATTCTTACCTTTGAGTAATCGAGACAAAACTTCTTCTATTAATGGTTCTAGGTATTTTTTTACTCTACACCCACTGATGTAGTTTGGTAACACATCTCCATCTAAGGTTGCTAAGCTGATGGCTCCACCTGTAGATATACGATTAATGATTAATGGGCCATATCCTCTCTTTTGCAATTTCTTAGCATGTTGTTTCAAAGTGTATACCAAAACTAAATCTCCTTCCTTCAATTGTTTGTCCTTGATATGCGCATCAAAATAGGCTTTTTGTCGTCTTTTAGCAGCATAAATACCCGCTACTGCTTGTAACCTAGTTTCATGAAGCTTTTCTATTTGGTCCAATTGTGCTGATAATTCATGTCCTGTCCACTCATAAGTAGTTGCAACTCTAAGAGTGGGAATCAAGAAATCAATTGGCAAAATAGCATTTTGTCCATATACTAAGTTAAAAGGAGTAGTGCCTATTGCAGTTTTATAGGCTACTCGGAATGCCCATAAAGCATGGTGTAACTGCTTATCCCAATCTGATCTACCGTTGTTAACGATTTTGGTGAGAACAGTACACAAGAACTTTCTGCTTGTCCATTTGCTTGTGGGTGATAAGGGGCAGATTTCTTATGAATTACTAAGAATTCATTCAATAAGGCTTCTATCACTTCATTAACAAAGTGTGTACCTCTATCACTCACAATCTCTATAGGTAGTCCAAATCTAGTGAAGACGTTCTCAAAGAGAAACTTGGCTGTAGTTCTCGCGTCATTTTTCTTTGTTGCTTTTGCTTCAACCCATTTGGTCAGGTAATCTGTGGCTACAATTATGTATTCGGCATGTGAACCTTTTGCTGGTGGGCTAATAGGTCCTATAAAGTCTATTCCCCACTTCATGAAAGCTCTAGCACTCATCATGGGTCTAAGTGGCATCTCATCTCTTCTAATAGGGTATTTCGTACGTTGGCAAGTATCACACCGCTGCACATATGTTATGGCATCTTGATGTAGAGTTGGCCACCACATCCCAGCAAAGAGGATCATTTTTGCTGTTTTGTCTGCAGAGAAGTGTCCTCCTGCAGCTCCTGTATGGGCCATTTCTAAGACAGAGAGATATTCATTTTCATGAATGCACATTCTTAGTTGGTTATCTTTCCCGCGTTTAAAGAGTTGTTTTCCTATGACGGCATAATCCTTACTCTGTTCTTCAAGAGCACGTTTCCTTGCTAAGGTAGCTCCGTCAGGGTACTCTCGAGTTTTCAAGAACTTTACTAGAGGCATGCTCCACCTTGGTGCTATTGTAGAATAGCATAAAGTAGAATTCTCGTCTGGGGTTTGTTCTTGACAGGTTTGACAGGTTGACACATAGTGATGTGCATCTCGTTGCATGGTTGGCCAATATATGCCAAATCTCTTGAGTGTTTGCCACGTTCCATTTGCATTCAAATGAGTGTTCCATTGGTTTATGTGTGCTTTCTGAAGCCACATTTCTTGTTCCTCTTCTTCCACACATCTCATCAGCAATCCGCTTGAATCTTGGTGGTACAAACTTCCCGCAATGATGTGAAGGTTTTTGGTCCTCCAGAGATCTTGCGTTTGGTTTGGCGTGATCCCATCTTTAGGTCCATGTGTAAGTATCGGGATCAATTTTTCTGCCCATTGAGGGCATACTTCCAGGTTAAAAAGATAAGTATCTGGCAGATCATCAGGTACTCCTATGGGTGGTTCTCCATGGGTCATGCGAGATAAGTGGTCTGCTCTGATGTGGGTGTTTCCTTTCTTGACTATTACCTCAAAATCAAATTCCATTAGCAATAAAAACCATCGTACTAGTCATCCTGTATTACAAGGCTTGTTGACTAAGTACAATAGGGCTTGATGATCAATGAAGAATTTGAATTTGTTTGCCAGTAAGTAATGTCTGAATTTCTTGACTGCGTATACCATCCCTAGGCCTTCTCTCTCCGTAGTAGTATAATTGCGTTCCGCTTGATTTAACTGTCTACTGGCATAGGCTATCGGGTGGTCTAATTTTCCTGTGTCAGCTGGTTGAGCTAAGATGCAACCAATGGCAAACTTGGAAGCATCCACATGAATGTGAAACGGTTTATTCTAGTTGGGGACTCGAAGGATGGGTGCTGAACTCAATCGATTCTTTAACTCATTAAAGGCTTTTTCACATTCTTCGGTCCAATTAAATAGAGTCAATAATGCATAAAGAGGTCTAGCAATTATGGCGTACATATGTATGAATCTTCGATAGTAGCCACAATGTCCCATAAATGCTTGAACTTCTTTAGCCGTTTTAGGTCTGGGTAAATCCAAAATTACTTTAATTTTGTCTTCATCTGTTGAAATTCCATTCTTAGAGACAATATGTCCTAAGATTTTCCCTTGTCGCACCATGAAGACACATTTTTCAGGATTGAGGCATACTCGATATTGTCGACATTTAGCAAAAATCTTTTCAAGTTCAGGGATGTGCTCTGATCGTATAGCTGAATATGTACAAAGATCATCCACGTATACCTCCATACTTTTTCTCAGAAATTCCTTGAACACATGACACATCAATCTTTGGAAAGTAGCTGGGGCATTCGTTAAACCAAAAGGCATGACTCTAAAGGCGTATACTCCCCATTCAGTTGCAAATGCAGTCTTATGTTGGTCCTCAGGAGCGATGGCTACCTGGTTATACCCTGAAAAGCCATCCAGAAAACTATAAACTTCCTTCCCTGCTACCCTTTCCAAGAGATGATCAGTGATTGGTAAGGGATAGCTATCCCTTATGGTTGCGGCGTTCAATTTTTTCAAATTGATGCACACTCTTAACTTTCCATTTTTCTTTGGTACAAACACCAAGGGTGACACCCATTCTGTGTGCTCAATTTCGTAGATGAATCCAGCATCTAACAATTTATCTATTTCTTCTTTTATCTTGGCTGAATACACATCATTATAAGTATATGGTCTCTGTTTCGAAGGTTTGGCTTCGGATGTCATGGGGATTCTATGCGCACATATAGATGGATCTACTCCCTTTAAGTCCTTATAAGTCCAAGCGAAGACATCCCGGTATTCTCTTATGAGTCGAATTAACTCTTGTTCTTCTTCTAATGAGACATCCTGTCCTATGAAGGTACAACGTTCTTCTCCTCCTTCCATAGTCAAAACTATCTTTTTGGTTTGTTCCTTATTATCATATGCTATTCCAGGTTGTGCTTCTCTTTTAGGCATTTGAATAGCAATTTTCCTCTCCTCCACTTCATATTTTTTAAAATGGGCTGGTACCTCAAATTGGTCTTGGAGTTTGTTTTCTTCATCTTCTAATTCCCTTTCAACTTCTAATTCCCCTTTTTGTGTGAGTTCCTTATGTGTTTCATTGGCCGTGATCCCTATGTTGGTGGTACCAATCCCTAGATCCATGGGTTCAGGTTCCATTTCGATGCTCTCGTAGTCCTCCTTCCAGTCTTTCTCGATCACTTCTCCTTCTTCTGCCTCCTGAAGGACTACCATATACAGGCTAACATCATAACCCTCCTCGTCGATACATTCGTTCATGGTCACTACTTCTTCATTTACACAGACATCGAGTGTAGCTAAGATTTCCATCCAACCGTGAGGTTCGAATTCTTCATCCGGAAATACTTGTGGCATATAGGCTGGATCTTGTACAGACCTAACTATTCCTTGTTTCTGCTGCCAGCTTTTTCTTCTCTCTTCTTCCTTCTTTGCAGCTTGACATATCCACAGATGAGTGTCCTCGTTTATCCAGGATTGATCACTAGAACCTGCACTATGAACCGATTGATCGTCATCCTCTTTGTGGATTTGATTCCATTGTAGAGGTGGCACATCTTGATACGTGTATGTATGTAGGTTTATCCTAGTGGTGGTTCCTGCGTGTTGTAGGTATACTGCATCTTTTCCCCAATCTTGTATGACCTTTAGTTGTCTCATGAAGGGCCTTCCCAAGATCATTTCATAATTGCTTGGCCTTTCGAAGTGACAAATTGCTAAAGTGTGTTCGAATTCCACTCCACACGTGGTGAAGAATACTCGTTCCAACAATCCTAAGGGTCTTTCCGTATGTCCATCTGCCATTTGAATTTTCATGCGTGTTGGTCTTAATGCTGGTTTTCCCCATTTCTCCCAAATTTCTTTGGTAGCAATGCCGACACCAGCTCCTGAATCTAGTATGGCTTTGGTAGTGTAACCCCTATAGGTGATTGGCAGACAAGTATTTCCTTCTTCTCCTTCACTAAAGTCTCCTACCTTATCCACTGGAATTCTCACTGTTTTTACTTCATCAGCTACCTCTTTCTTTTCCTCCTTGACTTCCCATTGATTGATCAATTTCTCTTTTAAGTGTGGTTTTACCTTTAACAGTTCCTCGAATGTTAGGGTACATGGGATTTTCACCTCTCTAAGACATTGTATGATCTCAGATGTTTGGACTGATGGGTTCGTTTCCCGTCTCCTTATTGATGGAATGCGATACAATTCTGAGTTGTGCTCGTACTCCCCGGTGTAGTTGGGTAGTTCCTTTACATCTTCCTTGTCACTTGCATCCATTGGAAAAATTTCTTCTGAATTTAGTTCAGGTATTGAACCCTCTATTTCGTTTTCTGCTTCTAATTCTTCAAAGGGCGGTTCCATTCCTTCTACCTTTTTCCACTTGTCCTCTTGAACTCGTGCCCATAGATCCTTAGTCCAGTCTCCTTCTACTTCGGGGACTATGGATCCCTCCTTTCCCTCAACACCATGTTCTTCATTTTGTGGTCTATATACTTCAGGCTTTTCCTGAGTGTTTAGGCACTCTTGGAATTTTTCTTCGGAAATTCAGGTATTTGGTAGAGGCGATGTAGGTTTTTCTAAGGTTTGTTGCGCAATTTCTATCAATTTCTTGCATATTTCTAACCTTTCTTTCTCTAAGTCGCCTCTCGGATACTCTCTCTCATGTTGCTCTATGGTAGGTCCTGCTTTTATTCGTGCCTTATATGCCTGAATCCACATGGCTAATTCTTCAGGCACAGGATCTGTTAGAACTGATCCTACCTCCTCCCTTTTATTCTCATTTTTATTTTCTTCTTCCACTTGCGGTTCTTTTGTTGGTTTCTGTTTACTCTTTTCATTTTCCTTCCTTTGTAATAACTTTTTTTCTTTTATCCTATCTCTCCGGTTCTTCCATCTCTGGGATCTTTTACTGGTGATACTTTTCTCTGGTTCTTCGGAGTCTTCTACTCTGTGAGGGATGGGTATATTCCCCTCTTTGTCACTTTGATCATTCTCGTCTGTTCTATCAGGGTTTTCTCTGGCCTTGGCTCTTGTTATGGCTTTCAAGGGTACAGTGTACTCTTTATCGCTCCCTGATGATTCGATCACTTCTATCACATTAATCTGCACGTTAGATGTGACTTTGTTTGGGTTCTTAGGACAATCTCTGAAAAGATGTTCCTTACCACAATCGCTACAGTAGCCTTCCCAAATTCGTTGTGGTGGTGGTGGGTTTGGTAATGTACATTCTCTAATATAGTGGTCACCTCCACATCTGTAGCATGGTCCTCTGGGTACAGGCTGTCTACTCATTGGTCGAGGTGGCATGGTTGCTCTAGGAGCTGTGTACATCAAGGACACATAATCCTGCTCGTGTCCGTATGAACTGTCCGGTATTTCCATGCCATAAGCATAGGGGTCATACTGTTGCCCATATTCTGTTATCGCGCTTTCATAACCAGGGTATGTTCCTTGACTAGGGTCGTAAAATGAGTCATATGGTTCATTACTAGTCAAAGGTGTGGCTGGCACTATAGCCCTCTCTAGATTTTCTTCTGGTTGTGCCATCTTGACTGGGACAACGTTCTGAGGGTGGGGCGGTTGTTGTCCTAGTACAGGCTGTGGTTGCGTGTAACCCTGATATGCGTATGGTCGTGGTACTGGTGCCTGCGGCTGATATGAGGGATATCTAAAGGCTTCTCCTCCTTGATCTCTTTGGGGATATCCATACGGTCTCACATAAGGCTGGGTGGGTCTGGTTTGCCTATTGTAAGGGCAATTCTCGGTGCTATGGTTTGTATATCTCTGCTCTATACTGCAATATTGTAGCGGTCCGAGGACAGAGGGTCTAGGATGAGCATAGGCAGGTGGTGAGACTACTCCCCTGGAACACAAATGAGAAGGATGATCTCCTCCGCACTGCATACATCTTCTAAGCATGGGCAGTCTCATAGGATTAGTGGGATAATTCCTCTGTCCTTTAACGTTCAGTTTTTTTGCTACTAAATCTGCTATTTCTTCCACATTGTTTTTAGCGTTTGATGTGCTACTGGCTGACTCTTCGCTTTTCAAACTACCTGGAGGTATTTTCAAGTCTTCCGCAAGGTTATCCTCTAGGTCTATACATTCCTTCATACACTCTTGCAAGGTTTGAACCCTCTTTACGTACACTAATGACCTCAAGGTTCCGTTCAACAGTCCTTCCAAGAACAAGGATACCATTTTGTTTTGCGTCGGTCTCTCTTCCACCGGGTATCTATCTACATACTGCTTGAATCTCCTTGCTGCCAATCTTACTGATTCGGTAGGAACTTGTTTGAAGCTGTGGATTAATGATGAAGAATTGTTTTTAATTCCAGATTTGGTGAATTCTTCAATCATTTCTTGATATACCTGCTCCATGTTCTGAAAAGTATTCGGGTCCAATGGCTGAAACCAAGCCAAAGCTGTGTCTGACAAGGTGAGGCCAAAAGACTCATACTGAATCAGAAAGTCATCTACCTGCTCGGCTCTAACTACTTGTTTAAACTCTGCTATGTGGTTGTAAGGTTCACTAGAGCCATCATAGTGATTTCTCATGCACTTGGCAACTTGGATCGGCCTAAGTCGTCTTCCTGCTTCATGTTGCCTAGGTATCACTGGGAAAATTGGTCTCCCTATTGGTATACCTGGTCCTCTCACTACTTGTGGTCTGACTGGAGCATGAACTCCATGTCTAGGGTCAATAGCTGGTTGTGGCCGGTAGTTAGGGTTAATGGCAGGCATTGCAAATTGCACATGTGGTCTGACTGGGATCTGGGTCTGTTGTGTTTGTCCCGACTGTTGATATGAATCATTCTGCGATGTTCCAAGTGGATTCCGTGAAGTGGTGGCTTGGTCCCTAGGGGGGAACACTGGGATATTCTGATATTTCAACTCAGCTCTCTCTAATTCTGTTAATGGCCAATATTTTCTCTGATTTTTATCCAAATATGTGATGATGGTGGGGAACTCAGGATCCTATAACTCATAGATGGTAACTGGATTAGGAGCAGCTTCCCATATAGAGGAATGGGCCCTAAGCAGATGCTCCATTCCATTGATCAAATACACATCTATTAGAGTGTCATCCTGGGGAATCAGGTCTCCTCTCCAAATTTTTGTGATCGTAGATCTCCCTCTAGGAGTAGTTACTTGCTCTTCGTTTCCACCGCCATTTAAGCTTGAAGCATTATTTTCTTCACCATGCTCGTTAATGTTTTCCAGGTGTTCTGTGACCACGTATTGAATATCTCGTTTGTCCATGTACAGTCCTCCTACGTACTTGACTGCTTGTCTAGGCACTATGTAGGCTTCTGATGCTTTCTGTAACCTGGCCACGGATCTGTTTAAGCCATCCAAATAGATAGGGATCTCGTTGTGGTTGGTGTTCACATACTCCAAGGAGGTTCTGTATTCCCCCTCAATGATTGACATCATGCCAATCATGGGTACAGTGTTTTGCATATCCTCTGAAGCCATGGGAATTTCTCCTTCTGACTCACTGGAGGTTTCAGAGTAATGTGAACGGCTACTTGGCTCGGCTACACTCCCTACGGAAGAAATTACACTTCTTCGGCTTCCTAGGGTTCTTCCGGATCTTAGGTTCATCCACTTAGGAGCTCTGATTAGACTTTGATACCCTTTGGTCTTAAGCACTCTTCACAATAGGTCAAAAATGTCTAGAAGACTTGGGTTGGAAAGAAATGAGTAACAAGGAATTTTGCCAGAACACGATACTTGTCTCCCAAACTCACGATACACGATCTCCAGAATAGACGATACCTGATGTATATTCAGACGATACACGATCTCTGACAAGTATCGCGATACCGGCTAGACGATACCGATACTTGACAAATATCGCGACACCCGATAAACGATACCGATCGCTGAGTGAAACGATACCGATACCTAGAGGTAAATGATACACGATATTTGAGTCACTGACGATACACGATACTCGACGGAGACGATACTTGGACTAGACGATACCCGATATGTGGATAGTATCGCGATCTTTGCTCTAGACGATCTCTGGGCCAAACGATACTTGGCTGAAAACGATCGACGATACTTGGAATCCCACGATACACGATCTCCGAACTGAAACGATCGACGATACACGATATCTGGCAAATATCGTGATCTCTGAAAATCAGGCGATACACGATATTTGGACCAAACGATACTTGGCTGAAAACGATCGACGATACTTCAACACCACGATACTTGACCCCTCGCAAACGATCGCTGGCAGGACGATACACGATACTTGTCAGGTATCGCGATCTGTGACCAAACGATACTTCTCAAGTATCGCGATCGGCACGAAACGATACTCAATCCACGATACACGATCAAGGATCGCTGGAAAAAACGATCTCTGACCAAATATCGCGATCGGTATGAAACGATACACGATCGATGGGAAATATCGCGATACTCAACCACAGGAGCAAAACGATACTTGATAAGTATCGCGATACTCGACGGCGGGAGTAAAACGATACTTAACCCTTAGACAAATTTTAACAAATGTTTTTGAAGTTTTGATTTTACCCCCTTGATCACCTAGCTCCTCTCTCTTATCCTCCCTCACTGTATCAATCAAAATACAATTTTTTGCCCCCTGAAAGCTCTAACGATACTCAGCGCAGATCGTTTTGCACAGATGATGAATTTTTTGAATGATTAAAAGGATCTAGCACTGGAGGGACTCACCTCTGAAGCTCAGACACACTCTTCTAGCACCTTTCCTAGCTCAAAGGCACTCCACAAGCTCTGCCACGATATTCAGCTGCTCACGATACTCGACGCTCGCTCTCACGATACTTGTTCAAACAAGTGATTGTTCAAATGACTTTTTTTGGCTTTTATACTTGGAGTTTTCTAGCTTACAAAAAGGAAACTTTTCTGAACAAAACTAAAACCTACTCTAATGACTTGGTCCACTCTCTAATCACCCCTACTCTACTCCTTCTACTCACTTCCCTAAACTAACAACTCACTACACACACTCCAAGAATGAGAAGTAGCAAGTGCGGCTGAAAATGACTTACCAAAGAAGAGAAGATTTCCACTCCTCCACTTACTTCAATGCAAAAAGCTACTTACCATCACACGAATGCCTCGGTTTGATACGTCACTCCCCGGCAACGGCGCCAAAAAGTGTGTTGACCTAAGTATCAACTTAGGGACTTGCAGAGAAAGAGACTATACCTCAATCCCCTCACAAGTGCATATAGTGGGGATACACGCTTTTAATTATCAATCCAAAGAGTATACAAACCTAGCCGAGTGTATGAGGACATGCAATCATGTAATGGTCAATGCAAATGAACTACTCAAAGAATGTAAATGAGGCAAATACTTATCCAAACAAGCTCCAACTGTTGGTCAAAGCGAAACGATACTTGGTGCAGCATCCGTCAGTATTTTGGACTTTTCTCCCAGCTTCGAACTCCAAATATAGCGAATAGCATATGCGTTTCGAATCTCTCGAGAAGACGCATCCAATGGCAATGGTTTCACTCAATTCTGACGCTCCTACTTCAAGTTATGAGCGAAATACTGAGTCGCGGGAATACTTTCCTACACTTCAGCACTTCCTACACTTCGCACACACCCTTCCTACAGCAAAGAAACACTTTCATGGATAGACAACACTCACAAGCACTCTTTCCAAGCAATACACATGCATAAGCTCACGAAGAAGAAGATAAGGAGGGAAGAAGACACAAATTCGAATTTCTGTGCTCTCCCTTCTCACAATGGCAAAAAGTTCTTAACAAAGAGTCACATTTGACTTATATACTAGTGCCCTAAAAAATGGTCCTTTCACACAAGAGACCGGCACTTTATTCACTAAAAGACTAAATTTCTACTATTTTACATGGGTAAGCTTCTAATCTTCTGTGGGGATGCATCTAGAGGACTCCTCTAGTGCCTTTACAATGGAAAATATATTACAAGAATGATTATGGTACAAAAATATGAAGTCCAAATCGGAAAAGTTTTGGGGCCCGTCTTTTTCTCTGCTTTGTGCGCTCTTTAGCTCTGCAACATTAATCGACTCTTTAATTTGTTAAAGGCCTTTTCACATTCTTCTGTCCAATTAAACTGAGACAATAATGCATAAAGAGGTCTAGCAATTATGGCATACATGTGTATAAATCTTCGGTAGTATCCACAATGTCCCATAAATGCATGTACTTCTTTAACAGCCTTTGGTCTCGATAAATCCAGAATTACTTTGATTTTGTCTTCATCAGTTGAGATTCCATTCTTAGAGACAATATGTCCTAATATCTTTCCTTGTCGAACCATGAAGACACACTTTTCTGGATTGAGGCATACTCTATATTGTCGACATTTGGCAAAGATCTTTCCTAGTTCAGGGATATGTTCTGATCGTATAGCTGAATAAGTGCATAAATCATCCACGTATACCTCCATACTCTTTCTCAGGAACTCCTTGAATACATGGCACATCAATCTTTGGAAAGTGGATGGGGCATTGGTTAGCGTGATGGGTAATGGGTAACTATCCCTTATGGTGGCAGCATTTACTTTTTTCAGGTTAATGCATACTCTTAACTTACCATTCTTTTTCGGCACGACTACCAAAGGTGACACCCATTCTGTATGTTCAATCTCATAAATGAACCCAACATCCAACAACTTATCTATCTCTTCTTTGATCTTTCCTGAGTAGTGACATCGTTATATGTGTAAGGTCTTTGTTTGGAAGGTTTAGCTTCAGATGTCATAGGGATTCTATGGGCACATATAGAAGGATCTACTCCTTTCAAATCCTTATATGTCCAAGTGAAGACGTCCCTATATTCTCTTATGAGTTGTATTAACTCTTGTCCTTCCTCCATTGAGACATCTTGAGCTATAAAAGTACATCTTTCTTCTCCTTCCTCCAAGGTTACTACTATTTTCTTGGTTTGCTCTCTATTGTCATATGCTATTCCTAGTTGTGCTTCTCGTTTCGACATTTGAATAGCAATTTTTCTCTCTTCTACTTCATATTTTTTGAAGTGGGCAGGCACTTCAAATTGGTCTTGACGCTTGTTGTCTTCATCATTTTTTGCTCTATCTAATCCAAGCTCTTCTTCCTGTGTTGGTTCTTCATTTATTTCATTAGCTATGACACTTACTTCTTGATTTCCACTTTCTATTTCCATTTGCTCTTGCTCCATTTCAATGCTCTCATAATCCTCTTTCCATTCCTTTTCAATTACTTCTCCTTCTTCAGCCTCTTGAAGAACTACCACGTATAGACTAACGTCATATCCTTCCTCATCAATGCATTCATTCATGGTTATCACTTCTTCGTTTACACATACATCAAGAGTGGCTAAAATCTCCATCCAACCATGAGGTTCGAATTCTTCATCTAGGAATATTTGAGGCATATAGGCTGGATCTTGTACAGATCTAGCGATTCCTTGCCTTTGCTGCCATCCTTTCCTTCTATCCTCCTCCTTTTTCGTAGTTTGGCATATCCATAGATGAGTGTCTTCGTTCATCCATGATTGATCACTTGAACCTATACTGTGAATCGACTTCTCATCTTCCTCTTTATGAATCTGATTCAATTGCAAGGGGGGAACATCTTGATATGTGTAAGTGTGGAGATTTATTCTTGTGGTGGTTCCTTCATGCTGTAAGTATACCGCGTCTTTTCCCCAATCTTGCACTACCTTTAGCTGTCTCATGAAGGGTGTTCCAAGTATCATTTCATAAGTGCTAGCCCTTTCAAATTGACATATCGCTAAGGTGTGCTCGAATTCAACTCTGCAAGTGGTAAAAATTACCCGTTCCAATAATCCCAAGGGTCGTTCAGTGTGTCCGTCTTGCATTTGTATCTTCATGCATGTTGGTCTTAGAGCTAGTTTTCCCCATTTCTCCCAGATTTCTTTAGTAGCGATTCCTACTCCAGCTCTAGAATGTAAGATAGCTTTAGTGGTGTAACTCCTATAGGTAATTGGAAGGCATGTGTTTCCTTCATCTCCCTCACTGAAATCTCCAACCTTATCGATTGGGATTTTGACTGTGGTCACCTCATCAGGCATTTCCTTCTCTTTAGCCTTTGTCTCCAATTGATTGGTTAATTTCTCCTTCAAATGTGGTTTGACCTTCAAAAGTTCTTCCAATGTCAGAGTGCAAGGGATTTTTACCTTTCTAAGGTGTTGTATGATGTCCGATGTGTGGACTGATGGGTTCTGCTCTTTTTTTTTATTGAGGGAATGCAGTATAATTCCAAAGTATGTTCGTATTCTCCTGTGTAATTTGGCAAGATCTTTTCACTGTCATTCTCCTTTTCACTTTGGTCAAAGGATAATAATCCTTTTGAATTCAGCTCGGGTATTGAATGTTCTACTTCACCTCCTGCTTCTAACTCTTCAAAGGGTGGTTCTATTCCTTCCACTTTCTTCCATCTGTCTTCTTGGACTCTTGCCCACAAGTCTTTAGGCCATTCCCCATCTACTTCGGGGACAATGGATCCTTCTCTTTTATCCTCACAGTGATTTTCATTATGTGTCTCACCTTCTTTGGTTTTCTCGGGGTCATTAGGGATGACACGCTCTTGGAATTCTTTTTCGGGAATTCGTGAATTGGGTAGTCCACAGACAAGTTTTTCTAAGGTCTGTTGAGCTGCTTCAATTAATTTCTTGCATATCTCCAACCTTTCTTTCTCTAAGTCACCTCTAGGATATTCATTTTCATGTTGTTCAATGGACGGTCCTGCCCTGATTCGTGCCTGGTATGCCTGAATCCACATGGCTAACTCTTCTGGCATGGGATCTGCTAAAACTGACCCGACCTCTTCTTTGTTAGACTTTCCTTTCCGAATTTCTCCTTCCACTTCTTATTTCTCTTTTTGATCTTGTTCATTCTTCTCATTTTACTTCTTTTGTTGTAGTTTCTTTTCCTTTATTCTGTCTCTACGGTTCTTCCATCTTTGTGTTCGTTTACTTGTAATAATTTTCGCAGGCTCGTCAAAGTCTTCAACTATTTGAGGTGTAGGTATGTTCACTTCTCTGTTGCCCTGATCACTCTCTCCAGTTTTTTTTGGGGTCTCTCTAGCTTTAGCTCTTGTTATCGCTTTCAATGGCACGGTGTACTCTTTATCGCTTCCCAATGATTCTATCACCTCTATCACGTTTATCTGCACATTCAAGTTAACTTTGTTAGGGTTCTTGGGACAATCCCTAAAAAGGTGTTCTTTACCACAATCACTACAGTATCCTTCCCAAACTCACTGTGGTGGTGGTGGGTTTGGTAGTGTACATTCTCTGATATAATGATCACCTCCGCATCTATAACATGGTCCTCTGGGTACAGGCGGTCAGTTCATAGGTCGGGGGGGTATGGGTGCTCTGGGGGCAGTATACATCAATGACACATAATCCTGCTCATATCCATAGGAACTATTTGGTACTTCCATGCCATATGCATATGGTTCGTACATTTCTCCATATTCTATTATAGAGCTCTCATAAGCAGAATAATTTCCTTGACTATGGTCATAAGATGAGTCATACGGTTCGTTACTAGTCAAAGGTGTGGCTAGAACTATTGCTCTTTCTAGATTTTCTTCAGGTTGAGCTATTTTTACTGGGACAACATTTTGGGGATGGGTGGTTGTTGTCCTAACACCGGTTGTGGTTGAGTGTAACTTTGATAGGCATAAGGTCGTGGTGCTGGTGCGTGCTGCTGATATGTGGGATATCTGAAGGCTTCTCCTCCTAAATCTCTCTGAGGGTGTCCATAAGGTCTCATGAGAGGTTGTATTGGTCTTGATTGCCGATTATAAGGACAATTTTCTGTGCTGTGATTTGTGTACTTTTGTTCTATGCTGCAATATTGCAGAGGGCCCTGGACAGGTGGTCTATTGTAAGCATAAGCAGGTGGTGGGACTACTCCCCTAGTGCACAAATGAGAGGGATGATCACCTCCACAATGCATACATCTTGAACATTCAGTTTCTTTGCTACTAAGTCTGCTATTTCCTCTACATTGTTCTTAGGGTTTGATGTGCTGCTGATAGAATCTTCACTTTTTACGCTACCTTGAGGCATTTTCAGATCTTCCGCCAGGTTGTCCTCTAGATCAATACATTCTTTCATACACTCTTGCAAAGTTTGAACTCTTTTCACATATACCAGAGATCTTAATGATCCATTCACTAACCCTTCCAAAAACAATGACACCATCTTGTTTTGAGTGGGTCTCTCTTCCACTGGACATCTATCCACATACTGCTTGAATCTTCTTGCCGCCAATCTCACTGATTCTGTAGGAGCTTGCTTAAAACTATGGATCAATGAGGAAGAGTTATTTTTAATCCCAGATTTGGTGAATTCTTCAATTAATTCTTGGTAAACTTGTTCCATGTTTTGAAAATTATTAGGGTCTAATGGCTGGAACCAAGCTAAAGCCGTATCTGTCAAAGTTAAACGAAAGGATTCATATTGGATCAAGAAGTCTTCCACTTGTTCGGCTCTGATTACTTGCTTAAATTCAGCTATATGATTGTAAGGTTCACTTGAGCCATCATAATGGTTTCTCATGCATTTGGCAACTTGAATGGGCCTTAATCTTCTTCCTACTTCAGGTGGTCTCGGCATCACCGAGAAAACTGGTCTTCCTATGGGTATACCTAGTCCTCTTACCAGAGGTGGTCTATTTGGGATAGGGATTCTATTCCTTGGGTTAACAGGTGGCTGAGGCCGATAGTTAGGGTTATTTGCAGGCATAGCAAACTGCACATGGGGTCTAATCGGGATTTGTGTTTGTTGTGTCTGTCCAGACTGCTGATATGAATTATCCTGAAACATTCCTTGAGGCATCTGTGAAGTAGTGGCTTGATCCCTAGGAGGAAACACTGGAATGTTCTGATATTTCAACCTTGCTCTTTCTAACTCCGTTAGAGGCCAGTACCTCCTTTGGTTTTTGTCCAAATATGTGATAATCGTGGAGAGTTCAAGATCTTGTAATTCATAAATGGTAACTAGGTTAGGGGCTACATCCCATAATGAAGAGTGGGCTCTGAGGAGATGCTCCATTCCATTGATCATATATACATCCATTAAGGAGTCATCTTGGGGAACCAGGTCTCCTCTCCAAACCCTAACAACAGTAGATCTCCCTCTAGGAGTGGTCACTTGCTCTTCATGTCCCTCTGCATTAGGGTTATGAGCATTATCTTCTTCCCCTTGTTCGTTGATACTTTCAGGGTGTTCCATAACAACATATTGGATGTCTCTCTTGTCCATATAAAATCCTCCTACATACTTAAATGCTGGCCTAGGCACTATGTAAGCGTCTGAAGCTTTCTTTAGTCTGGCCACGGATCGGTTTAGACCATCTAGGTAGATAGGTATCTCATTTTGGTTGGTGTTCACATATTCCAAAGATGTATGATATTCTCCCTCAATAATTGACATCATGCCAATCATTGGTACATTGTTCTGCATATCCTCTAAAGCCATGGGAATTTCTTCCTCTGACTCACTAGAGGTTTCAGAATAATGTGAGCGGCTACTGGGTTTGGCAACACTTCCCACTGAAGAGATTACACTTCTTCGGCTTCCTAGGGTTCTCCCAGACCTTAGGTTCATTCACTTAAAAGCTCTGATTAACCTTAATCAACCTGCAACCCCTAAAATTCTTTACTGAGGTTCAGAATTTCTAGAGAAAATTTGGTTGGAATAGGGCTGAGAGTGAATCCACAACTCACAATACTTAACCCCAAAAAATTCCACGATACTGGATATTTGACAAGTATCGCCTCAAAAATCCACGATAGTCGATACTTTACCCCCTACGATACACAATGCTTGATGTTGACGATACATGATACTTCAAAAAACTCGATACACGATACTCAACATCCAGACAGGTTGCGATACACGATACTCAAGAAACACGATACACGATATTTGCCCAATATCGCGTGCCAATCACGATACTCGATACTTCACAGGTATCGCGATCAAAAGTCTGCGATACGCGATACACGATACTCCACCAGAAAATTTCCACGATACTCGACACATGACAAGTATCGCGAGAAAATTCCCGACGATACTCGATATTTGTCAGATATCGAGAAAGTTGCCTCCGCGATACATGATACCCAGCAAGTATCGCGATCAGAGACTCACGATACACGATACCCAAGGAGTATCGCGATCTGAATTTCACGATACGCGATATGCGATATCCGACGAGTATCGTGAGAACTTCTCAATGATACACGATATGTGACAAGTATCGCCAGACCCAATTCAACGATACCCGATACTTGGCAGGTATCATGAAAAGAGTTCCACGATACACGATGCAAGGCCAGGTATCGCGATACTCGACCACAGGAGATCATGATACTCAGGTATCGCGATACTCGACCGCGAGAGAACACGATAGTTGACACTTTTTCATTTTTTGACAATTGTTTTTGAATTTTAAGTGCATACAAGGGTTTCTAAAGCTCATCCACCCTCTCGCCTCACTCTGAATCTCAAAAATGAACTTTCCTCATCCCGAGATAGCTTCCACGATATTCGCAGCAGGTCGTTTTACTGGAACACTTAATTTACTTGGCAATGATGAGAGAATGATGAATGTGCTTACCTTGGGAACTCTCTTTCAACTCTCCAACCACTCTGACTCGCTCTGCGCAGCTCAAAAGCCCTGATCTCAGCTCACGATACCCGACAGATGGCTCTCACGATACTTGCTTTGCAAACAAGTAACTTGAAAAAAGACAATTTTTGGTTTTATACCCTTTTTTTTTTTGAAAAGTTCTCCTAACTACAAAGACCAACAAGACAAAGATTAAATGCTACTCTAACTTTCGAACTACTCCCTTCTTCCTCCTACTCTACTCACTCCACACACTTCCCTAGACTAACAACTCACTACACACACTCCAAGAGTGAGAAGTAATAAGTGGGGATGAATGTGACTTGCCAAATAAGAGAAATTCACAACTCCTCTACTCGCTTCAATGCTAAAAGCTACTTACCATCACACGGATGCCTTGGTTTGATTCGACACTCACCGGCAACAGCGCCAAAAACGTGTGTACCTAAGTTCCAACCTAGGGACTTGTGGAGAAAGAGACTATACCTCAATCCCCCTCAAGTGCATATAGTGGGGATTCACGCTTTATTTATCAATCCAAGGAGTATCAAAACCTAGCCGATTGTATGAAGACATGCATTCAAATGATGATCAGTGCAAATGAGTTTCCCAAAGAGTGCAAACAAGGCTAAGACTAACCCAAACAAGCTTCAACTGTCAGTAAGGGTGTCGCGATACTTGGAGCAGCAGCCAACAGTAAATTGAGCTTTTCTCTCAGCTCCGAACTCCGAATATAGTGAATAACATATGCGTTTCGAAGCTCTCGAGAAGACGCATCCAATGGTGGCATCTTCACTCAATTCTGACACTTTTGCTTCAAGTTATGAGCAAAATACTGAGTCATAGGAATGAGTTTCCTACACTTCAGCACTTCCTACACTTCATACACACCTTATCAACAGCAAACAGACACTTTCATGGATAGACAACACTTTCTAACACTCTTTTCAAGCAACACACATGCATACAAGCTCACAAAGAAGATGATACAAAGAGAAAAAGCGACAAATTCGAATTTCTGTGCTCTTGATTCTCACAATGGCCAAAAAGTCCTTACAAAGAGTCACAAATTGACTTATATACATGTGCCCTAAAATTGGTTCTTTCACACAAGAGACCGGCACTTTATTCACTAAAAGGCTAATTTCCTACTAATTTACATGGGTAAGCTACTAATCTTCTATGGGGATGCATCTAGAGGACTCCTCTAGTGCATTTACATCGAAAAATATATTACAAAATGATTATAATACAAAAATAAGGTGTCCAAATCGGAAAAATTTTGGGGCCCGTCTTTTTCTCTGCCTTGTGCTCTTCTTCGCTTTGCAACACTAGTGCTCCCAACCTTATAGGAGGCTTAAGTGCAAGGCTGCACAAAGAAAGCCAAGTGATTAAGGAGAAGAGTTATCACATGGAGTCTTTGTACTGGCAAGTACAAAACTTGGGTGTATGTGGGTTGTACTTGGATTGCACTTTCTTGTACTATAGTCCTAACTTGGTGTATATTGGAAGTACATTGTGATAGTCTCAACTTGTCTCCTTCTCTTTCCTAACTCTCTTAAGTACTTTTGGATTTTAACTCCTTCTTTATTCAATATAAGAATACCTTTCTAGTGGGTGCAACATGTTTGTTCATCATCTTCTTCTAGAAACACTGAAACACCCATTCCCAAAAGAATCCCCCAAAAAAATTTGCATGCATTGTGAGATTTGGATGCTTGATTATAGAGGAAGAAAGACAATAAAAGCCTTCAAAAAGTGAAGAGGAAGGAGGTTCTAGAAAACATGCACAATATTTCTCAAAAGAGGTACTTATCCTTCTCCCTAAGTCTTACTAGAAGGAACAAGGAGAGATGCATAGCTTATGACCGCAACCAAGGATCAAACATTAGGCAAAGTAATTTCTATTAGAATGACTAGAAGGATGGTCACGTGCAAGTCTACTAGCCCCCCCTTCTTCATCAACTTCCATTTGAAAGATGGCAACACAAATAGATTTGGAAACTTCACTATCCTTGAATCAATGTCAAATGTCCATCTTTCGAGTGTCTAGCTACTGAAGAACCTCATGAGCATGTTTAAATATTCTGAGTGCTTTGAAAAACTAGAAGGCTGAAAAGAAGACAAGATTCTTTTTTGGTTCTTTTACTTACTAACTTACTAACTACATTAGAAGGATCGGTTGATAATTGGTTTAGCTAGTTCCAAAATAATCACTTCAAAAAATGTGATTTGATGAAGGATGCTTTCAAAAATCAATTCCAATAAGGTAATAATATTGAAAACATCATAGAAGAATTAGAACGTCTACAATCTAGTGCAAGAAAAACCTTCCCCGAGTTTGTCACAAGGGCCAAAGCACTCATAGCCAAGCTTCTAAATCCTCCACATGATTTTTGTTAAGATATGGATAGTGAAGCCACTCCTAGTATTGACCTTGTGTAAGTTAGAGGGATTTGTGCTCACCATAACCAGAATTGATGAGTTTATTACATATATAACTAGATTAGATCAAATTAGACCATTGGGGTTCTTTGAGAGTCCCCTCTCTCCATGGAGCCTTAGTATCCAATGGCTCAACTTAGAAAAGAATTAGAAATTTCGAAGACTCAAAGGACACACAAAGAAGAAGAAAGTGTGGTGGCCATCTTGTGTGAAATTTAAGCCTTAAAGCTTCAAAAGGAAGAGCATGGAAAAGTAGATGAAGTAGCCTGACTTTGTCAAGAGCTTCAAGAACTCCACGTAGGAGGTGGAATAAGAAGCAGACTCTAGTGCACCATGTGTATTAAGGAGCGGTATGTGGTAATTGAATGTCCTAGGTTAGGTGTAACTTGCCAACTCTATAGAAAGCCCAATCATGAAGCTCAAGGATGCTACACTAGAGGGATTTATTGGCGAGTGTGTTGGGGACAACCAAGATCTCAAGAAAGACCCCTATTATCACCAAAATTAATGGATGCAACCCCAAACAAGGTAACAATCAAAACTTGAATTCTAGAAGAAATCTAGGGGCCAAGAAGGCCAATTATTTTCTCTAGGTGTGAGGAGTGTGGGCACTGCCAGAGAAAATTCCCTCTACCTAACTATTCCCTTCCTTGTAGAAATTGCCGCGAGGCAAGATATCATTATAATATATTGTGTACAAAGAACAAAGCCTCCACTTTTGGAACCGATATCCAAATGATATCTATGAACAAGGAGCACATTATAGAGGTGGCACCTACATGTTCACCAGCAACCAAGGAAATTGACTCTCTATTAATGTAGACAAGAGGGAAAGGAGGAATCCCTCAAGGAGAGTACTTGAGGAACTAGTAATAAGAGAAGCACAAAAGGTCAAGGAGACCACTACCAATGGAACTTCCAACTATAAAGCAATCGATAGTGTACCACCAATCTGGGACCATGCAAACATGAACAAAATAATAGGAAGAGTCTATAACATGGCTTAGAAAGAAACGGAGGATCAACATAACTTTAAGAAATTGACAAAATCAAATGCTACAAATTTGTTAAAGATAATGAGAAAGGAAGTAAGTGATTTTGATCTCTCAAGAGTGGATGCAAAATTCAGAACAAACGTTTTGAAAATTATTGAAGACCTATCCCCTTCAACTTTGGTGGTGAAGATTGGTACTCTAATTAAAGATAAATCTATTGGGGAAGCCCCCTAACAAACTAAAGACCCCTAGCCTAAGTATAATCATAAAAGGGCAATTGTTCCAAGGAGTCTTTTTTTATGGTGGTTTAGTTATAATTCTGATGCCAAAATACACAATGAAAAAACTTGGGTTCCGTCACTCAAAGCCTACTAATTCTATAGTCACTTTGGCATACCAAGGAAAAGTGAAGCCCTTAGGAGTGGTTCCTAGAGTACAACTCCTAGTACAAGGTAATATTTTCATCGTGGGCTTTGTTTTTCTAAGACTCACGTAGGTGGATGGAGGATTTCCACAATTGATTGAAAGACCTTGGTTAAGGCATGCTAGTGTTCTACAAAGATAAGCTTTTAAGAGATAAGCTTTTAAGAGAGATCAAGGTTTATGATTTGATGGATACCACTTTACTTTGTATAGAGGGAGGTGATCCAAAGTTTAGAAAGAATATGATAATCCATCCTAGAGTTCATGTTGAGGAAGAAGAAGAATTCAAAAATATGGCTAAAAGGCATATTTATAAAGAAACACAATTTAAAACATAAGATTGAGAATGCTCCCAAAGTATCCATAGAGGGCCTACACTCAAAGAACATCCTAAATCCAACATGTAGGAGCTTTGTAAGATAGACCTTGGTTAAGGATAGGCCTATTTAGATTCAAGAACCAAGAAGGTCACTCATGAGGAAAAGAACTAAAGGATTCATCTAGGTATCCTTTCAAGCTCAGGAAGACTAAAAATATCAAGTAGTATGCTACAAGTTGACTTGCAAATAGGAAGAAAATGGCTCCCCCGATGGGATGGCTCCCCTATCCATTCCTTGCTACCCCACCCCTACCCCTCTTCCCCCTTTCCCCCCCATTCTTAGCAACCATACTCCATTGCACCCCTCTTTCCCCCACTTTTCCCTCCCCCTCCCTTGGTTTTCCGCATCGATTACATCTGGCCAATTGGATTTATTGCATGCTTTCTATATATACTTTCTACTTGTTACCATTCGATCATGTTCCTTGATGGTCGATTGATTCTATTGGTGGCTTTGTTTCTTCACTGGATATTCTGGCAATCTTGTGGTTTCTTAAGTTGGGTGGTGCCTAGACCTATACTTTTTGGGACAAAGAGCTAGCTAGGCAATGGGCAATAGTTGATCTTGAATTGATGCACATGTTGGCAAGGGTGCAAAAGTTGGTATAGATGCGGCCATTGGGGTGCATCAAGGCCAATTAGGGTGCATATGTAGTGCACAAGCTATGCCCACATTTTTTAACATTGAAGGAGTTCATTTACAAGCATTGGAGGTTTCAGGAGCGTGCAAGAACCCTCCCTTATTGTGTGTTTGGAAAAGTTTAATGGTATAATGTTGGATATATTATATTGGCAAAAAGTATATGTAAAGGCCCCCAATTAAATTTTTGTTTCAGAGCATTTTTCTTAAGGTCACTATAGGACAAAAGAAGATCATGTAGATAGAGGATTGTACATAAAGGGAAGATCCGTTGGAGATTTCTTGAATTTAGAGCATCATGAAATATACAAAGGATTGGGTAATGTGTGTGCTTAGTATGGGGAGCTAGAGAGTGGGATGCATGTCCAAGGCCAAGGATCTTAGAAGGGACACATGGAGAAAAGGTGAAGTTAGAATCCACATAAGAAATCAATCAAGAGAGTGAAGAGTCACTCAAGAGTTAGTAAGCATATGCTAGCTCATGTGTAAGCATATGTTAGAGAAGATGGCTATTGTCTATGTGCATGGATGTATTCATTGGAGAGAGTATGTTGAGACCTTTTGGAAAGAGCTAATGGAAGTACAAAGGGATAGTGAAACATCCTCCACTATCAATACTATCTATTATAGCGACTAGCTTTAGATGAGAGGAGACTAAATAGTGTGGCTTGAGTTATCATTCGAGGAGGACATCTGCAAGTCATTGGCGAGGGCATGTCTAGAGGAGACTTGAGTGCAAGATTGCATAAATCAAGCCAAGTGGTCAAGGAAAAGAGAGAACACATGGAGTCTTTATAATTGCAACTACAATTGGTGTACTTGGGTTGTACTTTCTTATCTTGTACTTATAACTTGGTATATTTGGAAGTACTTGGTTGTAATTTCCACTTGTCTTCTTCTATTTTGTACTTTTGAATTGTAACTCCCTCTTTAAAGAATATAAGAATACCTTTCCAATGCGTGCAACGTGTTTGTTCATCATCTTCTTCTACAAACACTCAAACACCCATTCCTAAAAAAAAACTCCAAAAAAATTGGCACACCTGATCGGACTACTTTTCTTTAATTTTCTTTTCCCCCTTTTTGTTTTCATCTTGGAAATCCTCAATGCTCTAGATTTTACTTGTGGCTATTTTTCTGACCTTGGAGTCTTTTCTATGCCTCTGATGTGTGTGTAGCCAATGTCATCATTAGTTTCTCTCGATTCAAATCCATTTTTCTTCTTTCACTCGAAACATACATTTTTTCTTCTTTTGGTCAAAACATACATTTTCTCTTCTCTTTTCACAAGTTTTCTTCCATCTCGCATATTTCACATGGTCTATTTCATCTCTCACTACCAAGATGTTACACATGTTTCACATGCACACCCTCTAGAACCCCATTTTGTTGGTTTCATTTGCCTTATCCCCCAACCCACCCCACCCCTATCCTCCTTTGCCCCCTATTCCATGGTTGCTTGCCCACCCCTACTCCCCCCTCCACTGTAGCAAACCTATCCCATTCCCTCACTTCAACCTCCCCCTATCTTCGTTTTCCACATTGACTACATCTAGCCATTTGGATTTGTTGCATGCATTCTACACACATTTCTTACTCATTACCATTGGATCAAATTCCTTCGTCTTCAATCAATTGTAATCGGTGGTTTTGTTTGTTCAGTTGATATGTTGGACGATTGGTGTTTTTCTATTCGTGCCTAGATATGTTATTTCTATTCGTGCTCTCTAAGATGAAAAGTCTGCTACGTGGCGGGCAATTGTTTTTGGCAAGGGGTGAATAGGTCATGCACATGTGGCCATTGGGCTATGCCAAGGTAAAGGAGGGTGCACATGTAGTGAGAGCATGTAATGGGCCTTAGGCAAATCCAAACATATTCTCTTTATCGTCTTTGGGCCATCATCGTTGTATCACCTTTGGCCAATCTTAACCCATGCTTTGTGGGATACGGGGGTACTATGCCCGTTCACTTATACAAGTGTTCTTTCAATCAATTCAAGCAAAGGTGAGATTAATCTTCAGTTGTACTTCCTCTTTAAAAGGAAAAAGAAAAAAAAAGAAAGACATGACCTGTTGCGGAAATGTGGTATACTTCCTTTACTCTGATACCACTCCTTGATGACGCGACGAAGGCTGAGCCTTGCGGAAACCGCCACGCCCAAGAAGAGCTAAGCTAGAGTGATTTAGAACACCTCTGTAATCAATCAATAGCTTAGCAAAGTCTAGCGCTCAACATATAAGACTGCGCTCTAAATTCACTGGAAAAATTTCACCGAAACTTCACCGGACTGTCACTGGACTGACACCGTAATCGTACCGGAATTGTACTTCAAATCTATTTATAATTACTTCAAGTAAACATACATGAAGTAAGGAAGTGATGCAAAAGCTTCCTTAACTTACTGAACACTTTCTGAAGTTTAAGGAAAAACTCCACTACTTCAGACAGCCTCTTTCCAGTCACACTTTGTACTGTGTATAGATATCTTTTTCACCGGAAACCTTAATCAACTAAAAGTAGACATGTCTACCTACAGAATGAGCTATCTCTCACACAAAACTTCGCATTACTCTATGAGATCTACTTCGTTCTTCTACCGGAAAAATACTTTTACAGTAAGAACTGCAACTGACGAAAATGCAGTTACTGAGAAAACGTTAACTGTTAACTAACTTTAAAACATACTCTCTTTCTTCCGCATACAAAACAGTACGCACAAACATCGACATGAACATGTGTTTTCTATTAGAGAAGATGTGTACAAGTGAGCTTGGCCTCTTCTTGCTCAAGCTACAGAAACTCTCCTATACTGAGTAGTTTCTTATTACCATCTCTCTCAGATGAATACCTGAAGTTTCAGGTTTCTGTTATTCATCTTTACATACGTGATCTCTGGCGTCTTCTTCTATATACGCGATCTATGGCGTCTTCTGTCTATAACTCTGCGTCTCTGCGCATCTGCTATATTTCGTCTCTCTCTCTATCTCTATTCTCCTCTCACTCTACTTCTCTTCTGTATGTGCTCTTATTTATACTGCACGCTCTTCTTAAGCACGTTCTTGTTCGCACTTCCCTTCTATTATTCCTTTGCACGTTCTCTCTTTGTACAATTTGATTTGGCGTAACGTACTCTGATCCTGGGAGATTCTATACTGTACATAACGGTCGTGGATTTGTCCTTCCACTAAGGTTTTTGATTTTCTCTGATTCTGCTTCTTCCCTTTTTTTTTTTAACGCCTGTTTGCTTGTCAAATTCGTGAGTGTTTCTTCAACAGCTCCCCCTCAATCACTAATTTGACATCTTCCGGTCTTTCATATATCTTTCTTTCTTTTATACCTGCCATTTCTTTGAATCTGTTTGTCTTCGTTCCATCCAAACTCTTTGTCAGCATATCTGCAATCTGATCCTTTGTCGGAGTGTATACAATTTCTAACTCCTTCTCCATTACCTTTTCCCTCAGGAAATGATATTGAATTTCTATGTGCTTTGTTCTTGCATGAAATACTGGGTTTGCTGCTAGATATAGAGAGCTCATATTATCTCCATGTATGATAGGTATACCTTGATCAATACCCATGCTTTTGAACAAGGTCTGCATCCATATTATTTCTTTAGCTGCTTCTACAAGTCCTTTATACTCTGCTTCTGTTGACGATAAAGCCACTGTGTGTTGCTTCTTCGAACACCAGCTTACCAGCTTATCTCCTAGGTATATCATATACCCGTGTGTTGACCTTCTGTCATCTTGACTCCTAGCCCAGTCTGAGTCACTGTATGCTCTGAGTTTTATATCCGACGTAAAAGGATAATATAATCCTTCTTTTATAGTTCCTTTGACGTATCTAAGAACTCTTTGTCCTGTAATCCAATGTTGATCTGTTGGACAATGCATAAACTGTGAGAGAACTCCCACTGCATAACTAAGATCCGGTCTTGTTAGCGTAGCATAAATTAAACTTCCTACTAATGACTGATATTTCTTCATGTCTTTAAACTCTGCTCCACTGTATCTGCTGAGTTTATGATTTACTTCAAGCGGTGTTGAAGCTTCTCTGCAATTCTCCATATTAAACTTCTTCAGTAAGTTTAGGAGATACCTTTCTTGTGTCACATATACACCATGATTTGTGTATGTGATTTCCATTCCTAGAAAGTATGACAACTTTCCTAGGTCACTGATCTTGAACTCTCTTTCGAGTAGTTTCTTTACTTCTGTAATCCCTTCATCTGATGTTCCTGTGATTATTAAGTCGTCTACATAAGTACAAATGTAGATCATTCCTTCTTCTGTTCTCTTTATAAGTAGACTTGCGTCTGCCTTCGAACTTTGGTATCCAAGTTCATTTAGATATTTCACAAGTCTGTAATTCCAAGCTCTTGGAGCTTGCTTCAGTCCATAAAGTGCTTTTCTTAACCTGCAAACAAAGTTTGGATTTCTAGAATTTACAAACCCTTCAGGTTGTTCCATGTACACTTCATCAGAAATGTATCCATTCAGAAATGCGTTCTTTATATCTAGCTGACTTAGCTTCCATCCTTTCGATGCTGCTACAACAATCACTGTCCTTATGGTTGACATCCTTGCCACCGGACTAAACGTCTCGTCATAATCTATGCCATGCATCTGGGCATAGCCTTTGACCACCAGCCTCGCTTTGTATCTGGCTATCCTTCCATCTGCAAATTTCTTTATTTTGAAAACCCATTTATTTCCGATTACTTTCTTACCATTTGGTTTCGGAACAAGTTCCCATGTCTTGTTCTCCTCCAGTGCGCTTATTTCTTCTTCCATTGCTTCTTCCCATTGCTTCTTGCCTTTAGCTTCATCATAGCTCTGTGGTTCTTCATCATCTTTGACCATATATGCATAGTCTTTCTGAGTTATGTATGATGTATCATACGAGTACCTTTCTGGTTGTCTTCTATTCCTGTTTGACCTTCTTGGTTCAAACTCTTCATATGTATCTGAATGCACTTCTTCATTATCTTCATTTCTCATACCTGATCCGTTCCTGGACGTACTTGCCTGCATATGATTTTCATCTCTGTTTACCTGAACAATTGATTTCCCTTTCTCTCTTCTTTTTATTTCTTCTTCGAATTCTTCAGTCGTATGACTTTGATCTGCATACCAACTTTTCTGTTCATCAAATGTAACATCTCGGACACAGTAAATTGTTTGGTTAGAGGATTCCATAACCTGTAACCCATCTGTTTTTCATCATATCCGACGAACACATATTTCTCTGCTTTTGGTTCAAGCTTATGTCTGAGTTGAGACGGTACATAAGCATACGCTACTGATCCAAACACTTTGCAGTGATCAAGTGTTGGCTTCTTTCCCCACCATGCTTCATAAGGGGTCATTCCTTCCAATGCTGTACATGGTAATCTGTTTACCAAGTATGTAGCTGTGTTTACAGCTTCATCCCAAAGATAATTTGGACAATCTTTTTCGTTTAGCATAGCTCGTGCGAACTCGACTAGAACTCGGTTCCTTCTTTCTGCTACTCCATTTTGTTGTGGTGTATATCTGCAGGTTATTTCTCTTTTAATACCTGCATTCCAAAGATAGTCATTGAATTCTCGGGAGAAGTATTCTCCCCCTCCATCAGACCTCAGTCTTTTAAGTTTTCGTCCGGTAAGTCTTTCAACATATGCATGAAAATGCCTGAAGGCTCCAAATACTTCTGTTTTTTCTTTCAAAACATAAAGAGTTATCCACCTTGTTGCATCATCAATGAATAAAACATAGTACCTTGATCCGCTAATTGATCCTTCTTTCGTTGGCCCCCACACATCTGTATGGATAAGCTCGAGTACTTCATCATGTTTGAATCCTTTCTTCTGGAAAGGTAACCTGTGGGCTTTTCCCAATTGACATGCTTCACACTTGTGAGTCATATGTTGATTCTGTATATTTGGTAATCCCAATACTGACTGATTCGTTATCATAGCTTTAATTCCTTTTTCATTGAAATGACCCAATCTCTTATGCCATAAATCAAGTTCTGTAATTACCTTTTCTCCATGTGTGAGCAACGCTTGGCCAATGTTCCCTTGTACTCTTAAAGTAAAGAGTCTTCCTTCTTTCTTTCCAGAAACGATCTGGTTATATCCGTTCTCGGGATCTTCTACAAATACACCTTTATTTGTAAATCTGACCTGAAAACCTTTCTCAACTATCTGTCCCACGCTAATCAAATTTTTCGGTATTGTTGGAACATACAAAACATTGGTTAGCAAATCTGCTCCATTCTTGCATTTCACTTTTCCAATTGAGTGTACGCTATGTCTCGTATTGTCACCTATTTGAACAGTGTGACTAGAACTACCTTTTTCTAGTTCTGACATTAGTTCTATATTTCCTGACAAGTGATTAGAACATCCAGAGTCAATGTAGAATACCTTTATATCTTCATTTTCTGATGTGCTGATAGAGTTCATCATCAACGATGTATGACTTTCATTCTGCGTGTCATTTGCGTAGTTGTTGTAGGTGGTGTTGTAGGATTGATTCTGTCCCCAACTTCTCACTCCACCTCTACCATAGCCTCCTCTTTGATTTTGTCTTCCTCTTTGATATCTTCCGCTTCTGCCTCTGCTATTACTGTTTTGATTTTGATTTGATCCTTGTTGATTGTGCCAACAGTCATGAGCCAGATGATTACTTAGTCCACAGATCCAGCAAGCCTTCTTGTTGGTATTCTGGCTACTTCTTCCTCTTCCAAAGCCTCTTGCTCTTCCTCTGCCAGTGCCTTTACCTCTTGCGTAATAGGCCTGAGAACTCGACTCTTCTTCGTCTTTTGTCTTACCTTTTTCTTTCTTTTTGTTCTTCATATACATTGCAGAGCTTTGTCCTTTATCTGCATCTCCTTTCAGGTCTTGCTCATATGTGAGCATCAAACCAAGCAACTGATTTAAATCTGGCACAAAATGATTTAAAGAAAGTTCAGTTGATAGTACAAAAGGCTGCAACTGACGAAAATGCAGTTACTGAGAAAACGTTAACTGTTAACTAACTTTAAAACATACTCTCTTTCTTCTGCATACAAAACAGTACACACAAACATCCACATGAACATGTGTTTTCTATTAGAGAAGATGTGTACAAGTGAGCTTGGCTTCTCCTTGCTCAAGCTACAGAAACTCTCCTATACTGAGTAGTTTCTTATTACCATCTCTCTCAGATGAATACCTGAAGTTTCAGGTTTCTGTTATTCATCTTTACATACGCGATCTCTGGCGTCTTCTTCTATATACGCGATCTATGGCGTCTTCTGTCTATAACTCTGCGTCTCTGCGCATCTGCTATATTTCGTCTCTCTCTCTCTCTATCTCTATTCTCCTCTCACTCTACTTCTCTTCTATATGTGCTCTTACTTATACTGCACGCTCTTCTTAAGCACGTTCTTGTTCGCACATCCCTTCTATTATTCCTTTGCACGTTCTCTCTTTGTACAATTTGATTTGGCGTAACGTACTCTGATCCTGGGAGATTTATACTCTACATAACGGTCGTGGATTTGTCCTTCCACTAAGGTTTTTGATTTTCTCTGATTCTGCTTCTTTCCTTTTTTTTTTTTTTACGCGTGTTTGCTTGTTAAATTCGTGAATGTTTCTTCAACATGACCATTGTGGGGGTTGCACAATTGAAGATGAATGTTGAATGCATGGAGAAACATTTATCTCTAATGCTTTCTCTTTTAGATGGTTGTATGCACTTATTTTGTGAGATACTAAAAGTGATAAAGTACTATAATTTTCCTTCCAAACCCAAGGTTATAAAAAGGTCTCTTCAAGCTCACAAGAATAGAGCAAAAAGTAATAGTATTTTAAAGCAATAATACTAAAAGTGAGCATTGTAGGATGTAGGTGATAAAGCTTTATCATCAAGTGGTAAATAAATTTTCTCCTTTAAAGAAAATGTAACTCTATGAATTCAGAGAAAAATTACAAAGAGAAAAGGTGAGTTGGTTGGGTACTCATCTCTTGATGCAAAGGTTCAGTGTTCAATCTCTATGGGTCCTGGGCTACTGTGGCCATTCTTTCTTTGTAATGCCTTCGGGCCGTTGAAACTAGATAACTTTGGACAACCCTTTGCTTGTGATTCTTCGAGAGTCTAACCCCTTCTTTATAAAATTCGAGGGGTCCCAAAACTGCCTCTTACTTCCTTAGAAGACTTATGATGCCACTTTCTCTTTCTTTCTGTACACGAGAGTACTATGTCCTTCACTTGTACAATTGTTCTTCTGCAGAACTTCTTGTTAAAAAAAAGAAGAAAAAAACATGGCGTTGAAGTTCATAAAGCTCTAATGATTGCAGGGAGGCTTGAAAAATAGAACCCCTTTAAAGAGTTTTGGGAAGGCACAATGAGGGTGATCTACATACAATATATGACCGTTTGACGGCAATAAGGAAGAAGACGAGCGTCTCATGGAGCGACATGAGTATTAATGCTATGTGTTGGAGAGCGCGATCCGTTTTCTTGTCCTCGCTAGTGTAGATGCAGACGACTCACGAGCTCAATGGTGTAGCCGTTCCTGATGGAAGAGGCGCCTATGAAATGACGATATATCCACTCCTCTGCATCCTTTCCGGAGGTGGTGCTTCTACTGCTCCGTAGATGGCTGACTTATCTCCCTTGCCTCGGCAAACAGGAAGCAACGCAGTCGCCAGGAACGGCTTCTCGGAAACCATTCGTAAGGTAGTTTATTGACATGTTTACGTAAAATCATCTTCTCGTCCATGGAAGGTTAGGAATCAATTATGCCTGTTATGCAACTTGTGGTGGAGGCACAATTCTGTCCTTGAGGGGTGATCGTTTGTTTGAAGCGGATGAAGGCCCAATCTGTATCTGCGAGTCGCTGTGAATGAGAGTAATCTCCTCATTCGATGTTATATCCAAGGGCGGTGGCTCGTCTATTGACATAAACAGGGATCGGGAAGACCATGAAATTTACCTGCATTTTTTACTACTTGTGGTGGAGGCATGATTCTGTAAGATGTATCCTCGGTTGATATAACTTTCATCTTCGGAAAAAGCCGTGTCCGCTTCTGCGGTTGTCACTTCGTAGAAGACCATCCTCTTCGCTTTCCTGTCATGCGAGCGTAGGTCCATCCGCGGGTAGATTTTCAAAGGTTAGAAGCAAGCATTTGAAAAGTAGCGTTCTGCGTTTGTGTGGAAGCTTATGAATCAAAGTTATATCTCCTTGACCATCTAGATGAGCACAAAGCCTGCAGATTGAGCAGATTGTTTATATTACTTGGATACTTACTAGGATGATTCAAAATCAGAGTTATGCTTGTTTCTAGATGATATGCAACGGAAGATGATCCTGTAGATGCTTTGTGTGTATGATTAGCCGAAACGTGTCCGTGTTTATAAAATTTGTACACTTTGTAAGCTGACTATGATCCGGGGGGTATAACTTATCATTTGAACATCAATTTTAGAGAAAAGGGAGGGGAACGGATCTTCTTCAAGCATTTGAATGTGGCACTGTAAGATTGTTCTAGACGTATGCGGTACCATGTGAGCTTCAATGTATACCTTCGGTTGTTGGACACAGGTTGATCATGCCGTTTCCCGCTTAGAAGAGCTGCAGAACTTAGCTCGAGGTGGCCATATCAGGAATCCGGGCTGTCCAAAGCAGAGCGTTCCTAACAGAGAGAAAATTGCTTTACATGTGAGCAATGCCCCTAAAGCTCCTCAGAGAAGAGATCATCGAAACGGTCAACGTCCCAGTCCTGTAACTAAGTCAAGCAATCCATATACAGGGACCCCGAGCCCCCAACAAGCTCGAGACAGGAAGCCGTCTTTACCCATCGGTGCCTCTCGCAGAAGTGTGAAAGCCACAGTTCGTCCTCCACCTTCACTCTGCAGCAAGATACATGCTTCTCCACATGTAGAAATTACCTCCAGAGGTAGGATAGCGGCTGGTATCCCTTCTCCTCGTTTGGATGCCTTCAATTCATCGCCACCTTCATCAGCTTGTTCTTCCACAGTTCCAATGATATCGAAAAGAATTGTGCAACCCGTAAAGGAGATCGTTCCCTTGAGACCACCTAGGGCATTCTTTGTGAACACAGGGTCTGCGAATCCCAACCGGCCATGGTGTCTCTCTGCCTCCCCATCGCACACGACCTCATCCTCCACATCTACTAGCAACTATGTTTACACTCCTTCATCAGACTCCTCTGGTGCCGTGCCCATTAAATCTCCTTCCAGATTTAGTCCTCTTTACAGACAGAACAATAGAAGCCGAATGATTCATGAAACCCACCCATCTCAGCCACTTCTCTGCAAAAACACGGAGAATATTGATGCCCCTTCCGATTCCCCACAGAAGGTACATCGGTTCAGCCAAAACAGGTTATCTCTTGCCCCCAAAACAAAGAAGGCATTCCGAAGATTTTCGTTAGCGGCAAATGGATACCATGATTCTCCACCAAAGCCTCTGCCTGCTTTAATTACGAGGCTGCCAAAGAGGCGGAAGACACCGTTTTCTCCAGATGAGAAAGGTGGGCGGAAAACTACGGCAACATCCAAATCAACTCCCATTGCCAGTCCACAGAAATTGAGAACCACTTCCGGTAGAGGAACATCCAAAGCAACTGGTAATGCTATGCAGCAGCAACGGAAACAGCAGCAAGAAAAACTGACATCACCAATTTTATCAAACCTTCCACTTCCCCCAGCTCTGCAAGTTCAGGGGAATACCACCAACAGATGTCCATCTGCAGTATGCTCGGCATCCAGAAGAAAGGTATTACACAGGCGATCTAGTAGCTGTCTTCTTCTCTTCACTGGAGGCAGTCTAAACACGTTGAGTCCATCTCGTTCATCCTCAGAGCGCTCAGCTCAAAAAGTGATGAAAGAAGGATGCCTTGATCGTGACAACAAAGAGAATTGTTTTCGAGGGTGTAGTCCTATAGTGTGGCCCTGTTTGAGAAAAAGTTGGTCTTCTGGTCAGCGACCCACATCGGAAAACCCTATAGAACCAGGTATATTTCTTGAATGAAATTGGTTCTATGAGGATTGTTTATGGTTTATGGTTCTATGAAATTAGAAGTTGTGGTAGTTTATGGTTCCTGCTGAGGAGTGATTTCTTATATTAATGATGATGTGCCTGCGAATGCTTAGTTGCCCTCTCTATTCGTCTCCAGCATTTGGAAGAAACAGGTTCTGTATACATTCTATTAATAAATTCCAAGCTCTTCATTTTTGCAAGTCGCCATTAATATTTTGGTTGAATTATTCCGATACTTGATCGGAAATAACCTGGTAATGTGTGCTTGGGTCTAGGTGTCTGCAAAGGATTGTTTGGTTCTGTTTAAGGAGGATGTGCACATGTATGAATTGACTAAAGTTTTCTGCTTCCGTTTGCGACAACAGTGTGGGACATGCAGTATAACAAATGCTACCAATGCGATTGAGATTGTGCCTTCCGTGCTGTAGTAATTGAGGAAGGAATAAGGATGGAAATACATGCGTAGGAGAGAACTTGATGCAGGTTCCCTTTGCTACAAGTCCATCTGGTTGCTTCAACAAATGGGATGAAGTTGCATGCTTTGTGACCTTGACTTGTTGTCCATAACTCACTTCTGTACCTATATGATGTATTCCTGATTTTTCTTTTTATTAATTTCTAGCTTGTTACCAATGTTAAGTGACCCACATTCAATCATGAAGTAGGTGTTGTTCCATTCTTGTCCATGCCAACAAACGAAGCGAAGTTCCCAAGTTCTGTCAATTTGCGGCAATTCGTATGTGGCTACGTAGCCAGATTTTTTGTAATTTCAAAATGGAGAAAATACACTACACGATCAGTTTCATGTGAACCTTTCATTGCTCTTGTATGTCAGAATTGAGTAAACGTTACAAAGAATGTGAGGGGATTAGCAGTTGAATTAAGCTGCTGAAAACGTGCGCTGAAGGATCTGAGGTCATCTATGTACTGTATGTCTATGTGTATCCGCGTGTGTGTGTGTGTGTGTGTGTGAGAGAGAGAGAGAGAGAGAGAGAGAGAGAGAGAGAGAGAGAGAGAGAGAGAGAGAGATGAAAGTTCAGTCGTCGAAATGAACAAGTCAGTCCCCTTATCCCCCATATTTCAGGTGCTTAACATCAGGTCGATCTCCAAGTTTTATGGAGTAGAATCCAGGAGAGAGACAAAGAAAACTTAGCATTATTCAGTGCCATCGCCCCTTGCATGTGATTTCCTTTCATCTTTAATTGTTATATGAAGGTTTATGATAAGGATTCAGCAGTTTACATAGAAGCTTGATTGTCTCCTTGTTCATGTATTGCCTCCAACCTGTTATCTCTTGAGATACACTCTTTGAATTGGGATTCATGATTTCAAAGTCGGATCAGGATCAAACTTCAGATTTTGAACTCTCGATTCTGAAGAGGGCAGAGAGAGAGGGAGAACTTACCATTTTTTTTTTAATGGAGGTTCATTTTAAATGGAGAGACAACTCTACAGGTGAATGGGCATAGTACTCATGGGACCCCCCCTCCATATTCCATAAAGCAGGGGTTAGACAAGATTACAACTAGTTACAATTGGTTTAGATTGGCCAAAGCATTACATGTTTAACTCAAGGGTTGAACACGAGACTTTCACCTCGAGAGGCTAATGCCAAACCAATACACCTACAGGACGTGGATAGAGAGAAACCATTATTGAATGCCATTGTGCTATGTTAAATGCTCTCTTATGGTCTACCATGTGACTACCATTATTGAGTACCATTGTGCTAGGTCTACCATGTGACTTCCTTTCACCTTTGATTATGCTAAGGACTCAGCAAGTGTCCATGCATAGCTCCTTTGATTGGGGCCTTTGCCTCTCTAAGTTGGGGTGGGGGTTCAACCCTCGTGGGTTGCAATGGGACATCCCTCACCACTTGCATGGTGAGTAGTTTAATTCGGTTGCTTTGGGGGATCATTGAGCCTTCAATCATTCCAGTTGAATCCATACCTTCAGGCAAACCTAGTTCAAACCAATTCTCTCATCTAACCTTAGGCCACCCCTTTCTAGTTGCTACCTTAGAAGATTTCATATCAAAGTCATTGCCAAGCATTCAACCCCTGCTTTGTGAGATTCTGGGGTTCCCATAAGTGTTATGTCCAGCCTTCGTTGTACTTTCTAAGATCGAAGGATCGAACCTCCTTATAAAATGGATTCAGCAGTTTACAAAGAGCCTTAATTATCTTCTCATTCACATACTATCTTCAACCTGTTATATATTCACGTGTTTAACGTTAGGTCGACCTTCGACTTTTGAACCTTGAGAGAGAGAGAGAGAGCGCTTAGATTATTTAGTGCCATTGTGCCATATTAAAATATCTTCTCTATGGTCTATCATCTGACTTCCTTTCGTCCTTAATTACAATGAGCCTTGATTCAGCAGTTTTGGTAAGAATTCAGCAGTTTACAACGAGCCTTGATTCAGGAGGTTCTGGTAAGAATTCAGCAGTTTACAACGAGCCTTGATTCAGGAGGTTCTGGTAAGGATTCAGCAGTTCACAACGAGCCTTGATTGTGTCCTTGATTGTGTCCTTGATTGTGTCCTTGATAGACTCTTTTAATAGAGCGATTCAGTAGTTTACAAAGAGCCTTGATTGTCTTCTCCTTCCTCAATTGTCTTCAACATGTTACCTATTGAGATAGACCCATTTAATTGGGATTCAGGTGTTTGACATCAGGTTGACCTTTGGGTTTTGAACTTTGGACTCCACACTCCAAATAGAGAGAGAAAGAGAGAGAGAGAAAGAGAAAGAGAGAGAAAACTTAGCATTATATATATATATATATATATATATATATATATATATATATATATATATATATATATATATATATATATATATATATATATATATATATATATATATATATATATATATATATATATATATATATATATATATATATATATATATATATATATATATATATATAATGAATGTTCAACAAGTGTCTACTCCCCCGAGCTTTAACTTTGAAAGAACAATTGTACAGATGAATGAGTATAGTATCCGTGGGACCCCTCATATCCCACAAAGCATGGGTTAAACAAAATTACAATCGGTTTCAACTGGTTTTAGATTGGTCAAAGCCATTACATATCCATCTAGCATTATTTAGTGGTTGAATCTTTGGTTTGTTGAACCTAGCATTATTTAGTTTAGTGTCATTGTGCCATATTAAAATATGTTCTGTATGGTCTACCATGTGACTTTGATTCATCTTTAATTATTATTAAAAGGTTATGGTAAGAATTCAGTTGTTCACAATGGGCCTTGATTGTCTCCTCGTTCCTATACTACCTTCAACCTGTTATCTATTAAGATAAACTCTTTTAATAGAGGGATTCAACATTGTGAACTTGATTATCTATTGTAAGTAACATTCTTGTAGTTTACAGTGAGCCTTCAACCTATTATCTATTAAGATCGACTCTTTTAATAGAGGGATTCAATTGTTTACAAAGATCCTTGTTTGTGTTCTCGTTCTTGTACTGTCTTCAACCTGTTATCTATTAAGATAGACTCTTTTGTCCCAGTTCGCTGGCTTAGTGGTTGGGCTTCTCGCCTCTTGAGGCGGGGGGCGAGGGTTCAATCCCCGGCAGCAACATGTAAGGGACATGTAATCTGGAAAGATGTTGCATTGTGGCTGAGTGCCATCGTTTATCTATCCCTGCGGTAGTGTTGACCGTCATTTAACCAAATCATGTAAACCCCTGTTCTTGTGGGATAAGGGGGGTCCCATGGGTACTATGCCCTTCCTTGTACAGTTGTAATTTCAAAGTTAAAGTCTGGGGGAGTAGGCCTCGGTCGAACCTCCATTTAAAAAAAAAAAAAAAGATAGACTCTTTTAACTTGGATTGATGATGTTTCACGTCAAGTTGCCCTTCACGTTTTGAACCGTGGACTCCACACTCCAGAGAGAGAGAGAGGGTAGTTTTCTTCACTTTTTGAGGTACAATCATTTTTCTACATCAGGATATTTTAGTCAGGGTACGTCTTGATAGGGTAGTTCTCTTCAACTTTTTGAGGTACAGTCATTTTTCTACATCAGGGTATTTTAGTCAATGTCCATGGTTGAAAGCAGTGATGTATTTCGTATGTTGGCTATTGAGGATGGTACCAATTATCCATTATGGACTTATATGATGCGTTGTATATGGGTTGCAAAAGGAATGTAGAATATTGTGTAGGGTGTTGAATAATGTCCTATTACACCTACAAATACAATTATTGAAGGTGATGCAGATGGTGTTGAAGATGGTGATATTCTTTAGGTTCATGTTCATGCTACGATTCCTAGTGCACTTTCTACAGTGCAACTTCATTGGGATGGTAGAGGTGCTCAGGCACATTCATTAATAGCCTTGTTTGTCAAAAGTGCCATTATTTCTCACGTTTGCTCCTCCAAAATAGCAAAGGATGCTTGGGATACACTTACCACTTTATACCAGGCAAGGAATGAGGCTCGTGTTGTTTACCATGGACAGATTTTTGCAAAAGATTAAAGATTTGAAAGAGCAATTGATTTATACTCATGGAGTCTTGTCTGATAGTTCACTTGTGTAGACTATTCTGAATGATCTTCCAAATTCACATCAGAGTTTTGCTTATACTCTTTGATTGATGATAAAAGGCAATCCAAATGCCTTAACATTTGAGGAGTCAGTCTCTTTTCTCTTGCAGGAATATGAGTCTAGGTAGAACAGGTCCATTATGCATTGTCACCTCTAGCACAATGGTGAGTGTCAATGTGATGAGATCCACATCATAAATGTCAATCAGTGTAGACGTGAGGATTGGTATGGCAACCATGAGAAAGTGAAGGCACAAGTGTGTGAGTGAGAAGCACACTAATATGCACACACATACACACACCCGTAGACACAAGGCAAGAGCAAAGAGAGGAACAATGGGTGCTTTCAATTATCCAAGATCTCTTTTACAAAAGCTCTTTCCTCTCACAAGCTAACCCCAAAACTGAGCTCTCTAGCTCTTTTTATAGTTTCGTGCTAGCTTTGGCCCTATCCAGACCTGATGTCTAGCCTAGTTAAAAATTAGGTTCCAAGGCTTATTTGAGGGCCCAGATGAAGTCTAAAAATTATAAAAATTGATATGTAGGTACTTCTAACACTCCTCAAGCTCGAGGACTCATCAACTTGTAGAAAATGGACTTGGAACTATTAAAAACAATATTTACAATGTGGTCTAGTGATGAAAATTACTTTTGATTGAAAATAAGTTATGAAAAAAATGATTAGGCCCATTCTTTGTCGGATCTGCATAATGTTTCCTTCTCCTTGCTCCTTCTAGATCCTTGCTTTAACCTTCTTGTCTGTTGGCACTTCTAACACGACCTCCTCTCTAGTATCTGTCACCCCTAATAGACCTTTGTTTTTTAGGGTGGTCAATGTAGTATTGGATGACGTTGGTGGCCAACTCGTGTTCTCGGAGCCTTAATCCTTTTGTCAGATCAATTTGCAATGCATCCCAAATGATGCACTGAAGATATTTGGTTGTGGCATCGTGTAATACTCTGAATACATGTCTTGCTCACAGGCAAATAAGTGAAGCAAGTGTGTTGGTGTTGATGTTAACACTCTTCTAATGTATGAAATTGGACACTTTCATTGTCTTCCTCAAGAGTTGTAATGTGTTGTTATAATTTTGCAGAGCAATCTTGTAACATTCTGTTGTGTGCCTCTAGTTGATGGTATCTTGTCTGTTGAAGCTGAAGGTCATGGACAAAGCACAAGAGCACATCAAAGAGGTGGACACACAAGAAGAAGGAGCAAGTAGGAACTCCAAGAAGTGTATGTCAAATTTTCAAAAGAAATCCCTACAAAAATAGTGATTTTCATCACTAAAAACCATTGTAAATACTATTTTCTATTTTTATAACTCCATTTTGTTCAAGCCGAGGAGTCCTTGAGCTTGAGGAGTATTAGAAGTACCGTCATACCAATTTTCATAATTTTTAGACTTCGTTTGAGCCCTCAAATAAGCCCTGGAACCTAATTTTTAACTAGGCCGGACACTAGGTCTGGACAGGGCGAAAACTACTCAAAAAACTATAAAAAGAGCTAGAGAGCTCATTTTTTAGGTTAGCTTGTTAGAGAATAGAGCTTTTGTAATAGAACTCTTTTTGCAATCAAAGCTTTCCATTGTTCCTCTCTTTGATATTGCCTTGTGTGTGTGTGTGTGTATTGTTGAAGATAAATGTACAAGCTCATTTTCATATGAGCCATGCTTGGATAAATTTACCAAATATAAAGATAAAGGAAAAGGAGAGAAAAAAAGGAAAAAATAATAAAAGAAAAAGTCTAGTCAAAACTTCATGATGAGTAAGAGATACAATATCTTGCCTTGTAGTTAGTAGCATGTAGTGGAGAAAGTGGTGAGTTAAGAAGGAGGCACAAACTTCTTCACATGCTCATTGGTTATAAAAGTGAAGTGGGAGCACATTCAAAAGAAGGAGAGAAAGAGGCAAGAGCTCCCAGTAGTCGGATCTAGCCATTTTGTCATTTTGGTTTTCCCTTAAGACTCCTTCTAGCCGCACGTCAGTTTGTACACAGCTCTGTTGCAGAGCTCATATCTCAGTGCATATGTAACCATTTTGTGCGTTTAAACATTCATTAGAAAGCTTATCTTGTGTACTTTTTGCATATCAAATATCTCTTTGAAAGCTTATGTAATTTGTGAGATATCAGTGAAAGAGTGAAGTCCAGTTTTTCAGTATACCTATGTAGATAGGTAGTCTATTTTGGTCGGTTCAGTTTCCCGACCAAAACATATCCAAATTGTGTGATTTTTATCTTGTTGGAAATCCCTTTGCATCTACTTTCACTGTCTCAAATATCTTATTCAGATCATTCATACTCTGTGAGATATCTGTCAGAGAGTAAAGTTCAGTTTTACAGTGTACTTATGTGTGCAGGTGGTCTATCTTAATGAGTTGAGTTTCCTGATCAAAACTCATCCAAATTACTTGATTTTTAGCTTGTTGGAAAGCTATTTGTGTCTATTTTCTTTGTACCAAATATCTTTCTCAAAGGATATATATTCAGAGAGCTATCAATCCGAGAGTGAAGCTCAGTTCTTTAGCATACTTGTGTGGACAAGTAGTTCATCTTTGACAGTTGTGTTTCCTAATCAAAACTTGTCCAAATTAAGTCATTTATAGCTTGTTAGAAAGCTCTCTTTGTCTACTTTGATTGACTAAAGCATCAAGTCCATTTGGGTTTTGTGTTGAGAGCAGCAAGCTTTCTAAGGTGCAGATGTTTGTCCAACTGTTGGACATACAAGGGTGGTTCACTACACATTTCCGTTGCGCATAGGAGAACTCATTCTCCACAGTTGGTATCAGAGCAAACTTGTTCTTGAAGCTTCATCAACAGAGCTGGAGGTGAAGCAAAGCAAAAGAGGAGCTACAAAACAAGAAGGAGCTTCACAAACGCAAGAGCAAAGGACTATAACTATTCGAGGTAACTCTCAAAGTCTTTGATACTCTTCAATGGCTGACTTGGGTCAACAAGTAGAGAAGTTGGATAAGGATAACTATCCCATGTGGAGGTTTAGAATGACCAACTACCTAATGGGCAAAGGCTTATGGGGTATTGTGAGCGGCGATAATGCTCAACCTCAAATCAATCAAGCTTTGACCACCGAAGTCCAAAGGAGGCAAGCAAAAGAATGGGAAGAGAGGAATAGGAGAGTCATGTTCCTCATTTTGCAAGTCATTGCTAATGCCATGGTAGGTCATATTCAACATCTAGAGAAAGCTAAGGATGCTTGGGAAGCTCTTGAAAGGATGTATTCAACAAATACCAAAGCTAGGAAACTTCAACTCAAGAATGAGTTGAATACAATCAAGAAAAGTTCGAGTCAATCCATAGCTTAATATACTTTGAAGATTAAGGAGCTAAGCGATGCTTTAGCTTCTATTGGCACAACGGTTGAAGATGAAGATCTTGTGTGTTATACTCTCAATGGCTTGAGAGAAGATGAAAGATGGAAGCCTTTTATAACTTCCATTAACTTGAAAGATGCATATCCAGGTTTTGAACAACTAATCCCTCATCTTATCACAGAAGAGCTTAGCTTCGGTGGTCCCAAAGGAAAGGACAGCCACAACCAAATGTTATATGCAGGTCGAGGCAAAGGAAGAAACTCAAGAGGAGGCTCAAGAGGAAAAGGAAGAGTTCACAACCACTCCAACTACAATCAAAACAATTCGGAAGACAACAAGGATGCATCAAATGCCAACACACAAGGAAGAGGTCGAGGTAGAAGTAGAGGAAGAGGCCGAAGCTCCTACAATTCTCATAAAGGTATAACATGCTATCATTGTGGTAAAGTAGGACACTATGCTAGTGATTGTTGGCTGAAGAATGGAAGACCAAATGGAGGCAATCAAAGGAACCAAAGCAACTATGCGAGCACCTCAAGTGAAGGAAGCAAGGACACACTACTTGCAATGAGACATGAGTATAGAAGCTCTTGTGAAGATGACAAAAAATTGTACATTGATTCAGGTTGTAGTAACCATATGTCATGCCAAGGAAGTTTGTTCACTAATCTACAGGTACCAAGTGGAAAAGGATGTGTTGAAACAGGTGATGATACTCAACGCATGATTGAACACATTGGAGATATAAGGCTTGGAGATACAAGTAGAGCAAAGGTACTATCTAATGTTCTTCATGTTCCTACAATTTCAAAGAACTTGATTTCAGTAGGACAAATGGTAGAGAAGGGTTATCATGTCATATTCAATGAGAATGGGTGCTTCATAAAGAATCCAAAGGAAGGCTTCAAGGTCATTGCTCGAGGTAGAAGAGAAGGAATGATGTTCACTTTGGATGTCCAACATCCACATGGAAAGGTCATGTACATTCAATGTGGGAACAAGAAGATTTCAGAGCTGGACTTATGGCACAAAAGAATAGGACACATCAACATTCCAAAGCTGAAGGACATGAGCAAACATGAAGTGGTAAGAGGTCTTCCAAAATTTAATAGCATGAGTTATGTGAAGCTTGTCAACTAAGAAAGCAAACGAGGCAGCCATTCAAGAGGAGCAATTATGTGGCTCCAAATGTCTTGGACTTGATACATACAGATGTATGGAGACCAACCCAAGAGGCATCAATGGCTGGTAATAGATTCTTTGTCACCTTCATTGATGATCACTCAAGAAAGGTATGGTTGTTTTGTATGAAGCAAAAATCAGAGGTGTTTTCTATATTCAAAAGATTCAAAGTTGAAGTTGAAAAAGAAACAAGGTCTATCAAAACCTTAAGGTCCGATGGTGGAGGAGAATACTTCTCCAAAGAATTTTCAGATTTTCTACAAGATAATGGAATCAAAAGGCAATTCACTTGTAGGTATACACCACAACAAAATGGAGTAGCTGAGAGGAAAAATAGGCAAATTGCTGAAATTGCAAGATGCATGCTCAACGAGATGAAGGTACCATTGTACTATTGGGCTGAAGCTACCACAACCGCCATTTACTTGATGAATAGGTGCACAATATCGGGAATACATCACTTGACTCCAGAAGAGGTATATTCCGGTAAGAAACCTGATCTTACACACCTCAAAGTGTTTGGATGTGTTTGCTTTGTTCACATTCCACGAGAAGTTAGAACAAAGATGGAACCAAGATGAGAAAAATGCATTTTCATCGGCTACTCAACGGAGCAAAAAGGATACAAGTGTTACAACCCTAGAACAAAGGAATTAAGAGTCTCGCGAGATGTGGTCTTTGATGAACTAAGACCATGGTATGAAGATAAAGGAAAGGAAAAGATTCTTGAAGAAGATTGTGATGACTATGCAGGAACAAATCAAAGAGAAGTTCAACAATCAAGCACAAAGGCTTCAGGTCCAGAGGCATCTACATCAAATGAAGAATGTTCAACATGGAGGGGGAGCCATTCTTTGTCTCCAAATTCAGCTCATAGTAGAGCCAAAGATGCAAGTGCTACTCCAAACAGTGAGGTAGATGCAAGTGAAGAAGAATATGAAGAGGTAATCACTCCGATGGTAAAGCTAAATAGGTTAAAGAAGCAACTCTCTAAAGGCAATGAAAGAAGATCTTCAAGGACAAGGTAACCAACTCAAAGGTTGAGTTATGATAGTTTTATGGTGACACATTTTGCATACATGATGCAGGTTATCAAAGATAAAGAGCCTGAGACATATGAAGAAGCTTGCACAGAAAAGGAATGGAAGCAAGCTATGAAAGAGGAGATCAAAGCTCTCAAAGATAATCACACATGGGAGCTAGTGCCAAAGAAAGAAGGTATGAAGATTGTTCCAAACAAATGGGTGTTTAAAGTAAAGAGGAATGCTGATGGTTCACTAGCTAGATATAAAGCTAGATTAGTTGACAAAGGATTTAAACAAACACAAGGCATAGATTATGATGAGTTTTCAGCCCTGTTGCAAAGATGGGAACTATCCGAACCTTAATAGCAATTGGTGCTTCAAGGAGATGGCCATTATATCAACTGGACATCAAAAATGCCTTTCTCAATGGAGAACTACAAGAAGAGGTATACATGAGTCAACCGGTTGTATTTGAAGATGAAAACCATCCAGATTTTGTTTGCAGGTTGAAGAAGGCACTTTATGGCTTGAAGCAAGCACCAAGAGCATGGAATCAGAGATTGGTAGAGTATCTAACTAAGTGTGGATACAACCCAAGTAGTGCAGATCCTTCGTAAACATGAAGAAGGAAGAAAATAGAGAGGTATATATTTGCATATATGTCGATGACCTCATCATAACAGGAAACGATGTTACAGGGATTAAAGATATCAAAAGGAAGCTTGGTAAGGAGTTTAAAATTTCAGATCTTGGGGAGCTGAAATATTTTTTAGGAATTGAAGTTGTTTATGGAAAGAGTGGCATCTACTTGATGCAAAGGAAGTACCTGTTGGATGTTCTTTTCAGATTTGGAATGAGTGAATGCAAACCACTCACTCAACCCATGGACACAAATACAAAGATTTGTTCAAATGATGGAGAACCATTGGAAGATGTAACGACATACAGAAGCATTGTAGGATCATTGATCTATGCAAACATTACAAGACCTGATTTGTCTTATGTTGTTGGTGTACTTTCTCAGTTTATGCAAGCCCCGACAAGTGAACACTTAAATTCAGCCAAGAGAGTGTTGAGATACATAAAGCATACAGTTAATCACGCTTTGTTTTACAAGTTTGATGAAGAATTGCAGGTCAAAGGCTTTAGTGATGCTGATTGGGCAGGCTCAAAGGAAGATAGAAGATCAACCTCGGGTTATGTGTTCATGATAGGAAGCAAACCTATCACGTGGAGCTCAAAGAAACAACCTACTGTTGCACTTTCATCTATGGAGGCTGAATACAGAGGATTAGCATTTGCCACATGTGAAGCAATGTGGATTAAAAAGATTTTGGCTGATCTTGGAGTGCAAGTTGGAACCATCCCTATATATGGTGATAACATGTCAAGTATCTACTTGGCAAGCAATCCTATGTTTCATGCAAGGAGCAAGCACATAGAGGTCCACTACCATTATGTAAGGGAGAAGGTGCTGAGCAAAAAAGATGTGGAGATAAAGTTCATTAGAACCAAAGAGCAGGTTGCAGATATTTTTACAAAGTTCTTGGATGCTTCTAAACTCAAAGGCTTCAAGGATGTGAAAAATTTGCAGGACATGGATGAAGATAACTCCCAAATGAGCTTGAGGGGGAGTGTTGAAGATAAAATTTTTATATGAGCCATGCTTGGATAAATTTACCAAATATAAAGATAAAGGAAAAGGAGAGAAAAAAAGGAAAAAATAATAAAAGAAAAAGTCTAGTCAAAACTTCATGATGAGTAAGAGATACAATATCTTGCCTTGTAGTTAGTAGCATGTAGTGGAGAAAGTGGTGAGTTAAGAAGGAGACACAAACTTCTTCACATGCTCATTGGTTATCAAAGTGAAGTGGGAGCACATTCAAAAGAAGGAGAGAAAGAGGCAAGAGCTCCCAGTAGTCGGATCTAGCCATTTTGTCATTTTGGTTTTCCCTTAGACTCCTTCCAGCCGCACGTCAGTTTGTACACAGCTTTGTTGCAGAGCTCATATCTCAGTGGATATGTAACCATTTTGTGCGTTTAAACATTCATTGGAAAGCTTATCTTGTTTACTTTTTTCATATCAAATATCTCTTTGAAAGCTTATGTAGTTTGTGAGATATCAGTGAAAGAGTGAAGTCCAGTTTCTCAGTATACCTGTGTAGATAGGTAGTCTATTTTGGTCGGTTCAGTTTTCCAACCAAAACATATCCAAATTGCGTGATTTTTGTCTTGTTGGAAATCCCTTTGCATCTACTTTCATTGTGTCAAATATCTTATTCAGATCATTCATACTCTGTGAGATATCTGCCAGAGAGTAAAGTCCAGTTTTACAGTGTACTTATGTGTGGAGGTGGTCTATCTTGATGAGTTGAGTTTCATAATCAAAACTCATCCAAATTACTTGATTTTTAGCTTGTTGGAAAGCTATTTGTGTCTACTTTCTGTATACCAAATATCTTTCTCAAAGAATATATATTCAGAGACCTATCAGTCCGAGAGTGAAGCTCAGTTCTTCAGCATACCTGTGTGGACAAGTAGTTCATCTTTGACAGTTGTGTTTCCTAATCAAAACTTGTCCAAATTAAGTCATTTATAGCTTGTTAGAAAGCTCTCTTTGTCTACAGCAAGCTTTCTAAGGTGCAGATGTTTGTCCAAGTGCTGGACATACAAGGGTGGTTCACTACACATTTCCGTTGCGCATAGGAGAACTCATTCTCCACATGTATGTGTGTGCATGTTGGTGTACTTTCACTCACACACTTGTGCCTTCACTTGCTCGCGGTCTTCATACCGGTTCTCACGTCTCCGCGGATTGACAAGTAAAGGAGGTGGTGCTTACGCTTGAGCTACACCAAATTTTGGCGCCGTTGCCGGGGAGAGAGCTTCGAGGATGAGCGTTGTGATGGTAAGATCGTAGATCTACGACGTTGGAAGGTAAAAAAAACTGTCATTTTTGTTCATTTTCTGATTTTTCTTCTTCATCGTCATCATCATCACCATCTCCATCTTCTTCCATCTTCTTCTTCGTAGAAATTTCTTGTGTTTTAGTGCATTTTCATCATTTTCATACCATCTTTCATGCATTATTGTGCGAGGAGGAGTTAGGAAGTGCAAGAGAGTGCAAGCGCTGTGTTTTTTCATGATTTTCTGCACATACGGAGCTCGCCATTGCTCGGCACTCAGAAATTCGAAGTTCCCACCAAAAAACACGATTCTGTGATGAAAATCGCGATTCTGTGAAAATTCAAATTTTTTTTGAAAATCGTGATTCTTTGTTTCCCGCTGAAAAGCCTTTTGAAAAGAACACGATTCTCTGGTCATTCTCAGAATCACGATTCTGTGGTTGTGCTCAAAATCACGATTCTCTAAATTTTTGGAAACCACGATTCTCTGAGACAAAATCGCGATTCTCTAGAACACGATTCTCGGTTGGCAATCGTGATTTTCACTCTAAATTTCTGAAAACCACAATTCTGAGACAAAATCGCGATTTTCAAAACACGATTCTGTGAAAACATAATTCTCTGCTTAAAATCGTGATTCTCAAAAACACGATTCTCTGCTCAAAATCGCGATTCTCAACAACACGATTCTCTGCTCAAAATCGCGATTCTCACAAATCACGATTTTCAACAAAAACACAATTTTGTGAAAACACGATTCTCAAGGTACAAAATCGTGATTCTTTGATTTCACACAATCACGATCCTCTGATTTCACACAATCGCGATTCTCTGATTTCACACAATCGCGATCCTCTGATTTCACACAATCACGATTCTCTAATTTCACACAATCGCGATTCTCTGATTTCACACAATCGCGATCCTCTGATTTCACACAATCGTGATCCTCTGATTTCACACAATCGCGAGCCTCTGATTTCATACAATCGCGATTCTCTGATTTCATACAAAATCGTGATTTTTCCATAAGTGCTTGTTTGCCTGTTTTGACCCCCAGGAGCCTGATTTGACATAACTTTTTCATGCAAAGTCCATTTTTTGAGCTCTATAGCTCGTTGGAAAGCTCGTTTCGAATCCTACATAGTCTCAACTATTTTTTATAGAATAATGCATTGATTTTTAGATAGGACAATTTGAAGTTGACCTTCAGGTGGGACCTAGAACCCAAGGGGACTCCAAAGGATTTTTGAACCATACCAAGGGGAAATTTTGGACTCTTAGCCAAAGCTTATGAACCTGAGATCTGGTAGACACCTATGCAAGGATACACAAAGCAGTAGATCTTCTCAATCCAGTGTCAACCATACAACTAAGTCTTGGGCACAACAACTAAGTGGTTGTCCTTACGTACTAAACTCTGACACAAGTGACTCAGAAATGTCTTTTAGCATGGGGGAACCTGCAGGTGGCTCAGGAACTGTGCATCTACAAACACTAGAAGGACCCTATAAACCACAATTGGAATATATTCGGACCAACCGATTAGGTGCTCGCATCTATGAGGATGGCTTGAGGCGATCAGTGGTCCAACTCAAAAATCCAGATCAACCCTTTGGACTTGAACACCCAGTGGTCAAGTTCGAAGAGGGTTCATACATTGATAAGGAAGGAACCATGTATGTGGTCACCAACCTACCAGATAGGACTGATGAGTTTGGAAATATCATTCCTGAGAATGAGATAGGAGACCTAGAACAAGGAAATGTAGGACAAGGACCCCAGACTCCTAGAGGAAAGTCAGTTTTGACCAGAGTGATCACTCCAGATTGGATTCCTCAAGATAACAAAAGCATAGAACTATTCTTGAATAGAGAAACAGAGGAAGCCTTTTGGAGATTCAAGCCAGATCAACCTAGCCAATTGGGCATAGTCATCATCTACGAGTTCAAGGACCCAGAGATACCAGGAAAAGTTGTCTACTTGGATAACACATCAGAGAAAGTGTTCTTGGTAACAGAACATGATAGACATGCATATACTTGGAAGAGTGAATTGATTTCCCCTCCATCAAGATCCAATGTTTCCCATGGCCTCCAAGGAGTAGGATCATCCCAAGCTCATGAAGCCCAAAGAGAAAGGAATAGAGAGAGACCTCAGGTAAGTTTTGCACACACTGTGGGCAGAAATAGAGCAGGATTTGAAAATGAAAGACCTGAAAGAGAGAGACATCAAGCACATAGGCAACAAAGAGATGAACATGATTTTCCATTGCCTAGACCCTGAGAGCACACAAGAACCCTTAGACCCACTCAAGTGATCAAGGCAATGAAGAATTATTTTGACGGGTCAGGAGATCCTTATGATCATGTGGCCCAGTTCAAACAAGTGTTAAGAGCTGAACAGGTTGAGGATTTGTTCACCCAGTACAAGGCATTTGGTTTGACTCTTAAGGGCACTGCCTTGGCTTGGTTTCAACCACTGAGTAGTCAAAACTATCGCGATATAGGTCAACTGCTAGATGAATTCATTGTAGAATTTTCCAAGAGTGGTATTAGGCATAACACATCATCTTTGATCCACAATTTCAAGCAGACACCCCAAGAAACAGTGCGACTAGCAGGTAGAAGGTTCAGACAGTACCTAGAAAGATGCCCTGCTCTAGAGTTACCCACACCAGCCAAACAAGTGGCTTTGTTCTTAGATGGCTTACTGAGCACAAAGTTAAGATCATATGTGTACCTGAAAGAGCCCAGATCCATAGAAGAGTGTGTGCGGACATGTATTGACATAGAAGACAACTTGGGTGAGGAGTTAGGACTATCCAAACTCTATCAAGATTCTGATAGTTCTACTAGTCATACTTCGAGAATCTCCACTGGAATAGATGAGATAGCTGAGCAAGTTGCCAAGAAGCTAGGAGTCCAAAATAGACAAACACAGAGCGTCACCTCATTGAACCGATGTTATACCTCCGGAGGGGACCACATGGCTAACGTATGCCCAATGCAAAACCAAAACATTAGAGAAAGGAATACTCCATATTGCACTATTGAGAGAAAATACACGAACCACATGGCTCAAGATTGTCCCTACAATAGGCAAGCTGTTAGACAAAATTATCAACAACCTTACCCACAAGGTAGGTATCAGAACCAATACCAACAGCCTTATTATAAACCACAACAACAATATCAGGCACCATATAGGCCACAACCAGTCTTGGGAAACCAACCACCAGCTCCTGCCAATACAATTCCAGTTAAGTATGCAGTGGTAGAAGAGAACCTTAATAGAGCATTGGTGCCAGTGACCCCACTGATCTCAGGGAATGACTCTCATGCTCATAGTTCAGACTACTCCCATGAAGGTAGTCCACATGCTTATTACACAGAGTCACATGAACATAGTGAGATTTACCCGTATCAATATGAGGCACAACCTATGGAACAAAATTGGGAGCCTGAATACTCCAATGTCATGTACACAAATGCTAACCCTAGGCCCCAATTGAGACAAGCAAGAGCACAAGCCCCTAGATTGTCAGGGCGACCATTTCATTCGTGATTGTCCCCACCCACAAGCTCCGAGTCAAGGTCAGGCTATCACAATACAAGCTTTTTGTCCTGAATGTGGCAAAGAACATCTCCCCAGAGATTGTCCAAGAAACCCCTCCAGTGCACCCAAGATTACACCCATTAATGTGGTAGGCTTAGTGGCCGATTCAAGTTCAAGTAGCAGTAATGTGGCACCTGTACAGGCAGTTACTAGGGCACAAGCATTAAAACAAGATAAACCAGCAAAACAATCGGAGTCGAGTGAATCAAGAGAGCCTAGTAAGAGGAAAACAAGAACATGGAAGGATACCAGAGAAAAGGCCAATCGTAAGTGGAATAAAAAGTTATCAGAACTAGAAGAAAGCTTGAAAGACGCAAAAACAAAAATAGAAGACATTGCATCTCAAAACCCCTCGCATGCTGAAACTCCATCCACTCCATCTCATCCCACCCCACCACCCATTGTAAATAGGCCACAACCAGGGTCTGTTCTTGTAGATCCAACCCCAGAAGGCTTGGACATGATGTTCAAGGCTTACCAGGCTCGACTTCAAGAAGGGCCTACAGCTGCAAACCTAGACAAGAGTTACCCTAGAGCAGATTTAGAGATTGAACGGATGAAAATGTGCATGAAAATGGTAGAACAAGCTCAAGCTATACTTGAGACTAGTCAAAAATTCAATCAGACAAGCTTTGTCCAACCAGATTTGCATTTCCAGGGCTTACTGGAAAGATTAGAGCAGTTGGTAAACAAACCACAAGTTTCTTTACCTCCACAAAATGTAATGATGCATTGTTCCAAGTGCATATCATTTCTAGGTAAGTTTCCAAGAGGGTTTTCTGCCAAGTCGGTTGAAAAGTATTACCTTTCTGCACTACCAATGGTAAGTCCTCTAGCTAAAATTGTGTCACGAACGTGGGTGTCTTCCCCGTGACTCTCTTATTTTTTGCATATAATCAGCCAGAATTACAAAATATGGCCTATATTGGAGTTCAAATGTCATGATGAGTTGCCTAGGTGCCAAGTGTTGGAAATAAGTGGATTGCAACACGGTTTCTTCTATGACATGCATGGCTTGATTTTGCACCACTCTGTGATCTTCATGGGTGCGCCGAATGTCTTCTACTTGCTTTAACCATGGGAGACGATTCTCAGTATTTGGCAAATGATGCGGTGAAAAGAGGAGACAGGATCAGCCACTCAAAAGATCTCATCAGTGGACCATCAACATAGGTGACATTCATCAACAATGTTCCATCCCAAAGGCCGAGTGTACAACACGAAGAGATGAACATCGATCGACCTTCTCCATGGTAAGTATCTTTACTTTGGAAACATCATAACCATGATAGCTTAGGAAACCTCTCCATCGGCATACCCTTAAGCACGTAGCTCAAGACCCCAATTTTTGCACCATCCTTCCTCCAATGCATTTTTCCAAGTAAGCATGCATAGGGCTACATTACAAGGTCGTGCACAAGGCACATATTTTACTCAACCCATGCACGAACACACTTACCCATCATTCATTATGGGTTATGAGTACGAGGCATGAGCTACATAGGAATATCATCTTTGAAAGATTTGGAGGACATCAATGGAGGCCCACCATGTCACAATCATGCTGGAATCCAAGGAAGGAGCGCATACCAAGGGACAACAACTTCCAAAGGATTTTAGTGACAAATGAAGAACCGGACAATCAACCCTGCCACATTTGGAAGGTAGACGGATCTTGTTCCTACCAAACAGACACTACCTCCTAAAGCACTACATGGAACAACCATTACAACAAGGGTCTGTCAGGGACAACAAACTCGAGAGGGGGGGAGTGTTGAAGCTGAAGGTCAAGGACAAAGCACAGGAGCACATCAAAGAGGTGGACATACAAGAAGAAGGAGCAAGTAGGAGCTCCAAGAAGTGTATGTCAAATTTTCAGAAGAAATCCCTACAAAAATAGTGATTTTCATCACTAAAAACCATTGTAAATACTATTTTCTATTTTTATAACTCCATTTTGTTCAAGCCGAGGAGTCCTCAAGCTTGAGGAGTATTAGAAGTACCATCGTACCAATTTTTATAATTTTTAGACTTCGTTTGAGCCCTCAAATAAGCCCTGGAACCTAATTTTTAACTAGGCCGGACACTAGGTCTGGACAGGGCCAAAACTACTCAAAAAACTATAAAAAGAGCTAGAGAGCTCATTTTTGAGGTTAGCTTGTTAGAGAATAGAGCTTTTGTAAGAGAACTCTTTTTGCAATCAAAGCTTTCCATTGTTCCTCTCTTTGATCTTGCCTTGTGTGCGTGTGTGTGTGTATGTGTGTGCATGTTGGTGTACTTTCACTCACACACTTGTGCCTTCACTTGCTCGCGGTCTTCATACCGGTCCTCACGTCTCCGCGGATTGACAAGTAAAGGAGGTGGTGCTTACGCTTGAGCTACACTATCCTAAGTTGCGTTATACATTGAATCATAGTATTAAATGCAATATCTATAGATGAAGATGTAGTTTGTACATTGATCGATGCAAGGGAAAGGGAATGGGGAATGGGGAGTGTGTATGATGTGTCTAACAAAAAGGTGGGTTTAGGTGAAGTTAGTGGGAGGGGGATGGGAGATGGTGGAATTGTGGGGGGAGGGGGAGGTGTTGTAGTTGGTGAAATGTCCATGTTGTCGGATGTGGGGGTGAGTGCGGTATCATGTACATCGGAATGGCAGGTGGGGTCGAAAAAACTGCCACATCTCAGGTGGTATGTCAGGTTGCCTCTTATTTTTTTCTGCCATACAATATCTCCTGTTAATTTAATCTCAAACAGAAAAAAAAATGAGAATACATACACATATACACACACACATATGCATACACATACCCACATACACATATACACATACATATATGCATACATATACACATATACAAACATATAACATAAACACACATATACATATCCACATATATACGTACACACACATGCATGCATATACACTCATTCATACAAAATACATGCATTTATCCCACAATAATGTGTATTTGTGTATATATGAATATGTGTGTATGTGTAAATGTGTATATGTGAATATGTGTATATGTGTAAATATGTATATGTGAATTTTTTGTGTATGTAAATAATCAGATTATTAATATCAAATGCCATTATTTGTATATTCTGATCAATCGGATGGAAATCCACCACCGTCTCCTCATCCTGCAATGACTATATACTGTATGTATATCAAACATTTAATTTTAAATATATTTGATGGATACATAACTTATATATTTTTTTGTTTCTTATTATAATCAGATTCTGAACAATCAGAGGATACTCCACCACCTCCTACCCATGCAACGACTTCACATGTGTCCTCCGATAGGAATTATGATGAATTTTACTATCAAGAGCATATTATATGTTGGTGTAACTCTTGTTATGGCACATGTTGAAGACCACGATTGGAATGTATTGAACATGAGGCAGAGTATGGTACTTTTGAGCATGCATCATCACCTGGTCAATGTGATAATTGCACATTTGAGGAGCGTGAAAATAGTCATGAATCATCATACATGAGTAGAGATGTATCAAGATACGTAGTTGTCAATGCTATTACTGCATTACATGCAGGTGATGAACTATTAGTGAATTATGGATGGCGTAGACCTCCAAGAGCACCTTTTAGCTAGAGAGAATAAAAATTTTCTATCCATATTTAATAACTTATATCTTTAATTTTATGTTTAAAGTTTACTTTTTATTCATTTATGGAATACTAATGAATTTTATTTATATGTGTAGATTCCAACGTATGATGTTGATGATATTCCTCCACACCATTCACAATTTCCAGTAAGACCTCATTTATCATAAGCTTCTATGAGGAGGCTACGCAAAAGTGATCTTGTGGAATATGCAAGGTTGAAAGATCTACATTCAAAAGAAGATAAAGTACAAGATTTGTGCGACAATGATGAAGATGATGGCATGGCAGATTTTATTGAGGATTGGTATCAAAATGATAGTGAGAGCATTGATATTTCTAAAAATGAGAAATATCTTCGAGAGGAATGTCTAAAGCATATATATGAAGGAAGTCGTTTGACACGACTAAGTGCGAGCTTACTTATTCTCAATCTTCAAAATCGTTTTGGATGGAGTAATGTATATGTTTCGACACTATTAAGGTATAATTTTCAATTTTCTATCTATATATATATATATATGCATATATATATATATATATATATATATATATATATGCATATATATATATATATATATATATATATATATATATATATATATATATATATATATATATATATATATATATATATATATATATATATATATATATATATACATGCATTTATAAACATACACATAATATACATGAATGTATACACACATATAAACATACATGCACATATAAACATACACACACATATAAACATACACACACATATACACACATACACATGTTATGAGAGTAAGGTCAAATTATACATACCTGTATCGAATGAAGATGTTTTGTCCATCTAGCCTTTAGAATTGTCCACCCAACCTTTAGAATCTTCTTCACACATATGTTTCTCCTATTTTAGTCGACCTAATACCTGTGCTGCTAATTCTTTTTAATACAAATATTAAGTAGCAGTTACCAAGGAAGGTATCAAGTCATATGTAAAATGGGAGGAGCAAATTTATCTTGAAGATTTTGAAGGATGGAAAAATAATTTTAAAGAATGGGCAAACAAAAAGTTTCCATTCAATGCACGTTTTTATTCTTACTTTAGATAAGGTAAGAACAAGAACTTGAATTGAATGGACACTTTTTGTCCACCCATCTTTTAAAACTATTAATGCATCTTTCAAAATATTCGTGAAAAATTTGATCCTCCCATTTTACATATGACTTAATACCTTCCTTGGTAATGGCTACTTAATATCTGAAAATAGCTTAGCAAGACAGGTAATAGATTGACTATAAAATGGGAAACTACCAGACGATTCAATGGTCTAGATATGAAAATCTGCAAACCACAATATACAAAAAAAATTAAAAATGAAATCAAATATACACATCTACACATGCATACATACATATACATACATATATACACATTCATACATACACATACATACATACACATGTATACACACATACATATACATATATGCATATGTATATATACATACATATACACCTATAAAACACATATACATACATATATACATATACACATACACATATGTATATGCATGCACATGCATATTCACATCCACATACACATACACATAAGCATACACAGGTATAAAATTATATGCATATATATATATATGTATATTTGTTTATTTACTTTTTTTAATATATCTTTTTTTGATGAGCTTACATGTTATTATCTGAAAAGTTTTTACCAAATCAAAATATTCTTCCTACCTCACATGATGAAATGAAGAAGATAATCAACAATCTTGGTATAGATTATCAATGTATACATGCATGTCCTAACGATTGTATTTTATATAGAGGTGAATATGCAAACTCTTTGACATGTCCCAAATGTCAATCTCCTCGATATAAGGGCGAAGAAGGTAAAATCCCAAAAAAGGTATTGATACATTTTCCATTGGCTCCACGGATTAGACATATGTTTCAAAGCCCCAAATTATCAAAGCTTTTGACATGGGGACATGATCATAAAAGTACTGATGGAATAATCAGAATTCCTCATGATAGTGTTGCTTTTTAGCATATTGATTCTACATGGCTTGAGTTTGCACAAAATCCACAGAATCTAAAGTTAGGAGTTGCATTAGATGGGGTTAATCCATTCTCCATGAAATCCAGTAAATGGTCAACACGGTCAGTGGTGGTCATAAACTATAATCTTCCGCCATATCTTAGCATTAAAAAGGAACATTTAATGCTTTCACTTTTAATCCCAGGCAAAAAACAAGTTAAAGATATGAATATATATCTTGCTCTTGTCATTGACGATCTCCAAGAGTTATGGAGAGGTATTAATGTCATTGATGTATCGAAAAGCATCGATGAAAGACATATTACGGTTCGTGGTATTGTGGCTTGGACTATTCACGATTTTCCAAGATATGGTGTTTGTTCAGGTATTGATGTAATTTTTTTATTCAATATGCATGTAAATAAATATGATTTAATCTAATTATATTTTTATCGTTTTCATGATGCAGGAATATCTACTAAGGGTTATAAAGCTTGTCCATATTGTGGTGATTGGTTGATATCAATCTATAGTAAGAATCTCAACAAAAAAGTATGTGAAGAGAGGTAAAGGAAAATTGGCACTCACAGAGAACATATCAATATGGTATTCTTTGCAATATTGGAAAGAGTTAAAAGTATTTCATCTTCTTGATCCTATGCATATATTCAAGAATATTGTTATTCACTATGGCAACATCTTCTTGGACTAAAAGATACCATAGCATCAAGGAATGATTTGAAATATCAAAAATCAAAACCAAAGTTATGGCCAGTTTTTGATAGACATCGACAGGAAATGACTTATGCACCTGCTCCTTGGGTACTTACAACAAAACAGATACAAACTATCAACAATAGAATTCAATTGATTAAGACTCCTACAGGATATGGAGCATCTTTTCAAAACATGTTTACTATGGATGATAAGAGCTTATCTGCGTTAAAGACCCATGACTGGCATAACTTTTTGAAACATATTTTACCTTTGGTTATCGATGGATGTACAACGAAAGGAGTATGAGATGTGATCTATCGTGTTGGATCACTTATAAGGTAATTATGATACTTTTATATTTAATATGTATGAATATTGGATATCTTTTATTTTTTAATTAACTATTGATATATTTAGGTAGTGATGTGTGTGAACACACTAGGACCGTCGGGGCACTTTTTTCCCTCTTTAGGAGGTTTTTTTCCCTCGGCTTGTATATACGCCTATTGCCCTAATGGGCTACTTATCTTTGTACATTCTCTAGTAATACATTCAGTATTGTGTGTTTGTGCTCCAAGCTTCTTCTTCTTCCTTGTGCTGTTCGCGTGCTTTCGTAGACGTCTAACTCCAACAATTGGTATCAGAGCAGGTCGTCGCTTCATCTAGGGTGCCGTCAACACTCCTCCGTTTGCAATCTCAGAATCGCATGAATTTTGGTGAGCATACTCAGCGTGTTTTCGAGATCAAAACAGCTTTGCTGTGTGGTGCCAAAATTGCGATCTGAGCTCGTTTCGGCCCCCGAACGCACTATTGCAGCGCTTGTGCAGGCTATTTTGTCTTTTTGTGCCAAAGGTATACACTAGTTTTTTTTTGCCAGCATAAGCGTCTCGAAGTCTCCTACAGGTCTAGCAGAACTCGTATAGGCAGTTCTGTTCAACTTTTTGAGATACAGTCAATTTTTTGCATCAAGGTATTTTAGTCACCGGCCATGGCTGAAAGCAGTGATGTATTCCGTATGTTGGCTGTTGAGGATAAGTTGGATGGTACCAACTACCCATTATGGGCTTATATGATGCGACATGTATTGGTTGCAAAAGGATTGTGGAACATTGTGCAGGGTGTTGAAAGACATCCTGTTACACCTGTAACAACAGGTACTACAAATACAGGTGTTGGAGCTGATCAAGATGGTGTTGAAGATGATATTCCGTAGATTCCTGTTCGTGCTGCTGTTTCTGTTGCACCTACTATAGAGCAGATTCGTTTGGATGGCAGAGTGCATTGATAGCTTTGTCTGTCAAACGTGCCATTATTCCTCATATTCGCTCTTGCAGAATAGCTAAGGATGCTTGGGATACACTTACCACATTGTACCAAGCTACGAATGAGGCTCGTGTTGCTTACCTCCGAAAACAGTTGGAGAGTGAGCACATGAATGAAGATGATTCTATGGACAGTTTCCTAATGAAGATCAAACACTTGAAGGAACAATTGATTTCTGTTGATGAGGTTATACCAGATAGCTCACTTGTGTAGACCGTTCTGAATGGTCTTCCTGATTCATATCAGAGTTTTGCTTCTACTCTTCGTTTGATGATGAAAGGCAATCTGAATGCATTATCATTTGAGGAGTTAGTCTCTGTTCTGTTGCAGGAAGATCAGTCTAGGCAGAACAGGTCCATTATGCGAGTTGCAGATCAAGCTTTCCTAGCTAGTCTGAAGGGCAAAGGAAAATGGAGCTCTTCAACTAGTAAGCAGAAATCTGCTAATTCTGCATATTTGAAGAAGGAAGATAAAGATGAGAAGAAATCAGAAAAGCAGAAATTGTTTTGTAAGTACTATAAAGGGAATGATCATATCATAAAGAACTGTCCAAAACTGGCTGCTAAAGAGGCGACGAAGAAAGAGGCTAGAATGGTTGTTGCAGAGGCCTCTACACCAAAAACAAAGTCTGCAAATCTTATGAAGAAGAATGGGTGTTTACTACTGTCTGCAGTTTTGACCCATCTTCTCATGAGCAGTGCATGTCTGCAGTAGACTCAAATGTTTGGTATTTTGATAGTGGGGCAACCAAACATATTACCTCGCAGCGCAGTTTCTTCTCTTCACTCGAGCCTGCCCCTACAAGGAATACTGTTACATGCGCCAACAACTCCTCTTATCCTGTTATGGGAGTTGGTAAGATCATTTTGACTACTGCTGATGGTAGTTCTTTCACTTTGTCAGATGCTTTATTTGTGCCAGGGATCAAGAAGAATCTGTTATCAGTTTCTGCATTAGCCAAGATTGGCTTGGTTGTGAAATTTGTTGATGACAGATGTACAATTCATGATCTGTCAAGTGGCGATGTGATTATTGCTTCTGGCATTTTATGTCGTGGGTTGTATAAGCTCATAGACTATGAAAGATCTGTAAATGATTTGGCATGTGCAGTAAATGATTCTCAGGCTATCTCAGATGCAAAGCTTTGGCATGCATGCTTTGGTCATCTGAATTTTGCTAGTTTGCTATGCCTGCAGAAATCTGAAATGGTGTCCTCTTTGCCCAAACTTGAGGCACCTAGAAAACATGTTTGTGAAGGCTGTATTTTGGGCAAAATGCAGCGTTCCTCCTTTCCAAAAGATGGTTCAGTTTGGGCTACACAAAAATTGTAGCTTGTACATAGTGATGTCTGTGGTCCTATGCAGACACCCTCTTTTGGAAATTACCTTTATTTCGTGACTTTCATTGATGATTTTTCCAGGCATGCATGGGTATATCCACTCAAAGCAAAGTCCGAAGTGTTCATGTGCTTTAAGCAGTTTTTGGTTTTGGTTGAAAATCTGTCAGCATGTAAAATGGGCACCCTCCGTTCTGATCGAGGGGGGGAATATATGTCTTCTGATTTTAATGCATTTCTGGCTGAACGTGGGATAAAACACCAGTGTACAGTGCCATATACACCTCAACAGAATGGAGTTGCTGAACAGAAGAACAGGTCTCTCATGGAGATGGCGAGGTGTATGGTCAAGAGTCAGGCTTTACCTCATAGTTTCTGGCTTGAGGCTGTCATGTGTGCAGCATATGTACTGAACAGGTATCCCACTAAAGCACTGCAGTCTATCACTCCATATGAGGCTTAGCATGATCGCAAGCCATCTGTTGCTCATCTTCGTGTTTTTGGTTGTTTGGCATACGCATTAGTGCCTGAACAACATTGCAGAAAATTGGATGATAAAGCAGTAAAATGTATTTTTGTTGGGTACAGTTCTGAAAGTAAAGGCTATCGTCTGTATCATCCACAGACTAAATGCATTCTAGTTAGCCGTGATGTTGTTTTTCTGGAAGATGCTATTCAGCCATTGCTTTTATGTACTAAGGAGAAATCTGTTAGCTCCAAAGACATGTATGATATTTGGATGCCTCTTTTTACAGGTGGATAGTCTAGTGATGGTCCTAATGAGGCAACTTCTCAACCTTTGCAGGTTTCATATGATGATGCAGATCATTCCATTTCTGATGCAGATTTACATGATGCACTTGTTGATGAGAGAGCTGATATTGAGCAGGCAAAAACTATGCCAAAATGGCTGGTGCAGACTTTGCGTGACAGCAAATTAGATGCACCTTTGTCATATCGTACTTGTTCAGGCTCTCATAGTGCCTCCTTTGCATCAGATTGCTATGCTATGGTTGCATCTAGTCTCTGTGATGAGAATGAGCCTGTTTCTTTTGATGAAGCACAAAATTCAGAAAATTGGATGGTTGCTATGCAATCTAAATATGATGCTATAATGAAGAATGGTACATGGTCTTTATGTGACTTGCCTCCTGGCAAGAAGGCCATTCGCACTAAGTGGGTATACAAGCTGAAGTGTAAACCTGATGGTACAGTTGACAAGTATAAGGCTAGGCTTGTTGCAAAGGGTTATGCGTAGGAAAGAGGCATTGATTTTGATGAGACCTTTGCACCTACATGCCGTATGACTACTGTTCGGAGCATTTGTGCACTTGCCCATCATGGTTGGAATGTACATAAGTTGGACATTAAAACAACATTTCTGAATGGTGACTTGCATGAAGAAATGTATGTTTTTCAGCCTCGTGGCTTTGTGCAGAAAGGGCATGAAAACCAGGTGTGCAGGTTAAAGAAGGCATTATATGGTTTAAAGCAAGCACCACGTGCTTGGTATGAGAAGAAACATGCCTATCTGGTTGCACATGGTTTTGAGAATAGTCCAACTGAAAGCACCTTATATGTTAAGCGTGCTAATGATGTGCTTCTGATCATTGTTGTCTATGTTGACGACATGCTGCTCACTGGTCCTATTGAGAAGCATATTGCTGATTTCAAGGCTGATTTGCATGCCTCATTTGAGATGTCTGATTTGGGGCATTTGCATCACTATTTGGGCATTCAGTTTATACAAGTTGATGGTGGAATGGCTTTGTGTCAAACGAAATATATTGACACATTATTGCAGCGTTTTGGCCTTGAAGACTGTAAGCCTATTGACACTCCTATGGAGACAGGTTTACGATTGAGTCTTCATGATGTTGGAGATGCATTTGATGTTGTTCTCTATCAACAGGCTGTTGGGTGCTTGATTTACTTATGCCTTACACGGCCAGATATTCAGTTTGCTATCTCACAGATGAGCAGGTTTATGCATTGCCCAGGAGTCATGCATTGGAAGGTGGTTAAGCGCATCTTTCGCTACTTGAGTGGTACTCGGCTACTTGGGTTGTTTTATCCCAAGGGGGGATCACTACCGCCAGATTTGCATGCTTTCTCTGACTCAGATTGGGCCGGTTGCTATGACACTCGTGTGTCCACCAGTGGTTTTTGCTTCATGCTTGGTAGCTCATGTATATCTTGGTTGAGAAAGAAGCAGCCTACTGTGGCCACTTCCAGTTGTGAGGCTGAGTATAGGGCAGCTTTCACAGCTACTGTTGAGTGTGTGTGGCTCAGATGCCTTATGGCTGATTTGGGTGTTGGTCAGACTTCTGCCACCACCATCTTCATTGACAGTCAGAGCGCATTGGCAGTTGCGAGGAACCCTGTGTTCTATGCTCGCACTAAGCACATTGAGGTGCATTATCATTATGTTAGGGAGAGGTTCTCTGTTGGGGAGATCAGCTTGGCATATGTGCCCACGCAAGAGAACATTGCATACCTTTTCACGAAGGCTCTGCCTAGGGAGAAGTTTGAAGCTTTCCGCAAATCTTTGGGCTTACTTCCTTTTGTGGAGTGATTTCCACATAGCTTGGCACTTCCTTATACATGAGTGCCAGCTACTTGTTCACCGCATCACTCCCAGGGGGGGATTTGTTGATATATTTAGGTAGTGATGTGTGTGAACACACTAGGACCGCCGGGGCACTTTTTTCCTTCTTTAGGAGGTTTTTTTCCCTCGGCTTGTATATACGCCTATTGCCCTAATGGGCTACTTATCTTTGTACATTCTCTAGTAATACATTTAGTATTGTGTGTTTGTGCTCCAAGCTTCTTCTTCTTCCTTGTGATGTTCGCGTGCTTCCGCAGATGTCTAACTCCAACATTAACTTCTTTATAATTTTTTTAATGATATGTATAGGTGGATTACATCCAAAGAGATTGAAAAAAACTTGATCCCACAAAAAAAACGTGAATGCAAAGAGCTACTATGTTTGATGGAGAAAGAACTTCCCACTTCATTTTTTGATATTCAGGTTCCTTTATTAGTCCATCTTGTAGATGAAATAGAGATTGCAAGTGTTTTCAACACTCGATCGATGTTTTGGATCGAGCGATTTATGGGAATATTAAAAGGTTATGTGCGACAAAGAGCAAAACCAGAAGGATCCATGGCAAAGGGTTGGATGCTTGAAGAGTGCATGTATTACGTTAGTGAGTACCTTGAAAGAGTTCATGAAGAAGCTCCACGTGCATGGACCAACGATTCTTCTTCAAAAATAACAGATGAGGTATTATCAGGTAGGGAGTTCCATTCTTATTTACATTTCAAGAAAAAAATGATATTTCTACTTTTGTAGCATATAATAGCGAATGCATGCAAGCATTCCTTAACGAGTACGAACAGGAACTTCAAAATCTCTGAAGTAAAAGGGGAAAAAACAAAAGATATAGACGTAATCTTGATAATAATGAGATTACAAATATACCTTCTTTCACAGATTGGCTATATAGTCATTTGCAATGCGCCAACACAAATAATGAAGAATCTCAGAGGAGCAGAGAGAGTTAATGATAGGTTGTGAAGAAAAGGTAATTTTATTTTAATAATATTTTATTTTTTTCATATATGTATATTAGTTTCTATTTACTAATTGAATTTCTTTTGTAGGCTCAAATATTCACTAATATGTGGGCTTTTGGATAGCATATTAGAATGCTCGTATGCATGTGTTGTGTGTGTGTGTATATATGCATGTGTATATGTATATATGCATGTAAATATGATTATATGAGTCTACGTGTGTGTACATATGATTATGCATGTGTATGTGTATGTGAGTATGTGTATGTGTATGTGTCTATGTGTATTCATTATATGTGTGTAACTGCATGCATGTGTATGTGTGTGTAAAAATGTGCATGTATGCATGTATGTGTATATGTGTGTAAATGTGCATGTATGATGTAT
>CM035410.1:115250957-115285957 GCA_020310875.1 Ceratopteris richardii
GATAATTTTCCTTTTTTCTTGATCGATGCTAGCCAAGATTTGAAAAGAAAGATAGTTGTCTTGATATTTTTCATAGGTATAGAGTCCTTTCTTTCTACGTTGATCAAGCCAACTATATTTCTCTTTTTACAAGCAAGTCTGCAAGAAATATGACAATTCTTCTCATGGATGTGAATGTCTAGCTATCTATTCAAAAAGTTGAGGGTTCATGTCTATTTGTAGCCATCTCCATTAATATGATCAATTGTCATCTACTAATTAGTGGATCCTCATATTTTAACAAAAGTATATATTTTCAAATGGAAAAGTTAGCACTTTAAGAGTGCAAATCGACTTCAGAGCATAGAAGTGTGAATTTTAGAAGCCCGAAAACATTTCCAGCAGGTGCGCTGGGGTTTTACCCCCATTTCAAAGTCATTCGTGCAACCAGAATCGCCATCAGAGTGACGGTTTGAGAGCTGAAATTTCAGCACTCATTTCAGTTTTCGTCAAAGTGAAGATTTTGTCACATTCTTGTTCCTTAGTGAAATGGCGAGCAGCAGTGACTTGTTTGGCATGCTTCAAGCTGAAGATAAGCTTGATGGGACCAACTATCTAATGTGGTCTTACATGATGAAGCATGTTCTTGTTGCAAAACAACTTTGGAACATAGTGGCAGATGTAGATCGAAGACCGGCAGGTGCTTCTACTTCATAGTCTACTGTATTAGATGGAGCTTCTTCTTCGAGTACAGTGGTTTCTCCTTCTCCACCTACACAAGATCAGCTTAGATGGGATGGAAAAGATGCTCAAGCTCATGCTTTGATTGCGCTTTTAGTGAAGCGTCATATAGTTCCACACATTCGGTCATGTTCTACATCGAGACACGCATGGCATACTCTTGCTTCTTTGTATGCCATGCGTAATGAAGCACGTGTTGCATACTTGAGGAAGCAACTTGAAGATGTATGTATGGCTGAAAATGAGTCGGTGGATGTGTATGTGACACGCATCAAGGACTTGAAAGAGAAATTGGCAAACATAGATGAGATCATTCCGGGTGCATCACTCATTTCTACATTGTTGAAAGGATTACCAGAATCTTTTCAAAGCTTTGCTACTACACCTCGCTTGGTTGCAAAAGGAAATCCTAATATGTATGCATTTGATGAGGTTGTGTCTCTTCTTTTGCAAGAAGAGCAATCTAGAGTGAATGGGAGTGGTTTGATTGAGGGAACACAAGCACTTGCTATCTCACAAATACTATTGATGAGTGTAGAAAGCTTGCAAAACGCAATGAAAAGAAGAAGGAATCCGGCATGTCTATTGCTGAAAATTCAGCAAATGCAAAGAATGATGAAGCTAACATGGCTCAAGATTTTTGGGCATGTGTTGTTACATGTCATTATGATGCTTCTTTACATTCTAAATGTATGGTTGCGAGTGAGGCTGATTCGGATTGGTTCTTTGATAGTGGTGCTTCAAAGCACATAACATCATGCAAAAGATTTTTTGCCTCTTTGAAAGATGCACCCAAAGGACGACATGTGGTGTGTGCAAACAATGCCTCTTATCCTATCATTGGAGTAGGAGAAATTGAGCTTACGACTGCAAATGGAGGTGTGATTCTCTTGAAAAATGCATTGTATGTGCCCGGTATCAAGAAGAACTTAATTTCAGTTCTGTTGATTGCCAAAGCTTAACTTCATGTACACTTTGTTGATGATAAGTGCATGGTTCATCATTTCAGCAATGGCGATGTTATTGTGATGTCCGATACATTATGTAATGGTTTGTATCGCATGGATACATACAAGAGGGCTGCCTCGAATGCCTTACTTGCTCATACTTCTTCCATGGCTGAAATGGAGCTTTGGCATGCTCGTTTTGGTCATTTAAACTTCAATAGTTTGCTCTACTTGCAAAAGAAGGACATGGTTATTGGCTTGCCTACACTCGAGTCCATTGAAAAGCATGCATGTGAAGGTTGCATTCTTGGAAAAATGCACCGTGCTTCTTTTCCAAAAGATAGTCATACATATACTTCAAGAAAATTGCAACTTGTTCATAGTGATGTATGTGGTTCGGTCAAGACTCCATCTTTTGGGAAGCATGTATATTTTGTTACCTTCATTGATGATGCTACTCGCCATACATGGGTGTATCCTATGAAAGCAAAGAATGAGGTATTTTCTTGCTTCAAAGCATTTTTAGCTATGGCTGAAAATTTTTCTTCACAAAAGCTTTTGACTCTACGCACGAATCGTGGTGGTGAATACATGTCACATGAGTTTAATGCTTTTCTTCGTGAAAGAGGTATTTCACACCAATGTACGATGCCATATACACCTCAACAAAATGGTGTTGCCAAGCGTAAAAATAGAACTTTACTTGAAATGGCACGATGTATGGTTAAAGGAAAGCATCTTCCTCATAAGTTTTGGATGGAAGCGGTCATGTGTGCAAACTATGTGTTGAATCGCTGCCCTACAAAAGCATTGAGAGTCATCACTCCTTATGAGGCTTGGAATGGTCATAAGCCTATGGTTAGTCATATGCGTGTGTTTCGTTGTTTGGCATATGCTCTTGTGCCATCACAACAACGTCACAAACTTGATGACAAGGCAAAGAAATGTATATTTGTTGGTTATAGTGCTGAAAGTAAGGGATATTGATTGTACCATTCATTGACGAACACAATTATTGTGATTCGAGATGTGGTATTTGCTGAAAATTTAGTTTTCCCTCTACTTAAATGCAAAAAACTGCCAACAGTTAGCTCACAAGATGTGTTCGATACACTCATGCCCTTGTTCCAAAATGGTGCGCTTGACTATGGCCATGTAGACCAGCCAACTGAGGCTCAAAGGGCTGAAAAATTCCAGCCAAATAGGGCTGAAAATGCAGAGAATTTCCAGCAAAACATGGTTGAAAAATTTCAGTCAAAAAATGTCCAAACTGCTGGAAATTTCCAGCCACATATGGCTTAACATTTGCATCAAAATATGGCTGAAACTGAGCATGAAATTCAGCCCACACATGATGTACATATTGAAGATGTTTTACATAATGAACGCATGTCTATCAAGAGTGCACAATCTATGCCAAAGTGGCTGAAGCAAACTTTGCAAGACAGCAAATTGAGTGCACCTTTACTTGGTAGAACAAGATCAAGCTCTCACCATGCATCAAGTAATTTTGTGGATTATTCTCTTATTGCTACAGCATGTAATGAAGAGCCACTTTCTTTTGAAGATGCATGTGACGATCCACAATGGATGAGTGTTATGCAATCAGAAATGGATTCCATACATAGGAATGGTACTTGGGAGTTATGTGAATCGCCAAAAGGAAAGAATGCCATTGGTACAAAGTGGGTTTATTAGATTAAGAGAAAATCTGATGGTAGCATTGATCGCTACAAAGCTAGATTGGTTGCCAAAGGATATGCGCAACAATATGGCATTGACTATGAGGAAGCTTTTGCACCTACTTCACGCATGACTACAATTCGTACCGTGGTTGCATTGGTTGCCCATCAAGGTTGGAAAGTGCATCAATTGGACATAAAAACAGCCTTCTTGAATGGAGATTTGCAAGAAGAGGTCTATGTGAAGCAACCTCCTGGATTTGATATGAAAGGGAAAGAGCATATGGTTTGTCGCTTGCATAAAGCTTTTTATGGTCTCAAGCAAGCTCCACGTGCATGGTATGACCAAATACATAAGCACTTGATTGCTCTTGGCTTCACATGTAGTCCAATTGAAAGCACACTCTATGTACGCAAAAATGGGGCTGATCTTATAGTGCTTGTTCTTTATGTCGATGACATACTCTTGACTGGGTCATGTGATGCAAGACTTGACATTCTTATGGCTGATTTGCAACATACTTTTGATGTCACTTATCTTGGTCTTTTGAGCTACTATCTTGGCATCTAGTTTGTATCCGTTGAGGGGGGAATTGTTATGCATCAAGCAAAGTATGTTGAAAAACTACTTCAACGTTTTGACTTTGAGGATTGTAAGCCAATTTCCACACCATTTGAGACAGGATTCAGGTTCTCACTTCAGGATTCCAGTGATGCATTTGACACTTCTCTTTATCAGCAAGTTGTGGGATGTCTTATATATGCATGCAACACAAGGCCGGATATACAATATGCAGTTTCCCAGTTGAGTCGATTCATGCATAGCCCTGGCACTAAGCATTGGCAAGCGGTGAAACGTGTGTTTAGATATCTCCAAGGCACTTTGAGCTTAGGTCTCTTTTATGGCAGAGATGTTCAACCATGCTTGCATGCTTTTACAGATAGTGATTGGGCTGGTTGTTATGATACTCGCGTGTCCACTAGTGGTAATTGCTTTTTCCTTGGAGACTCATGCATATCTTGGTTGAGTAAGAAGCAACCTACCGTGGTGACATCAAGTTGTGAAGCTGAGTACAGGGCAGTTTTCACAGCTACAGTGGAGTGTATATGGCTGAGATGTCTATTGATGGATCTTTGCATGGAGATTGATGTTGCTACGCATATTCTCACATATAGTTAGAGTGCTTTGGCTGTTGCACGAAACCCTATGTTTCATGCACGGACCAAACATATTGAGGTGCATTATCACTATGTGAGAGAGTGTCTTCATGCAGGAGATATTGATTTGGTATATGTGTCTACACCAGATAATGTGGCAGACATATTCACCAAAGCTCTTCCACGAGAAAAGTTTGAAGCTTTTTGCAAAGCTTTAGGCTTGTTACCTTGTGGGGGCTGATATGTCACTCCCTGTATGTGTTCACATCATTCGCTCTAGGGGGGTTTGTTACACTTACGTGTTCCTCGAGTAGCTTTGATGTGAACCTTTTCCCTATACATGGGCACTTTTTACTCTAGTGCTGTCTAGAAGGTTTTTCCTCATGTTACCACATACTTGATACTCTCATATGTGGTGGTACTTTGTACTTAGGGATATTATTCAGCTCTTACTTCAGTTTAGTTCATCGATCAATAGAGAGAGCTATTCCAGCCATCGTCTTCTTCGTGTGTCTTGATGCGTTTGTGCTCCTTGTGTGTGCTTCTTGTGTGTCTCTCGCACTTCTACACACACCCAACAATAATGACATGTAAAAATACATGCCCAAACATATTGAGCAACATTATCTTCACCATTCTTTGCATTAGATGTATTCTCAACAATAAAAATGCCAAATTCTTTCGTCTTTTCATTATGCTTGGCAAGCTTTCTAAATCCATCAATGGTATGCGCAACCTCTTGACAATACTTGCATTTCTTCTATTTGCATATCACCATCAAGGGAGGAAGAGGTGGAAGAGGAAAAGTGAGGCTTTGGTTAAGATGAACCCAAAGTTGAATCATACTCTGCTTATTCCCTTTTGTGTAATAGCAAGTGCTTGCATTCCCTCAATCAAACCACTTCTACCTGCTCTCAATTACTTTTGCAATAGAATAGTCGCAAAGCTTTGAAAGGATTCCAATAATCCTTTCAATAGTATAGAAACGAGTGATGCATCTAGAATGATCTCATCAATGTTTTCCAAATGCTCTTTCAAATCATTTATGCATGTAACATATACATTCATTGGCTCATTTTCAACTATACATAAATCTTCAAGTTGCTTTCTCAAGTAAGAAACACATGCTTCATTATGCATGACATACAAAGAAGAAAGTGTACCCCAAGCTTGACTTGAAGTAGTACATGATGACCGGATGTGTGGAACAATATGCCACTTCACAGAAAGGGCAACCAATGCATAAGCTTGAGCATATTTTCCATCCCATCAAAGTCCATATGTGGAGAAGGCATAGTCACTGTACTTGAAGAAGATCCAAAATCTATGACAATATGTTGTGTAGTAGAAGAACCTCCGGGTCACTTGCCGACATCTACCATTATGTTCCATAGTTTCTTTGCAACAAGAACATGCTTCATAATGTAAGAACACATTGAATAGTTGGTCCCATCAAGCTTATCTTCAACTTGAAGCATGCCAAACATGTCATTATTGCTTTCCATTGCACCAAAGAACTCAAAAGTAGAAAGATATGAACTTCAACAAAGCCATAATGCTATTGGAGTTAGACGTCTGCAGAAGCACGTGAACAGCACAAGGAAGAAGAAGAAGAAACTTGGAGCACAACACACAATACTGAATGTATTACCACTAGAATGTAAAAAGATAAGTAGCCCATTAGGGCAATTGGCATATACACAAGCTGGGGGGAAAAAACCTCCTAAAGAGGGAAAAAAGTGCCCCGACAGTCCTAGAGTGTTCATAGTCATCACTACCTAAATATATCAACAAATCCCCTCTGGGAGTGATGCGGTGAACAAGGAGTTGGCACTCATGTATAAGGAAGTGCCAAGCTATGTGGAATCAATCCACAAAAGGAAGTAAGCCCAAAGCTTTGCGGAAAGCTTCAAACTTCTCCCTAGGCAGAGCCTTTGTAAAAAGGTCTGCAATGTTCTCCTATGTGGGTGCATATGCCAAGCTGATCTCCCCAGCAGAGAACCTCTCCCTAACATAATGATAATGCACCTCAATGTGCTAAATGCGAGCATGAAACACAGGGTTCCTCGCAACTGCCAATGCGCTCTGACTATCAGTGAAGAAGGTGGTGACATAAACCTGACCAACACCCAAATCAACCATAAGGTGTCTAAGCCACACACACTCAATAGTTGCTGTGAAAACTGCCCTATACTCAACCTCACAACTGGAAGTGGCCACAGTAGGCTACTTCTTGCTCAACCAAGATATACATGAGCTACAGCATGAAGCAAAAACCACTCGTGGACACATGAGTGTCATAGCAACCAACCCAATCACTGTCAAAAAAAGCATGCAAATCTGGCGGTAGTGATCCCCCCTTGGGATAAAACAATCCAAGTATCCGGGTACCACTCAGGTAGCGAAAGATGCAATTAACCGCCTGCCAATGCTTGACACCTAAGCAATGCATAAACCTGCTCATCTGTGAGATAGCAAATTGAATATTTGGCCAAGTAATGCATAAGTAAATCAAGCATCCAATAGCCTGTTGATAGAGGATAGCATCAAATGCATCTCCTGCATCATGAAGACTCAATCGTAAACATGTCCCCATAGGAGTGGCAATAGGCTTACAATCTTCAAGGCCAAAACACTGCAATAATGTGTCAATATATTTCGTTTGACACAAAGCCATTCCACCATCAACTTGCATAAATTGAATGCCCAAATAGTGAAGCAAATGCCCCAAATCAGGCATCTCAAATGAAGCATGCCAATCAACCTTAAAATCAGCAATATGTGTGTCATGAGGACTAGTGAGCAGTATGTCATCAACATATACCACAATGATCAAAAGCACATCATTAGCATGCTTAATATATAAGGTGCTTTTAGTTGGACTATTCTCAAAACCATGTGCAATCAAATAGGCATGTATCTTTTCATACCAAGCACGTGATGCTTGCTTTAAACCATATAATGCCTTCTTTAACCTGCACACCTAGTTTTCATGCCCTTTCTACACAAAGCCATGGGGCTGAAAAACATACACTTCTTCATGCAAGTCGCCATTCAAAAATGTTGTTTTAATGTCCAACTGATGTACATTCCAACCATGATGAGCTGCAAGTGCACAGATGCTACGAAGAGTAGGAGCAAAGGTTTCATCAAAATCAATGCCTCTTTCGTGCGCATAATCCTTTGCAACAAGCCTAGCCTTATACCTGTCAACTTCTCCATCAGGTTTACACTTTAGCTTATATACCCACTTAGTGCCAATGGCCTTCTTGCCAAGAGGCGTCACATAAAGACCATGTACCATTTTTCATGATAGCATCATACTCAGATTGCATTGCAGCCATCCAATGTTCAGAATTTTGTGTTCATCAAACAAAACAAGTTCAATCTCATTACAAAGACTAGAAGCAGCCATACCATAGCAATCTGATGCAAAAGAGGCACTATGCAAGCCTGAACGAGTACGATATGAAAGAGGTGCATCTAATTTGCTATCACGAAAAGTCTGCACCAGCCATTTTGGCATAGTTTTTTCTTGCTCAATATCAGCTCTCTCATCAACAAGTGCATCATGTAAATTTGCATCAGAAATGGAATGATGTGCATCATCACATGAAACTTGCAAAGGCTGAGAAGTTGCCTCATTAGGACCAGCACTAGACTATCCACCTATAAAAAGAGGCAACAAAGTATCATACTTATCTTTGGAGCTAACAGATGTCTCCTTGATACATAAAAGACACAAACGATAGCCTTTGCTTTCAGAATTATACCCAACAAAAGATACATTTTACTACTTTATCATCCAATTTTCTGTGATGTTGTTCAGGCACTAATGCATATGCCAAACAACCAAAAACATGCAAATGAGCAACAGAGGGCTTGCGACCATGCTAAGCCTCATATGGAGTGATAGACTGCAGCACGTTAGTGTGACACTTGTTAAGTACATATGCTACACACATGACAACCTCAAGCCAAAAACTATGTGGTAAAGCCTTACTCTTGACCATACATCTCGCAATCTCCATGAGAGACTTGTTCTTCCATTTAGCAACCCCATTCTGTTGAGGTGTATATGACACTCTACACTGGTGTTTTATCCCATGTGCAGCCAGAAATGCATTAAAGTCAGAAGACATATATTCCCCCCCTCGATCAGAATGGAGGGTGCCCATTTTACATGCTGATAGATTTTCAGCCAAAACTAGAAACTGTTTGAAGCACATAAAATCTTCGGACTTTGCCTTCAATGGATATACCCATGCATGCCTAGAAAAATCATCGATGAAAGTCACGAAGTAAAGATAGTTCCCAAAAGAAGCTGTCTGTATAGGACCACAAACATCACTATGTACAAGCTGCAATTTCTAAATAGCCTGAACTAAACCATCTTTTGGAAAGGAGGAACGCTTCATTTTTCCCAAAATACAACCTTCACAAACATGTTTTTCGGGTGCCTCAAGTTTGGGCAAAGAGGATACCATTTCATATTTCTGCAGGCATAGCAAACTAGCAAAATTCGGGTGACCAAAGCGTGCATGCTAAAGCTTTGCATCTGACATAGCCTGAGAATCATGTACTGCACATGCCAAATCATTTACAGATCTTTCATAGTCTATGAGCTTATACAACCCATGACATAAAATGCCAGAAGCAATAATGATGTTGCCATTTGACAGATCATGAACTGTACATTTGTCATCAAAAAATTTCACAACCAAGCCAATCTTGGCTAATGCAGCAACGGATAATAGATTTTTCTTGATCCTTGGCACAAACAAAGCATCTGAAAAAGTGAAAGAACTACCATCAGCAGTAGTCAAAATGATCTTACCAACTCCCATAATAGGATAAGAGGATTTGTTGGCACATGTAACAATATTCCTTGTAGGGGTAGGCTCGAGTGAAGAGAAGAAACTGTGTTGCGAGCTAATATGTTTGGTCACCCCTCTATCAAAGTAGCAAACATCTGAGTCTACTACAGACATGCATTGCTCATGAGAAGATGGGTCAAAACTGCAAATAGTAGTAAATGCCCATTCTTCATCCTGCACAAGGTTAGTAGACTCTGTTTTTGGTGTAGAGGCCTTTGCAACAACCATTCCGGCCTCTTTGTTCTTTGCCTCTTTAGAAGCCAGTTTTGGAGAGCTCTTAAAGACATGATCATTTGCTTTACATTATTTGCAAAACAATTTTTGCTTTTCTGATTTCTTCTCATCTTTGTCTTCCTTCTTTGAATGTGCATCATTTGCAGATTTCTGCTTACTAGTAGAAGAGCTCCATTTACTTTTTCCCTTTTGACTAGCCAAGAAAGCTTGATTTGCAACACGCATGATGGACCTGCTCTGCCTAGAATGATCTTCTTGCAACAGAACAGAGACTAACTCTGCAAATGACAAGGCATTTGGATTGCCTTTCATCATCAAACAAAGAGTAGAAGCAAAAGTCTGATATGAGTCAGGAAGACCATTCAGAACGGTCTGCACAAGTGAGCTATCTGGTATAACTTCATCAACAGAAATCAATTGTTCTTTCAAATCCTTGATCTTTGTGAGAAAATTGTCCATAGAATCACCTTCATTCATGTGCTCACTCTCCAATTGTTTTTGGAGGTAAGCAACATGAGCCTCATTCCTAGAGTGGTAGAATGTGGTAAGTGTATCCCAAGCATCCTTAGATGTTCTACAAGAGCAAATGTGAGGAATAATGGCACGTTTGAGAGACAAAGCTATCAATGCATGTGCATGAGCATCTCTACCATCCCAACGAATTTGCTCTAGAGTAGGTGCAACAGAAACAATAGCACGAATAGGAATCTACAAAATATCATAATCTTCGACACCATCTCCATCAGCTCCAGCACTTGTATTTGTAGTACCTGTATTCGCAGGTGTAATAGGACATCTTTCAACACCTTGCACAATATTCCATAGTCCTTTTACGACCAATACATGACACATCATATAATCCCACAATGGGTATTTCGTATCGTCCAACTTATCCTCAGCAACCAACATACGAAATACATCACTACTTTGAGCCCATGGCCATTGACTAAAATACCTTGATGCAGAAAAATGATTGTATATGAAAAAGTTGAATAGAAGTACCCAAACGAGTTCTCCTAGACCTGTAGCAGACTTTGAGACGCTTATACTGGCGACCCAAAACTGGTATATATCTTTGGCACAAAAAGACGAAATAGCTTGCACAAGTGCTGCAATAGTGCATTCGAAGGCTAAAACGAGCTCAGATCGCGATTTTGAGACTGCAACTGGAGAGGTGTAGACAATGCCGTAGTTGAAGCGGTGACCTACTCTGATACCAATTGTTGGAGTTAGATGTTTGCGGAAGCACGCGAACAACACAAGGAAGAAGAAGAAGCTTGGAACACAACACACAATACTGAATGTATTACCACTAGAATGTACAAAGATAAGTAGCCTGTTAGGGCAATAGGCATATATACAAGCCGAGGGGGAAAAAACCTCCTACAGAGGGAAAAAAGTGCCCCAATGGTCCTAGAGTGTTCACACACATCACTACCTAAATATATCAACAAATGCAAGCTGAAATGTAGCTCACAAACTATAACTCCAATGGAGAATATAACTGCACAAATAGGGGGGTAAAATCATAGTGCACTTAGTGAAAATGGTCCCACAGTGCTGAATTGTACTTCTATGCTCCAAAACCGATTTGCATTGTTAAAAGAGCGCACAATGGCAATGTGAAAAACACAATAGGTTGAGATGGAGCTTAACTTACACTAATACCATTGTTGAGTATATGAGTGAGTGAAGAAGCATGAACACACACAAGAGCAAAGAAGGAGATAAAAGCACAGAGACATGCAATGGCTAGAAGACATCAGTAATATGAGAATGAGTATAGTGAGAGCTAAAAGTGAATCCCTAAGTACAAAAGTACCACCACATATGATTATGTCATGTATATATGATTACATGGGAAAAAAACCTCTAGCCAACACTAAAGTAAAGATTGCCAATGTATAGGGAAATCATTCACATCAAAGCTACTCGAGGGATACATAAGTATAATTGTTAATCCATCTATAGATGAGTTCATTTATGAGAACACAATTTAAACAATAGAACAAATGAAAAAACCAATAAAGACAATAAAGATGAGACTATGCTCATGATTTATTTTAATGACATTGATAATGAAAATATATGATAGGATCTACTTGTAGACTCAATATTCATGGATGATTCCACGTACTTCTCCTAAACTTAATTTTCTCACATGTATTTATGTATGCATGTATGTATTGCAATATATATATGTGAATGTCTGACAGCAGTGCTGCTGTGCAGTGTTGAGTAAGCGAAAGAGAATCAAAGTTTTCGTTCCAACCCCCCATCCTCTGCCCGAGCTCGCGTTTTGCACCTCCGTTGAATTTTTACAATAAACAATTATTGTTTACAAACTAATCATTACTTTTGCCTTCTCTCTTCAAAGAATTAAGCAAATTAAATGCTTCCAAATCAAATTTTTATTGAAATATTTTTATTGCATTCTATCGCTCTATGTGAATACAAAGCCAAAATATTTTTTAATGTGATGTTCTTTTCAAATGGAACTAGTGAAATATTTGTTGGTTCCGGAGCCTCAGTCTAAAACCACCCTAACATGATACACATGATCGAATATATTATGGAAAATCTCACGTGCCTCCCATCAAATTGGGTAACGAAGTCATACACCAAGAAGTTGCATAACGGCAACCACAAAAATCATGGTATGAGAAAAAAGACAGTTTTCTTTTATTTCCCTTGTTGTTGGTTGCAGTTCGCTCGAAGAGGTCACAAAAGGAGTGCTATAAAAATGTTCTGAGTGAGAGATGTTGTATCCATTGTTGCTCTCTATTGCATAGTACTAGTCTTTATTGCCCTCATTTTTAGTCTCTACTAGTACTTCTAGCGGTCTATACCCGCCATACACAACATTTCCACATAATTAAAATTAAGTTTTTCTTAGAGGAAGCTTGATCTTATATCTACATCTCTTAAGACAGGGTTGAACTGGTTGAAAGTAGGCTTGAACTGGTTAAAAGTGTGATGGCACAATGAAAGACATAGTATCCATGGGACTCCTCAAATCCTACACAAGTAGGGTTAGAACACCAAGCACGTAAGAACGAATAGAGGTCAAAAGGATCGCTAAGGACAAGAACTAAGAAAGGACAATATTAAGGTCAAATGAGGAAACTAATTTGAATTGATGCAGAGCTATTAGGACAAGCATGACCCTTGCTACAATCGACAATGCCCACTGGGAACGCTTGAAAGCCAATGAGAAACATCCTTGAAAAGCAACTTTTCATGTCACAACAAGGATGAGGATATGTCCTATAAATGCAACCAGTGGGGATTGAACCATGTCCTCATCTAAAGGAGGTCAACAATTCAATCACATGAGCTACATTGCTATAATTAATTAGAATAAAGTTTTTTTTGGAAGTCTGATTGTCGATTCCTATAAAGTAAGGTTATGAAATAGGCATCCTATTGGTTCAAGTAGATATGAAATTAGACACCGCTTGGTCATTCTCGTGTAGGGCCAAAGCCAACTCATGTAACGAATCATTTGGCTAGGGATCAAATACTAGATTCCTCTTTATTCATTGGGAATATGAGGAGAGTCCCACCATAGAGATGAAAACATGTTCCTCTTGGCTAGAACATGAGGCTCGAGGGTATGCCTATAATCTTGTATATAGCTCTATTTTTGAGGACAAAAATGTTTTCCAAGAGGAAGAATGTTAGAAAGTAAGGTTATAACATAGGCGTCTGGCTAGCTCAGGCAGATCTCAAATTGGACACCGTTTGTTCATTCTCGTGTAGGACCAAAGTCTCAAGGATAGACTTAAGCATAGGTTCATGTCTTGTTTAAAGAAGCGAAGGTGTTTGGCTTAGTGGTTAAGTCATATAGATGGGAAGGAGGAGGTCTTGGGTTTAAGTCATATGAGATTCATGGGAGAGCATTTTGCCCCAAAAGCTCTAGAGTCTTTTATAAACATCCATTTGAGTTAACTCCAATCAGTTAGGACACTTGGTGCACATGTAGTTACATGGGTGACACTTGGATGGTTAGTATCCACCTTCCATAGAGGGTAGTCTCTTGGAGAGAGCTATATATAAAGGCATAAGATTCGCGAGAGAGTCATTTATCAAGTACATGGTGGTCGTTATCATCTTAGTTATTCACATGGACTTACTCTTCCATTTAGCTTTGAAATATAAAAAAAAAACATCACCATGATGACCTAATTTCCTCCTCAATTTCCAAAATTTAAACATCACATTGCACTTTGAGTTTTGAACCTTAAACCTCACAATACAAAGTTCAAAGTGTTACCATTACACCACCCATCTTGAATAATTAAAAATAGTTTTTTGATAAGGGAGAGTTTGATCTTATGATCTACATATATCAAAGCTTGAATTAATTGAAAGTGCAACTCTACAATGGAGAGCATAGTAATCATGGGCCCCTTGAATCTCACACAAGCAAGGGTAGAACACCCAAAACCTAATAGGGATGAACAAAGCCCAAAGACCCACTAAGGATAGAAGTAGACAAGGACAACCCTAAGGCTAAATGAGGACAAGGCTATTTTGAACTATTGAAATGCTATCCATAACACACACAACCCTTGCTACTATCGATAGAGTCCACCAAAATTAGGTGAAGTTCATCGAGAAATATGCATGAAAAGCACCATTTTTATCTCATCACAAGGATGAAAACCTGTCTAGCCAAGCCAATGCAGCCCATAGAGATTGAGCTCTTTAGCCCCTCCAAAGAGGCAAAACACGCAAGGAGCTCGAGGTGCTCCCCTAGTGAATGAATTACAAATAGTAATATTCGATAGAGAAAATATGATCATTGCTGCGCACGTCAACTTAGGTAGTCCAAGAAAGCGTATTGAATCTTGATTTACGAATTTCTCGCATTTTTGTAATAGAATCTGAAAAGCCGCTTGCGCCTTGAGAGTATGGTTTGTCTCTGTTGCAGCGCGTCCTCTGCTTCCGAAACAGTGGATACCCCGCATAGTCTGCTTCCGCAACAGTAAATACGCCGCGCGTATTCTGCTTGCGCAACGGATTGTATCGGGCATCCATCCTCGACAAAGAGAGAGGTAGGTTTATCGTTCGAGAGAGAGTGTTTGTGACAGAGAATATCTATGTGGGGTGAAAGGCAGAAGACAGGTCCCTACTATGTGCGGGAGGAGGACTCCATTTATGTACGGAAAGGATCGGCTATTTTGGACATTCTCGTATCCTACGCACCTCGTATCTCTCTCTTAATTACAAGAGCTTGAATGGATGTGGGGGGCAATCTATGATGACAGCGGCGGAGGTAGGGGCGCGCTGCACCATGACATCTTTAACTTGCATTGGCAGCCTCCTGGAAAACCATGGAGCGAGACCGTGAACAGACTTTGGACGCTGAGAAGCCAGCATTGGCATTATGTTTCTTCGCATGGCTCACAGCGTCCAGATCAATCTCGTCCGGTACAACCTGTTTCACATCATCAAGAACAGGCAGATTGTTCCTATCGTAAACATAAACTCCCACAATATCCACAGTTGCAGCGGGGCCATCCGTATCCAGGTCCACGTGTTCTTACACGACATGCATCGAGTTCTAAATCTCGTCCAAATGATCCTTATGCCCCACTTCTACACAAGCAGTCGCCTTTGCAACCGTGTGATTCAAGAAGGGATTGGACACATCGACGGGTCCTTCCATCTCGTGTCGATGATAGGTCTCGGCACGTTCACGCATACCAACAAGGACATCGACAACAGGATTCTTTTCCTGTCAAGAGCAAATCAGCAAGTGGATTGCTGATCGACAAGGAGAAAGAGAAGTTTCGGTCAGCGTTTCCTCGTCGCCTGAGTAAAGCGAGTGTGCTACAGAGAATCGCTAGTCCTCCCAAATCAACCCAAACTTCGACCCCCATAAATCAACAAAATCATGGTAGCCGGGGAGCACATCATCAGAAAGGGATCAAACGCTCCTCCTTTCGTGAGTTGCTTATTTTGTTCCGCTCATTTTTAAAGCTCGATCAGTGGGCCTATTTTGAATTTTACTTTATTGATGTAAGAATATATCATAACTTCATAGGTTCTCTACAATGCGCCATTTATTTCAATGTAGTAGTGGCTTCATGCTGGTTTCAGGGTGGAGCGAGGAAGTTATTGCTGTACCCTCAAGCTTGGTTAAAGAGACAGATGTTAAGGCTCTTCTTCACATAGTGGATAAGAATGTTGAATCTTATTTTCATGAACTTAAACAACCATCTTCTGCCATGTACAAGGACTTTAAGCCCCTCAAGCCTTCTCCGATAATCCAGGGTGGTCGTTTGTACCACTTCAAGCCACCAAATTTGGGTAAGCATCTGAGTTGATAAGCAGTATGTTTCGTGAATTCGGACTCTTTTTTGTGCTTCTCTATTTGACAGTTTTTATACATGTTCTTTTACAAAGAGTGTTATGATCGCGTTGATAACGTTAATGCTTCTCATTTTATTATTTATCTATTTATTCTTGTATCTAGATATACACACGCCTATATGTTTTTTGTGTCATTTTCTATGTGATTGAATTTTCTCATTCAACAAATCAGATTTTGCATGTGTATCAGGGTAGGCGGTTGCTTCGATTTGAATTCTGCAGGGCCTTGTGGGTTAGGGGGTTCTTATTTCATCATTCATGTATGTGCATTTGGTGTTTTGGTTGTCAACGCTTTTGCTGTCATTATTTGCATTCCTTGTGCAAGGATATCATATTCGATCATTTTGGAACTCAAGGATTGCACATATGGGAAATTCCTTTCCCAAATCCATTTTCTGCTGATGCGGGCTATGCAAATATTGCTTCAAATTCTCTAGCTCAGAGTCCTATGATGTTGAAAATCTGTACCCACATTGGGCTTAGCTTTTGAAAATGCCCCAAGTTTGATGTACAAAAAAGAAAAAGGATTCTTAGTGGTGTAACTTATGATTAATGATCATTAAAAAAGAGAGAGGACACTTCAGTTTTACCCTAATCAGCACAAGAAGCAGCTAGCTATACGGGAATACACATTGAGTCTGCTTCTCTCTTTTGTACCCATCCTTTTCCCTTTAATGTTCATCCATAGTATTAATAATAACCCTTGTAAAGTGGTTTCTAAGGCGTTTGAAGGCTCTCTAGCCTTATGAATCTCTTTTAAATGCATTTTCCATCAATTCTAACCTAAAAAACTCTTGCAAAGCCTCTGTTGTACCTGATCCCAGTGCATAAACACCACAAGTGTTACGGATTTGGTGATTGAAAATGTAAAAAAGATGTTCCCACCTTTGCTGTTGATATTATTTGCACAAAATTTTGTGAGGTGATTCTATTTGATTTTTACTCTCATTTGGATAAAGGTAGAATTCCATATATTTTAATGGAATCAAGGTCAAAGAGTCCATAAAAAAAGGGATTGCTATTGAAAACTTGCTGTCTTACATTCAGCCATACCACCAAAATAGAGAGTTACTGGCAATGGAAAACTGCTTTCTGTGGATGAACTTAAAGATGCACTAAACATCTTCAAGTGAGAGGTTGTATAGAAAAGTGCTGTATGCTAAGGTACATGCCAGCTGAAGAATAGCAGATAGGAGAGGTTGTGCATCGGCTGGAATAGATATCTGCACGGGGTTTTGTGGGTGCTGAGTCGTGAATGGTTGCTGTACAAAAGGTTATGAGGGTGTGAGAAACATTTCTAGGATTCTTTCTTGTCCATTTGAAAACTGAATCAATGGCTCTTAAAAGATAACTGAAGACTATTGGAAAGACCTTTCACTAGACACTTGTAGAACAATTTGAAAAATAAAGCTAAGAAAACCAATGGGCAAATAATTTCAATTCTACAAGGAGCTTGCTTAAAACCAAAGGTATTTTTTCTATTTTGCAAATTAAATGTTCTTTGCCCACAAATATGGGGTTAAGGGGCTGAGAAACATAAACATTTTCATGTATGTTACCACATAAGAAAGCTGTTTTGATGTCGAGTGGAGGAAATCTCCGTCTAGAGTGAAGTTCTATGCTAACCACAAACTTACAAAACACGTTATACTCATGGGCAATGTGGGTGCAATGGTATGATCATCATCTACACCATTTTTCTTTTTTTAAACACCTGACTTTTGCAACTAACAAAGCTTTATACCTATTTGTTGCGTTGTATGCATGTCCCTTGATCTTTTACATCCATGATAGGAAATTCAATCGATTCCCAACTACGATTACTATCAATGGATTTTTAATTCATCCTACATGGTACTTACCAGCTTGATTTGTTGCATAGCGTAGGTCAATCCTCATCCATGAGCAAAGTCATAATAAAATGCCTATTGGGAGGAGACATGCTAGAAAATTTAAATTAGAAGTAAAACACAACAAATACATAACACTTGAACTTAAAATGGAGATGCTAGAGAGAAGTGCTCACATGCACATGGAGAATCTAGGGAGAGAGGAGGGGCTGTCCTATCACAAGTAAGAGAGATTGGGTAAAGCGCTTGATCCTCCTTGATCTCTAAGTGTGGATGGTTCAAGAAGGGAGCAATATTATTTGAATATATGTACAAAATTTGGTTGGCCAACTTTGTCATGGGTTTTGATTTTACATGAATAACAAAATAGTTGAATATGGTAAGCTCTCCTGAAGAGCTTTTACAAGGGATGAAAAGGTATGTAGATAGGGGGGGTATATCTACATATGTGGGAGGAACATAGGGTTTTTGAAGAAAGTATACATGTCTCTCTAAGTGACTCTCACTCAGAACTCACTATAGAGAGCATTGAAGTAGTGTCTTGCATAAAACATTATTATAATTTTTGACCTTTTGACTTGTACAATCCAAGTGGAAAGATCTCTAGAAATTTCACTTATAGTTGCCAAATGATCTTTAGGGAGCCTCTACCAATGAAGAAGAAAATCCCTCGATGTGAGAACCAGCAATAACTTCTTTGAAAGAAGAGTTTGCATTGTTTGTCATATTAGAATCTTGATGTCCTTGTGTATTGAAAGCCCCTACTCCATCTCATATGCACTTAGTAGTGCCCTTCAAAAAGTTGAAAAGGATCGTTGTAGCATACTAGAAGTCTTAACTGCTTCCACCCGATTGAGTAATGTATCGACTTGGCAAGCCTACTTCATGAGAAATGCTGGATGTAGATAACATGGCACTCCAAAAAAAGCTTCCTCTTGAAATAAATGGAAGAGTCATTAATGTCATTATCGGAATGGTCAAAGTGGGGCAAATAGCTATAAAATGCTCAATAGAGATCAAAGCTGATGGAATCCAAGCACACTGTTTAATGACCAGCATATGATCAGTATTCAGCACATGAAAGCATTTAAGCACCATAAATAGTCAGAAATCTTGTTCCAAAATCACAAATAGTATGGTTAAAATAACTTTCAGGTCTCAATAGTGAATGTACAAGTCCTGCTTTGCCATGAAAATGTTCCAAATCAGCTATTTAGAAATCAGGAAATGTGGCTGGAATGAGTTCCAGCTTGGATGAAATAATTTTTGCTTGCGTGTGCTGCCTAGCAAGCTCCTAAAATATACAAACCAGCAAGAAAAGGCAATCTATGACTGTCCATCATAGTTTGGCAAGAAACATGGCTGGCTAAAACCTACAATCTGCTCCTTGAGGTGTCCAGACGATACCAATGGCTGGCTGATTATGCTGACATAATGTTATGTCACCAGCCTTCTAGGATATCTCGATTGGCGTATGTAGCATGTGTCCACCCAAGAGATTGTCCAGCTAGTGTGTATTGGGTCTGGTCATTTCTCACTTGAGTTTTTATTAGTGGGACTCAAGACCTCTCATTTGTTATTCATGGTATTTACCACGGTCCAGGACTGGATTCCTGGCCTCGCTTGGCAAAAGCCTCTTGACATTTGTATTGGTGGGGGCTTGCGGTATGGAATGCCATCTTTGGATAATGCTTTAGTGAAGATATCAGCTTAATTGTCACTTGTAGATACATAGATAAGCTCCATGTGCTTCTTAGATACGTGCTCACGTATATAATGATAATGTATTTCGATATGCTTAGTCCTTGCATGATAAACATGATTCTTTGCAATATCTTGCAATAGCAGTAGGACTTTATTTGTATAGGAAGATGAACATAAATATCAAGATAATCTTAAATTTTATGCAACCAAATAGCCTAAGTGTAGTTGCAAAGGAAGATTTATACTCTACTTTACTTGAAGATGTAGCTACTGTTAGTTGTTTCATTCTTTGACATAAAAACAATAGCCACTTTTCTTGTGTCTTTGTCACCTTCCCAATTAGAATCTGCAAAATGTTGAAGTTAAAAATGTGACGACTTTGGAAAAAACATAGCATAATTCATAGTTTTTTTCAAATATTCAAAAATTAATTTAAAAACTTTCCAATAATTTTTTAGAGGTTTGTGCATGAACTTTGATACTCGAGAAACTGCAAACTGAATGTCAAACATGTATTACGTAAATATATCAAACATCCAATTGCATGACTATAAAGCATAGCATCAAAAGGTTCTGAATCTCCATCTGCTTGTAATGTCACATTAACATCCATAAGTGCATGCATAGGTTTAGATATAATCTGTGTACTTCGTTGTGTCATTTAGATATAATCATTTGTGAATATGAATTCAATGTGGAGATAATAATGTAAAACACCAAGATCATTAACATCAAAAACTTTCTTAAGGTTTGACCTTTTACAATCATCTCATTTATGATCAAAACATCTGTCTCTGACTTAACATAGAGGGAAGGAGAAGCTTCTTTTTCTTCAAAACCATTTGGTTGTTGTATATAAACAGCTTCATATAGATCACCATTAAGAAAAGCACAAGTTTCTATATCTAACTGGTTTCCAACCAAAGACTGCAACAAGAGAAAGCACACCTTTGGCTATGGTTATCCTAGAAGTAGGTGCAAAATTTTTATCAGAGTCAATACTTTTCTTTTGTTAACTTTTAACAACTAACTGGTCAAAAGCTACTTTTTCTATACTAACACATGCAAAAGTCTCTTCACTAGAAGACTTAGATTTTGAACATTCTTCAACATTATTACTGGATGCTCTTTCCTCCTCATTAAAAATCGTCTTTCTGCGCTTTGCTGTATTACCTAGTTTCTTGCAATAATGGCATATCCCTTTCTTAGGTGTAGATGAAGATGAAGTGGATATCTCTTTAGGTGTGGTAGAAGTCCTTAAGCTTTAGAATATGAGATTGAACTGTATTGCCTCATGAGCTGAGCCTTCCTTGCAGGATTTCTGCTTTGACAGAGATTCACCAACTCCAACCAAGCTTGACGTGAGGTTTTGCATGACTTGATTTAAGGAACGACATGAGGCTTCACTCCTATAACAATGAATGAGAGTGCTTGTGCATCTCTGGAATCCCATCTGGATCGCGCTTCTGTATGAAATAACTTGATATTATCTTTGACTCTAAATGATAAGATGACCTCTTCCTCTTCTTCCTCTTCAATGACCTGTTGAGCAGAAATTGGTGCAACTAGTTGCTTTGAAGAAGATGCAACATCCTCTATAGCTTGTCTTTGCCTTGGATACTTGCCATTGACAATATTCCTCAAGTTCTTGGAAATTAACAAGTTCATCTTCATGAACCTGAACATTGGATAATTGGACATTCCATTGAGCTTATCTTCTGGTTTCCAACCTATCTCTATAGTCACTCATCTTGGGAACAAGTTATGTATGTCTACTAAGCTCTGATACCAAATGTTGGAAGTGAGTTAGACCCAAATAATGATCATAATCCAAGATTTTTCCAATACTTAGACCTTAGCACATACACCACTGGAACCAAATAAAAAGATGAGAAGACAAGGAGAATAAACAAGAGACAAGTGATGTAAAGAGCAGCTTAAAGTGACTGCTGAAAAATAAAATAGCTTAATGAACTGTCTACAATGCAAAGGAATAAAGCTGAGAATTGAAGGGTTCTAGGTACAACAAATGAGAAGATTGGCTAGGATTTGATATGTATATAGTGTGCGAGTATGTGGAAATATGGTAGTAACTGATTGTATATAACAGTCTAGCAGCAGCCCTACAGAAATTAGATCTCCTCTCATGTATAAGCAGCAGAAAGAATACTTTTCAACTGTTGGAGTGGGAGGTAAAACCTGGTACAACAGCAACTTGTGAAGAAAACCAGAATTTAACAGCTACTTACAAAGAGTCAGCAGAGCACACAAGATTATGTGTGTAGGAGACGATGGACAGCACCAAAAAGTATCCAAATCTGCAGTAAATTCACTACAAGCAGCTCCAAAAGAGGTGGCTGCATGAAACCCTAACCCTAGAGCTTGAAAAGCTTCAAAACATAATGTAATTTGTGACCAATAAGCTATCTTTATGTAGAGAAGCACCAACAATGAAAAATCTGATGAAGAAAAGCCAAAAGTCACTTTTCCATGATTTGCAGGTGCGAATAACAGAATTGTGATTTTTCGGCTTTTTTAATATTGAAAATATTCTTTAATGCTTGCTTTCAACTTAAATTAATCTGGGGAGGGGGAGAGAGAGAGGGAGGAGGGGGAGAGATAGAGGGAGGAGGGGGAGAGAGAGAGAGATAGATAGAGAGATAGATAGATAGATAGATAGATAGAGAGAGAGAGAGAGAGAGAGAGAGAGAGAGAGAGAGAGAGAGAGAGAGAGAGAGAGAGAGAGAGAGAGAGAGAGAGAGAGAGAGAGAGAGAGAGAGAGAGTCATATTAACGTCTTTTGGAGGCCAAACTTGGCCTATGAGACAAAAACCATGTACAAGTGTAGTAACCCTATGTGGAGGATGAAATGAAATAAAAAGTATATCGGGACACAAAGATATATAAGGCTGGAAAAGGCTGGGGAGACGTGGCTCTGACTCTGCAGATAGTGGCCACCTAATACATGGGGGACATGTGAGTAAAAGTGTGAGTAAAACACCCTAGCTACTGGTGAATGGGTGGAGGTGGGTGTAGTATGTGGTACATCGGGGGTGGTCTGAGTGCCTCCTCAAGGAAGACAACCCATGGGGTGGTGGTGCGCCGATGCTCCATCATGTGGTCGTAGGCTGTCCTGATGCGTGAGATATCCTCCTGATAAAGTCGTGGTCGATGATATCTGCCCATGCGTGGTCGGCGCCGTGCTCTGTGTGCTGCTGCCTGGTAGAGTGTGAGCCCTATAGATGGACCTCTCTGATGTGGCTCAGCCCGCTGAAAAAACTGGGTAATGGTCTGCTGCGTACTCACCTGTGGCTGATGTGTGGGCTGGAGTGACCGATCTCGCCTCTCGTATGCTCTTGCGAGGAAGCGTCCCAAGCGTCGCTGGTCTCCCATAGTCATGCATAACGGGAGTGACTCCTCTATATGGAACTGTGCTCGTAGGTCTAAGTATGCTGGGCATCTGATAACAAAATGCTCCTCACTCTCTACCTCTGTCTGGCATACTGGGCACCACCTCTCCTCATGGGGGACTCCCCTGGACCGACCCCTCTCAATCTCCAGCTGATGTGATGAAACCCGGAGCTGCCCGATGACTACTCGAAGGTGGTGGGGTAGATATGTCTGCATGTATCTCGGAATCTCGATGAAGCCCTCGTCCGATATATGTAGAAAATGCTCACGGTAATAGAGCATTTTCGGTGGCAATGTACCCCTAGGGCTAACCCATGTTCTCTGTATGTATGTATGCCATATCTCCTGACGAATGACCCTATTCCTCTCCTGATGAGAGAGCGAGTAGGTGGGTGCATGAGAGTCGTACTGTAGTGGTGGTAGCCTGTCTATGTCAATGCCATGGTGGGCTAGCCAAGCTCGTGTCTGTGCATACCATGAGGAGGTGTCGCCTGCTAATGCCATGTCCCGTGATGCCTGGAAAGCTCGATAAGCAATGCGCTCTGTATCCATGCTCCGGAGTCTGTGTAATAGGCATACTGTATGGAATAGTGCCTCAACTAGCATCGGAGGTGTAACTAGCTCTGCTCTAATGATATCATGTGGTACTGAAGGCTTGCTGCGGATAAGTCTGGAAATCATGAGAGAGAGAGAGAGAGAGAGAGAGAGAGAGAGAGAGAGAGAGAGAGAGAGAGAGAGAGAGAGAGAGAGAGAGAGAGAGAGAGAGAGAGAGAGAGAGAGAGAGAGAGAGAGAGAGAGAGAGAGAGAGAGAGAGAGAGAGAGAGAGAGAGAGAGATTTTAACATCTATTAGAGGCCAAAATCAGCCTATGAGACAAAACATATACATCAACATGATCCAATCCACTGTAATCCGAGAAGGAAAATAAAAATGTGAGTACAAAACAAAGTATAAAAGGAGGGGATAATAGTTGGCGTCGAGGGTGTGGGATGCTATGGGTATGCACTCTGTATGCTCAGGGGGTGAGATATAAATATGATATGCATAGGGAGGGGAGGGTAGGTGGAGTCATAGCCCTCTAGATACCTGGAGTGGATGTAGGATATAATGCATCGATGGGTAGGGCATCGTGGCGAGCCTCATAATGCTTTGCACGTCCAAATTGGCAGGGGTGCCCTGTTGACGTCTCCATATCTCGTCTCCATATCTCCATGTCATGGCGTGCATGAATCGCTTGAATCTCTCTTTGGTGGAGACGGGCTCTCCAGAGTGGGGGTCTCGATTGTCGATGCTTTTGTGAGAGAGAGAGAGAGAGAGAGAGAGAGAGAGAGAGAGAGAGAGAGAGAGAGAGAGAGAGAGAGAGAGAGAGAGAGAGAGAGAGAGAGAGAGAGAGAGAGAGAGAGAGAGAGAGAGAGAGAGAGAGAGAGAGAGAGAGAGAGAGAGAGAGAGAGAGAGAGAGAGAGAGAGAGAGAGAGAGATAATGGCCACCTAATACATGAGGCCCCCATGATAGGAGTGAATATGTATATCCTAACTACAGATAATGGGTGGAGGTGGGTGGAGTATGTGGTACATCGGTGACGGTGTGAGTGCCTCTTGAAGGAAGGCTACCCAGGTGGTGATGGTGCGTCTGTGCTCCATCATGTGGTCGTGGGCTATCATGATGCGTGAGATATCCTCCTGGTATAGTCGTGGTCGTCCGAATCCAGCCCTATGTGGTCGACGTCGCACTCTCTGTGCCGCTGCCTGCCGGAGCGTGAGCCCTATGCCTCTAGAAGATGGGTCCCTCTGATGTAGCCCATCTCGCTGAAAGAACTGAGTAATGGTCTGCTGGGTACTCACTCATGTCTGATGTGTGGGCGTTATCGACTCTTCTCGTCTCTCATACGCTGCCGTGAGGAAACGTCCCAACCTCCGCTGGTCTCCCATGGTCATGCACAACTGTAGTGACTCCTCTATGTGGAACTGTGCTCGTAGATCTGAGTATGCTGGGCATCTGGTAACAAAGTGCTCCTCACTCTCTATCTCTGTATGGCATACTGGGCACCACCTCTCCTCTCTAGGGACTCCCCTGGTCAGACCCCTCTCGATCTTGATCCGATATGACGAAACTCGAAGCTGCCCAATGATGACTCGGAGGTGGTGTGGTAGGTATGTCTGCATGTATCGTGGAGTCTCAATGAAGCCGTGGTCTGAGATCTGTAGAAAATGGTCGCGGTAGTGGAGCATTTTCGGTGGCAATGTATCCGTGGGGCTAATCCATGTCCTCTGTATGTATGTATGCCATATCTCTTGTCGAATGACCCAATTCCTCTCCTGGCCTATGAGAGAGAGAGAGAGAGAGAGAGAGAGAGAGAGAGAGAGAGAGAGAGAGAGAGAGAGAGAGAGAGAGAGAGAGAGAGAGAGAGAGAGAGAGAGAGAGAGAGAGAGAGAGAGAGAGAGAGAGAGAGAGAGAGAGAGAGAGAGAGAGAGAGAGAAAGTCATATTAACGTCTACTGGAGGCCAAACTTGGCCTATGAGACAAAAAACCATGTACAAGTGTAGTAACCCTGTGTAGAGGATAAAATGAAATAAAAGGTATATCGCGACACAAAGATATATAAGGCTGGAAAAGGATGGGAAGACGTGGCTCTGACTCCGCAGATAGTGGCCACCTAATACATGGGGGACATGTGAGTAAAAGTGTGAGTAAAACACCCTAGCTACTGGTGAATGGGTGGGGGTGGGTGTAGTATGTGGTACATCGGGGGTGGTCTGAGTGCCTCCTGAAGGAAGACAACCCATGGGGTGGTGGTGCGCCTATGCTCCATCATGTGGTCGTAGGCTGTCCTGATGCGTGAGATATCCTCCCGATATAGTCGTGGTCGATGATATCTGCCCATGCGTGGTCGGCGCCGCGCTCTCTGTGCTGCTGCCTGGTGGAGCGTGAGCCCTATAGGTGGACCTGTCTGATGTAGCTCAGCTCGCTGAAAAAACTGGGTAATGGTCTGCTGCGTACTCACTCGTGGCTGATGTGTGGGCTGGAGTGACCGATCTCGCCTCTCGTATGTTGCCGCGAGGAAGCGTCCCAAGCGTCACTGGTCTCCCATGGTCATGCATAACGGGAGTGACTCCTCTATCTGGAACTGTGCTCGTAGGCCTAAGTATGCTGGGCATCTGATAACAAAATGCTTCTCACTCTCTACCTCTGTCTCGCATACTGGGCACCACCTCTCCTCACGGGGGACTCCCCTGGATCGACCCCTCTCAATCTCAAGCTGGTGCGATGAGACCCGGAGCTGCCCAATGATGACTCGAAGGTGGTGGGGTAGATATGTCTGCATGTATCTCGGAATCTCGATGAAGCCCTCGTCCGATATATGTAGAAAATGCTCACGGTAATAGAGCATTATCGGTGGCAATGTACCCCTAGGGCTCACCCATGTCCTCTGTATGTATGTATGCCATATCTCCTGACGAATGATCCTATTCCTCTCCTGATGAGAGAGCGAGTAGGTGGGTGCATGTGAGTCGTACTGTAGTGGTGGTAGCCTGTCTATGTCAAAGCCATGGTGGGCCAGCCAGTCTCGTGTCTGTGCAGACCATGAGGAGGTGTCGCCTTCTAATGCCATGTCCCGTGATGCCTGGAAAGCCCGATAAGCAATGCGCTCTGTATCCATGCTGCGGAGTCTATGAGAGAGAGAGAGAGAGAGAGAGAGAGAGAGAGAGAGAGAGAGAGAGAGAGAGAGAGAGAGAGAGAGAGAGAGAGAGAGAGAGAGAGAGAGAGAGAGAGAGAGAGAGAGAGAGAGAGAGAGAGAGAGAGAGAGAGAGAGAGAGAGAGAGAGAGTCATATTAATGTCTTCTGGAGGCCAAACTTGGCCTATGAGACAAAAACCATGTACAAGTGTAGTAACCCTGTGTAGAAGATAAAATGAAATAAAAGGTATATCGCTACACAAAGCTATATAGGGCTGGAAAAGGCTGGGGAGACGTGGCTCTGACTCTGCAGATAGTGGCCACCTAATACATGGGGGGATCCAAAATGTGAGTAAAACGCCCTAGCGACAAGTGATGGGTGGAGGTGGGTGTAGTATGTGGTACATCGGTGGTGGTCTGAGTGCCTCCTGAAGGAAGACAACCTAGGGGGTGGTGGTACGCATATGCTCCATCATGTGGTCGTAGGCAATCCTGATGCGTGAGACATCCTCTTGATATAGTCGTGGTCGACGATATCCACCCATGCGTGGTCGGCGCCGTGCTCTCTGTGCTTCTGCCTGGTGGAGCGTGAGCCCTATAGATGGACCTCTCTGATGTAGCTCAACTCGCTGAAAGAACTGGGTAATGGTCTGCCGGGTACTCACCCGTGGCTGATGTATGTGCTGTAGTGACCGCTCTCGCCTCTCGTATGCTGCTGTGAGAAAGCATCCCAAGCGTCTCTGGTCTCCCATAGTCATGCACAGCTGGAATGACTCCTCGATCTGGAACTGTGCTTGTAGGTCTAAGTATGCTGGACATCTGATAACAAAATGCTCCTCACTCTCTACCTCTGTCTGGCATACTGGGCACCACCTCTCCTCACGAGAGAGAGAGAGAGAGAGAGAGAGAGAGAGAGAGAGAGAGAGAGAGAGAGAGAGAGAGAGAGAGAGAGAGAGAGAGAGAGAGAGAGAGAGAGAGAGAGAGAGAGAGAGAGAGAGAGAGAGAGAGAGAGAGATTTTCAATGTCTATGACAGGCCAAAATCAGCCTATGAGACAAAACATATGATACATGATGCGGATGTCATCGAGCTGTCACAAAGATAAAACAAGATCATAAAAAGCTAATACAATCTAGTCTCAAACATGGGTGATGAAATTCTAAGGATGATGGACCCCTACCGCTTAGGGTAATACAAACATGACAATGCATGTGTCTACTAGCTCCGTCCAGTGGCAATGGAGGGGTGGAGGATGTGGTACATAGGTGGGGCTTGTGCTAGGGCATCCCATATGAAAGCTATACGACCTGCTTTCATCTTCGCTACTCTCTCTGCAATCGCCTTGCATTGCCGGGCTTGAATCTCCTCTACCTAGCAATGGTGTAGCCTCACTCCTTTGAACCCTGTGACTCGTGGTCGTTGTCTAGCTTGGCTCACCTAAGCATGCTGAAGTGTTACTCCTCTTTGGGAATCAGGTAGGAGGGGAATTGTGGACCTTTGGAAAGAATCAGTGAGATGAAGCTATAGCTGTGTGTCTCGGTAGTAAGAGTGCATCCCTATGTCTTTGAATCTCTATCACGAAACATCCTAACTATCTCTTATCTCGAGAGTCCATAATCTCTCGTAAGGTGGGCTGTCCTTTGAACAAAGCCTCATATTTGTCTCTATTTTGAGTGTATGCTTTGCATCGGCATACGCAATGCTCCTCATTTTCCATCTCCTCTCTATAGTTTGCAGATCCATTCTGGCCTAGGGACCTCGCTATATCTCCCACTCTCGATCTCCAGTCTATGTGATGTGACCCTTAGCTGGACAATCGCCACTCGAGAACTGTGTGGCATATAGATGTCCATATAGTGTGGTCTCTGTATGAAACAAAATGGTGAGAAACTGGTCTCTATAGAATGACATCCTCCCCTCTAAACTAGGTGATCTCCATACTCTCTGATGTAGAGCCTCCATAGATCGTGTGTTAGTACCAGATTCTTCTCGTTGCGAGAGATATGATAGTAAGGTGAGTCGAAGTCTTATTGAAAAGGTGGTAGACATTCCATATCTAGCCCATGTGTGGCGAACCAAGTTCGGACGCGAGAGAGAGAGAGAGAGAGAGAGAGAGAGAGAGAGAGAGAGAGAGAGAGAGAGAGAGAGAGAGAGAGAGAGAGAGAGAGAGAGAGAGAGAGAGAGAGAGAGAGAGAGAGAGAGAGAGAGATGAGAGAGAGAGAGAGAGAGAGAGAGAGAGAGAGAGACTTTTTAACGTCTCTTATAGGCCAAAATTGGCCTATGAGACAAAAATATACATCAGTATGATCCAATCCAATCCACTGTGATCCCAAAAGGAAAATAAAGTGCGAGTACAAAACAAAGTATAAAAGGAGTGGATAATAATAGCTGGCATCGAGGGTGTGGGGTGCTATGGGCATGCACTCTATATGCTCAATAGGTGAGATACAAATATGATATGCATAGGGAGGGGAGGCTCGGTGGTGTCACAACCCTCTAAATGTCTGGAGTGGGTGTAGGATATAATGCATCGGTGGGTAAGGCATCGTGGCGATCCGCAAAATGCTCTGCACATCGAGGTCGATGGGGGTGCGTTGCTGACGTCTCCGTATCTCCATGTCATGTCGTGCGTGAATCGCCCGAATCTCTCTCTGGTGGGGACTTGCTCTCCGGAGTGGGCGTCTCGGTCGTCGACGCTCTCGTCTAAGCTCCTCTACTCTCTGTAATGTGACACCCCGCGTCGACCTGGGTCCTCGGGTGGTTGTGGGTCTAAAAAAATCTGTAATATAAGTCTGGGGGGTCAAGTGTATATCCATCTGCGGCTGGAGAACTAATGCACGGCGACGCTAGAGCTCTACTAGGAAACGACCTAGAGGGCGCTAGTCCTCCGTCTCCAATAAAGCCCTGATCTCTCTAGGCCCCCTGAAGAGCTGTGGGTAGCTGTCTTTGATGTCCTCATATGCCTCGCATTTGCATGTGTAGTGCTCCTCGTCCTCCACCTCCTCTCAGCACATCCTGCATAATCTCTCGTCCTTGGGGGTATGTGTCGCACGCCCAACCTCAATCTCGAGCTGGTGTGATGATACTCTGAGCTTCCCAATGACCACTCTCTGTGCTGGTGCCATGTATGTATCCATGTATCGTGGTCTCTGAAGGAAACCATCCGCTGTCACAGTGCTCTCTGTAGTGTTGCCTCTTTGTGGAAAGAGGCTCCCGTGGTGCTACCCATGTCTCCCTGATGTGTATCTATAGTAGGTCCTGACGGATGATCCTGTTCCTCTCCGAACGAGAGAGGGTAATGTAGGGGGAAGAGAGGTCATACTGAAAAGGGGGGAGATCTATAATGCTCATGCCATGGTCTACTAACCATCGGTAGGTCTGTGTGTACCATACTCTCTCATGGCTCGTCTCTACCAAATGTCTAGAGGTCTCAAATGCAAGCCTGGTGAGTCTGTTGGTGGGGAGCTCTCTGACTCTCAGAATAAAGGTCACCAGCTCAAAGAGGGCTTCCACTAGCATGGGTGGTGTGCCAAGCTCAGCTCGTATAATGTCATGTGGAACGGAGGGCTTGCTACGAAGCAAGCGTGAGATCATGGTGACCCGGGGACTCTCAATCCGCGTCCACATCGCCTCCGTGATCCCTGGTGCCTATACTGCCGCTGCATACATCAAAGCGGGTGTCACTAGAGTATCATAGAGCCACCCCTTAGTCCGGGGCTCCTGAAAATGTGCCTGAAAGCAGCGTCTCTCCAATCCTGCCAGTGTCGCATAGCCTCGAGTCAATCTATCTCTCGCTGCCTGTGCCATGGAGAATACCCCCCTGCTTCCCGAGAAGGTGATACCTAGGTAGACGTAGGAGTCCACTACCTCTATCTGTCCTCCAGCTGCAGTGAAGTTGGCGCGATGGCGTACTGTCCTGGAGGTATGGAAGATCATGACCTTGGTCTTGCCAAGTTTCACTGTGAGTCCTCTCTCCATGTAGAAGGTATCGAGCGCCTGTAAATGTGACTGCAACCCCTCCTGTGACTCTGAAAGCAGAACAATGTCATCAGCATATAATAGGATGTGTACTGGCGTACCTTCGAGGTCTCCTCCTCCTAGCCCTCCTGCTCGTTGTATATACTCCTGATTCCGTGATCTCGTCTATATAGAGACCGAAGAGAGTGGGTGAGAGAGGGCAACCTTGTGTCACACCAATGGTGCTAACAAGGCTGTCTGATAGGCCGCCGGGGCAGCGCACCCGGCCTGTGACTCGTGCATACAAAGCATGGATGGCCCATCGCATGTATGATTGTAGCTGCAACTCCTTGAGTCTCCGTAGTAGTCTCTCTCGAGGGACCATGTCGAAGGCTTTGTGGAAATCCACAAAGCAACAGTATAGTCTCCGCTTCCTCGCCTTCGCGCTCTCAACCAAGCAACGAAGTACGAAGATGTGGTCGATGGTGGAGAAAGTGCGGCGGAAGCCTGCTTGGCCGGGTGCTCTGATTCGAGGTGCCTCAGCGTATGTACTGAGCTCTGCCTCTAGTACTGCCCCATAAATCTTGGCGAGGATGTGGCCTATCATAATAGTCCGGTAGTTCCCTGGGTCCATCATATCGCCAGACTTATGGATAGGCACAATGGTATGCATAGTCCACGAGTCAGGTAATCCCTCAACCAAAGCACGGTTGAAGAGATGGGCGATCAGGTGGGAGACTACATCTATTGCATATATAAAGTGCTCGCCCTGTAGTCCTGTATTGCATATCAGGTGGGAGGGGGAGGGGGGGGGAGGGGGAAGGGAGGGAGAGGGGAGGGAGGGGAGGGGAGGGGGGGGGGGGAGGGAGGGAGGGAGGGAGGGAGGGAGGGAGGGAGGGAGAGATTCATTGTTTTATCTATGACAGGACAAAAAGATTTTGAAGAGTGGATGAGAAAGCATAAGCGAAAGAAGATGTCGAATTCCACTTGTTCCAATAATGTTGCTTTTGGGAGAAGCATCTCTTCGCAACGATACGGACAGTCAACTTCTGCTAAAAAAACTGAGGCAAAGAATGATAGCAGTTTCATTAAGTGTAGAAGAGGAAAATTGAGTAAGTCTGTTCTGTGCATTGCTCCATGCAACTTCTAAATAATTCATTCTCATTCATGTTAAGTGCCTGATGCCATTGTTGTTTGATGCATCTTTAATTTTATGAACAGAAAACAATCTATATGTATGCGATTTCGATGTGCTTTTTAAGTTTTCATTTTATTAATGAGAAAGGATATGCTTTTATGTATGTAATGTATGTATGTATGTATGTATGTACATGTATGTGTGCATGCAGGCAGGCAGGTAGGTATATAGGTATGTACATATGTATGTATGTATGTATGTATGTATGTATGTATGTATGTATGTATGTGTGTGTGTGTGTGTGTATGCATGTATGTATGTTTTGTATGCAGTATGTATGTATGCACGGACTATAGCGCAGACTGAGAATGTATTTATGCAGTATGTATGTATGCATGTAACCTTACGAGTGTATGTTTTCACCATGGTAAACTAGGGCACTTCTCTTATTCTTGACACATTCTCGGTCTGTAGCACAGACTCTTGCCCGGGGGCAAGAATTGTTATGGAGGGGAGAGGAGCATGACGAAGACAACTTGACACTGTTATCTTCCTTGCATTGCACTATTTTCCATACTATTCGCACCATATGTATGCATCTCATCGTCTTGGTGGGGCATGAGGGTGTATCTTTGTGTAACCTAATATTCTGAGATAATTCGAACTGACATGTACATGATGTTATCTTCTTGATGGTGATCCATATTTGATCACAAACAAGGTAATTGGTGTGTTTTACAAGTCAGATCTACCTTGAGGAATCACCAATATCCTGATTCCATTGACAGATAGGTGACTTGGACAGGTGTCCTAGTCCTAAGAGAGTTACCTGTTTGACAACTTCGGCAGGTATCTGGGTTCCACAGTAGCTACCTTACCTGATAACTTGGACAGGGCGATTTGTTGTGATACTTTCTGAGGAGGTCTTAGCTTGGAAGACATTACCTTAAGTGTTCCACTAGAGCTCGATTTGGTTTGGGGCAAGAGGGAGAGTAAGTTGTGGAGGACTTCTTATCCTGAGTATCTGGAGGTATTGACCTAAGTCCGTTTCGATTTAGGAGTCAATTAGGTTGTCAAAGGATTGGACTCTTGGTTTTTAGCCAAGGAAAAGAAATTGTTGAGGACAGCAATTAGAATTAAAAAGGGGAGGGGGAGTGTTATGTCCCCAAAAACTTGAGGACATTTGGGGGTGCATGTAGTTAAAGTGTCTGGCCCAGTATACTGGTCACTCGGTATGATTTATGATGTTGTATGCATTATTATATGCATATGCATGACGTATATACAGTGTTCTTAATAAAAAATGTCTTATTGGAGGGATGAAAACCTTGACTTTTATTTTGGGCCCTGAACAGTTTTAATGATTTAAACAATTAATCCTGGATTCAAATCTTAGGAGTTAAATCTTTTGTTCATGCTCTGGTACTGGCATACATTATTGTATTCTTTGCTTTCTTCTCTCTGGACATGTAGCTTTCAAAGATTGTAGGCCACATTTGGTAGAATATTATAACCAATAGAATGCTTTTTGCGGAAAAATACTAAATTTTACATTCAATTAAATGCTGCAATGTTATGAGCATGGCCTGGAAACCATGAATTCGGATTCGGAATTATTGTTTTTATCTAAGCTTCATGTCTCATGGCTTGTGGTGTTTTAAAAAACTGTTGGCTAAAAATAAGGAAACTGCTAAACTGAAAAGCTGTCGTGAAATATACATTTCAACCTGTGTTTTTGTTAACGGATGGGTATTATTATGTAACTATGAGCACAAATGAAGTGGTGAATAATGGGAACTTTCTGTGTAGATGCACGAAGGGAGGTTCTGAAGGCAATTCAAGATTACCATATTAATGCTGAGGCTCGAGCACAGCTTGAAAAGAGAGCAAGTAATCACTTCAACTTTTTAATTTTCTTTCTTTTAGTTGCTTTGATACTTACAAATTTCACTGGTACATGGGAATCATGCTTCAATATCTCTAGAATGCATTTTTGTATGCCATAAAGAATTTCATACTGTTTGTGGCTGCATTCATGATAATATAGTGTGCATAAATTAAATGAATGCATTTCAGTGTTTTTAGGTTGGGTTGCAATTGTGAGGACTGTGGCAAAGCATTTCTTATTGCATTGTTACTTGAAAACTTTACAGAAGTAGTTGGATCAACAGCCTTTCGTAGGTCATCATAATAGCCCCTATGTGCCATCCAGTGTCCGACACTCCTATGTCAAGTATGATTGTTAGTAGAGGCAGGTGCTTAGTGCTTAAATAAGATGCCAATTTATTTAATCCAACTCTGCCAAAGCTCCATTATGTGAACTCATAAAATTCCATAATACAGAGTATTCTAACCACTGTAGAAGAAATATCTTGTTCATATATTCATTTAAGATAGAATCTTAAGTTTAGGATTGCAAATGATCTGTATTCTATTGATATACAATGTTTTTATTTTTTAACATTAACTTTGGATTTTCAAGATTTAGTATGAATTTCATTTGAGGTGAGTCTTTTTTTGGGGTTTTACGATGATCTGATGCAGGTATTCCTATAGAATCTTTTTGAATTGCATGCTTGATCGTGAGTTTAAGATGTACTTGAATGTTTTATATTTGAGTAGCATGGGAATTCATACAATTTGTGTGTACAGATGAGTTTGAGGTAGTAAAGAGAGAGCGGCAGCGCAAGAATGCTGCCTCTCGAAGGGAGGCAGCGATGGAGAGCAGCAGCCGTCGGCCAAGTACTGTACATACATGAACTTAGCTCCTCCCCAGCGATGAATGTAATTTGTAATCTTGTAAATATGGAGAAAGTTTTCTCTTGTGCACAAATCAGATATTTGTAACCTTAGAAAACATATCCTTTCTCATGTAAACACCCAATTCTTTTATGCACATTTTTTTAGTGTGTTTCTTGTACACTCTTTGATTCATACATTGACTGCAATCTGATTTATGAATACCCTTCAGGATCTTTGGCCTTAAGAACATATGACAAGATCACTAGCAGGTGCTTGTAGCTTAGGAAATCATGGAGATTGTTGTCAGTGCATATTTTTTAGCATGTCTCAAACATAACATGGATAAAGTCTTGACGAGCAGGCTCATGGGGCTATTTGGAAAGGCAGTATGATCAATCTCTCTCTCTCTCTCTCTCTCTCTCTCTCTCTCTCTTTTTCCCTTCCCCCCCCCCCCCCTTCCCTTCTCTACCTATCTCTTTTAAACGACCTTTTGTGCTGAACAGAAAGCTTAGTGGATATTGAAGTCA